>CAMTDV010000005.1:102192536-103392536 GCA_947069175.1 Scalesia atractyloides | reverse complement strand
TTATAATACATGACTTTTTATTAAAAAAATTACACTACATGTATATATACTCCACACCCTGCGTGAATTTTTTTACATTCGACACCGTGCACGAATTTTTTTTACATTCGACACTGTGCGCTAATTTTTTTTACATTCGACAACGTACGAGAAGCCATTTTTCAAACGTATGTAAAAACTAAAAATTTACGCGTGACGTTTAGAGGAGCTCGGACCGACGATCACGGGAGTAAAAAACATTTTTTTTCGTTCGACGCCGTGCACAAAAAAAATATTTTACCTTTGACAACTTACGTAAAAACTCTTTTCAAACATACGTAAAAACTATTTTACGCCTTCCGTTTTTACATACGTTTGAAAATTAGATTTACTCGTGATGTTTAAAGGAGCTCGGGTCGGCGATCAGAGACGTAAAAAAATTGTTTTTACACACGTTGTCAAAACATTTTTTATTTATTTTTTACATAGTGGTGTTCTCATACTCGGTTTGTGTAAATGTTTACGCACGTTGTCCAACTTTTTACGCACATTGTCAAAACTTTTTTTACGCACGTTGTCGAATGTGTTTTTACGTGCTTTGTCTTTGTTGAAAGTAAACGTTTTTTTGTTTATTTTTTACATAGTGGTGTATTGCGTAAAAACGTATTTTTGCGAACGATGTCAAACATTTTTTTACACACGTCATCAAATGTTTTTTAAAGCACGTTGTCAAATGTTTTTTCACATAAAAATTATGATCGAAATTACGATCGAAACACAGAATAACCAAAAGCTTGGCTCGCAAATAAAACCGAACGCTCGAGCTCGGCTCAACTCGACTTTGACTCTAGACATGATCTCAATACCATCAAACCGGTGAAGTTAAAGCGAGTAGAGTTATGAAAGTCGCCGGAGATGAGGGTTGGATGGTGGATTAGACTTTGAATTTCTCTCTCTAAAATTTGGGATGGTAGAATTGGGTTTGGATTAAGGAATATAAAAAGTATAAAAGAGATGAAATGAGAGATATTGTTATGTTAAACATACAAATGATGATGTGATGTTTTTTAAGGATAAAAGTGGTATGTTAGACATATAAATGATGATGTCATGTCTTTTAAGGATAAGAGAGAGGAGATGTGACATTAAGAGAAAAGACTAAAATACTCTTTTAAATTAAATTGATTATAGGTGATGTGTTAAAATTCTATTGGATGAGAGGATTTCTCATGGTTTTCACAACTGGTAGTGGTTTCTCCTTGATCCGAATCCTATATATATATATATATATATATATATATGGTTAGGATCATGTGAGAAGCACTATGCTAATTGAGAAACTTGAGAAGCATTCTGGACCACACATTTTCTTTAAGCTTTTCGTAATATACACATACGTATAATTTAAAATTGACTATATACATATGTGTATAATCCAATATACATATATGTATATAGTGAACTTTAAACTATACGTATGTGTATATTACGAAAAGATTAGAAAAATGTGTTGTCCAGAATGCTTCTCAAGTTTTTCAAATAGGGTGGGCTTCTCTTAGGATCCCTACCCTATATATATATATAGTGGATGGTTCAAAGTGAAGAAATTCTTTGTAAGAATAAAAAATAAGAAATTTCAACCAATAGGAAGGCTTCATTAAACTTCATTTAATATTTATACTTAATGTAACTATAAGGGTATATTGGTAAACTTACATACATCATTAATTGGTAGTTTCATCTTTAATAATTAACTATATTAAATTTCTAACTTATTTTTAAGATAGATATTTTTCTCAAAAAATAAAATAAAAATTTCATTTATAGTGTAGGAGCAAGGTGTATAAGATAAATTACGAGTTATGTAGGATAAATTTTAATATGTGTAGGCAAAAAAAATTTGATAGTGTTTATGACTAAATAATTAGTCAAACATAATAATAAATGAGATTAGAAAAAAACTATTTAATGTTCTTTTTCTTCTCAAATGAACATTTCCATATATATATAAAGGTGAGATTTCTGTAAAAATGACCTTTTTCGTGAGAAGTGTGAGAAGACATAGGAATTAACATGTAGACATCATGTTTTGAACTTAGCCATGATGTTTTGGGTTATTTTGGCAAGAAAAACACCAAACATAACAATTCATTGCATTGTGTCTTAAATTGTTATGTTTGATGTTTTTTTGCCAAAACAACCCAAAACATCATGTCTAAATCAAAAACATGATGTTTATATGTCAATTCCTATGCCTTCTCACACTTCTCACGAAAAATGTCTTTTTTACAGGATCCTAAACCTATATATATATAGAGTTGTGAGAACCATTAAAACTTTTTGAGCCGGGGCGAGTTGGGCCAAAAAAAAAATTTCATAAACGTAGATGAATATATTATAAACAATCTGTAAAAAAAATTTAAAACAAAATTGTCGTGTATGTAGTTTTGACCACCACAAGTTTTTTTTACAGAACTTATATTTAGGTTATGAAAAAAAAATTCGCCCAACTCGCCCCATATGGTATAGTTCTCACGGTTCTTGCAACTTGTGGTAGTTTTCATTTTAGCGGTTTATATATATATATATATATATATATTTATATATATATATTATCATAAACTTGTAGTTTTACTCAAGCAATTATGGTTTTATTTTTTTTAGTTTTCACAAAGTATGTATACACACTTTGTTATGGAAAGATAAAGCTTTTTAAAACACTAACTATGAGATCTTGTTTCACAATGAGCAAAAGTTTGTTGTTTGAAAAAAAAACATATAATCTATAATTTCTGTAGTTAAAAAGAATTTTCTCAAAATGATCAACAAAATGTTTATCAGATTTATTTAGTTATTATTTAGAATAAAAGTGCATCGTTCAAAGGATCAATTCACCTGGCACGGGGATGGCTCCAGTAATGCAGGGAGAATCGAAGAATAAAATAATTAAGATAATGAAAAGAAAAGATAATGTGACATTATTTTATATATAAAAAAAGAAACATTTAATTTACTTAACTTTTAATTTGGTTGTTAAGAAAAGTAACAGAAGTTTTTTTCTTTTTTAATCTTTTAAAGAGTTAAAGCTTGCTGCCAGTCTTGCCACCTTCGGAAAAACCTAGAGAAACAAGAAAATAGAAGATCTCGCGTAACTTTATGGATTACAAAACAACTCCTAATGACGAAATTTAAAATTAAATATTACTAAATAGAGGTATATGATGGTTGTACGGTGTGTATGAGTCTTTATTTATGCAATTATTATTTTTAATTATTTTCAACTGAATATGCTATATGTATTTTCATGTATCAATCATGCTAATATTTAGATCTAACACTAAAAAGGATTATTTGGATGTCAACCACGTCGTTTTTCCGCCGCAACACCCGGTGGCAGAATTCAGGAGTTCGTAAATCTGATCGACTATACTATTGGGAATATAAACTTAATTATGTGATATATGTTATTTATGTTCGAATGTTTTTAAACTGATATATGTGACAATGTATGTATATGCTACGATATATTATGTAATCGGTAGAGTTGGTTATATGGTTGGCTTGGCACCATTCTTTCAAACGGTTATCGTTCCCTCCAAAACCAACCGTCGCCAACCACCACTATATATATTATTTGCCGGCAGTTATGTCCGGTACCAAGACATTTTCACACACGAAATTGTCCTCTCCCTCTATTACTGTTTGCCATTCATTGATCGCTGCACTGATACAATGAATCCACACACTAATATTAATTCCGCTGCACATGTGTTCAATATCCAACAAAGTGGTATCAGAGCCACTTCCGAAAGAGAAGAGAACACTGTGACGACGTCAACAACCCTGCCATGTATGCATTGCTCGAGCGAGAAGAAGAAGGAAAGACGACAGTTACAGAGGAAGTGCTATTATTGCAATCTACCGGGACATCAGATTGCATTTTGCAAAGAAAAGGAAAATGATGAGGCTGCACAACTCATCCGTCTGGCGATCAACACGGGGACGCAACCACCGAAAGAATCAAGTGATGTGGAACAGAATGTTCAAAGAATGGACTACATGGTGACCGAAACTGATGGTGGTTTTTGGTCCGATATATGGTATGTCAGTAAATCTCTTAAGAAACATTATTCAGAAAATATAGATATGTTCAAAAGAATAAAGTGCATGATCGATGTCGAAACACAAACAGGCGAGAACAAATTCTATTTCATAAAGGGTATAGGAATTGTTGAATTAGTATCAGGATCAGAAAAAATGAGAATTCAAAGCGTATTCTTCACTCCAGATCTTGATAGGAACATACTAAGTCTAGATCAACTTATAACTCAAGGGTATACAATCAAATTTATGGGAGATACATGCAAAATATTCCCTACATTCAGTACTCCCGTTATAAATAAGAAAAATGATATAACGCGATTTACTAAGGAAGATGAGATTGGAAATAGAGAAAAGGAAATGGTATTAAAGTCTGATTCAGAATAAGAAAATTTCAAATCGGAATACTTAAACCAATATTTCGAAAGTTTGAACGTATCTTAAAACGAGCCTGATTGGAATATTTTGATATTACAAGCAATGTCATTTAAAAAATTTCAAGAATGCAAGGTCCTTTTAGATATGTTAGAAGATGATAGTTATGTCCGCAAGTACAAGTTCCATTTAGAAAGGAAGTTTGAAGAAGTGGTTGATTGGTTTCTAAAAAATAAATTGGAAATCAATACGAGGCCATTACCTGTGTTTGCTGAAAACAATAGAAAAGTATGTTTACTGGATCTTTACATGGCAGTGAAGAGGGAAGGGGGTCACCGGAGAGTGACAGATAATAATATGTGGGTTGTAATCTCGAAAGACATGGGTTTTGATTATAAAGAAGGAAATTTCATGAAACTTATATATGCCATGTACCTGGATGTACTGGTATATTATTATAAGTTCAAAACTATGCAAGAAAATACAACCGAGAAGGAGGTCAACGTCGACCAGGGGATTCATGTTTCTGAAAACAGACGAAGCAAAGCTTAGACGGTGGAAAAGGGTCAAGCAGGCGACCAGGTGCAGATCAAGGAGGTGTAGCCGAAGACTCAAGCAGGCGGCCAGGTGCAGATCAAGAAGGAATAGCCGAAGAACATTATGCCTTCTTTGCCGGTAATGACTGGTATGGACTGAAGAAACTGTAACGAAGGAAGAGATTCGATTTCAAAAGGGCGGAGAAGGCTGTCAATGAAGCCAATGACAGAGTGATTATGCATTCTCGGAAGAAACGTTAAGTTTATGGGGAGTGTATTGGGAATATAAACTTAACTATGTGATATATGTTATTTATGTTCGAATGTTTTTAAACTGATATATGTGACAATGTATGTATATGCTACGATATATTATGTAATCGGTAGAGTTGGTTATATGGTTGGCTTGGCACCATTCTTTCAAACGGTTATCGTTCCCTCCAAAACCAACCGTCGCCAACCACCACTATATATATTATTTGCCGGCAGTTATGTCCGGTACCAAGACATTTTCACACACGAAATTCTCCTCTCCATCTATTACTGTTTGCCATTCATTGATCGCTGCACTGATACAATGAATCCACACACTAATATTAATTCCGCTGCACATGTGTTCAATATCCAACATATACGTCATTTTGGTTGGTTGCGCCGCAACGCGCGCGGGTCAAATTTCTAGTTGTTAACTATTTTCTGTAGTTAAATAATTTTTTTCGTTTAGAGTGTGAACTGGTTCTAATTATTTATTTACCATAAAATGTCTTTAAGAAATAAGACACGTTTATTTTCCTTAAAAATTAAAGTTAAAATCTATGTAAACTAAATTTAATAAACTAGAAAGTACAGATAGATCTATCATTCAAGTTGTTGTCGATCAGCCAAGTTGTTATAGATTGCAGTACATTTGTGTCGCATTGTAACGATGCATCAAGTTGTTACCATTGATCAATCAGGTTGTGTTGACGGATGATCATTTCTCATGCAACTTTCCATCAACCATGACCCAAAACAAGTTCAAAAAGCTTTCGACTAGGTAAATCAAGCTTTCACTCACTATGGGTGCCACTTAGTACCAGACACCCATATCAAGGGCGATGTTCCCTTCGGACTCTCGAGGTTTCTTGGTTCCAAAAATTATAATGGTTTTCAACGAGGTTGCACTCCGCCCATCATACTTATGTCAACGTTTAGTCGGATTTTACTTTGTTCTAAAGAAAATCCTATTTAACTAGAACAACTAGATGACACTAAAATCAGCAACAGTTTCATACGTCAAGGATAAACGGCCATCAATCAATAACATGCAATCAAATTCAACCAAAAATCAACCTAAATGCAATTCTAAAAGTTAAAATCAAATTTCTGCGGTATTTTTGTTTAACATTCACTCCGGAAGACCTTTCTCATATATCCAAGATTCATGATGCGAATCATCACGAATCAGTTGGATTTTCCAGGTGTTCCAGTTTACTTCCCTCGAGCCAAACTTTAAGCCCATGGTGAGGACATTCCGAAGCATATCCTTGAAACGCTCCCATACTTCGTATAGTGAATTACATTCTTCTTGGGTAAAAGTGGTTGTTTTATTAATTTTGCAGTTTTCGCAGGTCGAAAACATTTTGAAAGAAATTTTTGGGCAAGGTTATTCCATGTGGTGATGGAACCCGTTTGTTGAGTATTTAACCATGCCTTAACACAATCCTTTAGTGAAAAAGGAAACATGTGAAGACGAATGGCATCGAGTGTGACTTTATGAAGCTTAAAGGTATCATAAATTTCAAGAAAATTTGCAATATGAGCATGAGGATCTTCATCGGGTAGGCCATTAAAAGTGCATGCTGGTAGTATCATGTGAATGACATGAGACTTGATTTCAAATGATCGGCATCAATATTTGGTCTAGCTATACTAGACCCCAAAGATCAATGGATAGTTTTGCAAACTTGGAAATGGTTCGGTCGGTGGATTGAGATCCATCTTTGGACGAGATTTTTCTCAAAGTCTTTGATGGAAAACTCTTTCGGGTTCGGCGAGTGGTTTAACTATACCAAAACCGGAACACAAGATCATACACTACCTACAAAGCAAAGAAAAGATAGACATATGAAACGCCAGAAATTTATGAGGTCAAAACGACATATAATAAAAGTCAAGATTTAAACTTTCTTTTTCATCATTCATATTTTTACCAAAATGCCCATGTCTAGTTTGAGTAAACACAACCATCAAAATTCATCACGAGTGTTGACCCAAACTACCTTAGCAAAATACAAGTCCCTTAAACTTACTTACGAAAATCCTAAATATTTAGTTAATATTTACAACCAAAAGATTTTTGACCTGTTTGAAATAAACATGAACCGGAAGCGTAAAAAGGGCGGTGTAGTGTGTTCGATCCAAGCTCGCCATCTTCAAAGATGAGATTTTCCTATCATACAATACACAAATATTCATTAGTAAAATTCTTTAATCTTAACGTTTACATCTAAGATTGCATCACATATTGACCCATTACCAAGGTCAAAATAATAATTTACGCATTCATCATTCATTCCTTTCATACTAGCAATTCCGATTAGAAACGGACATTTGCTTTTACCATTCCTTCATAATTAACATCTTTAATCCATCGACCCGTTCAGACGGGTAAATTCATAACTGTTTCGTCATCTCGAAACTACATCCGTTTTGACCCGTTTACAACGAGTCGTTACATATCCATACTTAGTTCTTATCATTCATCCGTTTTTACCCGTTCATGACGGGTCATCATACATACTTCATAAATACTTCCATGTTTAATACATCACATATACCGTACTTTGAAACTAAACTTTATAAACTAGTAACAATAACATGACGCCAATACCGTAAACTATATTAAGATTAAACGAAGTTCATATGAACTTACCGTGGTCTTGCGTTGTTTGCGTCTTGGAATGGCTCGTTCCTTCTTCCTTATTCACTCCTATACGTTACAACTTCACATTCTTAGTTTTCCATTTAAACTCATATTTTGTGCATTCCTCATTGTACATTACGATGCTAATAAACCATATACATTACCATCATCATCATAATACATCAATCTAACAAGCATTCGCATCAAATCACAATTAAATTGATTAAGGCATTTCATCGAACACGTGGTGTGCATATCATCAATAAAGCATAATGTACAAGTAAATTAAGCACATCCTTGCTAGTTCATCCATTGATTAACATAATCACTCAATCTTCACAATTTATCATCATAATCATGCATCTTAAGTCTCATATCAAATTATCTACCATTAATACTTCCTACAACATTACTCAAATCATCAACGTTTACCCTGATTACATAAACTTCACCAAGCTTCATCATCTACACATTCAAAGTGGATTTTCACCCCAAATCATCAATATGGTCAAAATTAAGTATACTACAACTTCTACACATTGATTTTTGCTAACATTCATGATCAATTTCATAATAGACTCACTGATTAAACTAACCCACTTCATAAAACATCATTAAAACATAAAATTCAACTTACTTGGTGTTAAGAACACTTAGGTAATCAAAATCCTTAGTACATGCAACAATTTTAACTTCAATTTTCTTCTTGATTTGGCTGATTTGTGCCAACAGTGGTTTCTCCTTGTTCTCCTATTGTTTGATCGACACACACACACATCTGATATGTGTGTTTGTGTTTTCAGTTTTATTTTTATTATTTCAAATTTCTACCTGTTCATATTTGGTTCCTCAAGAATTGAGTTTTACATAAATGGCTAATTCTCTACTTACATGTTTTATTATCTTAACATAACCTTATTCACATATATAAATATAAATAATTTAATAATTTCTATGGGGTGTTACAAGTCTACCCCCGTTAAAGAAGGTTTCGTCCATGAAACCTGAATACATACCAAATAATTCCGGGTAATGCTCCCGCATATCATCTTCCGTTTCCCATGTTAGATCCGATCCCTTCCGATGTTGCCATTGGACCAAGACTTGTCTAATCGTTTTGTTGCGAAGTTGTTTCACTTTGTAATCCTTTATTGCCACCGGCCTTTCAGCATAACTTAATCTTTCATCCACTTCGATATCATCCAAGGGTACATATGCCGATTCGTCCGCAAGGCATTTCCGTAATTGTGACACGTGGAACGTGTTGTGTATCTCATCCAACGTCGGTGGTAAATCTAACCAATATGCCACCGTTCCGATTCGAGCTAGCACTTTAAAAGGTCCAATATAACGGGGACCTAACTTTCCACGCTTCCGAAATCGGATTATACCTTTCCACGGAGAAACTTTTAGCAACACATAATCTCTTACTTGAAACTCAATCGGACTTCATCGCTGATCTGCATAGGACTTTTTTCTGTCTTGTGCCGCCTTCAATCTAGATCTAACCATATCAATCTTTTCATTCGTTTTAGCTACAACATCCTTTGATGCGAGTTCACGTTGTCCCACTTCCCCCCAACAAACCGGGGTTCTACACTTTCTTCCGTATAGCATCTCGTAAGGGGCCATTTTTATACTATTGTGATAACTATTATTATAAGAAAATTCTACCAAAGGTAGATGATCATCCCAATTACCTCCAAAGTCTAGGACACACGCTCTTAGCATATCGATTAGTGTTTGGATGGTTCGTTCCGATTGGCCATCCGTTTGAGGATGATAGGCAGTACTCATATGCAGTTGAGTTCCCATCTCATCATGAAATTTCCTCCAATAACGAGAGGTGAACCGGGTGTCTCGATCGGACACAATAGATACGGGAACTCCATGTCGAGATATGATCTCGTTTATGTAAACTTCCGCCATTCTTTCCGAAGTATAAACTTCTCGAACGGGTAAGAAATGGGCACTTTTAGTGCGACGGTTCACGACCACCAAAATAGCATCATGCCCCTTCCTCGTTTTGGGAAGCTTAGTAACTAGATCCATCGTTATATGCTCCCACTTCCATACCGGAATTTCCAAAGGTTGTAATTTCCCATACGGTTTTTTATGTTCCGCTTTTAGTTGAGAACACGTCAAGCACTTTGCAACATATTTGACGACGTCTCGTTTCATTCCCGGCCACCAAAATTTTTTTCTCAAATCTCGATACATTTTTGTGGCTCTCGGATGAACCGAATACCGAGATTTATGAGCCTCGTCTAAAAGAAGATCCTTCACATTACATTGCTAAGGTATCCAGATTCGGCCATACCTTGTTTTCATACTGTTTGCATTTTCTTCCAATTTGTGAGTGAAGCCTTTAGTTCTTTCCTTCTTTGGATCTGCGGAATTTATCGACTTAATTTGGGCTTCTCGTATTCTTTCAAGGAGATAGGCGTGACTACCATTCTCATAGACTTTACCTGAATTGGTGGTGGATAGTCCTTACGACTTAAAGCATCCGCCACCACATTAGCCTTTCTGTAACATCCGTCAAAAACCGGATTTACCAAACCCGCTCCGTTTAATAACCGAACAATCAGTTAAAAATTTCGTGGCGTATTTAATGCCCAAAATAATTTTAAACGATACATAATTAATAAGTATATTGGAATATATAATTTGTTTTTGAAAAACTGTTAAAAATTATGAAATAAAAATAAAAAGCTGCTGCCGGGTTTCGAACCCGGGTCAGCCAGCGAGTCAACAAGTGACTTAACACTCATCCATCAAACCACTGCGCCGATTGTGATTCTTGTTTATTTTTAGAGACAATTAATTCATATCATAAATCTCAAATTCAAAACCGACGCGCCCAATTGCAGTCGTCGGAAATTCCGACTATCTCGCCAAGATTGGACGGTTACTTCAGTTTTAACGTAAACTTTAATCACTACATCGGTTATAACCGACGCCTGAGTCCGCGACACAAGTTATAACCGCCGGAAAGTTTCTAACCGACGAATCAAGTCGGAAAACAGGCCAAATACGTCGATGTCCTACCCTATAAATACCCCCTCTAACCTCTGTTAGCTTTTTCGCCCACAATCACACATTTTCCCGACGTAATTCCACTCGCCGGAAAACTTCTGCACCTCGCCGGAAAACCAAGCCCTTCACTTCTGAGCCTTACTGAACCCCCAGAGCTTATACCGAAGTCACCCACATTTATCTCAAGCTTGTTGAAGACTCTCTGCCGCAAGACATACGTCGCCGGAAGTTTCTGCTATCACCGGAGTTTCACCGGAGAAACAGAGGAGTCCAGTCGGTATACCTTACGCTTACTCTTTCATTTTTTTTATTTATCTCACCTGTAATTAATCATAACACACTAACGAACTTGATTAAAATCGATGAAACAGTCGGAATATGTTTTCTGGTTAAGTCTGACGAAGAAGACGAAGTTCAGTATTATATAAGTATAATTAAAATCAAGATATATCTCGGGTTACACACACAGTCCAGCGGTGGACTGTGTGCAAATAAAACACGCTTACGTCTCGAGTTCGAATCTTGTCCCACGCACCTTCGCCCTAATAAAAATGTTTTTTTTTCTTAACTGAACCGGAGTCACTGCTTAAGATGTTAAGTTTAATAAAAACCGGAATAATAACCAAGATAGACACACAGTCCAGTGGTGGACTGTGTGAATGTTTAATCACACGTCACGAGTTCGATTCCGGACTACCGCACCGGTCCGGACAATTATCAAACTTTTTATATAAGACAGAAATGAAAATATTTAGTTTGTATATAAGTATAATAAAAATCAGATTATTTAACAAGTTAGACACACAGTCCAGCGGTGGACTGTGTGTTAACTCAACCCACAGGTCCCGGGTTCGAGACCTGTGGAGAGCACCGGTTCGACGCATTAAATCGTTTTTAAAAATAAATGATTTTCAGTTTAACTCAATTAGTATATAAATATAATTAAAAACAGAAATATTTCGGGTTAGACACGTAGCTCAGTTGGTAGAGCTGCGTGCACGCGAACAGGAGGTCTCGGGTTCGAGTCCTGCCCGGCGCATACTTACACACAATTAAACCGGTCAAACAGTCAACGCTTATGGTCAACGGTCAACCGTCGCAAAAAGTCAACATTTTTTTTATTATTTTTTTTTATTTATTTTATTTAAAAATCAATTAAAAATACTTAAACATAACGTTTTTAAGGTTAGAAAATAGCCTTAAACTCACAAAAATACACCCAACAATCCTACTAAAATGGATTAATAAAATCCGTTTACTTACCGAACCATTATGCCATTATCTAGGTTAGTTCACTCGTGGTTAAATCCAACTTCGTGCGTATTCAACATCATCAACCGAACGCACCCAATGTGAGTGAATCTTACAACTCCCCTTTTTAATTACACGTTTTGGGGTGTGTCATGTGTCACAAAATTAACTCGTTTATTTAAACTTGTGCCATACCATATTGTGATCTAAACTTAGATTGTATACATTGTTTGTAGTTATGTATTTCACATTGTCAATTTATATGCAATTCATTCATTAGGCCCATCAGTTCCTCGTGGAGACGAGTTGAGCAACGCGTGCCTCAAAACAAATCCATTATTGTTCGTGTGTGTATTATTTAGTTTATATTGTTTGTAGTTACGTATTTCATATTGTCAAGTATATGCAAATCATTCATTAGGCCCATCAGTTCCTCGTGAGAGACGAGTTGAGCAACGCGTGCCTCAAAACGATCCATTATTGTTCATGTGTGCATTATGTAATATTTATTGATTGGTGAATAAGTTTACATCTATTTTTACTCATGTGTGGTTGTGCACTTTATTTTTATAATCAATTAAATAAACTTGTTCAAATGTTTTTCATAGGATTCACTCGCCAACTTTTTGTTGATCCAAAAACCATTTTTACACATGATACAGGTGAACAGGATGAAGCAAGGAAAACATAGGAAATGCCTTAGAAGAAAACAATGAAGCCTAGATTGATGTTTAGGACATGATGTAATATTGATTGTAATTCCCATTAAAGTGTATTAATGAATATGAAACGTTAAAATAAATGTCATGAGCTTTGATGATAACCCAATTATGCCCCGATCACCTTTTCCGCTGCGGGTCGGGGTGTGACAGATTGGTATCAGAGCCATGACTATAGGGATATAGGATAGGTTATTAGACCCTTAGAGCCTATACTATAGTTGCCTAAATTTTAATTATTTAGGTGGTTACATACAAACTTATAATATTTATTTGTTTAAATTTGTTTATACTTACAGTCAAACATACATACTTACATACATATTCATCATACATATTTCAATGTTCATATATTCAAATCATCTTCATACTTTTGTTATTCAAAGATTTTGTCGCAATTTCAAATCTCATCAAAGTAAGTTCTGCGACGGGCATGTAGTAACTGGAAGGTACAAGTACCGGTAGTCGGAACGTCCTGTCTAGGTTGGTATTCGTATAAATCCAATATAACGGACCAGTTTGCCTACCTGGGGACTAACGATGAGAGTACGAAGGACCTATTAGGCCAAAGCATGCCACACCAAACGTCGTTCGAACTAACCCCACTTTGAGGTGTCATCGTGTCTATACCTGGACACATTCCAAATATCATACGTTATATACATATTTCTCGATTTTCTCCGGGTTTTAGTGTACGTAACCAGGCTAACACATGCGAACCATATGAAAAACCCGGTATTCATGGGGGCCCAAATGATTACGAAGGTGAAGTATGGCGGCATGCAAGGCCCAATGACGAGCAAAGCCCAAGACATCCTATGGATGTAGTAGATTTATTTTTCTATATTTATTTTATGAATGTTCATTCCTAGTGCGACCCATGATCCCAAAAACATCCAACTCATACTCTTGACATGTATTGTAAATGTCTTCTAGCCTCGCCCGTAGGAAGACGAGAGCAGGAAAAGCTCGCGAGCGCATGGCTGCCCTAATCGCTCAACAAATGGCTGCCGTAATACCCAACATTGTAATCCAAGTCCAACAAGCACTTACCGCTAATCCTATCAATCAAGAAAATCAAAACGTTATCAACCCTTCCCCAAATACCACTAAATGCACCTACAAACATTTCAAATCCTGCGACCCTCTAAAATACGAAGGGACTGAAGGTGTCACCGCTCTCCTCCATTGGTTTGAAGAAATGGAGAACACTTTTCTAAACTGCGATTGCCCTGATGATCGCAAAGTGCGTTATGCTACTGGTCGTTTATATGGAATAGCCCTTACTTGGTGGAATACAGAGAAGGCCAAACGAGGCGTTGAAGATGCTATGACCTTGACTTCGGGAAGAGTTGAAGGAAATCATGACAAGACGGTTTTGCCCAAGGAGCGAAATCAAGAAATTAGAAGATGAGTTCTATTCGTTGAAGCAAAAGGAAGGCGACCACACCACATACAACAAAAGATTCCTCGAGTTATATCAAATGGTTCCCAACTTGTTCACTCCCCTCTACCGTTTGATCGAGCACTACATTCAAGGTCTTCCGTCAAAAATCCAAGACTCTTAATAAGTACCACGCCTGCAACTTTGGAAGCGGCAATGGAGTTAGCTATAGAGCTACGGAAAACCGAATCCGGAACAAAGACTTCAAGGAGGAGAAGAAGAAGGATAAAGCATCGACTGAACTTCAAACTCCACCCAAACAGAAACCCCTTCTCAACCCACTTTTAAGAGAAAAAGAGACGGGCAACTTTTCGCTACTACCCAAGTAATCAACCAGTTTTACACGCCATACCCATCCAAGCTATCCCAATCACTCAAGTGGCACCCAACTCAACTTACCCAAATAAGAAACCATATCTTGGACCTCACCCTAGATGTAACACCTGTTTTTATCACCATCCCCTTACCTTACCTTGTCGACTATGTGCAAATTGTGGACGCTATGGTCATTTGAGCAAGGTTTGCCGCACCCTTCAAAACCAAATCTCACCGATCCAAACCTATCAACAACCTCAATACCCCATGTTACCTTATGTTCGAGCTTGTTTCAATTGTGGCGACCCTACCCACTTTAGAAACACGTGCCCTCGATTGGTTAACATCATAAACGCTCAAGCTCAATCAAACCCAGTTAACCAAGTAAATCAAGAAAACCCAACCACTAGGCCACCAGCAAGAGGAAGAGTTTTCAACATCAACGCCAATCCTGTCGAAGATAATGACGGCCCAAACGAAACCACCCAACTAGTCCTCTTCACCGAAAATCAAGATTCAACTCCTATCGTTTAGTTTTATGTTTTTCTTTATGTTTTAGAATCACATAGAACCAATCATAACTTAAGGATAAAGCCAATGAAATTTTGACAAGAATATGGTGGATACGCCGCTGGTACTTCCTATATATAAGTATTCTTGCCAAAGGATCAGAGGCATTATCTGGCGGTTATGAGAGGTTCCATGTGTAAACTGTTTGAGTGATTATTGTATAGATTACATTTTTCATTTTCAGTACATGCAATACGATCGGCTCCGTTTGATTGAGCCTTGATCGCACAGACATTTTTCATTTTGTTGTGTTTGTTGTAGAGTCACATAGAACTAATCATAACTTGCGGATAAAGCCAATGAAAATTTGACAAGAATATGGTGGATACGCCGCTGGTACTTCCTATATATAAGTATTCTTGTCAAAGGATCATAGGCATTATCAGGCGGTTATGAGATGTTCCATGCAGGATTTAGTAAGTTTTGGTTGTTGTGTTGTTATAGAGTCACATAGAACTAATCGTAACTTGTGGATAAAGTCAATGAAAATTTGACGAGAATATGGTGGATACGCCGCTGGTACTTCCTATATATAAGTATTCTTGTCAAAGGATCGGAGGCATTATCAGGCGGTTATGAGAGGTTCCATGTATAAACTGTTTGTGTGATTATTGTTTAGATTATTGTTGATTGAGCCTTGATCGCACAGACATTTTTCATTTTCAGTACATGCAATATGATCTTGTGGTTGTTGTGTTTGTTGTAGAGTCACATAGAACTAATCATAACTTGCGGATAAAGTCAATGAAAATTTGACGAGAATATGGTGGATACGCCGCTGGTACTTCCTATATATAAGTATTCTTGTCAAAGGATCGGAGGCATTATCAGGCGGTTATGAGAGGTTCCATGTAGGATTTAGTATGTTTTGGTTGAAGTTTGTTCATTATACATTTCAGCGTATTCAATTTCATCATTTAAAGAAGTTGAGCTATGTCTCACTTCCACAATGACTAACCTCTCCATCACAACAAACGAGAGAGGTGTTGTCATCATTCAAACATGTATGCTATCAGAATGTGGACTCAAATATTGGTTGTTGTGTTTATTTATGTTCTAGAGTTATATCATAGAACCAATCATAACTCACTGATAAAACCAATGAAAATTTGACAAGAATACGGTGGATACGCCGCTGGTACTTCCTATATATAAGTATTCTTGTCAAAGGTTCAGAGGCATTGTCAGGCGGTTATGAGAAGTTCTATGTAGGATTTAGTAATTTCTTGGTAACTAATCATAACTTGTGGATAAAACCAACGAAAATTTAACAAGAATATGGTGGATACGCCGCTGGTACTTCCTATATATAAGTATTCTTGCCAAAGGATCAGAGGTATTATCAGGCGGTTATGAGAAGTTCCATGTAGGATTTAGTATTGTCTTGGTTGAAATTTGTGTTACATTTATATCATCTCGCCATTTAAAGAAATTGGATTGTGTTCTATTTCTACATAGACTAACCTATCCATCACAACAAACGAGAGAGGAACTGTCACAAATCAAACATGTATGCTATCAGAATTGAGACTCGGATATTGGTTGTTGTGTTTATTTATGTTCTAGAGTTATACCATAGAACCAATCATAACTTATTGATAAAACCCATGAAAATTTGACAAGAATACGGTGGATACGCCGCTGGTACTTCCTATATATAAGTATTCTTGTCAAAGGTTCAGAGGCATTGTCAGGCGGTTATGAGAAGTTCTATGTAGGATTTAGTAATTTCTTGGTAACTAATCATAACTTGTGGATAAAACCAACGAAAATTTAACAAGAATATGGTGGATACGCCGCTGGTACTTCCTATATATAAGTATTCTTGCCAAAGGATCAGAGGTATTATCAGGCGGTTATGAGAAGTTCCATGTAGGATTTAGTATTGTCTTGGTTGAAATTTGTGTTACATTTATATCATCTCGCCATTTAAAGAAATTGGATTGTGTTCTATTTCTACATAGACTAACCTCTCCATCACAACAAACGAGAGAGGAACTGTCACAAATCAAACATGTATGCTATCAGAATTGAGACTCGGATATTGGTTGTTGTGTTTATTTATGTTCTAGAGTTATACCATAGAACCAATCATAACTTATTGATAAAACCAATGAAAATTTGACAAGAATATGGTGGATACGCCGCTGGTACTTCCTATATATAAGTATTCTTGTCAAAGGATCAGAGGTATTGTTAGACGGTTATGAGAAGTTCCATGTAGGTTGTAGTATTAGAAGTTTTGCTTTAGGATATAACCATATCCTTCCAAACATATCAAAACTCTTACGCATGATAACAAAGTTAGCGAATCAACTCTGCTTATCAATATTTTTACCAACCCTTACAAGGGACATTACCGCCTCAAACAAAAACTTAAACTCTTACTCTTTTTCTAAGCATGTAACTGTCAAACTAAACACCATCATTTTTAGTCAAATATATCACTACTTAAATTTTGGGACGAAATTTCTAAAAAGCAGGGGATACTGTAACATCCGTCAAAAACCGGATTTACCAAACCCGCTCCGTTTAATAACCGAACAATCAGTTAAAAATTTCGTGGCGTATTTAATGCCCAAAATAATTTTAAACGATACATAATTAATAAGTATATTGGAATATATAATTTGTTTTTGAAAAACTGTTAAAAATTATGAAATAAAAATAAAAAGCTGCTGCCGGGTTTCGAACCCGGGTCAGCCAGCGAGTCAACAAGTGACTTAACACTCATCCATCAAACCACTGCGCCGATTGTGATTCTTGTTTATTTTAGAGACAATTAATTCATATCATAAATCTCAAATTCAAAACCGACGCGCCCAATTGCAGTCGTCGGAAATTCCGACTATCTCGCCAAGATTGGACGGTTACTTCAGTTTTAACGTAAACTTTAATCACTACATCGGTTATAACCGACGCCTGAGTCCGCGACACAAGTTATAACCGCCGGAAAGTTTCTAACCGACGAATCAAGTCGGAAAACGGGCCAAATATGTCGATGTCCTACCCTATAAATACCCTCTCTAACCTCTGTTAGCTTTTTCGCCCACAATCACACATTTTCCCGACGTAATTCCACTCGCCGGAAAACTTCTGCACCTCGCCGGAAAACCGAGCCCTTCACTTCTGAGCCTTACTGAACCCCCAGAGCTTATACCGAAGTCACCCACATTTATCTCAAGCTTGTTGAAGACTCTCTGCCGCAAGACATACGTCGCCAGAAGTTTCTGCTGTCACCGGAGTTTCACCGGAGAAACAGAGGAGTCCAGTCGGTATACCTTACGCTTACTCTTTCATTTTTTTATTTATCTCACCTGTAATTAATCATAACACACTAACGAACTTGATTAAAATCGATGAAACAGTCGGAATATGTTTTCTGGTTAAGTCTGACGAAGAAGACGAAGTTCAGTATTATATAAGTATAATTAAAATCAAGATATATCTCGGGTTACACACACAGTCCAGCGGTGGACTGTGTGCAAATAAAACACGCTTACGTCTCGAGTTCGAATCTTGTCCCACGCACCTTCGCCCTAATAAAAATGTTTTTTTTTCTTAACTGAACCGGAGTCACTGCTTAAGATGTTAAGTTTAATAAAAACCGGAATAATAACCAAGATAGACACACAGTCCAGTGGTGGACTGTGTGAATGTTTAATCACACGTCACGAGTTCGATTCCGGACTACCGCACCGGTCCGGACAATTATCAAACTTTTTATATAAGACAGAAATGAAAATATTTAGTTTGTATATAAGTATAATAAAAATCAGATTATTTAACAAGTTAGACACACAGTCCAGCGGTGGACTGTGTGTTAACTCAACCCACAGGTCCCGGGTTCGAGACCTGTGGAGAGCACCGGTTCGATGCATTAAATCGTTTTTAAAAATAAATGATTTTCAGTTTAACTCAATTAGTATATAAATATAATTAAAAACAGAAATATTTCGGGTTAGACACGTAGCTCAGTTGGTAGAGCTGCGTGCACGCGAACAGGAGGTCTCGGGTTCGAGTCCTGCCCGGCGCATACTTACACACAATTAAACCGGTCAAACAGTCAACGCTTATGGTCAACGGTCAACCGTCGCAAAAAGTCAACATTTTTTTTATTATTTTTTTTATTTATTTTATTTAAAAATCAATTAAAAATACTTAAACATAACGTTTTTAAGGTTAGAAAATAGCCTTAAACTCACAAAAATACACCCAACAATCCTACTAAAATGGATTAATAAAATCCGTTTACTTACCGAACCATTATGCCATTATCTAGGTTAGTTCACTCGTGGTTAAATCCAACTTCGTGCGTATTCAACATCATCAACCGAACGCACCCAATGTGAGTGAATCTTACAACTCCCCTTTTTAATTACACGTTTTGGGGTGTGTCATGTGTCACAAAATTAACTCGTTTATTTAAACTTGTGCCATACCATATTGTGATCTAAACTTAGATTGTATACATTGTTTGTAGTTATGTATTTCACATTGTCAATTTATATGCAATTCATTCATTAGGCCCATCAGTTCCTCGTGGAGACGAGTTGAGCAACGCGTGCCTCAAAACAAATCCATTATTGTTCGTGTGTGTATTATTTAGTTTATATTGTTTGTAGTTACGTATTTCATATTGTCAAGTATATGCAAATCATTCATTAGGCCCATCAGTTCCTCGTGAGAGACGAGTTGATCAACGCGTGCCTCAAAACGATCCATTATTGTTCATGTGTGCATTATGTAATATTAATTGATTGGTGAATAAGTTTACATCTATTTTTACTCATGTGTAGTTGTGCACTTTATTTTTATAATCAATTAAATAAACTTGTTCAAATGTTTTTCATAGGATTCACTCGCCAACTTTTTGTTGATCCAAAAACCATTTTTACACATGATACAGGTGAACAGGATGAAGCAAGGAAAACATAGGAAATGCCTTAGAAGAAAACAATGAAGCCTAGATTGATGTTTAGGACATGATGTAATATTGATTGTAATTTCCCATTAAAGTGTATTAATGAATATGAAACGTTAAAATAAATGTCATGAGCTTTGATGATAACCCAAGTATGCCCCGATCACCTTTTCCGTTGCGGGTCGGGGTGTGACACTTTCCCGGTGATAATGGATGTCACAGTCGTAGTCTTTAATAAGTTCCAACCACCTTCATTGTCTCATATTTAAATCTTTTTGTTCGAAAAATATTTGAGACGTTTATGATCCGATTAAATTGTACATTTGACCCCGTACAAATAATGCCTCCATATTTTAAGGCGAACACTACTACCGCCATTTCTAAATCATGAGTTGGGTAGTTACCTTCGTGTTGCTTAAGTTGTCTCGAAGCGTATGCCACGACCTTACCCCTTTGCATCAATATACATCTCAAACCTTGACGTGAGGCATCTGTATACACAACCAAATCTTCCATTCCATCCGGTAATGTTAACACTGGAGAGCTTGAAAGCTTTTCCTTCAAAGTCTGGAATGCCTTTTCTTGTTCATCACCCCACAAGTACCTTTCCTTCTTCTTTGTTAATTTAGTCATAGGCGAGACTATTTTAGAAAAGTCCTGAATGAACCACCTATAGTAACCGGCCAAGCCTAAGAAGCTTCTTACTTCATCTGGGTTCTTTGGGGGAACCCATTTCATTACCGCTTCTTTGGATGGATCTACTTGAACGCTTCCGCATTAATCACATGACCAAGAAATTGTACTTCTCGAAGCCAAAAGGCACACTTTAAGAATTTTGCATATAGCCTTTCTTTACGGAGTGTCTCAAGCACTTCACATAAATGAGAAGCATGTTCGGCTTCACTTCGGGAGTACCAAAATCTCATCTATGAAAACGATTACAAACTTATCTAACATAGTTCGACATACTCGATTCATCAGATCCTTAAACGCGGTCGGGGCATTCGTTAACCCGAAGGACATAACTAGAAACTCATAATATCCGTATCGAGTCCGAACGCAGTTTTGGACACGTCTTCTTCTCGCACCCGTAGTTGATGATACCCCGATCGTAGATCGATTTTTGAGAACCAACTCGCCCCTTGGAGTTGATCAAATAGATCATCGATCCTGGGCAACGGGTAACGATTCTTCACCGTTAGTTTATTTAATTCCCGATAGTCGATGCACATTCGCATCGAACCATCTTTCTTCTTAACAAATAAAACGGGTGCTCCCCACGGTGAAACACTTGGACGTATGAAGCCCTTGTCAAGCAACTCTTAGAGTTGAGTCATTAATTTCTTCATTTCGGTAGGGGCCAACTGGTAAGGAGCCTTAGCTACCGGTTTGGCATTCGGGCATAACTCGATTCTAGATTCCACTTCACGCTCGGGTGGTAATCCCGATAGGTCCTCCGGAAATACATCCGAAAATTCATTCACCACATCTTCGAGTTTTCAAGCAACTCAATCGGTGTCCACTACATAGGATATGAACGCCTTACCCCCCATTCCGTACATACTTGATAACTCGAACAAAGGAGCAAAGTTTCGGCTCCACAATTCTATCCCCTTGTATACTTACCCGTTTCCCCCCAGTGTTAAAACATGAATAATCTTCTTTTCACACTGAATTTCAGCATGGTTTCGGGCTAACCAATCCATACCCACGACTACCTTATATTCTCCCAAAATCATTGGAACAAGATCAATTTCAAATTCTTCGTCTTCGATTACAATCTTACATTTTTTACATACTTCATGCAATAAATAACTTTTACTATCGGCTATCTCTACTTCTAGGGGCGTTAGCATCTTTTCAATCCTAAAGGAAGGATGATATAATAATTCATTCGAAACAAACAATCTACTAGCCCCGGAATCAAACAAAACATACACATGTATAGAATTGACTAAAAATATACCTGAGACAACATCCGGATGAGTTTTAGCTTCATCGGATGTCATTTGAAACATCCTTCCGCGTGCTTTAGATAGCTCTTCCTTCTTTCCTTCCTTCCTTGCCCCTTGTTGGAGTTTCGGACATTCCGCCTTAACATGACCCGGTTGATGGCAATTATAACATGTCTTCGGATTGTTGGGACACTTGTAGTACGGGTGTCCTTCTTGTCCGCAATTGTAACATCCCTTTTTACCAAGTAAACATTCACCCGTGTGAAGTTTCCCGCAAGTTTTACAACTCGGAATCCCACTTTTCGATTTCTCTTTCTTGCCATGGTCTTGAAACCTTGACTTCTTCGATGGGCTTGGGTTAGTAGGTTTTTCTATCGATATTTTCTCCCCCCTTTCAACTTGCCTTCTTAATTCTATTTCTCTATCCCTCGCCCAATTTATGAGCTCATTCAAAGTCTCACACTTAGAGGGAGTTATGAACTCCCGATACTCGGCCTTCAACATGTCATGGTAACGAATAATCTTCATCCTTTCCATTCCAGCTATTTCTTTGCAAAACTTCACCTTGTCAAGGAAGGTATTTGTGATCTCATCGATTGATTCATCTTTTTGGCGAAGACGTAGAAAGCCTTCTTGGATTCTATCAATAGCAGATTGTGGACAATGATACTTAAGAAAATTTCCTTGAATTCTTGCTATGTTAAAGTTTGAACCTTATCTTCCCCCAACTCCTTGCAATAGGCGTCCACCAATCCTTAGCTTGGAGTTGGAGTAAACCCGTTGCAAACATCACCTGATCTTCTTTTTCACATCGACTTCTTTCAAACACTGCTGTAACATCCGTCAAAAACGGATTTTACCAAACCCGCTCCGTTTATTAACCGAACAATCAGTTAAAAATTTCGTTGCGAATTTAATGCCCAAAATAATTTTAAACGATACATAATTAATTATTATATTGGAATATATAATTAGTTTTTGAAAAACTGTTAAAAATATGAAAATTTTCGAACCCGGGTCAGTCGCCGGATCACGGTTCAACAAACTTAACACACGCGCACTAAACCACTGCGCCACTGATGTTTCTTGTTAAATGTTAGAATCATTTAATTCATAACATGACTTTCCGAATTCAAAACCGGCGCCCAAATGCAGTCGTCGGAAATCCCGGCGATCTCGCCAATAATTTAACGATTCCTTCAGTTATAACGTAAACTTTAAACACACATCGGTTATAACCGACGTCTGAGTCCGCGACACCAACTATAACCGCCGGAGAAATTATAACCGTCGAATCAAGTCGGAAATCGGACCAAGTTCATCGATAACCTGCCTTATAAATACCCCCTCGAACCTCTGCAAACATTTTCGCTCAAAACCGCACCCTTTCTCGGCGAAAACTCACTCGCCGGAAATTTTCTGCTCATTGCCGGAAAACCGAACCCTCCATTTCTGAGCCTTACTGAACCCCCTAAGCTTATACCGAAGTCACCCATATCTTTTTCAAACTTTCTGAAGACTCGCTGCTGCAAGACACACGACGCCGGAACCTGTTGCTGTCGCCGGAGTTCTGCCGGAAAACAGAGGAGTCCAGTCGGTATACCTTTCGCCTAATTTCTTTTTCTTTTCACTTATATCTCACCTGTAATTAACTGAAACACGCTAAATAAACCTGATTAAAACTTCGAACCAGTCAGTCATCGTTCCTGGTTAAGACTGACGAAGAAGACGATGTTCGGAAATGTTTAAGTATAATTAAAAGCAAGTTATTACTCGGGTTAGACACACAGTCCAGCGGTGGACTGTGTGCACATTAAACACACAAACGTCTCGAGTTCGAATCTTGTCCCACACACGCTGCCTTAATAAAAATGCCTTTTTTGTTAACCGAACCGGAGTCACCACTGTTATATGTTAAGTATATTAATAATCGGAATAATAACCAAGTTAGATACACAGTCCAGTGGTGGACTGTGTGTATGTTTAATCACAGGACACGAGTTCGAGTCCGGTCTACTACATCGATCCGGACAATTATTCAAACTTTTTAAATACGGCATAAATGAAAATGCTTAGTTTGTATTTAAGAATAATAAAAATCAGTTTAGTTAACAAGTTGGACACACAGTCCAGCGGTGGACTATGTGTTAGCATAAGCCACAGGTCCCGGGTTCGAGACCTGTGGAGCGCACCGATTCTTTGGATTAAAATCGTTTTTAAAAATAAAGGATTTTCTGTTTAATCTAATTAATATATAAATATAATAAAAAACAGAAATATTTCGGGTTAGACACGTAGCTCAGTTGGTAGAGCTGCGTGCACGCGTACAGGAGGTCTCGGGTTCGAGCCTCACCCAGCGCACACTTACACGCATGAGAACCGGTCAACGGTCAAGGTCAACGGTCAACGGTCAAAAAAGTCAAATTTTTTTATTATTTTTATTTATTTATTTTAATTAAAAATCAATTAAAAATACTTAAAAATAACATTTTTAAGGTTAGAAAATAGCCTTAAACTCACAAAAATACACCCAACAATCCTACTAAAATGGATTAATAAAATCCGTTTACTTACCGAACCATAATGCTATTTATCTAGGTTAATTTCACTCGTGGTTAAAACCACTTCGCGTGCATTCAACATCATCAACCGAACGCACCCACTGTGAGTGAATCTTACAACTCCCCCTTTTTAATTACACTTTTTGGGGTGTGTCATGTGTCACAAAATAATTAACTCGTTTATTTAAACTTGTGCCATACCATATCGTGATCTAAACTTAGATTGTTTATATTGTTGTGATTACTTATTTCATTTTGTCAAATTATATGAAATTCATTCATTAAGCCCATCAGTTCCTCGTGGGAGACGAGTTGAACAACGCGTGCCTCAAAACCAATCCATTATTGTTCATGTGTGTATCAATAAGTTTATATTGTTTGTAGTTATGACTTTCATATTATCATGTTTATGCAATTCATTCATTAGGCCCATCAGTTCCTCGTGAGAGACGAGTAGAGCAACGCGTGCCTCTAAACGTTCCATTATTGTTCATGTGTGCTTTATTTAATATCTAATGATTGTTGAATAAGTTTACATCTATTTTTACTCATGTGTGGTTGTGCACTCATTTCATAATCAATTAAATAAACTTGTTCAAATGTTTTCCATAGGATTCACTCGCCAACTTTTTGTTGATCCAAAAACCCTTTTACACATGATACAGGTGAACAGGTTGAAGCAAGGAAAACATAGGAAATGCCTTAGAAGAGAACAAAGAAGCTTAGATTGATAGTTAGACCATGTTGTAATATTTATTGTAAATTTCCATTAAATTGTATTAATGAATATGAAACGTTAAAATAAATGTCATGAGCTTTGATGATAACCCAATCATGCTCCGATCACCTTTTCCGCTGCGGGTCGGGGTGTGACAACTGCTTCCGTACTTGAGATCCACCTTTGGCATGCTATCGGGTCAATCTCCCCCTTGTATGGTAAGGGATTACAATCCATAAACTCCTTATACGTACACCTACGGGTTCCTTTCTTTCCTAGCAATTCGCTAATCATCCCTTTCAATTCTTCCATCTTGCTTGTCATCATTGTTTCTACCACTTCTAATACTTGACTTTCTACTTCTTGGGCTAGCCAGGGAATGCTAGCCCCAATCGCCTTTCCAACTTCTTCCACAATCTTTTCATTCATTGCTTCTTGTCGTGCACTTCGTTATCATTTATGTTTAACTCATCCGCCATCTACACAAACATTTATCATATTTGTTAATTTACATAGTTTACTTCATCACATGTTACATCATGCCATCACTATTATATTGTTATTGACTTTCGTTTCTTATTCATTATTATAATGATATACATCATTTCTATACATCTCGTTTCATCTCATTCTACATTTCATTCTTTGTACTTTCTTTCATTAAAACATTCTACATTTCGTAATCTTCATTCTTTGCATTCTCAATAGCATGACCCCCTTAAGGATCATATTACGCATACTTTACATCGTAGGGTTAAAACCCGTAGCTTTTTCAAGTTACAAACTTTTAAATTTCAAGACACCATTCTATGATGTGAATTGGAATTATAGATTTTTTTAGCTTTACATCATGTTTCGGAAGTTTAAACGGGCCTTGGAACGAGTCTAAGGGGGGTCCAGGACATCGAAAATACGAAAAAACCAAAACCGGAGACAAAACAGACGAAAATAGGCTCAGGTGCCGTAAATTACGACCCCTGCATCACGTCCTTAACACCCTATTTCTTTGACCATATGGTACCAATGACGTACCTGTTATCAAGTCCTATTTTTTGTCCCACAACTCCAACTCATCAAGGGACATAAAATCCGAAATAATGCAAGGTTAAATTATATTTATCGAAAAACCCAAAAATGAAGAATGTTCATACCTGGTTAGTTTCATGCAAAACTTGCGGGTAAGGAGGTTGCTGGTCATCCACCACTCCTCCTTAAGTTGTTCGACATAGTCAGGTTCGCCCATGTATACATTGTCTTGATAGTTTTGCTGGGCGTAAGAAGGTTCACCACCGTATTTGTGTTGGGATAGTTTTGTTGACCGCACGAAGCTTCACCCCCATATTCATGACTCGAGTAACTGTAAGCGTATACACTGTTAGGGATAGGAAACTAAAACATGTTGATGGTTAAAAGGTAATGGTAAATCTAACGCCTAATATAAATAGGTATATAAATGCTTACCTCGTTCAGGTCTGGCAATAATGGTTCCTTGGGATAAGAATAGACGTTGGACACGACCTCCTCTGCGTGATCATCATTCACTCTAATCGTGTAAGAATCAGGGATGGCAGACCCCTCCTATAACAACGGTGTGGTAAGTATTTCATAAACAAAACAACAAAACAAGTGAATAAATCTTTTACCAAACTGCTCTATGGAACAAATGTACTCTGGTTCCCGAGTTTAGGAGGTAGCTCAAGTCGGTAGGCCACCTTTCCGATTCTTTCAACGATCTTGAATGGTCCAACGTATCGTGGTGCAAGTTTTCCTTTCTTCCCAAATCTGACCACTCCTTTCTAAAGGGATACCTTGAGTAGGACGTGATCACCAACTTGGAATTCCAAGGGCTTGCGTTGCTTGTCCGCATAACTCTTTTGACGGCTTCTAGCTGTCAGAAGGTTATCGCGAATTTTCTTGACTTTTTCGGTTGTGTCGTGAATGAGTTCAGGTCCAGTAAACTGCGACTCTCCAACTTCATTCCAACAGACAGGTGAATGACATTTTCAACCGTATAAAGCTTCGAAAAGCGCCATGTTGATGCTGGCATGATAACTATTTTCGATCAACGGTAGATGCGAATCCCAACTACCACCAAAGTGTAAGACCCATACTTATATTTAACAATTTTCATATTGGTTTCGAGTATAAATGTGTATTTATGATTACACATACATTTGAAAAATGCGGGTTTGTTAAAACATTTAAGAATTTAAAACATTTCAACATTATGTTTATAAGTTCGTCGTTTAAAATGACTACGAATCATCGTGCGGAAGCTTGTATCTTGATTGTGTTCGGTTCTTCGTTGAGCTTGATCGCCATTCGGTACTTCAAAATATACCTACATTTCATAAACCATCAAATGGGTTAGTCATTCGGAGTTTACAAGTGTTTAATCAAGTCTGGATGCTAAAACGAACAAGAAAAACAACATTTATTAACTTTTTTATTTTTAGGGGCGTCGCCACGCGCGACGGGGGCATCGCGCTACGCCATGGCCCCTTTTTGACAGAAAGTTGTTTTGGCTGGTGCTGCATATTCCCAGCTCTACCAACTCGAACTTGTTATGCACGAAAACTTGCATAACTTTCAAAATACATATCCATTTTACGATCCGTTTCTTTCTACGTGATCGTAATTTAGTTCTCCATCACATGGAGTTAAAATACGACATCCGGATTAACAAAATTTGAGATTTTTAAGCCTTCGGCTTAACATATATATTTACTAAATTTTGACCCGTTCATGTATTTATCAAACAAAGATGTTTGTTTGATCCCAATTTCTCGTGAATAATTGTAGTGGATTTTAATGTGGTGACTATTTGTTTCGAGTTTTATCTTTCGGAGTACTAATTTACGACAAAACGCATTTTAAAGCATTTGACTCACCAGAATCATACCTTTCGCTTTTATATTTGTCCTAAGTGTTTAATTGATCAAATAACTTATTTCTAAACAACCCATAAGGGTCGTTTGTCCGATTTACCCATCAAGGGCGTTTTGGTCAACTTTAGTCCCTCATTTTACGATGAAGGACTTTTACTAGATATTTAACCAAAATTGCTCATTTAGCTATAGTCTTATTTATGCGTACCTGGATCGGGTCATGGCATTGACCTGTTTAAATACCTTTCACTATTAATTACTAGATAATAGCAACGCGAACCATATCTTATTTCCCTGTGATCACAAAACTCAACAAGCGATCATCAATTATTATTGTCAAATGGTGTTAACACCATTTGACCCGTTTAGTTGAAATAACCATTTATCTTTTGAGATGGTATTTAATTACCATCTCACCTCATTAACCTATTCTGGTTTACTGCGTGAGTTCATATTTCTCAAAGGTCGTTTCTTATTTTGTTTGACCCGTTATGACTTACGCCATGTGGTGTCTTTTCGAATCTTTTTATCTATCCGTCAAGTCATGTCCGAATTAATATTTTACCACTTTTACCTGTCACGGTTTATACCACAATGTGATATTTCAAAATTCCTTGTTTGTTCTTCATCACATGACTAATTTACCTTTTTGCCCTTTTTACCATTAATTATGGTTTCCCACCATTTTCACTTGTTCCGACTCATATTATTTGACGTCGAAACACCATTTTTCTATTACGAAATTTACCTTATTCAATATTCAATACACACAAGTAGGTAATTTATAAAGGGGTGTAAGCTTCACTTACTTTGCATCCAAACTACGCTTTTTCCTTCATACTTGATTCGTTTGACCCGCTTCCTTCCCAAGCTTCCACCTAGCTTGTCAAGCGTCAAACTATCATATAATATTCACAAGGTGATTAGATTAGTCATTGTAAATCATGACCTTCACACCTTATGAACCTTTATACCAGTTTTACTTATTGAACTCTATCATAGGTCGGTTTGACTTTTTAAAAGTCAATCGTCTATTTACTTTTATTTATGCACAATTAGATTCAAATCAACATCATGTTTAGAACCCGTATTATTCCATATCACACGTAATTAGTCAAATTAGCCAATTACTTGTTTCTTTCGTAATTTCTACATATCCTCATTTGTTTAGGCATTTTAACAAACACCTTGCGGGCAAGATTTTTATACTACTCTTTTCTAGTTCATTACTAACTTTTAACCAAGTTTATATTATCAAAATCAAGCCCTTGGTCTAGTATTCATGATCAATATCACTATCTTGCATTATAACTTCAGTTTTCTCATAACTACACATACAAAATCATGTGTTCATCACAATGACATAAAACCCACTTAGCACATATATGGGTGTTCATCAATTTCATAGTTTTCAACCCTAAATCATCAAACTTTCAACTAAGGTTTACTCCTAGACATGGTTTCAACATAACAACACTTATACATTCAACATTCAAGCACGAATTTCAATTATGAGTGTTTATCAAGATTTCAAGATATCACCAAATTACAAAATTTGACATACCTTTTGATCTCCTAGCTTAGGTGATCAATAATTTGCGTTCATGCATCGATTCAGGTCTCGAATTGACCTTCAATTTTGGGTTTGAACTTGAACAAGGGTTTCACCCCCTTGTTCCTTCTCCTGGCCATACGCACACACACACACACTTAGTGTGTGTTGTGTTTTTATTATTAGTTTTTATTAAAACTAATTTTACCCACTTGTTCATATTAGTCCCTCATGTTTCGTTTTGATCAAATGAAGCTATAACTCATACTTTATCACTTAATTACACATTACTAACTAGGTTTATTATTCCTAGTTAACTTAGTGGGTTCAGGGAGTTGTAGCCCGTTTTATTTATGCCCCGTTAACTTGGGCCTCTTATAAACTTTGTCTTCTCGAAGCGTTTATTCTTCTTTTTAATTAACATTAGGATTATTTATTTGAATCCTAATATTTACCGGGTTAATTTTTACCACTAACGGTATTTCAGCCGTTCATTATTATTAACATGGTTTGACTACCAAACCCGTTTTCGGGGTGTTACACAAAATCGATCGCACAAGCTCTAAGCATATCCTCTAGTGTTTGAATAGTTCTCTCAGATTGTCCATCCGTTTGAGGATGATAAGCAGTGCTCAGATTGAGTTTGGTTCCATAGCAGATTGCATAGTCTTCCAGAAATGATATGAGAACCGAGCATCTCTGTCAGATATAATGTTCAAAGGAACTCCATGACGAGATACTATCTCATCAACATAGATTTTGGCAAGTTTGTCAGCAGAGAAATCCTCACGGATTGCTATAAAGTGTGCTGACTTTGTTAGACGATCAATGATCACCCAAGTTGCATCATGATTTCTAGATGTACGCGGTAGCTTGGTAATGAGATCCATCGCAATGTTCTCCCATTTTCAAACCGGTATTTCTAGTTGTTCCAATAAACCAGATGGATGTTGATGCTCAGCCTTGACTTTGAGACAAGTAAGGCATTCAGACACATACAAGGCAATGTCATTCTTCATACTCCGCCACCAATACTGGGTACGGAGATCCTTGTACATTTTTGTAGCACCAGGATGAATCGAATAATGAGACTTATGAGCTTCGTCCATCAGTAGGGTATGAAGATTGTGTTGATTCGGAACCCACAAACGGTTCATGTAGTATAGTAATCCATCGTCTTTCTTTCAAGTTGCAGTTCGAGTTGATGAGGAAGTTCGTCTTTCAACAAACCTTGGGTTACACAAGTGCGTTGGGCTACAAGAATACGTGTTTGGATATCGGATTGAACTCGCACACAATGAAGCTTGACACGTTCCTTACGACTAAGCGCGTCAGCCACAACATTCGCCTTACCGGGATGGTAGCGAATTTCGTAATCGTAATCATTTAGGAGTTCGACCCAGCGTCATTGTCTCATATTTAGCTCCTTTTGATTAAATATGTGTTGGAGACTTTTGTGGTCCGTGAAAACCATACACTTCGTGCCATAAAGATAGTGTCTCCAAATCTTGAGAGCAAAGACAACAGCTCCCAATTCAAGATCATGAGTTGTGCAATTCTTCTCGTGGACCTTCAGTTGTCTCGACGCGTAGGCAATGACTTTATCTCGTTGCATGAGAACGCAACCAAGGCCTAAATTTGACGCGTCATAATAAACCACAAAATCATCATTGCCATCGGGTAAAGACAAAATAGGAGCATCACAGAGTTTCTATTTCAGGGTTTGAGAAGCTTCCTCTTGTTTAGGTCCCCACTCAAAAGGCTGATTCTTCTGCGTCAAAGCAGTGAGGGAAACCGCGATCTTTGAAAAGTTTGCAATAAATCGTCGATAGTTGTCGCAGCCGCCGACCCCACCCCGGGAGCGGGGGCCGCGAGGCACAGAGCTGGTGGTACCGATGTTTATTAACTTGGCAGCGAAATTACGACATCAGGACCGTAGTTAGAAAATAAATATTAGAGTTTCAAAATACCAAACTTTTATATTAAACAAATGGTGTAAAATCCATGTTTCCATTACAATACATATTTTTAGGGACATACCGTAATTTATGGAAAACAGAAACTCCTTTTTATTTAGGTAACTTTTATAGCCACTTTTCTAAGCCTTCAGTGCTCTCCAGCTGGCTTCTGTTAGCTTCACATTAAGTTACCTGAAACGCGTTTTAAAAACATTTTATCAGCAAGAAATACTGGCGAATCCATCTCAGTTTTATCAAAACAAGTGATTATACTTTACAGTTATTGAGGAGCATCCGCATTTACAATGTTTATATATACACAATTACTCAATCAGTACTGTCAATCCTGACTTGTGGGTCATATTACTTTGGGCCCTGTCACCCAACAGTAACGGTTCCTGTCACATTCCCGTGACTTTGTACTAGCAATGTATACAAAACCCCCCAACATACCGGCAGTAATTGTAGAATACATATACTCAATCACTGTTAAGCATAATTAAAACGTTTGAGGTTTTGGTAACACATTTTGATTTACAAAAAGATTTACAAAAAGTGAATGTACTCGCCTTGAACACTTTAAGTATTTCTACGGAGTTCCTGGTGATAGTTCTTGATTACTTCCTAGGATTTCTATTAAAAGATACAATGCACATGTGTTAGTAAGTTAACCCAACTCACTTTAACCATACAACACTCGACAGAACTCCAACGAACGTAGTCGGCTAGAGCCTAGACATGCGTTGGCGATTCTAGATCGATTGGGTAGGGTGTCCATACAACACTCGACAGAACTCCAACGAACGTAGTCGGGCAGAGCCTAGACATGCGTTGGCGATTCTAGATCGATTGGGTAGGATAGTGAATTAGTGATCGGGGGTTAAGTTACTTACAGCGGGCAGCGCTTCGCAGGTTTAGGGTTTAGGGTTTTAGGGGGGTGTTTACCAGAAAAACGGGGATAGAGAGAGTATACGATCGAATTTTTCATTCGATTTTGAGCACAGAACTCAGTCCCACGCTGCTCCTTTTATACCCGATTTTGACCTCCGTCGCGCGTCGCGCGGGGATCTGGGTTCCCTCTCGCGTGGCGCCTGAGGTGCCTAGCTAGGCTAGGTCAGCCTAGTCACAAGTGTAAGGTTGCCAGATGGCGCGAAACGGTGACACGTCACCTGGGTACCTCCCGTGCGTCGCGACAGAGACTGGTGTCTCTGGCGCGTGGCACCTGGTCTGTCCAGGTGGACCTGTCTCGTTTTGCATGCTGTCTCGATTTGCGTGTCCGGTTTTACGTTTCGGCTAATTTCGGGGTGTTTTGGAGAGTTGTTACATCCTCCCCACCTTGTTTTAAATCTCGTCCTCGAGATTCACTTGAATAGGTGTGGATACTTTCTTTGCATTTCTGACTCTAGCTCCCATGTATATTCTGGTCCTCTCCTTGAATCCCATTGTACTTTTACCAGAACTAATCTCTTGCACTTGAGATTCTTGATCTTTTTATCTTCAATCTGAATGGGTTTCTCAACGAACTTTAGTTTCTCATTTACCTCTATATCTTGAAGAGGTATCACCAATGATTCATCTGCTAGACACTTCTTGAGATTGCATATATGAAATACATCATGTATTACTGCCATTTCCTCTGACAATTGTAGCTGATAGGCTAATGGCCCTATTCGTTTGACAATCTTAAAAGGTCCAACATACCTTGGGCTTAGTTTTCCTTTCTTGCCGAATCTTACAACTCCTTTCCAGGGTGAGACTTTTAACAGCAGTTTATCTCCGACTTGAAATTCCAAGGGTTTACGTCTGTTATCTCCATAACTCTTTTGGCGATCTTGAACCGCTTTCAGTCTTTCCTTGACTTGAATGATTTTGTCAGTTGTTTCTTGCACAATTTCAGGACCTGATAGTTGCTTTTCTCCAATCTCTGACCAGCATACTGGAGTTCGACATTTCCACCCATAGAGGGCTTCAAATGGTGCAGGATTGATGCTGGTATGATAGCTATTCTTGTAGGAAAATTCTATCAAAGGCAAATGTTCATCCCAATTTCCTCCGAAATCAATTACACAAGCTCTAATCATGTCTTCCATTGTTTGAATTGTTCTTTCACTTTGACCGTCTGTTTGAGGATGATATGTCGTACTCAGATTTAGTCTTGTTCCCATTGATTTTTGGAAACTTGTCCAAAAATGAGAGGTAAAACGGTTGTCCCTGTCAGACACAATAGATAAAGGAATTCCATGTAATGAAACTATTTCATTTACATATAATTTAGCTAATTGTTCCATACTGAACGTTTCCTTCATCGGTAAGAAATAAGCAGATTTGGTTAACCGGTGTACAATCACCCAGATAGTATCATTACCTTTTCGTGTCCTCGGTAGTTTGGTAACAAAGTCCATTGTTATCAATTCTCATTTCCAAATAGGTATTTCCAGTTGTTGCAATAGGCCTGAAGGTTTTTTATGTTCAGCTTTAACATGTGAACATGTTAGGCATTTGGCAACGTAGCTTGCTACATCCTTTTTCATTCCTATCCACCAGAAATCTTTCTCAAGTCTTTATACATCTTATCACTTCTAGGATGCATTGTATACTTAGTCTTATGGGCTTCCTCTAGTATTCGCTTTCGTAGATCTCCTTGGATAGGGATCCAAATTCTATTTTTACGGAATCTCCAAATTCCATATGTTCCTTTCTCCAATTCTTTAATCATTCCTTTTAATCCTTCAGCATCGTCCTTGATTGTTGTTTCCTGTGTTCGTTTAATTTGCTCTTTTAAATCTATCTGCGGGTTTAGTCTAAGAGAGCGTACCCTTTTCGGTTTCTCATGATACTTTCTACTTAAAGCGTCAGCTACTATGTTAGCTTTCCCGGCATGATACTGGATATCACAATCATAATCACTAGGAATTTCCATCCATCACCTCTATCTCATGTTTAATTCCTTTTGTCCAAAGACATATCTTATACTCTTATGATCTGTGAATACTACAAACTTACTACCGTAAAGATAGTGTCTCCAAATCTTAAGAGCAAAAATTATTGCTCCTAACTCTAGATCATGGGTTGTATAATTCTCTTCATGCTTCTTAAGTTGTCTAGAGGCATAAGCAATAACCTTTCGACGTTGCATCAGCACACATCCATACCCTAACTTAGACGCATCACAATTAACTACGAAGTCTTCAGTTCCTTCTGGCAAAGCGAGTATTGGTGCGTTGGTTAACTTTTGCTTCAAAATCCTGAATGCTTCTTCTTGTTTTGGTCCGCATTCAAACTTAACCGATTTGCAAGTTAGCTTAGTTAATGGGATGGCTATTCTAGAAAAATCTTGAATAAAACTTCTATAATATCCTGCCAATCCAAGAAAACTTCTTACTTCCGTTGGTGATTCTGAGACCTTCCAATTGGTAATTGCTTCGATCTTTGTGAGATCCACATGAATTCCTTCGTGATTCACCGTGTCCAAGGAATTGCACTTCTTGTAACCAGAATTTGCATTTTGAGAATTTTGCGTAAAGCTTTTCCTTCCTTAGCAATGACAGGAGTATATGCAAATATCTTCCTTACTCTTAGAGTACATTAGAATATCATCTATAAAGACAATACAAATTTATCCAGGTATGGTTTACATATCATGTTCATCATGTCCATAAATGCAGCTGGGGCATTGGTTAAACCAAATGGCATGACAGTAAATTCATAATGGTCGTACCTTGTTCGGAAAGCTGTTTTAGGAATGTCCTTTTCCTGTACTTTCAACTGATGATATCATGAGCGTATTAGAAAAGAATCGGGCTCCTTGGAGTTGATCAAACAGATCGTCAATTCTTGGTAACGGGTACTGATTTTTAATTGTAACCTTATTCAATTCTCGGTAGTCAATGCACATACGCATTGATCTGTCTTTCTTCTTAACAAACAACATCGGCGCTCCCCATGGTGATGAGCTGGGTTGTATGAAACCTTTCTCTAGTAATTCGTCAAGTTGTTTCTTCAGTTCCTGCATCTCCGTTGGTGCTAGGCGATGGGGTGCTTTGGCAATCGGTGCCGTTCCTGGTATTAGGTGAATTCTAAATTCAACCTCTCAATCTGGCGGTAATCCAGGCAACTCTTCTGGGAAAACATCTGAGAAATTAGATATTACAGGAATATCTTTTAATTCTTTTCCTTTAGTGTTAATGATTACGGAAATCATATACACTATTTCTCCTTTCCGTGCATAGCTTGCAGTTTTCATCACAGAGATAAACTTTGTTGATTCTTTCGACTTATCTCCTTTAATTGTGATCCTTTTACCAGATGGTACATTTACTTCTACAGACTTTTGATCACATTTTATTCGTGCCTGATTGGCTACCAACCAATCCATTCCTAACACGACATCAAATCCGGCAAGATCCATTGGATAAAGGTTAGCAGAAAAATTATGATTTAAAATTCCTATCTTTGCTCCTCGTAGGATTTTGCTTATTTGGATAGAAGATCCATTTGCCGTCTCCACCAGACAGTTTTGGTGAAGTTTAGTTAATGGTTGATTAAGAAAATTGCAAAAGGAAGTATTAATGAAACTTTGGTTTGCACCAGAGTCAAACAATACTTTTACATAAACATCATTAACTAAAAACGTACCGGCAATCACATCCGGAATCATATTTGCTTCTTCCGCGGTCAACACGAACGCCCTGGCAGTCTTCTTGGGTCCTTCGGCTGTCTTTGCTTTATTGTTTGCCGCTAGAGCTAGTTTCTGGCAGTTAGTTCTAATATGACCGGCTTCCCCGCAATGGTAGCTTAGTCCATTGCTAACTTTCTTTCTGCAGTCTTTTTCCTTATGCCCTGGAAATTTGCAAAAATTGCAGTATGTAGAGCATTTTCCTGAATGTCTCCTTTTGCAGTACTTACATGGGGGTGAAGAAGAACTTGCTCCTTTCCCATGGTTGGAATTTCCATAACGTAGCTCCTGTGTGATCCTTTGAGCTAGGTTCATTTTCTGGTTTTCTTCTTGCGTACGTACCAGTTCATCTGTCAAAGTGTTTGCTAGCTCTACTGCTTCTTCTATGGTTTGTGGTCTAGCTGCTTTGAGTACATGTCTGATCTCACCGATTAATCCGCAATTTACCCTAGTCATTCTATGATTTAGGAATTTATTAGCAATCTGCTCCTTTTCATTAGGAGGGCAGAATTTCCTTTCAACTATTTCCTTAAAGTTGTTCCATTCCATACTGTAAACTCTGTCATTCCCTTTGGGCTGAAGGATGGTATTCCACCACTCTAAAGCTACATCTTTAAAAGGATTAGAAGCATACATGACTTTATCTTCATTTGCATATTTACTCATCTTGAGGACGGCTTCTGTCTTTTCTATCCAGCGCAAGGCTGAAATAGCTCCTTCATTACCTAAGAATTCTATCGGTTTGCATGATAAGAATTCTTTATAAGAACAACCATATGAGATGGTTCTTCTTCTTTTTGGAATTGGAGCTTGGATTAACAGTTCGGGATTTCCATTCACGCTGTGATTGCTTCAGGGGGTACACGTTATTCCCGTTTATGAAATCATTATTTCCTGCCTTTTTAATGGTGCTGATAATATAGGGCATAGCATCTATGATTCCTTGGGCCACTATGTGTTCGATAGCACTTTTATTCATTTGATTTCCGTTATTATTGTTATTCTGGGTTTCCTGATTTACTTCGTCTGACATCTGAATTATAAAAATTTATCAGGTATTAATATCACAAAATAAATTAAACAATAATTATACCAACACAGTGAACCGAAATCGTCGAGCATTGCGACTTTTACTCTTTTCATACATATGTATCTAGTACAAGCATAACTGAAATTCAAATATTACTAGCCTATGCATATGTATGAAAAGAGTATATATACTATATATATATATACTCTTTTCATACATATGCATCTATACGAGCTTCTCTCCGATATGGCGAATTCGGTTTCCTTCCTCCACCAATTCATCTCCAAGTTGGCGGAGTTCTTCCACATGTTACCTGGGTAGTATTGCGGCTGGCACTGGTTCAGGGTAAGGTGGAACTAGTTCTTCATATAGGATTGGGTTTTCTAGCAGGTTTTGAATTGCCCAGTTACTAGCCCACTATGGATCTAAAGGGTTTGGTGCTGGAATTCTAGGTATCTCATTAGGGTCAAAGGATGGTATTGGAAATTGATTTTCCTGGTTATGTTCTAGGTTTATGGGTTGGTTAGGAAATAAGGGAAGCAACGGGGGTTCTGGATTTGCTACTTGATTGAAATTAGGTTCTCCTTCTGCATTTCCAAACATGTGAAAATTTGCTAGCTACCTATCCAATACTTCCTCCCACAAAGGTCTAACTTCGGGGTTTCAGGTGTTTCTCTCAGTTCTAGCTGCTATGGCTCGATGTTGAGCTTGTCTCAATCTTTCCTTCTCTCTACTTTAGCTCTACTAAACCAATTTCTATTTTTAGGGGGAAAAGGTTCTACAGATTTGGCTTTGAAAACAAAACATCTTCGGAATCAGCGGTGTAGTCTGTGGTTGGCTGGGATGTTCCTTCACCATCAGAGAATGAGGTAGGTGAGGATAAGCGTCAGAAGTAACCTGATCACTCATTCTATAAATTAAAAAGTTAGTAAAATAATGCCAAATAATATATACATGTAAAGTCGCGGATATTTTCTAACACATTCGTTTAAAATTTAGGTATTTCAAAAGAACACCTAAATGGCTTAAACAAGTGGCATAGCTCTGATACCACCTTTTGTCGCAGCCCCGACCCCACCCCGGGAGTGGGGGTCGCGAGGCACAGAGCTGGTGGTACCGGTGTTTATTAACTTGGTAGCCGAATTACGACATCAGGACCGTAGTTAGAAAATATATATCAGAGTTTTAAAACACCAAACTTTTATATTAAACAAATGGGGTAAAACCCATGTTTCCATTACAATACATATTTTTAAGGACAGACCCTAATTTATGGAAAACAGAAACTTCTTTTTATTTAGGTAACTTTTATAGCCACTTTTCTAAGCCTTCAGTGCTCTCCAGCTGGCTTCTGTTAGCTTCACATTAAGTTACCTGAAACGCGTTTTAAAAACATTTTATCAGCAAGAAATATTGGCGAATCCATCTCAATTTTATCAAAACAAGTGATTATACTTTACAGTTATTGAGGAGCATCCGCATTTACAATGTTTATATATCCACAATTACTCAATCAGTACTGTCAATCCTGACTTGTATGTCATATTACTTTGGGCCCTGTCACCCAACAGTAACGGTTCATGTCACATTCCCGTGACTTTGGACTAGCAATGTATACAAAATCCCAGCATACCGGCAGTAATTGTAGAATACATATACTCAATCACTGTTAAGCATAATTAAAACATTTGAGGTTTTGGTAACACATTTTGACTTACAAAAGATTTACAAAAAGAGAATGTACTCGCCTTGAACACTTTAAGTATTTCTACGGAGTTCCTGGTGATAGTTCTTGATTACTTCCTGGGATTTCTATTAAAACATACAATGCACATGTGTTAGTAAGTTAACCCAAGTCACTTTAACCATACAACACTCGACAGAACTCCAACAAACGTAGTCGGGCAGAGCCTAGACATGCGTTGGTGATTCTAGATCGATTGGGTAGGGTGTCCATACAACACTCGACAGAACTCCAACGAACGTAGTCGGGCAGAGCCTAGACATGCGTTGGCGATTATAGATCGATTGGGTAGGATAGTGAATTAATGATCGGGGATTAAGTTACTTACAGCGGGCAGCGCTTCACAGGTTTAGGGGTTTAGGGTTTTAGGGGGGTGTTTATCAGAAAAACGGGGATTGAGAGAGTATACGTTCGATTTTTTTTGTTCGATTTTGAGCACAGAACTCAGTCCCACGCTGTTCCTTTTATATTTGACCTCCCCCGCGCGTCGCGCGAGGATCTGGGTTCCCTCTCGCGTGGCGCCTGAGGTGCCTAGCTAGGCTAGGTCAGCCTGGTCACAAGTGTAGGGTTGCCAGATGGCGCGAAACGGTGACACGTCACCTGGATACCTCCCGCGCGTCGCGACAGAGACTGGTGTCTCTGGCGCGTGGCGCCTGGACTGTCCAGGTGGACCTATCTCGTTTTGCATGCCGCGTCTCAATTTGCGTGTCCACTTTTACGTTTCCGCTAATTTTGGGGTGTTTGGAGAGTTGTTACAATAGTGACCAGCAAGACCAAGAAATGAGCGAAGTTCTGTGGGAGTATTGGGTGTTTTCCAATCCTTAATCGCAGCGTTTTTGGAAGGATCCACATGAATACCTTGCTCATTGACAATGTGACCCAAAAACTGAACTTCTTTCAGCCAGAATTCGCATTTGGAGATTTGGCATATAGTTGTTCTTTCTTTAGAAGTTCCATTGTCAAACAAAGATGTTGCTCGTGACGCGCTCGAGATTTAGAGTAAATAAGGATGTCGTCGATGAGACAATGATGAACTTATCCAAATAAGGCTTACAAACCCTATTCATCAAGTCCATGAAGACAGCTGGAGCATTTGTCAAACCGAAAGGCATAACGGTGAACTCATAATGGCCGTATCGAGTGCGGAAAGTAGTCTTAGGAATATCTTCCTAGTGAACACGAAGCTGATGATACCCAGAACGCAGATCGATCTTGGAGAAACAGGTAGCACCTTGTAATTGATCAAAAAGATCATCAATGCGAGGTAGGGGATATCGATTCTTGATCGTGAGTTTGTTGAGCTCACGATAATCGGTACACATACGGAAGGATCCATCCTTTCTTTTTCACAAATAAGACAGGAGCACCCCACAGAGAATGGCTCGGACGAATGAAACCTTTGTCCGATAACTCTTGTAGTTGTTTCGATAACTCTTGCATGTCTGACGGTGCAAGACGGTAAGGAGATTTGGCTATAGGGTTAGCACCACGTACTAGATCGATATGAAACTCAACTTGACGTACTGGGGTAAACCAGATAGATCTTCGGGAAAAACCTCATGATAGTCTCGGATAACAGGAATATCTTGAATACTCTTGCTCTTGCCTTTCTCCTCTACAATATGTGCCAAGAATGCCACATAATTCTTCTGTAAGTACTTTTGGGCTTGGGTATAAGTCATGAGTTTAAAGTTACTAGTAGTTTTTCTCCATGAATTTCCAAGGTTTCACCAAAAGGAAGCGGTATACGAACTATCTTGTCAAAACAAATAACTTCGGCACGATGTTTGGTTAACCAATCCATTCCTATAATAACATCGAAACTTCTGAGTTGCATTAGTGTAAGGTCGATGGGGAAAAGATGGTTATTGAGGTTCAACTGGCAGTTACGAATGACGGAATCAAGTACGAGGGCTTCACCATTGGCTATCTCGACTGACAAGGGCTTTCCTAGTTTAGTTCTAGGCATCGAAAGCAAAAGCTCAAAGGCTAATGATACAAAACTTCTATCAGCACCCGAATAAAAAAGAACACTAACAACATGATTGTTAACAAAGAACGTACCGTTAACAACTTCGTTATCAGCACGGGCCTCGTTGGCGTTCATATTAAAAGCTCGTCCACGAGCTGGATTTGCATTTGCTAGCCTTGGGCAGTTGTTTCTATAGTGCCCCATCTCGCCACAATTAAAACATGAACCAGGCGGAAAGTGAGGTCGAGCGGGATTTGCTTGTGGTTGAACTGGGTTTTGTGCAGCTGGGTTTGGGTTAAAGCGACAAATATTCGCCAGGTGACCAAGTTTTCCACAGGTAGTACACTGTCGACACGATATCTGAACTTGATGGTGACCATTACATCGGTTGCAAAAAGCGGTGCAATTCCCGCATAAGGTTTCTTTGCAGGAAGTTGAGAAGGTTGGTTTTGGGGAGCAGTTGGAGCGGGTTGGGTAGTCACAGCAAAGTTTTGAGAAGCCTTATGCTTCTTCGATCATTTGGAAGGCTCACTTTGTTTCCCTTTGGTTTATCTTGGGTTGACCTAACAAAGGATTTCTTATCGCCCATGCGATGGAGGTTACCTTTCCTGATTTGAGATTCAGTCAAAGTAGCAGCTAGTTCAATGGCTTGTCGAACAGATGAAGGGTGGCTCCCAGTAACAATGTCCTGAACAGGGTCAGGCAAGCCATGGATATACTTTTCAATCGCCTTATCCAAAGGCGTCACCATCGTCGGACATAACAAACTCAACTCCTCATATCGGTCAGTATAAGCGTGATGCTCACCACTATCCTGTTTGAGATCGTGAAATTCGTTCTCTAGTGCCCTTTGCTCGTGGCAAGGACAGAACACCTTCATCATAAGAGCCCGAAGCTCTTCCCATGTTTGAGCTAAGGCCACTTCGGCACCTCTATCCCTCATAATTCCATTCCACCATGTCAAAGCCTTTTCTTGAACACACTAGACGCAAACTCGACCTTTCGCTCATTTGGACATTGAACAAATCGGAACGTGCTTTCAAGACTCTCGGACCATTGTAGGAGCCCAGTACCTCCTTCAGACCCAGAAAACGATAGTGGTTTAACCGAACAGAATTGTTTATAGTTGCACTGATCTGATGCATTGTTATTGTTGTTTTTCGCTTGATTAAGTTGGGTCATGAGATTCGGGAGTACTGTAGCAATCTGCTGAGCGATAAGTGCAGGCATTTCGGCATTTTGAGTTGTATCACGTCGAGGAGGCATTCTAAAAGAAAACATGAAGGAAGATATGTGAGATTGACATTCAGAAAAATCAATAGTGGCATCAAAAATATCGACGGAACATAAGGATGGTGGTCACTTGTTTGTTTCTCAAACACACAAATGACGCACGGTGACTGATCAAAGTAAATAGGTCTTATAATGTATCACGAAGACATGCTTTAGCCTATAAGTGGACACTCACCCCAAGAGTTCCCAGGTAAGAGTGACTGGTCCGATTAAGTGGATTTGTACGAACACTCTAGCCTTAGACAGAAAACTCAGGGTACAGGCGCCCACCCTTCCAGATTGCATGTGTTCACATTATTAAAACCCAAACTTTGACGAGATTTTGAAAACTTTGAAGGCTTACGCCAAAAACAAATCATCTAAGGATAGATGATTGATTTTCAAAAACGGATTTGAAATTCTGTGGATTTGTTTTGGTAGTCACCCAAGGAAGGTGATAGTATTTGTATTTTAAATCTAAACGCAAGTAAACTCGTGTTAGGGTCCTAGGAAGGTTATAGTCTAGGTCAAAGAATTATAATAACCTAATTCCCTATAACCAGTGCTCTGATACCAATCTGTAACACCCCGACCGCGTAAAAACAACAAACCGCGGCGGAAATGCCGGGGAGTCACGTTAACAGATTGTTTCAACAACACGTGGTTATTAAAAGTAGGTTTTATTGAATATTAAACATTGATTACATTGTTATATTGTCATAAAACTTTTAAACAAACTAAACAAACAAAACAAGCATTGAAATTGTCTTTCTTGTTTTTAAGGCACTAAAGTCCAAGTCCATTCTTACGTGAGCATGCATCGGTATCATCAAGCATTATTCCCTGAAACATATGTGAAAATGAGTCAGCATAAAAGAATGCCGGCGAGTACATAGGTTTTGTGATTGTGTCAAATTCATGGCCTTGAATATGTATTGCAATACCTCATCAGACTACTAGTGTTGTTAATTGAAAACCTGTTATCGAAAAGTATTTGGTATTGCAGTGATAACTAACCAAATAAAACAAGTTAGTTATAGTTTATAAAAGACTTGTAGCCATGCATCTTGACCAAAACATTTGTCTGGTAAATCCGAGTAGTAAATCGTCTTAAAAGAAACCTTGTATGGTTTATATCTTTAATTGAAAATTGTTGCGTGTCATTGTTTGAAAACATTTGTCCAAGTGATGAAATAACGCCAGTATGTAATATGATAAAAGCACTTATATATAGGAAGTAGCGGTGGCGTATCCACCATGCTTTTATCACATTACACACATTCCGTTATCTAAATCACTTATCATAACCAATCATCCATTGTTCATTGTCCTTGTCGTAAACCACATTGTTCTTGTTATAAACCAATCGTTCATCGTTCCTTGTTACAAACCAATCGTTCATCGTTCCTTGTTATAAACCAATCGTTCATCGTTCCTTGTTTTAGTTGTGAAAACTTTTGGTCGTTTCGTGAATACATTCAAACCTTTGTTGACTTGTTCGAGACCACCCAAGGGGTCCCTTAATCGTATAACAAACCACCAAAGGGTTTGTTACAAATACAGTTTCAGTCGCTTCCCAAACTTCCCCACAAACCCTGGGAATTTTGGTAACGGGATTGGCAGTCCTAGGCGTCGTAACTTACTACTGGTTGGCTTGGCCATTGTTAATGAATGTCATTCTTATTATGAATATAACGCACCAACAAGTTCGTTCACATTATTGAAATCATATTGTTTATATAAACCATCGTATTTGTATTTTGATAGCTTGAAAAACATTTAGCACATATGGATCACCCCAAAATATTTACAAAACATAAAAGAGGGGAACTATGTACTCACTTGGGATTGCAAAGAAATCTTGAATCAAAAGAAAAGCAAAGCTCAAAGATTCGAGAAATCAAGCGTGTCCTAAAAACGGATAACTATGTAAATATCGGGACTTGAAATCGGAGGATTGGATAGATGAGACCTTATAAACCAGATGAGTATTGGAACTCATATGAAATGGTTTAATAAAGTTAACATTATGAGTTGGAAAGGTTCCTATGTGCTTTTGACCCGTTATGACCCGTTAAGGTAGTTTAAGCCACTTTAACGCGTCATTTGCGTAAATACTTGTTCGGATGGTTAGATATGTGTTATGATAAGTCTTTAATGCGTAAACATGTTTGAAAATGTTATTTGATCAGATTATATGTCAAAATTTATGTTACATATGCTTATAGTTGATTTATTTGCAAAAAGGGCATTTTGGTCATTATTGAATATCATAACAACTAATTATCATAACACTAATCAAATGATATGACATTAAGGTATAACCTCAGAGGTTTATTTCCTATTCAACTATGGTCACAAATATGTATTTGGTTGAGTTCAAATATCAACCAAACGGGTCGGATTCGAAAGTCAAAGCGGTGGTCAAAACCGCTCGGCTTACGACTCTAAACAAGCACTAAAACAAAAGTGACGAGTTAGACATTTTAAACATGTCTAACTAAGTTATAAAACTTATTTGGTATCAACACGAAGTGTTTTGATACCCGAAAATAGTTCCGTCCTATAATGCGCATTTTACGCATTATTGACCAAAACGTTGACTCGTCACTACAACTAGTAAACGTGGTAATCAGTAGGCATGATCAATAAGGATCATAACCATCATGATCACGATCACGTTGCAAAGTTCAATTGGACTTCGATTTGACCAATTCATGGTCAGAACTAAAAGTTAAACAGAAGTCAAACTGTTTGATTTTTAGCTCAATTATGTTAAAAGAATTGAACAAAACATGAATGGAACACTTACTTGCACTAGGGTAGCAAAGGAATCACAGAGGAAAGCCCCAAAAGTGGTTGCAACTTCAGATTATGGCAATGAGAGCAAGGAAGAAGGTTGCAAAAGTTGAAATGGCTAAATCCCCATGCCATTTATAGATGAATTGAAGTTATAAGATCACTGAGTTGGATTAGTGTCATAACACATGTTAGATGCAGGAAGAAGGGTGGCAAGTTCATTTGCTTAATCAAGGGAATTAACCAGCTGCTGCCAAGTTTCTGATGAGCTGGGGACCCTTACGGACCGTATGGGCTTTGGTCTTACGGTCTGTAAGACCCTTAGCTGGCATAAACTTTGGGAAATTGGCAGAACAGGCCCGTGCACCTATTTTGTCACGTTTTGGCACTTCTAACACCCATTAACCTCATTTTTAAGCTTCATAAGGACAATAAAGTATAGGGAACTTGAAATGTGCTTAAAAATATCTCATAGGTCGGTTTGTTTGATCGTACGGTTGCGGTTTTCGGTTAATTACGACGAAAATCGTAACAAACGCGCAAATGACCGTAAATGCGTAACGAATGATATTTTTGCATTCCAATCATCAAAATATAATATTTTATTGATTAAAAAAATTTTGGATGTTCGTACATGTTGCGGATAGCAAATTACGCGAAAAGGCATAGTTTCGCTGAATTTGCAAAATAGTCCCCCAAGTTATAGAAATGTGTTTTTGCCATACCGAACCCTTCAAAACCTATTTTATAAGTTATGTAAAGGTTATTTAAGGTATGTTTAGCTTGTGTAGTTGTTCCGGAGTGTACGTCGCGTTAAACTAGTTTCGTTTGCGTATCGGTTTACGATTTCGCTTACAGAAACTATTTAAGAGTTCGAAATTGTGCAAGAATCAAATGTGTGTAAATAACAAAATAAATAAACAATATTCATAAATAAAACAAAAAATTTCATTGATTGATACACTTGTTCATAATAGATACAGATTCGGAATACCACAAATATCACACAAGAAGTGGAAAGTCATGTACTAGAAGCGGTCAAAGTTATGATGACAGGTAAGTTAGATGAATTAAAGGGGTTATTAGGTGAATCTCAAAGCAAGAAGGGAACTCGTAAATGCACATACAGAGACTTCATGGCTTGTAACCCTGCGACGTATAATGGAGAAATTGATCCTATAAAGTGCCAAAGATGGATCTCTAGTATGGAGGCTGTTTTTGTCCGTAGGCGATGTGAGAAGGAGGATCAAGTAATGTTTGCTACGGGTCAACTCCAACTTCAGGCCAAAGATTGATGGGATGCTCATTGCTAGGAATTGGGTGAGGATAAACTTTATGCCTTAACATGGCAATAATTTAAAGAACCATTTTAAAGTATCATTGCCCACAGTCAGCAGTTGATAGGATTCAAGAAGAATTCCTACGTCTTCGACAGAAGGATGAGTCGATTGATGAAATCACTAATACATTTCTTGACAAGTTAAAGTTTTGTCGAGATTTCGTGAACTCGGAAAGAATGAAGATAACTCATTACCACGACATGTTGAAGGCAGAGTTTAGAGAATTCATCACCCCTTCAAAATGTGAAACTCTAAACGAACTCATCAATTGGGCCTGAGATAGGGAGGTCGAACTGAAACGACAAGTTGAAAGGGGTGAGAAGAGAACGTCTGATAAGTTCACCAACCCAAGTCCGACAAAGAAGGTGAGGTTTCAAGATCATGGCAAGAAGGATAAAGCGAAAGGGAGTATTCCTAAATGTAAGACTTATGGGAAGTTGCACACGGGGGAGTGCCTAAAGGGTAAGAAGGGGTGCTATAATTATGGTCAAGAGGGACATCCATACTATAAATGTCCCATCCCTTCAAGAACCTGTTTCAACTGTTTTCAACCGGGTCACACAAAGGCGAAATGTCCAAAACTTTAGACGGACAAGAGTGGAAAAAAGGAAAAAGTTCCTAAGACTCGGAGTAGGATGTTTCAGATAACATCTGAAGAAGCCAAGGCTCATCCGGATGTCGTATCAGGTATATTTTTGTTGAATTCAATACCTATGTATGTGTTATTTGATACCAGGGCTAGTAGATCATTTGTATCTAGTGAATTAATGTCTCATCCCTCCTTTAGAAGTGAAAAGATGCTTATACCTTTTGAAGTTGAGATAGCCGATAGTAAGAGTTACTTGTTACATGAAGTATGTAAGAACTGTAAGATCATTATAGAGGATGAGGAGTTTGGCATTGACCTTGTTCCAATGACCTTGGGGGAATTCAAAGTTATGATAGGCATGGACTGGCTAGGCAGATACCATTCCGAAATTCATTGTGAAAGAAAACAAATCCATGTCATATCGCCCAGGGAAAAATGGGTGAGCATACAAGGGGAAAGGAACGTCAAACCAAAGTTGTGTACCATCGTTCAAGCTGTCAAGTATGTAAGAAATAACAAGGCATTTTTAGCCTATGTAATAGATGTTGAATAGAAGATTCCAAGGTTCGAAGATGTTAAGATCGTGAGTGAATGGATGTATTTCCGAAAGAATTACCGGGACTCCCACCCGAGCGAGAAGTGGAGTTTAGAATCGAACTGAACCCGGGCGCCAAACCGGTGGCCAAGGCTCCTTACAGATTGGCCCCAACTGAGATGAAAGAACTAATGACTCAAATACAAAGAGTTACTTGATAAGGGTTTTATACGCCCAAGTGTTTCACCTTGAGGAGCGCCGCTTTTATTCGTAAAGAAGAAAGACAGTTCGATGCACATGTGCGTTGATTACCGAGAATTAAACAAGTTAACAGTTAAGAATCGTTATCCCTTGCCCCGAATCGATGACCTCTTCGATCAACTTCAAGGGGCAAGCTGGTTCTCAAAGATCGATTTACGTTCGGGCTATCACCAAGTAAGAGTACGGGATGAGGATATAGCAGAGACCTCATTTACAACTCGTTATGGCATTATGAATTTTAGTAATGTCCTTCGGGTTGACTAACGCGCCAGCCGTGTTTATGGATCTTATGAATAGAGTACGTCGACCCATGTTGGATAAATCTGTAATTGTGTTCATAGATGACATTTTAATATACTCCCGAATCGAAACCGAACACGCACATCATTTGCGCAAAGTACTCGAGACATTCCGTAAGGAGAAACTATATGCAAAATTTTCTAAGTGTGCTTTCTGGCTAAGGGAGGTACAGTTTCTTGGCCATGTAATAAATGCAGCAGGCATCCTTGTGGACCCGTCTAAAGTAGAAGCCGTGACGAAATAGGTTTCCCCAAAGAACCCGAGTGAAGTGAGAAGTTCTCTAGGCTTGGCTGGTTATTATAGGAGGTTCATCCAGAACTTTTCTAAGATAGCCTTGCCTATGACTAAGCTGACAAAGAAGAATGAGAAGTTTATATGGGGTGTGGAACAAGAAAGAGCCTTTCTAACATTAAAGGAGAAACTGTCAAGTTCCCCCGTGTTAACCTTACCCGAAGGGACGGAAGATTTAGTCGTGTACACTGATGCTTCGCATCAGGGACTAGGGTGTGTCCTTATGCAAAGGGACAGGGTCATCGCGTACGCTTCACGAAAACTGAAGCAGCATGAGGGTAACTACCCGACTCATGACCTGGAATTAGCGGCGGTGGTGTTCGCCTTAAAGATATGGAGGCATTATTTATATGAGACGAAAAGCACAATTTATTCAGATCATAAAAGTCTCAAGTATTTCTGTGAACAAAAAGACCTTAATATGAGACAACGACGGTGGTTAGAACTCATCAAGGATTATGATTGTGATATTGTTTATCACCCGGGTAAAGCAAATGTCGTAGCGGATGCACTAATCCGAAAAGACTACCCGTCTCCCATACGAGTGAAGTCCATGAAAATGGTAGTTACACCCCGATTTCTTGAAGTACTACGAGAAGCACAAATGAAATCATTGAGTGTGGATGATCCAAAGAAAGAAAGAACGAAAGGATTAATGGATAAACTAGAGGAAAGTGAAAGTGGACTAAAAACAAGATTCGGTCGAATTTGGATACCTTGGTTTTGTGAAGCAAAAACCATATTACTCGAGGAAGCTCATAAGTCCCGATACTCGATACATCCTGGAGCGAATCGAGACTTAAAGAAAGATTATTGGTGGCCCGGAATGAAACGAGATACTGTCAAATACGTCGCGAAGTGTTTAACCTGTTCACAAGTGAAAGCGGAACATCAGAAACCATACGGAAAGTTACAGCCTTTGGAAATTCCGGTATGGAAATGGAAAGATTTGATAATGGACCTCGTAACCAACTTCCTAAAACAAAGAAAAATCATGATGCCATATGGGTGGTTGTAGATTGCCTCACTAAAAGTGCACATTTCTTACCCATCCGGGAAACCTTCTCCTCGGAAAAGATGGCGGAAGTCTATGTAAATGAGATTATATCTCGTCACGGAATACCCGTATCAATCGTGTCAGATCGAGACACCCGGTTCACGTCTCGATTTTGGCAAAAGTTTCATGAGAAAATGGGTACGAAATTACATTTCAGTACCGCCAATCACCCCCAAACAGATGGTCAATCCGAAAGAACCATTCAAACGCTCATGGATATGTTAAGAGCATGTGTTATGGATTTTGGTGGGAATTTGGACGACCGCTTACCCTTAGTGGAGTTTTCGTAAAACAATAGCCATCACAATAGCATTCAAATGGCACCTTATGAAATGTTGTATGGGAGGAAATGTAGAACTCAGGTTTGTTGGGGAGAAGTGTGACAAAAGAAAATCGCACCCAAGGATGTAGTGGCCAAGACTAACGAGAAGATTGATCTCGTACGGGCTCGATTAAAGGCAGCACAAGACCGGAAAAAAGCTTACGCGGATCAAAGAAGACGTCCCATTGAGTTTCAAGTAGGGGACCAAGTGTTATTAAAGGTTTCGCCATGGAAGGGAATAATCTGGTTCCGTAAACGGGGAAACTGGGTCCTCATTGTATTGGACCTTTCAAAATCATAGCTCGAGTTGGGAAAGTGGCATATCGGCTGGATTTACCACTGGCATTAGATGGAATACATAGCACATTTCATGTGTCACAATTGAGAAAGAGCCTCGCGGATGAGACTGCTTACGTACCCCTCGATGATATCGAACTGGATGAAAGAATGAATTATATTGAAAAACCGGTGGCTATAAAGGATTTTAAAGTGAAGCACCTTCGCAACAAAACCATTAGGCAAGTTTTAGTTTAATGGCATCACCGGAAAGGATCAGACCTTACATGGGAATTGGAGGATGAGATGCGGGAGCACTACCCATCTTCATTCGGTATGTAAAATCTATTCAGTATGTATCTAGGTTTCGGGGACGAAACCTCCTTCATGGGGGGTAGAGTTGTAACACCCCAAAAAGCTAAATGTGCATGTGCTTTAAATCAATTAGAACTTAACATGGTTGGAATACATGTAAAAATGTTAGCTTAAGAATGAATAATATCTAAATAAAAACCAACACATAAGTGGAAGGACCAAATAAGGATAGTATGAAAGTGAGTATATTAAAAACACATTAAACACACAAACACACACACACACCTAGTGTGTGTGTCTGGTCGACTAAACAAGAAGAAAAAAGAGAGAAACCCTTTTTTATCTGAAAGCAAGAAATTGGAAGGATAATCAAGGCCAAATCAATGCATGAACCCAAATTCTTAACGATCTAAGCTTGTTTATCATAGTGGTATAAAGGAAGAGGTTTGAGGCACTTGAAGCAACAAGGAAGTTAAGACCGAGGTAAAGCTCAACTTTAGATGCTTTGCGGTGCTTGGAACGAACACACTAGCTCTTCTCGCCTTCAACACGTTTCCGAACTAATTGTAGTAAACGGGTCAAACTTTTGGTTGTTATGTAAACAAAGGTTTAGTTGTTTAAAACAATTAACTAAAGACTTATGTTTTATATCTTTTGTAAATGTTGGATGATATGTATCTAGTTTTTAAAACGGTTATCTTTATAAGTATTACCAAGTTTTCTTTAGAAACTTGTAAAGTTTCGATTTGGTCGTAAATTTCCATTTCTTTTAACTTGGTTTGACATTTAATGGAATGGGCGTTACACTAACGTGCTCGTCTTGGAATACAAAAAATGAATAATATTTTGAAGTTTTTGATTGTCGAATCAACTGAAATTATCGATAAGTGACACCTCAAAGTGGGGTTAGTTCGAACGACGTTTGGTGTGGCATGCTTTGGCCTAATAGGTCCTTCGTACTCTCATCGTTAGTCCCCAGGTAGGCAAACTGGTCCGTTATATTGGATTTGTACGAATGCCAACCTAGACAGGACGTTCCGACTACCGGTACTTGTACCCTTACAGTTACTACATGCCCGTCGCAGAACTCACTCTGATGAGATTTGAAAAATGAAAAATGCGACAAAATCTTGAATAACGGAAGTATGAAGATGATTTGAATATGTGAATATTGTAACATGTATGATGAATATGTATGTAAGTATGTATGTTCGACTGTAAGCATAATTCAATATATCACAAAATGTAATATTGGAAATGTTTGCATGCATTTGTGTATGTAATAAATATGAAACAAATAAATATCATAAGTTTGCATGTAACCACATAAACAATTAAAATCTAGTCAACTATAGTATAGGCTCTAAGGGTCTAATAACCTATCCTATATCCCTATAGTCAAAAGCTCTGATACCAATCTGTCACACCCCGAACCGCAGCGGAAAAAGTGACCGGGGCATGATTGGGTTTTCATCAAAGCTCATGACATTTATTATAATGTTTCATATTTATTATTTCAATTTAAAAGAGATCATACAATCATATCAAACAAATACAACATGTTCTATTCATCCTTCTACACTTCATTATTTTTCTTCTAAGGCAATTTCCTATGTTTTCCATGCTTCATCCTGTTCACCTGTATCATGTGTAAAAATGGTTTTTGGGTCAACAAAAAGTTGGCGAGTGAACCTTGTTAGAAAACATTTATTATTTATTTCTTGTTGTATTTAATATGGAAAAATTGTGCAATATTCATATATGAACAAACGTAAATAAACATACAATAACAACAATTAGCATACAATAACAAACCATTAGCATACGATATCAAACAACAACAAACAATAACATACATTAACAAACCAATAGCAGACGATATCAAACAACAACAAACAATAACATACATTAACAAACCAATAGCATACAATAACATATCAACTTGCATGAATATATAACATGAATGAAACTGTGCGATCAAGGCTCAATCAAACGGAGCCGATCGTATTGCATGTACTGAAAATGATAAATGTCTGTGCGATCAAGGCTCAATCAAACGGAGCCGATCGTATGTTGGCAACGCCAGGTTCACGCTCATAATGTAATGGGGAACTGCTCAACGCTCATAATGTAATGGGGAGCGGCGGCATATGAAATTGCATGTACTGAAAATAATAAATTAAATCTAAACAATAACCACACAAACAGTTTACACAAGCTGGATACACATTTATTCATGATATGATGTATGCACAATGATTTAAATATAATAAATAGTAAGACACATGATACACCCCAAAAACGTGATTTAAACGGGGAATTTGTAGAGATTCACTCACAGTGGGTGCGTTCGGTTGATGATGTTGAATGCGCACGAGTTTAGAGGATTGATTGACGAGGAATAACTAACCTAATTAATAACGAAAAAGTAAGGTAAATAAATGGATTTTATTAACAATTTTAATAGGATTTTTGGATATATTTTTGTGAGTTTAAGGCTATTTTCTAACTTTAAAAATGTTATTTTTAAGTATTTTTAATTGATTTTTAATTTAAATAAATAAATAAAAATAACAAAAATTGTTGACTTTTTGACCGTTGACTTGTTGACCGTTGACCGTTGACTTGTTGACCGGTTCGGTCGGTTATATGTGTGCGCTGGGTGAGACTCGAACCCGAGACCTCCCGTACGAGTGCACGCAGCTCTACCAACTGAGCTACGTGTCTAACCCGAAATATTTCTGTTTTTAATTATATTTATACACTAATTCAATTAATCCGAAAATTATTTATTTTTAAAAAGGATTTTAAATGTATCGGACCGGTGCTGACAACAGGTCTCGAACCCGGGACCTGTGGGTTAACGTGCACACAGTCCACCGCTGGACTGTGTGTCTAACCTGGTTAATAATCCGGTTTTTATTATACTTAACATGATTCTGTGCGTTACCCAGTTCGATTACAAAAAGGCATTTTTATTTCAAGAGGGTAAGGTTGGGACAGGAATCGAACTCGCGTCGTGTGCATATTGTTTGCACACAGTCCACCGCTAGACTGTGTGTCTAACCCGTTTATAATACCGATTTTAATTAATCTTATAACATTCACAACTTCGTCTTCTTCGTCCAAAACACAGACAACGGTTAACTAACTGTTATTGGTTTAATTCGGTTAACGAATAATATGAACAAGTGAAAAGTATTGAACAGAAAAGGGTTTAGGGGAATGATTGTACGAATTGATCGTCTTTCTTCAGAAGTCCGGCAAAGACCGTCGGCTCTGTTTTGGGAACTCCTTCTGTTCGGATTCAATGATCAGTTTGGTGAATTAAATGAGAGATTGAACTACTGAGTAACGATTATCAGTAGGTTTGAATGATCATACCGGTTAACAGCGAATTTCTGAAACTTTCAGAAGTTTTCCGGCGATAACAGTAAATCCGGCAATGTCGTCTGGGGCTGATTCTGGGTGATGGAGTGGTGTTAGAATTTGTATAATAATTGAATGGAACAGAAAAGTCGAGGAAATTACCGTGTAGATGAAAGTCTCGGTTTTCCGGCGACTTGCAGAGAATTCCGGCGAGTGAAATTTCTTTCGACAGAGATTCTTCAGAGGTTTAAGGTGAGTGTGGGTGATGTCAGTATATGCTCTAAGATCTTATTTTAGAGTAAGAAGAAAGGATGGATTGAACTCGGTTTTCCGGCGAAAATTTCCGGTTAATTTTCAGAAATTCCGGCGACTTCCGGCGAAGTTTTTCTGAGCGAAATGAAGAGTGTGATTTTGATAAAACTCGCGAGCTCACTGAATAGATAAAGTATAACTCCCGGATTTGAATTGTATTTTTCGGTTTTGAATAGAAATTTAAGGTAATGAATGAAATTGATGGATTCTTCGGTTATAACCGATCTTACTGTTAATGTAAACGTTATGACAAAAAGAAACGGCAAAATTTGACGAAATTGTCGGGATTTCCGGCGTGAACGGATTTGGGCCGTTGTGTAACTGGGTTTTGATTTCCAGATTTAATTTATGTATTAATTGTTTCAATATGTAAACAAAGATCACGAGTGGCGGAGCGGTTGGATGTGTGTGTGTTAAAGCTGTGGTGACCCGGTTGACCCGGCTGACCCGGGTTCGAATCCCGGCTTCAGCATATTATTTTTAATTCACTATTTTTAATACATTTTCAAAAATAAATTTTAAATTCTAATATACTTATTAATTATGTATCGTCTAAAATTAATTTGGGCATTAAATACGCAACGAAATTTTAACTGATTGTTCGGTTAATAAACGAAGTGGGTTTGGTTAATCCGGTTTTTGGCGGATGTTACAGTATCCCCTACTTTTAGAAATTTCGTCCCGAAATTTAAGTAGTGGCATATTTATCTTAAAAGGATGGTGTTTAATTTGACAGTTACATAATTAGAAAGGAGTAAGAGTTCAAATTTTGTTTGAGGCGGTAACGTTCCTTGTAAGGGTTGAGTACCCTGCTACAGGAATCGCTTTTTGATGCCTAAGATAATGAATATTGATAAACAGAGTTGATTGACTAAATATGATTTCATGCGCAAGAGTTCTGATATGTTTGGAAAGATAAGGTTATATCCTAAAACAAAACTTTCTACTACTAAAACCTACATGGAACTTCTCATAACCGCCTGACAATGCCTCTGATCCTTTGGCAAGAATACTTATATATAGGAAGTACCAGCGGCGTATCCACCATATTCTCGTCAAATTTTCATTGGTTTTATCAGTAAGTTATGATTGGTTCTATGATGTGACTCTAGAAATAAATAAACACAACCACCAATATCTGAGTCCTAATTCCGATAGTATACATGTTCGAATGGTGACACAATCCAGTTTCTTTAAATGATGAGATGATATGAATGCTAAATCAGTGAGTATAAAACAAACTTCAACCAAGGCAATACTAAATCCTACATGGAACTTCTCAATCCGCCTGATAATGCCTCTGATCCTTTGACAAGAATACTTATATATAGGAAGTACCAGCGGCGTATCCACCATATTCTCGTCAAATTTTCATTGATTTTATCAGTAAGTTATGATTAGTCCTATGTGACTCTAAACATAAACAAACACAACAACCAAAGCTTGAGTCCTTGAATGATGACAGTACCTCTCTCGTTTGTTATGATGGAGAGGTTAGTCTATGTAGAAAATGGAAGACAATCAAATTTCTTTAAATGATGAATTGATATGAATGTTAAATCAGTGAGTGTAAAACAAATTTCAACCAAGGCATTACTAAATCCTACATGGAACTTCTCATAACCGCCTAACAATGCCTCTGATCCTTTGACAAGAATACTTATATATAGGAAGTACCAGCGGCGTATCCACCATATTCTCGTTAAATTTTCATTGGCTTTATCCGTTAGTTATGACTAGTTCTATGTGACTCTAAACATAAACAAACACAACAACCAAAGCTTGAGTCTTTGAATGATGACAGTACCTCTCTCGTTTGTTATGATGGAGAGGTTAGTCTATGTAGAAGTGAGACACAGCTCAACTTCTTTAAATGATGACACTATGATATGTCGTGAGGTATGATGATATGAATGTTAAATCAATGAGTATAAAAACAAAACTAGTAATTCGCATTAAGATCCTTGGATAAATTTCCAATTTAAAATTGAGACACGTGAAAATTGAGATAATCATAAAGAAAAGCATAAAACTAAGCGTTTGGAGTTGAATCTTGATTTTCAGTGAAGGGGACTAGTTGGGTGTTTTCGTTTGGGCCGTCATTATCTTCAACAGGATTGGCGTTGATGTTGAAAACTCTTCCTCCTGCTGGTGGCCTAGTGGTTGGGTTTTCTTGATTTGCTTGGTTAACTGGGTTTGCTTGAGCTTGGGCGTTTATGATGTTAACCAATTGAGGGCACGTGTTTCTAAAGTGGTAGGGTCGCCACAATTGAAACAAGCTCGAACATATGGGAACATGGGGTATTGGGGTTGTTGATATGTTTGGATCATGTTTTGAGTAGGGGGTGAGGTTTGGTTTTGAGAGGTGCGGCAAACCTCGCTCAAATGACCATAGCGTCCACAATTCGCACATAGTCGACAATGTAAGGTAGATGGATGGTGATAAAAACAGGTGTTACATTGAGGGTGAGGTCCAAGGTAAGGTTTCTTATTTGGGTAGGTTGAGTTGGGTGCTACTTGAATGATTGGGATAGCTTGGAGGGGTACGGCTTGTAAGGCTGGTTGATTGCGTTGGGTGACAGCGAAAAGTTGCTCATCTCGTTTTCTATTGGAAATGGGTTGAGAAAGGGATTCGGTTTGGGTGGAGTTTGAAATTTCAGTTGATGCTTATCTTTCTTCTTCTCCTCCTTGAAGTCTTTATTCCGTATACGGTTCTCGGTGAGCTCTGTAGCTAACTCCATTGCTGCTTCCAAGGTTGCAGGTGTGGTACTTATTACAGAGTCTTGAATTTTTGAAGGAAGACCTCGAATGTAGTGCTCGATCAAACGGTAGGGGGAGTGAACAAGTTGGGAACCATTTGATTTAACTCAAGGAATCTTTTGTTGTAGTTAGTGTGGTCGCCTTCCTTTTGTTTCAACGAATAGAACTCATCCTCTAATTTCTTGATTTCGCTCCTTGGGCAAAACCGTCTTGTCATGATTTCTTTCAACTCTTCCCAAGTCAAAGTCATAGCATCTTCAACACCTCGTTTAGGCCTCTCTGTATTCCACCAAGTAAGTGCTATTCCAATATAAACGACCAGTAGCATATCGCACTTTGCGATCATCGGGGCAATCGCAATTTAGGAAAATGTTTTCCATTTCTTCAAACCAATAGAGAAAGCGGTGACACCTTCAGTCCCTTGTATTTTGTAGGGTCGCAGGATTTGAAATGCTTGTAGGTGCATTTAGTGGTATTTGGGGGGAAGGTTAACAACATTTTGAACTTCTTGATTGACGGGATTAGCGGTAAGGGCTTGTTGGACTTGGACTACAATGTTGGGTATTGCGGCAGCCATTTGTTGAGCGATTTGGGAGCCATACGCTCGCGAGCTTTTTCTGCTCTCATCTTCCTACGAGCGGAATTAGAAGACATCTACAAGGAATACATATGAAGAGTATGAGTTGGATGTTTTTGGGATCATGTGTCGTATTTAGGAATGAACATTCATAAAATAAACATAGCATAATAAATCTACTACATCCATAGGATGTCTTGGGCTTTGCTCGTAATTGGCCTTGCATGCCGCCATACTTCACCTTCGTAATCATGTGGGCCCCCATGATTACCGGGTTTTTCATATGGTTCGCATGTGTTAGCCTGGTTACGTACACTAAACACCCGAGAAAATCGAGAAATATGTAGAACGTATGATATTCGGAATGTATCCAGGTGTGGACACGGTGACACCTCAAAGTGGGGTTAGTTCGAAGACGTTTGGTGGGGCATGCTTTGGCCTAATAGTCCTTCGTTCTCTCATCGTTAGTCCCCAGGTAGGCAAACTGGTCCGTTATATTGGATTTTACGAATGCCAACTAGACAGGACGTTCCGACTACCGGTACTTGTACCCTTACAGTTACTACATGCCCGTCGCAGAACTCACTTTGATGAGATTTGAAAAATGAAAAATGCGACAAAATCTTGAATAACGAAGTATGAAGATGATTTGAATATGTGAATATTGTAATATGTATGATGAATATGTATGTAAGTATGTATGTTCGACTGTAAGATAATTCACTATATCACAAAATGTAATATTGGAAATGTTTGCATGCATTTGTGTATGTAATAAATATGAAACAAATAAATATCATAAGTTTGCATGTAACCACAACAATTAAAATTTAGTCAACTATATATAGGCTCTAAGGGTCTAATAACCTATCCTATATCCCTATAGTCAAAGCTCTGATACCAATCTGTCACACTCCTGACCCGCAGCGGAAAAGGTGACCGGGGCATGATTGGGTTTTCATCAAAGCTCATGACATTTATTATAATGTTTCATATTTATTATTTCAATTTAAAAGAGATCATACAATCATATCAAACAAATACAACATGTTCTATTCATCCTTCTAACTTCATTATTTTTCTTCTAAGGCAATTTCCTATGTTTTCCATGCTTCATCCTGTTCACCTGTATCATTGTAAAAATGGTTTTTGGGTCAACAAAAAGTTGGCGAGTGAACCTTGTTAGAAAACATTTATTATTTATTTCTTGTTGTATTTAATATGGAAAAATTGTGCAATATTCATATATGAACAAACGTAAATAAACATACAATAACAACAATTAGCATACAATAACAAACCATTAGCATACGATATCAAACAACAACAAACAATAACATACATTAACAAACCAATAGCATACGATATCAAACAACAACAAACAATAACATACATTAACAAACCAATAGCATACAATAACATATCAACTTGCATGAATATATAACATGAATGAAACTGTGCGATCAAGGCTCAATCAAACGGAGCCGATCGTATTGCATGTACTGAAAATGATAAATGTCTGTGCGATCAAGGCTCAATCAAACGGAGCCGATCGTATGTTGGCAACGCCAGGTTCACGCTCATAATGTAATGGGGAACTGCTCAACGCTCATAATGTAATGGGGAGCGGCGGCCTATGAAATTGCATGTACTGAAAATAATAAATTAAATCTAAACAATAACCACACAAACAGTTTACACAAGCTGGATACACATTTATTCATGATATGATGTATGCACAATGATTTAAATATAATAAATAGTAAGACACATGATACACCCCAAAAACGTGATTTAAACGGGGAATTTGTAGAGATTCACTCACAGTGGGTGCGTTCGGTTGATGATGTTGAATGCGCACGAGTTTAGAGGATTATTGACGAGGAATAACTAACCTAATTAATAACGAAAAAGTAAGGTAAATAAATGGATTTTATTAACAATTTTAATAGGATTTTTGGATATATTTTTGTGAGTTTAAGGCTATTTTCTAACTTTAAAAATGTTATTTTTAAGTATTTTTAATTGATTTTTAATTTAAATAAATAAATAAAAATAACAAAAATGTTGACTTTTTGACCGTTGACTTGTTGACCGTTGACCGTTGACTTGTTGACCGGTTCGGTCGGTTATATGTGTGCGCTGGGAGAGACTCGAACCCGAGACCTCCCGTACGCGTGCACGCAGCTCTACCAACTGAGCTACGTGTCTAACCCGAAATATTTCTGTTTTTAATTATATTTATACACTAATTCAATTAATCCGAAAATTATTTATTTTTAAAAAAGGGTTTTAAATGTATCGGACCGGTGCTGACAACAGGTCTCGAACCCGGGAACTGTGGGTTAACGTGCACACAGTCCACCGCTAGACTGTGTGTCTAACCTGGTTAATAATCCGGTTTTTATTATACTTAACATGATTCTGTGAGTTACCCCGGTTCAATTACAAAAAGGCATTTTTATTTCAAGAGGGTAAGGTTGGGACAGGAATCGAAATCGCGTCGTGTGCATATTGTTTGCACACAGTCCACCCTGGACTGTGTGTCTAACCCGTTTATAATACCGATTTTAATTAACCTTATAACATTCACAACTTCGTCTTCTTCGTCCAAAACACAGACAACGGTTAACTAACTGTTATTGGTTTAATTCGGTTATCGAATAATATGAACAAGTGAAAAGTATTGAACAGAAAAGGGTTTTGGGGAATGATTGTACCGAATTAATCGTCTTTCTTCAGAAGTCCGGCAAAGACCGTCGGCTCTGTTTTGGGAACTCCTTCTGTTCGGATTCAATAATCAGTTTGGATGAATTAAACTGAGAGATTGAACTACTGAGTAACGATTATCAGTAGGTTTGAATGATCATACCGATTAACAGCAAATTTCCGAAACTTTCAGAAGTTTTCCGGCGATAACAGTAAATCCGGCAATGTCGTCTGGGGCTGATTCTGGGTGATGGAGTGGTGTTAGAATTTGTATAATAATGGAATGGAACAGAAAAGTCGAGGAAATTACCGTGTAGATGAAAGTCTCGGTTTTCCGGCGACTAGCAGAGAATTCCGGCGAGTGAAATTTCTTTCGGCAGAGATTCTTCAGAGGTTTAAGGTGAGTGTGGGTGATGTCAGTATAAGCTCTAAGATCTTATTTTAGAGTAAGAAGAAAGGATGGATTGAACTCGGTTTTCTGGCGAAAATTTCCGGTTAATTTTCAGAGAATTCCGGCGACTTCCGGCGAAGTTTTTCTGAGCGAAATGAAGAGTGTGATTTTGATAAAACTCGCGAGCTCACTGAATGAATAAAGTATAACTCCCGGATTTGAATTGTATTTTTCAGTTTTGAATAAAAATTTAAGGTAATGAATGAAATTGATGGATTCTTCGGTTATAACCGATCTTACTGTTAATGTAAACGTTATGACAAAAAGAAACGGCAAAATTTGACGAAATTGTCGGGATTTCCGGCGTGAGCGGATTTGGGCGCGTTGTGTAACTGGGTTTTGATTTCCAGATTTAATTTATGTATTAATTGTTTCAATATGTAAACAAAGATCACGAGTGGCGGAGCGGTTGGATGTGTGTGTGTTAAAGCTGTGCTGACCCGGTTGACCCGGCTGACCCGGGTTCGAATCCCGGCTTCAGCATATTATTTAGTTAACTATTTTTAATACGTTTTCAAAAATAAATTTTAAATTCTAATATACTTATTAATTATGTATCGTTTAAAATTAATTTGGGCATTAAATACGCAACGAAATTTTTAACTGATTGTTCGGTTAATAAACAAGTGGGTTTGGTTAATCCGGTTTTTGGACGGATGTTACAAAGTAAACATTCACTTGACCTTTATACAACTCATATAGATCTATATGAGTCATATAGGGCTAAGAAAGCATATCACATCCATCACTTTCTGTCACCTTTATGTCATCGTACACCTCGTACCTTATACGCATCGTATGAATCTATACGATTCTTATAGGGTTTCCATGTTTAAGAGCTTGTCTGGCTTTGAGATTTGTAATTACCCTATACGAGTCGTTTATAGGGTGTTAAAATAAGGAACTTGGGGTGTTCCAATATACAAGAGGGCCCCTTATTTATTATGTGTGTGTGTATATATATATATGCGTATGACATGGATATAACAATTCATTGTTAAATAAACGTGTAACATGTTAGTAAGGTAGTCTAATGACCCAAACGACATTTGTGGAAGAACGAACATTTTTTATGGGCCCTTAATTGTTAGCAATGTAGTTTCTTGGGCGAAAAAACAAAAGATGGAGATTATGCTTTTCAAGGTCGGTTTTGATAAAGCATACGACTCAGTTAGTTAGGGTTTCCTCTTAGGGAACTTGAGGATGATGGGTTTCCTGAAGAGGTGGAATAGATGGTTTAAGACGTGTCTCAAGTCAAGTAAGGCGTATGTTCTTGTTAACGGATCCCCGACCAAAGAATTTTATCTCCAAAGTGGGCTCTGACAAGGTAACCCACCTCTCATATTTATTTTAGCTTTAGAGGTCCTTGAAGAATGTATGAAAAGAGCAGTGAGGTTGGGGTTGTTTGAAGGGATCATCTTCCAAATGGGGACATGGTAATGTTATACTTATGCTACGCTAACGATGTAATATTCTTGTGGTTATGTTCCGAAAGAAATATCCTTAATCTTATAAGAATTTGAGGTGCCTTCATCTCGTCTCTGGTTTAAAAGTGAATTTAGAGAAAAGTAGTTTGATGGGCCTTGGAGTAGATGGGGCGAGGGTAAAAAGTATGACATATAAACCTCGGTGCAAAACGAGATCTATTCCTTTCACCTTTATCGGGGTTGCCTATTTGGGAAAATTTGAAATTCGATAAAACCATGGAGACTGGGGATTGATAAAGTCACTAAAAACTCTCTTCATGGAAGGCTAAAACTTTATAAGGGGTGGGGGGTAGAATTACCCTTGCAAAAGCGATTCTAGCGAACCTTCCTTCTTATTTCATATCCATCTTTAAAGCTTCAGTGAAGGTTATAAATATGATCGAAGGCCTAAGATGGTCGTTTATTTGGGGTAAGGTTGGAAATAAAAATAAGATGAAGTGGGTTGCTAACTTGAAGTAAGATCGAGGCTCCTAAGCGGATGGGAGGCGTGGGATTAGACGAGATTAGGAGCCTAAATTGGGCGCTTTTTGAAGAAATAGAAATTGAGTTACTCTAAGGACCCGACCCAGCTTTGGGTGGCAGTTATTAGAGCCTTACATGGCAGTGGAAATGTCAAATAAGAGACTCCTATTTAGAAAAACAAGGCTGGCATTTAGAAGGGTATCATTATGGTGGATGTGGACTTTCGAAAGGTTGGGGTAACGAGCCCGAACCTGTTGGGCTTCAAGGCAAGGGGACGTGGGTGGGGAATTCTTCGTGGCACAGTTTCATGTAGACGTCGCGAAAATGGTTAGCCAATTGGTTAATGTGGGATGCTTCAACTGGAATGCATGGTCCCTAAAAAAGTGTACTTTTTTGTTTGGAAGTGGAGTTTAGGTTGCATCCCAACAGCAGTGGCATTGCTAAATAGGGGCATTAATGTTCCAAACGTATCTTGCAAATTATGTGGTTATGGGGTGGAAACAGTTAATCACCAGGTTGCGGAGTGTGTTATGGTGAAAGACAATTGGTGGCACATCTTTATATGGCTGAAATATAAAGAAGATGCCTACATGTGGCTGAAATATAGATCTCCGTTTAGGAGTATCGAGTGGGAGAGGTAGAGAGGGTTTAATGTGAGAGACATTGTGTTGTAACTTTTTCTTTTTCAAGACTCTTTTGTTGATGGCCCTTTATGTTGTTTTATAAGTTGTTATAAAATGTCGATGTACAAAAAGAAAATAAACGTGTCACAGTCATTTTTTAAGCCTTTCATATTTAGCGTCTCGTTATTCTAACTTATAAATAAATTTGTTTGCACAAGTGTTGATCATTGTAAAACACAACACGAAAGTGGACCTCCTTGAAAGAGTAAATGTAAATCTTTTTTTATCTCTATAAAACGTAGTGGATGTTGGTCTAGTAGCTTCGGAAAATTATAACTTGTTAGTTTTCTTTCTGTATATTTTTCTATACATTGGATTGGAATTTCTTATGATTTTACAAAGGTTGTAAAATAATGATTATATTGCGGCGGACCTAAAATTTATACGTACGTAATTAATAAAACACATATCATTTCAACATCTACAAATTATAATAAATCAAAACAATCTTATGTCGCATGGCAGAAACTTAAGTCTATTATTGTCATGTGGCAATCTCTTACTACACATTTCTTTTTTAGGAGGGAAAATTATTTTGCTTTAATTTCCTTCTTCATTTTAATGACTTACCTTATTTTGCATATATTTCTATTGTTAACTAAAATACATTGTTATTTAATTTTAGTATGATTTAGATTATAAATGACAAATTATAGTTTTAAATGATTTGAGTTGATTATATATTTTAGAAAGATTTTTTAAATTTAAATTTGATTTGATTTGATTTTTTTTATCTGATTCATATTTCAAGTATGGTAATAAAATGACTATATAATCTTTTAACCAAACAAATGATTATTTGTCAAGTGTGTGTGTGTGTGTGTGTCTATAGAAAATATCATTTTACGGTTTCAATCTATATTACTTATTTCTCGATTTTTTGATTATCTCATTGTAATCAAAATCTGGCAAATATAATGATCAAAATACTTTACGATGTATTAAAATAAATACCACTTTGTTATCGCATTTTATTTATAACTATCACTCCTTCCTTCGTCAACATCATCATTGTTCACACACACGAATGTATGTGTACACGTGCTAAGTCTACACTTTTAGTCACAATACATTACTTGATTCTAATTGAGTATTATATTGTTCGTTTTGTTTATCGTATTATAATATGCTACTAACTTTTTATTTTTCACATGATATGTAGAATGAAACAACCTGCCATCACCTTGCTGAACAATTTGAATCTCAACCAAGACAACTACACCATCAAAATCCACATTATTAGACTATGGACTCGACCTGCATTCAACAATGCACGAAAGATGTATTGTTATGATATGATTTTCATGGACCAACAAGTAAGTATACATGTATTTATCTTTATTGATACTTCATTGAGTAATGGAATATGAACATCTGTTTGTAAATTAAAGTATGTAATGTTTTTTTTTATTACAAGGGACCAAGATGTAGGCCTTTGTGTTAGCCAAAACAGAAACGGAATATGAACATCTGTTGAACGAGAAGCAGCGTCTGGTAATTCAAAATCCATTGTTAGGTGAGAATTGACAGAAAGTCAAGTATGTTCAGAGTCTAATGAATATTAATCTAAACGACGATGCAATAGTTTCTGCCTGCGATGAAGCTGTTGGTTCGGAGTGGGGCTTCGATTTTTCTCCTTCTGATTCTGTTGAAGAGGACCCGAACGAGGACAATAAGTCTTTTAAAAGTCCTATTGGTGTTTGCTATCTGTATTTTTAAGATATTTTTACTATCTAATTTATATAATGTTCATTTCTTCTAATGTAATATTGTTTTAGTTGTAGATGTTATTGGTTTTGTGGTGAAGAGTTTTCCTTTTGAGCTAAAAAGGACAATAAAGACGAGAAAGAAGAAAAGAAGCTCACATTCATGCTCCAGGATTTACAACATTAGCTATATATTGCTTCATATAAAAAATGATGTTTGTTCATACATGTCTTTCTGATTGACTGTATACTACAACTTTACAATTAACATGCCATTAAGCAATTAGGTTTGACGAAAATTTATACTGGCATTTCTATGAATGATTGTTCATTCGTGGCTAACCAAACGTACTGTTTTTTTAATAAATATGGTGCTCCTTAAGAGTTTGGTATTTTGCTTATTTGACTACCTTTTTAGTCTATATTTGATGAATAAATTGATTATTATCCATATGGCTTCACAAGATATAAAGGAAACATCATTTATGCAAAATTAGTTGCACAAACAATTTGTTTCGAAATCGTTTATGAAGTTAGTATGTCGGTTAACATGTAATTGCTTATATGTAATGTCGTTTGGCAAATGAGGCAGACTTGAACATAAGGTACGCCAAGCGTGGCCTACATTGCAGCTCATATACGCCGCATCTTTCTATCATACGTTGACCAATGTTGTGTTTATGTTCGATACCGAATGTTGGCATGTGGTGTGCCAGACCAAGAAAAATTGAGTCTTGTCGAATTTTTAATACCAAGTACTTTTGCATTGGTTCATGTCTGTAATATATTATGCTAAAAATTATTCTGTTAGTGAATGCAGGGAACATATAATTAAAGGTGACTTGAAGATTGATCTCTTTGTAAAATAGTAAACCTCATATAATCAAGAGTACAAAAATGCTTACAACTAAGGTGGTTATGTCAGTTTTATAAGTTATTAGTTATTCATTGGAACTATTGTTGAATTATAAAATCAAAGTTATTGTGTGATAAATTTTTAGAATCAAATTGTTGTTTATAGTTGTGCTACCTAGATTTAATTTGATACATTCAGATCAAAAGATTCCTTTCGCATTTCAAATGAGGCAATTTCCATTAGCTATATGTTTCATGATGACAATCAACAAAAGCCAAGGACAATCACTATCTAAGATTGGTTTTTACTTGAGACAATCCGTTGTCACTCATGGTCATTATACGTTGCTTTATCAAGAGTAAAAAACAGAGATAGAGTCAAATCTTTCAATTCAGTGTAGTTTAATATTTACGTTAGTAAGTAAAAATTTGTTTCACTAAAAAAGATTAAATAATATATTTTATTGCGAGGTCATCCGTGTAATACACGGGAACTTAAACTAGTGTATTTGATAAAAAAAACATGTTTTATATGATTATTTACAAAATACCAACATGATGTGTTGTTCACATGTCCTATATAAATAATAATATTTCAAATATAATGCTTAGGTCTATCCCATACTCATAACTCATATCCATATAGTGAGCTAGATCGAGTGAATAAATTTATATGGACAGTAGCAACAAGTAGTCAGTAACATGATAATATATAATAGAGTAAATTGCATAAAACATTTTTTATGTTTTCTCAAACTTGCAGGTTCCAGTCTTAATGTTTAAAAGTTGCTAAAAACAGTCTTTAAGTTTATTTTTATTGCGGGTTCAATCCTTTACAGCTAACCACGTTATTTTCTTCAGTTAAGTTCCCTCACATGCATAACATGTGAGGGTATATTCGTCATTTTGGTTGCTCTTCCATCCACTTCAATTATAAAAAAAAAAGAATATTTAAGTTTTAACCTAGTTTAAACAAAGTTTGGTAAAACGTACACGACTACAGAGTAGCACGATTACCGTTTGATAGTGTTTCAGTCTAACTTGCGGCGTCCTAAGCGTCACCAGTTGCTGGATCCGACTACTGAACACGGTGTTACGAAGTTCTCTGATTTGACGGCATCAGAGTTCCGTGAGAGGTATCTAGGGTTGAAGAGTCGTTTGTCGTTTCCGTCTTATGCGAATAAGGCGCCGATTCTTCCAACTGATGATAATCCTGAAGAGTTTGATTGGCATGATCAAAATCTGTGTTAATCTTTACAGCTTAGTGGGCTAGCTTAACAAGATTCCTATCTTAATTCCGGGTTCGCCGGAATCTGTTTTTAAAAGTTTAGTTTTATTGCACATTAGTCCCTGCGGTTAGGATTTTTTTAAAATAGATTAAACCTTAAATATTCTTTTTTCTTATAATTGACGTGGGTGGAAGATCAACCAAAATGACGAATATACCCTCACATGTTATGCATGTGAGGGAACTTAACTGAAGAAAATAACATGGTTAGTTGTAAAGGATTGAACCCGCAACAAAAATATACTTAAAGGCTGTTTTTAGCAACTTTTAAACATTAAGGCTGGAACCTGTAAGTTTGAGAAAACATAAAGGATGTTTTGTGCAATTTACTCTATATAATATTAATTAGGTAAGACTTTATCATGCATGCTTATTATTATTAAGTTAATAATATTGACAGAAATGATTATTCATCTTGATTATAACATTTTATATATATATATATATATAAATATATATATTTAAGTTAACATTGACACAAAAGCTGCTTTCTTGTAGTGATTTGACCAATATATTATCACTAATACATGGGACATCGTAAAATATATCTTATAAACGGGGCAAATGTTTTTCTTTTTAACGGCGCAAATTTTATTAGGCACATACTAGTAAGATAATGACTAGAACAAGAAAATTATATTATCTTATATATAACTATAATTTGAAACATTTCTGTGTTGTTAGGTTTGTAAACTATGCTTATTAGCTTGTATGTGTTTTGTGTTGTTGTATGGTACAACCTTACCTGCTTTCATTAGCTACATGTTTTCTTCTGCTTTACCTAACTGTACACGCATCTTCTTCACTATTCATCCCACCTCTCTTTCTGTTTTCTATCTCGATTAAACACTCAATCTCTCTCTCTCTCTACTGTCCCTCTTTCTCTCTCATCGCCATCGTTCAGCCTTACACATTTGCCATGAATATAGTGTATACGAACCCTAAGGAAGCAGTCGATTCATGATTCAATTTAGTCTCAGTATGTTGCAAAACTAATGAAAATAGAAGCTGATGGAATCATGGAGTTCTATATTTTATTAAACTAATGTCGATCATTCGGCTCTCTCTCTCAGTTATTTTTTGTTTCTTTTATGCGGTGGGATAACATGGAGCAGTGGGGTGGAGCTCAACACCGTACGATTGTCACCGTTGACATCCAAGTTGGTTTGTAATTTGTTAAGATCTGACTACTGGTTTCTTTTTCTTTTTTAAGGTAAAAAAATCGCTACTTTATACTTTATTATGCTAGGGTTTTTTTTTTGTTTTTTTTTTTTTTTTTTTTTAAATTTGATGGTTTGGTGACAATCCAACTGTTTCTTTATATTGATTGTTGAGTATTTTGTGGTTATGTGGAGCTATGTCGGGGCTGCTTGATTGATTCGCCAGACCTTGTAAATGTATGACTTTTTAATTACTTTGTTGAATTGTGAATTGTTGTTATGTTGATGTGAACCATGTGTGGTTTAATTGGATTTGTGTTGGGTTATTTGGTTTAAAAATTAGGGTTTTGCTTTGTTGGTGTTTAGCTATTTGGAAAGGTTGTTGGTTCAGGCCCCTTCACGTACAAGCAAAATGCTAAACAAAGAAACTTTCTAACTCAGTGCTTTATTTGAATGAAAGTGTGGTGTATGAAAAAACAATTAAACCCTACTATTTGTAATAAACAAAGTAATAGGCACATGCTAAAAGAATATTCCAATGAGCTCCTTTTATTCGGTAGCCACAACGTCCATTTTTTCCACTTTCTCCAATAAATCTGGTCAACTATTGACGGCTTCTTACCCATGACCTATTAGCTAATGGATGGCCCATTTACCCGCGACCCGTTAAACCAACCGATTAACCCAACAATCACCCCTTAATCAGTTGTCGTTCTTGCTACTTCCTTGTTTCTTGCTTGCACTCGTTCTTCCTTTCTTGCTAAACTTGCTAACTTGGTTTGATTCGAACTCGTTCTCTCTTGCTACGAGCCACACATGACATACTTGCTACACGAACCTTGTAGGTTTGCTCTAGTTCCGGTCTTCTCTTTCATTCTAACGTGAACTCTTTCGGTCTTCGGTTCACGACTTGGTCTAATGTGAACTCTCGGTCTTTGTTCACGTCAGTCTTTCTTTCGGTCATTCGGTCTAAGCGTTTTTTTCTTGATAAAAGCTTTCTTCGGTCAATCATGGTGCGAACCTCCGGTCATTGTCACACCCACGGTCTCAGTCTAGCTACCACCGGTCTTTTGCAGCTTTGTCGGTCTTCTATGTCTCCCGTCAGAATTCTTCCGAAAGCGGTCACGATCTTTCTTTTCGGATGAAGAATTCGTTCAGTCTCCGTCATTTGATCTATCACAGCATTGCTTCTTCTTCTCCGACTCGGTCTCCTTCTTTTCGCAGTTTCTGTTTCTCCGGCGCGGTCTCTTACTTCACTTTCCATCAGATTAGAGATCAGCCCTTGTGTCTTCCTATCTTTCATCTTCACGCCGGTTTGCTTCTGCTCTTCTCACCCCTACAGCCAAAAAGGGATGCGCCTTCCAAACCTGTTGTGGTTTTTCACTTACGGCTTGCTTTCGGTGACAATTTTCCAACGACAGCGGCCCAAGCGGCTGCCTTGCTTTCTAATCTTCTTTAGACTATCAAAAAACAGCCTCACGGTCTTCACCTCGGTTCCTCCTACTGCTGCGTTTTTTCCTGCAGCGAAAGGGCTGCACTCTTTCTCGAAACCGACTCTCAAACCTGCACTCGTTTCTCGCTCTGATACCAAATGTTGGTTCAGGTCCCTTCAAACACACACTCACAACAAAACTCACGTACAAGCAAAATGATAAACAAAGAAACTTTTTAACTCAGTGCTTTATTTGAATGAAAGTGTGGTGCATGAAAAAACAATTAAACCCTACTATTTATAATAAACAAAGTAATAGGCACATGCTAAAAGAATATTCCAATGAGCTCCTTTTATTCGGTAGCCACAACGTCCATTTTTTCCAACTTTCTCCAATAAATCTGGTCAACTATTGACGGCTTCTTACCTATGACCTATTAGCTGATGGATGGCCCATTTACCCTCGACCCGCTAAACCAATCGATTAACCCAACAAAGGTATGGTATTATTCAAGAGAAACTATAAATTACTTCATACTTGTCTGCATGTGCATATATTGTATGTATATCTTTTTGGGGTTAGAACATACCGTATTGTCAAGCGAAATCGGTGGCATCGGGGTAACATCACCACGAGTTGTACATCTTGCAATACCAGTTTTCCAAGTAGTTGTTTATTATACTTAAATTTTTTGGGTTTGTAATTTGATTTGCTCCTGACGTGTATTTCTTTACGTGTCCCACCACCGCTTTGGATTCCACCTGACGTGTATTTCTTTACGTGTCCCACCACCGCTTTGGATTCCATCAGATAGAGGGAGGGGAGGAGAGATGCATAAGCATGTGAGATATGCCTTGCGGCTGAAGCCAGCGGCGGCAACGAGTTTGCCTTACAGGTTTTCAATATAATATCGCTGGCGATTCAGTCTAGAAACTGGTTACGCACTAGTTTGCGACCGCGAAAAAAAGAAAAGATGATTCCGGTCGGAGACGGTACTACGAAGGGATCTAAAAAGGGCCTGAGGGATGTGGTTCGTATTTTACTTTGTTCATGTTTTCTCATAAACTCAGTTTTCATCTGCAAGGCCTGTTCGAGAATTTTGGTTTCTTCACATTTGGGATTTTCTTTAGGTTTGAATTTTGTGTGAACTTCTATTTCAGGTATGCATAAAAGAAGACGATAATTTCAATGGTTCGTTACAATTTCATTGATTTCAGGTACGTATACAAGAGGTTGAGGTTTGAATCAGAAGTTGAAATCAATGGTTACTACAGCTAGATATTATACTTCTTCAACCTCAACCCCAACCCCTGCTGTTAAACCCAGTCTTTCTCATTCTAAGGTAACCTTTTTATAAAAATTTAAATACTTTTCGCTTTTGATTTAGCTACTTTGATGCTTTGGAAGATAATTAATTTTAGAAAAATAAGTTCCTGTCTCATGTTTTGATTTGATAGATAAATGATGAATTTTTACAGCTTTTAGAGAGTTATAGATCAGGAAATTATTTGAATTTGTATGGATTTAAAGTTCTGAACTTACTTATTTCCAAACTGTATGGAAGGTTACTTTTAGAAGCCACCATTGGAGTTGTTATAGCTAGAAGGGCTTATGCTAGCACCGTTGATATAGAGACATTCGGGTACTTAATTTGATGATTTTTTTTATTTTTTTGAATGAGATGATTATTAGATATTATGACAATGATTTGTTCTATTTTTTAGAAATGATAGATTTTGGCAAAAAGAATATTTATATAACAAATTATAGCTCAATGGGCTAAAGCAGGTATCAACACTAGGGATGATCGTTCGGTACTCAAAGTAACGGTACCGAAAAACGAGGAAAGTGGGTACTGGTGACGGTACCGGTACCGAATATACTGGTTCGTTACCGGTACCGAATATACCCGGTACCAAATGCTCATCCCTAATCAACACAAATGTCTAACTCAGTTGGGTAAAACGAATACTTGGATGAAACTGATCCAACTACTAAAATATCACTCAATCTGGGTTGTAGATATAACTTTCTGTTTTTGCCTCAAAAATTAGAATTGATTGCTTGAGACTTCTAATATGATATTATGCATCATGGTTGTTATTAACTTTTGATTACTTTTATATAAAGCATGCTTTGTTGTAATTTAAGAAACGGTTATGACGACCCGTCAGTTTTCCAATGAAGTTCCAGTCAAGTTTTGCTCTCCGACGAGGTTTCCACCCAGGCTAACACCGGCGTGGTGGTTTTGACTGATACATTACTGATCTCCGGCATGTTGTTTTCCTTATGAAACATGCTTGTATGTCATTGTGATTCAACTTGAATGATTTTTTTTTAATTTTGAAATGTCACAGGTTTGACATGGTTAATGTTTAATGATATCTAATATTGGGCGCCTTAATTTGCAAGCCTGGGCCGCAACTCGACGGGGTTTTCATCTAGTTACAAAGATAATGACTAGAACAAGAAAATTACATGAATAAAAGAGGGATTTTCAACTACTTAAAGGAAATTAAAAAAAATGTTTCTCTTTCATATTCTTTTGTCTTACGGTATTTAGAGTATATTTATTTTTTTATTTTTCATCCTTTGTATATGTGTGCTTGGTCTTTAAATACAAAAAGCATACAATACTTATTTCTATTTTTTTTCCAACAAGAATTTAACATGGTTTACTTTTAGAATAACATTTTTCATGCTACATTTTTAATCAACAAAATTTGTTGCTTGTGAAGACGTCCCTAATATCTGATGATCACTTCAAAATTCTTTACTGATTCCTTAATGCTCTCAGTTCAAACACATGAACATTCCATGTCTCGTATCTGCACAATAATATTACTAAAATAGTTTATATGCAAGTATTAATGTAAACTAGAATTTTTACCCGCCATGCGTTGCGGCGGCGTAAAACAACCGAAACAATCTGTAAGCAACAGACTTAACTTCTAGACTGTGACTTCTCTTCAAGCCTACGCACAATCGCAGGGACATTCGTTCACTTACAAAGTAGTAAAACTTAAGCATCCAATAGCAGTTTACAAAAAAACAATATTTCACATATCCACAACACAGCAGCAGATTAATAACAGGAGGAATAAGCAAATCAGCCGTAGGAGTCTCAAACTCCCCGGACCTTCATAAGGCATTCAAACATTCCCACTTTCGTATTTTTCTCCAAATTAGCTTTGGTTCAGTAATAAACACGTCTCTGTATGAAAACATTAAAATTATGATTAATTAGAAAGCTTCAAGTCACAATTTTGCTAATTAGCTACAGAATCATGTAACCTGTCTTGAGGGGAAAAGTCCAGCAGTCCGTGGTTCAATTTCCTTCAAGCCAACATTAAATCGAGGACGGATCACCCCATATTTGTTTCTATTGTACGACCTCATATAAAATACGGGTCTATAACCTATAATCATGCATATGAATCAAAAGAAATTTGCTAACCTCCTAGTGAAAATGAAGTCTTTGCTTACATCTCGCATGGCTCGCTCTATTTTTTTTAATCAATAACCGTAATTCCTTTATTAAATGAGTATTGCCAGTTGGCATTGGAAAACTCAAGTAAGATTGCCCCCTTTTAGATGATCTTTCATCTCTTTAACCTTCGTATCCATTACCCTCCGCGCTTGTGGTTGTACATCCTGATAATGACCAAGTCTTGCATGACAACCTCGCCCTGCCATGTCATCAAAACCATGAAAAATAATAAAAAGATAAATACTTAACACATTTATAGCTATAACAAAACATATGCAAGCTTGATTGGCGCACTAAACCTGCACCTTTATATAGCTAAAATTTGTAATAAACCATTATTTTTACAGCAATAAAAGACAACATTCTATGGAAATAAAATACAGCAAAAGATGCACCAAAACTGCACTTTTTTACAGCAAAAAAAGAATGTAATAAAAAAACTCTTTTGACAACATTTTATGGCAAAAAAATGCAGAAAAAGTGGCCTTTCGGGGGCAATAAAATGCATAGAAACTAACTTAGAACACATTTAAATGAGAAGAACGGGGTGGGAATCGAAATCGCGTCCCCACAGTTGTAGAAATATGTGATATCCAACGGACCAACAGACCAGTTTTGGTGGTTTTGGAAGCAAATTTCAGTTGTCCAATTAAAACGCTGGAAAAAGTCGATAAAAAGACATACCGTGGATTTGAACGGGGGACCTCAAGGTCTGATTGAACCTACATCCTTGAATTTTAACTTTAATGTATCCATAAGCTCGCATACATACCAACAGTCCTAGTGCTCTATCTATGCATATATACTAACAAAAGTAAGCTGGTAATCTATAGCACATCCATGTAAAGTTCAAACCTTCAGCTCTAAAGTGGTTCATGTACCTTATGTTTGACCCGTTTTTGGTGTGCATCCTTGAATGCTTAATGATTTAAGTGTATAAATAAAGTAGCAATCTTTAGTATATCACCTGCAACCTAGACCCATAAACATTGAATAAAACACCACAATATTTAGATACATCTACAAAATAGAAGTTCAAACTCACAATTGATCACCAATCGGAGCTGTTGAGTTCTTACTGGAGCCTGACATCGTAGTGACGTATCAAACCTTTTCTCGTGATTTAACTTCAGTGAAGGATTACCTAAACAGATAATTATACAACACACAAAATAATGTTGTGACCAAAAGTAGATACAAACATTAAAAACAACCATATAATAAGGTTATTTGGAAGAGTCAACCGAGTCAAACTATTAGTCACCTCAAGCTCCATACTTGGGGCTTAAAAGCAACTTCATGAAGAAATCTATCAGCTGGTACTGTAAGGTTTCCACCATTCTACATCAATATCAAAAATGATGAGCACCATGCATCTTGTACTTCTATTATACAGTCATATACAAGACTGACTTTTAATTAGAGGTATCTACTCAAATATCTGGTCTATTATAACTTATCTAAAGCACATTCAAACATTGTATTCTCTGACCCCTTTTATTACAATTGATATTCTTATAATGTGATTCGAATCCTCAATATGATAATTTCACTTTCAAAACGCATATGGTTTCTTGTATACATAAATAACTAATAACCAAACATTTTTCCTTGTGTCTATATATAGAATTTGTAACTAACATATTTGATTCGAGTTATTTACCTCCAGAAATTAAACAACCCCTTAACACGATGCCAGATCTGACGAATTGAGGAAATTGTTTAGAATTTGGTGATCAAAATCAAATAATTAGAGAAGTATAAATAATGTAGGGTTTTGAATTTTGGGTTTTCTACCTCCTCCACCTCCATAACTACCGCCTCCGCCACGATTTCCGCCGGCATAAGAACCGTGACCGACTTCGTAACCACTATCACCGCCTCCGTAAGCGCCACCACCGTAGCCACCGCCAGCTCCTCCGTAGATCCATCTTCTTCCGCTCCCCCCTCCTCTCCCTCTCTCTTTACCGTATACTCTTTCTCTCTTACTCGCTCCATCTTCGTTAAACAAAAAGAGAAATTCGTGGCCATTTGACATCAATGTACAAACTGTGTAAAGTAAACATACAAACAACTAATGCATACAACACATGAATCAATTTTTTTTGGAAAAAGACCCAAAGCCAATTGTACAACCACTCCAAGCCAAAAATTGTTGCTTATTTATAGATTTTAATTTAATTTAATTAATTTAATAATTAATTTAATAATAATAATAATAATAATAATAATTACGAAATTTAATATAATTCCCAAAACATATAAACAATTTGTAAATTTCTAAATATCTCTTTATATTCAACTCTGACTATTTTATTTATAACATTGTCGTCTCTAAATACAAACAGATTTTTATAGCGATTGTCCCAGACTCTTTTTTATCGTCATCGCTAAACATACAGATAATGAAAATCATCTTCGTTGAAATTTGAACAAAATTTTCTTGCCGGAAGGTATTGGATTAATTTGTGGAATAAATGTGCGCACACCAATATTTCCTATAAATATTATTTCAGTCAATAACACGTTTTCCTAGTTTAACAAATTTTAGTCTAGTATCGTTGCACGAACCATTTTATTGATCAATGTTATACAAGAGCATTACCAGAACACCCTCAACCTTTAGTACTTATCTATGATTCGGCAAACCTGATATTTTAAGGTTTCAAGAACATCAAGCGGGTATACATTTTCTTGTAAGGGATCGTTAAAATGTTCAGTTTGACATATACTATCATGATTAATAAGGGTGATTGATAAATGTTGAAATAAAAGTATAAAATTCTTGATTAATATAATATAGAGTAAAGTGCAATTGGCCATCCTGTGATTTGGTGCAGATTGCAATAGACACCCTACCTTCCAGATTCTGCCAAATGAAACTCTAAAATGGACATTTCTTCACACCTTGCATCCAATCGTTACCTTCACCATAACCCTTCCCCCCTAAAAAATCGATGTCTTTGTATTTTGCGACCCCGTGCTCTCCTAATTTCCATCTAATGTCGAAGTGAAGCTAGTAACAACACTAGCAAAAGTCAATTCAACCTCTAGTTACACTCCAATAACCGTTATGTTGATGGAGGTTGGAGAGTTCGTCCAAGTGCAGACCATTTTGACCCATACCTGTTATACACCGGTAAGTATCGATTGTAATGGTGTATGTGTAAGCAAAATGTGCAACTTTGCATATGAAACTGAAATTTATTGATATGTTTGTTTGCATCTGGCAAACAAACACTGTTTATGTTGAAGATCTTCCATGGAGGTGAGTTTACTCAAGTTCCTGACCGGAACTACTTGCCCAGTGACATTGCATATATTGATTTTGTCGTTATAAATGATTCTGGAATATACGTGTTAGAAGAGATGGTTAAACAGGCTGGTTATAATGTAGATATGGTTTTCTACTACCATTTTAAAGATCCTAATTTGTTTTTGGATGACGGTTTAAAAAGTCTGTGTGTTGATAATGATTTTGAAAAAAAAAATAGAGATCATGTCCTAGTATGAGTTAAGTTAATTGATATTTACGTTGAACATTGGGTTTTGTCACACCCCGACCCGCAGCGGAAAAAGGTGATCGGGGCATGATTGGGTTTTCATCAAAGCTCATGACATTTATTATAACGTTTCATATTTATTATCACAATTTTAAAGAAGATCATACAATCATAATTACAACATGTTCTATACATCTTTTTAGACTTCATTATTTTCTACTAAGGCATTTTCCTATGTGTTCCTTGCTTCATCCTGTTCATCTGTATCATGTGTAAAAATGGTTTTTGAATCAACAAAAGTTGGCGAGTGAACCTTGTTAGAAAAACATTTATTATTTATTTCTTGTTGTATTTAATATGGAAAAATTGTGCAATAATCATATATGAACAAACGTAAATAAACATACAATAACAAACAAATAGCATACAATAACAAACAAATAGCATACAATAACAAACCACCTTGCATGAATATGTAACATGAATGATAATGTAAATGTTGGCAACGTCTCGTTCACGCTCATAGGTAATGGGGAACGGCTCACGCTCATAGGTAATGGGGAGCAGACGGCCTATGATGAAATGTATGTGCGATCAAGGCTCAATCAAACGGAGCCGATCGTATGTTGGCAACGCCTCGTTCACGCTCATAGGTAATGGGGAACAGCTCAACGCTCATAGGTAATGGGGAGCGGCGGCCTATGATAATGTATGTACTGAAATGATAAATTTAATCTAAACAATAATCACACAAACAGATGATACATGTTGAATATACATTTAATCATGAATATGATGGGTGCACAATAGTTTAAATGTAATAAATAATAAGACACATGATACACCCCAAAAACGTGATTAAAACGGGGAATTTGTAGAGATTCACTCACATTGGGTGCGTTCGGTGGATGATGTTGAATGCGCACGAGTTTAGAGGATTGACCGACGGGGAATAACTAACCTAATTAATAACGAAAAGGTACGGTAAATAAGTGGATTTTATTAACAATTTAAATATGATTTTTGGATATATTTTTGTGAGTTTAAGGCTATTTTCTAACTTTAAAAACGTTATTTTTAAGTATTTTTAATTGATTTTTAAATTAAATAAATAAACAAAAATAAATAAAAAAAATGTTGACTTTTGTCCGTTGACCATGACTGTTGATCGTTGACCGTTGACCGGTTCGGTTGTGAATATTATTACACTGAGTGAGACTCGAACCGTGACCTCCCGTACGCGTGCACGCAGCTCTACCAACTGAGCTACGTGTCTAACCCGAAATATTTCTGTTTTTAATTATATTTATGTACTATTTAACTTAATCCGAAAATCATTTATTTTTAAAAAGGATTTTAATTGCTTTGAACCGGTGCCGTCAACCAGTCTCGAACCCGGGACGTATGAGTTAGTGTTGCACACAATCCACCGCTGGACTGTGTGTCTAACCTGGTTAATAATCCGGTTTTTATTATACTTAACATGATTCTGTGAGTTATCCCGGTTCGGTTAAAAAAAAAGAACATTTTTATTACAGCGAATGTCCGTGTGTCAAGGATCGAACTCGGGACGTATGCGTATTGTTTGCACACAGTCCACCGCTGGACTGTGTGTCTAACCCGTTTATAATACCGATTTTAATTAATCTTATATCATACACGACTTCGTCTTCTTCGCTCAAAACACAGACAACGGTTAATCCAACTGTTTCTTGTTTAATTCGGTTAACGAATATTATGAGCAATTGAAAGGTAATGAACGGAGAGGGTTTGGGGAAAGAAAGTACCGGAACAGGTCGTCTTTTTCAGAACTCCGGCAAGGGTCGCCGGCTCTGTTTTGTGAGCTTCCTCTGTTCGGGTCAAATAACCGTTTTGATCGATTAGATATAAAATTGAATTACTGAGCAACGATTATCAGGATGTCTAGATGATCATACCGATTAACAGCGAGATTCTGGAAATTCTAGAAGTTTTCCGGCGAAAACAGAAAATCCGGCAATGTCGTCGGGGGTTGATTCTGGGTGATGGAGTGATGTTAGAATTTGTCTAATAATGGAATGAAACAGAAAAAGTCGAGGTATTTACCGTGTTGATGAAAGTCTCGGTTTTCCGGCGACTTGCAGAGAATTCCGGCGAGTGAAATTGATTGAAGAATCGGTGCGATTTTGAGCGAAAAGTTTACCAGAGGCTAGGGTGTGCATTTATAGAGAAGAATCAAGTTGAATTGGGTCTGTTTCTAGTCTCGATTCATTGGTCAACCGTTCTCCGGCGGTTACGACGGAGGTCGCGGAACTGGACATCGGTTATAACCGATGGCGTCGTTAATTCTTACGTTAAGTCAAAAGTAACCGAAGATAATTGGCGAAATCGTCGGATTTTTCGGCGTCTGCGGATTTGGGCGCGCTGTTGACTGGGTTTGATTTTCCAGATTTATTTTATGTATTAATTGTTTCAATATGTTATCAAACAACACAAGTGGCGGAGTGGTTGGATGGATGTGAGTTAAGACTTTGAAGTTACCCGGCTGACCCGGGTTCGAAACCCGGCATCAGCATAATATTTTTATTTCGTTATTTTTAATAAATTTTCAATTATAAATTTTATATTCTAATATACTTATTAATTATGTATCGTTTAAAATTAATTTGAGCATTAAATATGCAACGAAATTTTTAACTGGTTGTCCGGTTAATAAACGAAGCGGGTTTGGTTAATCCGGTTTTTTACGGATGTTACAGTATCCCCTACTTTTAGAAATTTCGGTCTGAAATTTAAGTAGTGGCATGCTTGACTCAAAAGGATGGTGTTTTAATTTGACAATTACATACTTAGAAGGGAGTAAGAGTTTAAATTTTTGTATGAGACAGTAACGTTCCTTGTAAGGGTTGAGTACCCTGCTACAGGAATTGCTTTTTGATGCCTAAGATAAAATATTGATAAACAGAGTTGATTAACTGAATACGATTTCATGCGCAAGAGTTTTGATATGTTTGGAAAGATAAGGTTGTATCCTAAAGCAAAACTTCTACTACTGAAACCTACATGGAACTTCTCATAACCGTCTGACAATGCCTCTGATCCTTTGGCAAGAATACTTATATATAGGAAGTACCCGCGGCGTATCCACCATATTCTTGTCAAATTTTCGTTGGTTTTATCAGTAAGTTATGATTGGTTCTATGATGTGACTCTAGAACATAAACAAACACAACAACCAAAGCCTGAGTCCTAATTCTGATAGTATACAGGTTTGAATGGTGACAGTACCTCTTTCGTTTGTTATGATGGAGAGGTTAGTCTATGTAGAAATGGAACACAATCCAATTTCTTTAAATGATGAGATGATATGAATGCTAAATCAGTGAGTATAAAACAACCTTCAACCAAGACATTACTAAATCCTACATGGAACTTCTCATAACCGCCTGACAATGCCTCTGATCCTTTGGCAAGAATACTTATTGTAACATTTGTCAAAAACGGGTTTTCCAAACCCGCTACATTTGTAATCGAATATCAAGTTATAAATGTTCGTTGCGTATTTATGCCTAATTTGATTTTTAATGTTACCTAATTAATAAACAAACTAATCTATAAAAGTTATAATTGATAAAAAGTAAAAATAAAACAATTAAAAATAAAATGAGGCTGCGGGACTCGAACCCGGGTCAGCCGGAAGATATCTCAACGACTTAACACACACACGCATAACTACTCCGCCACTTGTTGTTTTCTGTCAACTCTAGGAGACAAATGAGCTTTATAGTCAATCATAGATCAACCGGTTGCGCCAACTGAAAACCGTAATCGGTTATTCAACCGTCCAAAATGTTTGATTAAACGCGAATTATGGTTTATAACCGATGCACCGACGATTCTAATCAATTCAGACATTGAATTAACTTAAATTCTAATGATGATCGGTTTTATAACCGAAGATATTCAATACCTGAATTACTTCAATCAAAGACCTCTTTCGCGACTCATAAACACTCTTCAAACCCGCCATTTCACTTTCGTCATACCCTCAGTTCATCAGAAACGTTTATTTTACTCGCCGGAAAAATTCTGCAGTTCGCCGGAAAACCGTATTCTTCATCAAAACGGTAAGTTTTTCAATACCGTCGTGGTCTAACAATTGTTAAGCTACTTCTAACTCAAACCTTTCAATTGAAATCAAATTCAGACGCTGTTATCGGATAATTCCAGTTCGCCGGAAAACTTCTGGAAATCCTTACTTCCATCTGTAAAACGGTAAGGACATTCAAACACTCTGTTAACGTTTGTTTAGCACTTCAATTCCACGATTAGCTAATCAAAACGGTTAATTGGCTTGCTCAGTTGAAGTTTATAAAAACAGAGACCGACGCCTTGCCGGAATTCTGAAATAAATCGTTCACCGGTATGTTTACTTCTAAATATCGTCTCTGCCATTTCATATTAGTCTGTACAATGTTTATCAATCGAATTGGACAAGATAAAATGGTGTAATCAGCTGTCTGTAAAAACTGACGAAGAAGATGAACTATATTAACATTATAAGGATAATCAAAATTGGTATTTTAAACGGGTTAGACACACAGTCCAGCGGTGGACTGTGTGCATATACATATCACACGCCGCGAGTTCGATCCCTGATTCACGCACCCTCTATGTAATAAAAACGTTTTATTTTTCTAACTGAACCGGGTTAATTTACGTTAGTTGTTAAGTATAATAAAAATGTGTATATTAACCAAGTTAAACACACAGTCCAGCGGTGGACTGTGTGTAATGTTAAAGCACAGGTCCCGGGTTCGAGACCTGTTGGTGACACCGGTTCGAGGATTTAAAATGTTTTTGAAAATAAAAGAATTTTGAATAAACTAAATTAGTATATAAGTATAATTAAAAACAGAATTATTTCAGGTTAGACACGTAGCTCAGTTGGTAGAGCTGCGTGCACGCGTACGGGAGGTCTCGGGTTCGAGCCTCACCCAGCGCATGTATTTACACAATAAACCGGTCAAACAGTCAACAAGTCAAACGGTCAACGGTCAGCGAAAAAGTCAACATATTTTTATATTTTTAATTATTTAATTTAATTTAAAAATCAATTAAAAATACTTAAAAATAATGTTTTTAAAGATAAGAAATAGACTTAAACTCGTAAAAATATATCTAAACATTCTATTAAAATCCTTAATAAAATCCACTCATTTACTATATTTTCCGTTATTATTTAGGTTAGTTAATTCTCGTTGTTCCGCTCTTACAACTCGTGCGCATCTTACCAGCTCCAACCAAACGCACCCAATGTGAGTGAATCTTTACAAATTCCCCGTTTTAATCACGTTTTTGGGGTGTATCATGTGTCTTGCCATTTATTATACTTAAATCATTGTGCATACATCATACCATGAACAAATGTGCATTCAGTTTGATTCAATTGATTGTGTGGTTATTGTTAGACTTAATTCATTATTTTCAGTACATGCAATTTCATAGGCCGCCGCTCCCCATTACATTATGAGCGTTGAGCATGTTCCCCATTACATTATGAGCGTGAACCTGGCGTGCCAACATACGATCGGCTCCGTTTGATTGAGCCTTGATCGCACAGACATTTATCATTTTCAGTACATGCAATACGATCGGCTCCGTTTGATTGAGCCTTGATCGCACAGTTTCATTCATGTTATATATTTATGCAAGTTGTTATGTTATGGTATGTTGTTGGTATGTTATTGTATGTTATAGTTTGTGGTTAACATTGTTACTGATTGATTACTACATTTGCTCGCTTATGATTATGCACAATTTTTCCTTGATAAAATAACAAGAAAATCAATTATAAATGTTTATCTAACAAGGTTCACTCGCCAACTTTTGTTGACCCAAAAACCCCTATTTTTACACATGATACAGGTGAACCAGCTGCAGCCAGAAACACATAGGATTGGCCTAGAAGAATAAAATGGTTTAGAGCTTGGAATTGTTTTGTTTGGTTATTTTCTTTGTATTGTATGGACATGTTTGGATTATTGGGAATGTAATTTTGACTTTAATAAATATGAAACATATTAGTAAATATCATGAGCTTTGGTGATAACCCAATTATGCCCCGACTCTTATTCCGCTGCGGGTCGGGGTGTGACAGATTAATATCAGAGCCAGGTTTATAGGGATATAGGATAGGTTATTAGACCCTTAGAGCCTATACTATAGTTGTTTAGAAATTTTTAAGAGTTTTGTGTGTTACATGCCAAATTTCATGATGCTTATGTGTTTTATGTTAAATGTTGCATTCAATGTTATGCAAGCATGTTCATAAGTATATATTATCGTATAATGCCTATCATGAATCATATTCTCATAACATATCATATTCATGAAAGCACACACCACATCATTTTCATGATTGCTTTTACAATGATTTTTGTGTTTTCAAATCTCATCAAAGTGAGTTCTCATGACGGGCATGTAGTAATTGGAAGGGTACCAGTACCGGTAGTCGGAACGTCCTGTCTAGGCTGGCATTCGTATAAATCCAAAATAAAGGACCAGTTTGCCTACCTGGGGACTAACGATGAGAGTACGAAGTACCTATTAGGCCAAAGCATGCTATACCAAACGTTGTGTGAGCTAACCCCACTTTGAGTTGTCATTGTGTCTACACCTGGACACATTCCGACCATACATCTCGTAAACATATTTTGTGGTTTGCATTCGGGTGATGCGAGTGTTAAATCGCCAATACTAATGTGAATCCTACCAAGCCAATAGCCATGGGGGCCCACATGACTATACAGGTGAAGGTATGGGGGACATTTGAGGCCCAACATGAGCAAACCCAAGACATCCTATGGATGTAGTTGCATTATTGATATTTATGTTATTTTCATTTTCTTAAAGACACATGACACCTAAAAAGACTCCATAAACTCACAATCTTCTTATGTATGTTCCTGTAGATGTCGGCTAGACAACAACGAGGGGGTAAAAGATCAGGAAGGTCTCACGAACGCTTGGCCGCACAAATCGCGAAACAAATGGCCACGGTGCTTCCTGACATTGTGGTTCAAGTACAACAAGCCCTCGCTACAAATCCGACTAACCCTCCCCAGCAAGACGACCAGAACGTCGGCAACCCTCCTACCAGCAAGTGCTCATATAAACATTTCAAGTCTTGTGATCCTCCTAAATTTGAAGGGACCGAAGGTGTCACTGCTCTCCTCCACTGGTTTGAGGAGATGGAAAACACTTTTCTCAACTGCGATTGTCCTGAGGATCGCAAGGTTCAATACGCCACCGGAAGACTCTTTGGGTAGCTCTTACCTGGTGGAATACTGAAAAAGGGAAGAGGGGAATTGATGACGCAATGGCCTTAACATGGGAGGAGTTAAGGGAAATCATGACTAGGCGTTTCGGTCCTAGGAGTGAGATTAAAAAGTTGGAGGACGAATTTCATTCTTTGAAGCAGAAGGAGGGAGATCATGCTCCCTACAACAAGAGGTTCTTAGAGTTGAACCAAATGGTTCCTAACTTGTTCACCCCAACTTATCGTTTAATCGAGCATTATATTCGAGGACTTCCCTCGAAAATTCAAGATTCAGTTCTCAGCACTTCACCAGCTACACTTGAAGCTGCTATGGAACTAGCCACTGAACTAACCGAGAATCGAATTCGCAACGGTAAGTTTAAAGAAGAGAAAAAGAAAGCCCCTGTTGAGGGACAAACTTCAAACCATTCCATCTCCTCCTCTAAGTTTGCTAACAAGAGGAAGCGCAACACCAGAAACTTCGCGGTCACTCAAACCAATTTCCCTATTCCTGCTGCACCCATTACCCAAGTCGCCCCTTCACCTGCACCATACAAAAGACCATACTCTGGCCCGTTACCAAAATGCAACCGTTGTCAATACCACCATTCTCCTGATCATCCTTGCCAATATTGCACCGGCTGTGGTCGCGCAGGTCATACTGTTCAAACCTGCCGCATGCCTCAGCGAACGAACCGCCACCAGCCTTCAACCCAAACCCACCAACAAATAATGGGTCAAGCCCAATAACCCCTACTATTACCACCAACCCAACATTTAGCCCAAACATACTACCAACCCAACTATCATATGGTACAACCTATGCGGGCTTGCTACAATTGTGGAGACCCAAGCCATTTTAGAAATACTTGTCCAAGGTTGGTGAACATTATTCATGCTCAGGCCCAAGCCAATCCGGCGAATCAAGCGAACCAAGCTCCTCCACCTGCAAGAGGAAGAGCTTTCAACATTAACGCTAATCAGGCTAGAGCTGACGGCAATGTGGTTAACGGTACGTTCCTTATAAATGGTAGATATGCATCCGTGTTGTTTGATACTGGCGCGGATAAAAGTTTTGTGTCCTTAGAGTTTGAACCTATCTTAAACCAAAATCGTGATAAACTCATGGAATCCATAACAGTAGAAGTTGCTGACGGGAAACCGGTCTCATTGAACTCTATTATACGTAATTGCACTCTTACTCTAAACGACCATAATTTTCTAGTTGACCTTATTCCTATGAAGTTGGGAAGTTTTGATATCATAATCGGTATGGACTGGCTTAGTCAACATCAGGCAGAAGTTGTATGCCGCGAAAAGTTTATACGCATTCCTCTTTCAAACGGTCAGACTCTTCGAATCTTCGGAGAAACCTCGTCGAAAGGGCTCAGCTTAATGTCTTGTCTTCAAGCTCAAAAATATCTTCGCAAGAATTATGTCGCGTTTTTAGCTCATATCATCAAAAAGGGAACCATTGAGAAGAAACTTGAAGACATCCCAGTGGTAAAAGATTTCCTGCAAGTTTTTCCTGACGACATTTCAGGACTTCCTCCAGTTAGAGAAGTCGAATTCCGTATTGATCTTATACCTGGTGCTACACCAGTTGCAAAGTCTCCCTATAGGTTAGCCCCCTCTGAAATGCAAGAGCTAGCCAGTCAATTGCAAGAGTTGACTGACAAGGGATTCATACGCCCTAGCTCCTCGCCTTGGGGCGCACCTGTCCTTTTTGTAAAGAAGAAAGATGGATCGTTTCGCATGTGCATCGACTACAGAGAACTCAATAAGTTAACAATCAAGAATCGCTATCCATTACCTCGCATTGATGATCTTCTTGACCAACTTCAAGGTGCCAGCTGTTTTTCAAAAATCGACCTTCGATCTGGTTACCATCAACTTAGAGTGCATGAAGAAGACGTCCCAAAGACCGCTTTTCGAACTCGTTATGGTCATTATGAATTCATGGTTATGCCATTTGGTTTAACCAACACTCCAGCTGTCTTCATGGATCTAATGAACAGAGTCTGCAAACCTTATCTCGATCGTTTTGTTATAGTCTTCATCGACGACATCCTCATTTATTCAAAGTCTAAGTCTGATCATGAGCGACATCTTCGACTCATCCTTACACTTCTAGAGAATGAAAAGCTTTACGCCAAATTCTCCAAATGCGAATTCTGGTTAAAAGAGGTGCAATTCCTCGGACATGTAGTCAATGACAAGGGAATACATGTCGACCCCTCAAAGATCAAAGCGGTACAAGAATGGCAAGCGCCACGTACACCAACTGAAGTAAGATCTTTTCTTGGTTTGGCTGGTTATTATCTCCGTTTCATTTCAAACTTCTCACGCATTGCTGTACCACTCATGGCTTTAACTCATAAGGGAAAACCTTTCATATGGGGACCCAAGCAAGAAGAAGCCTTCCAAACCCTTAAGCAAAAACTCTGTGATGCACCAATCCTCACTCTGCCTGAAGGTTGTGATGACTTCGTGGTTTATTGCGACGCGTCAGGGCAAGGACTAGGCTGTGTCCTAATGCAAAGAGGAAAGATTATAACTTATGCTTCGAGACAACTCAAGACTCATGAGAAGAATTACACCACCCATGACCTAGAACTCGGGGCCGTTGTGTTCGCTCTTAAGATATGGAGACATTATCTCTACGGTACTAAGTGTGAAATATACACTGACCACAAGAGTCTTCAACATATCTTCAATCAAAAGGAGTTAAACATGAGGCAACGAAGATGGGTCGAACTTCTAAATGATTATGACTGACGGTACCACCCTGGCAAAGCAAATGTGGTGGCTGATGCACTCAGTCGAAAGGGATATGCGAACTCCATTCGTCTTCTATGTTCGCAAATCATATCTGACATTAAAGATCAAATTCGAGAAGCCCAACATGTTTCAGTAACGGAAGATGATGTACGAAAGGAGCTGTCCTGTGGAGCTGAACTTAAAATTGAAACTAAATCTGACGGTATTCTGTACTATCTAGATCGCATATGGATTCCTGACCACAACAATCTTCGTGAAATTCTTATGAATGAGGCTCACAAAACACGATACTCTATACACCCAGGAGCCGATAAGATGTATCAAGACCTTCGATACACCTATTGGTGGCCTGGAATGAAAAAGGATATTGCTGTTTTTGTTTCTAAGTGCCTTACATGTTCCAAGGTGAAAACTGAACACCAAAGACCCTCAGGACTTCTGGTCCAACCTGAAATACCTGTATGGAAGTGGGAAAACATAACCATGGATTTCATTACCGGGTTACCTCGCACTTATGGTGGGTATGACACTATATGGGTAATTATTGATCGACTTACAAAATCAGCTCACTTTATTCCTATCCGCGAAGATTTCAATAACGAAAAGCTAGCTCGTATTTATATCAGCGAAATCGTAAGCCGACATGGTGTACCGTTAAGCATTAATCCTGATCGTGATGGTCGTTTCACTTCACGAACATGGCAAGCAGTGCAAGCCGCTTTGGGTACGCGATTAGATCTCAGTACCGCTTATCATCCTCAAACTGATGGACAATCTGAACGCACCATTCAAACTCTTGAAGATATGCTTCGAGCATGTGTTATAGACTTCAAGGGAAATTGGGACGCTCATCTACCATTAGTTGAATTTTCGTACAACAATAGCTATCATTCAAGCATCGGTATGGCACCTTTTGAAGCCTTATATGGTCGTAAGTGCCGATCTCCAGTATGTTGGCACGAAATTGGGGAAGCTCAAATCACTGGTCCAGAATTGATCCAAGAAACCACAGACAAGATCCATCAAATCCGAAGCAATCTTCTAGCGGCTCAAAGTCGTCAAAAGAGTTATGCAGATAAACGACGAAAGCCTTTAGAGTTTAACATTGGTGATCATGTACTTCTAAAAGTCTCACCGTGGAAGGGAGTGGTTCGTTTTGGTCAAAAAGGCAAGCTAGCACCACGCTACGTAGGACCTTTCAAGATACTCGAAAGAGTAGGACCTGTAGCATACAAGCTTGATCTACCAGAAGAACTCAACAGGATTCATCCCACATTCCACGTGTCGAACTTGAAGAAGTGCCTCACTGATGAAAACCTCCACATTCCTCTGGAAGATATTCAGATTGACGAATCTATGCATTTTATTGAAAGACCTGTAGAGATCATGGACTTCGGAGAAAAACGTCTTCGACGAAGTCGCATACCAATTGTTAGGTACGCTGGGAGTCGAAACGGGGACCTGAGTTTACTTGGGAACGTGAAGACTCAATGTGGGAAAAATACCCACATCTTTTTCCTACTACTACTACTACTTAATTTCCGGACGAAATTCCTAAAAGTAGGGGATACTGTAACATTTGTCAAAAACGGGTTTTCCAAACCCGCTACATTTGTAATCGAATATCAAGTTATAAATGTTCGTTGCGTATTTATGCCTAATTTGATTTTTAATGTTACCTAATTAATAAACAAACTAATCTATAAAAGTTATAATTGATAAAAAGTAAAAATAAAACAATTAAAAATAAAATGAGGCTGCCGGGACTCGAACCCGGGTCAGCCGGAAGATATCTCAACGACTTAACACACACACGCATAACCACTCCGCCACTTGTTGTTTTCTGTCAACTCTAGGAGACAAATGAGCTTTATAGTCAATCATAGATCAACCGGTTGCGCCAACTGAAAACCGTAATCGGCTATTCAACCGTCCAAAATGTTTGATTAAACGCGAATTATGGTTTATAACCGATGCACCGACGATTCTAATCAATTCAGACATTGAATTAACTTAAATTCTAATGATGATCGGTTTTATAACCGAAGATATTCAATACCTGAATTACTTCAATCAAAGACCTCTTTCGCGACTCATAAACACTCTTCAAACCCGCCATTTCACTTTCGTCATACCCTCAGTTCATCAGAAACGTTTATTTTACTCGCCGGAAAAATTCTGCAGTTCGCCGGAAAACCGTATTCTTCATCAAAACGGTAAGTTTTTCAATACCCGTCGTGGTCTAACAATTGTTAAGCTACTTCTAACTCAAACCTTTCAATTGAAATCAAATTCAGACGCTGTTATCGGATAATTCCAGTTCGCCGGAAAACTTCTGGAAATCCTTACTTCCATCTGTAAAACGGTAAGGACATTCAAACACTCTGTTAACGTTTGTTTAGCACTTCAATTCCACGATTAGCTAATCAAAACGGTTAATTGGCTTGCTCAGTTGAAGTTTATAAAAACAGAGACCGACGCCTTGCCGGAATTCTGAAATAAATCGTTCACCGGTATGTTTACTTCTAAATATCGTCTCTGCCATTTCATATTAGTCTGTACAATGTTTATCAATCGAATTGGACAAGATAAAATGGTGTAATCAGCTGTCTGTAAAAACTGACGAAGAAGATGAACTATATTAACATTATAAGGATAATCAAAATTGGTATTTTAAACGGGTTAGACACACAGTCTAGCGGTGGACTGTGTGCATATACATATCACACGCCGCGAGTTCGATCCCTGATTCACGCACCCTCTATGTAATAAAAACGTTTTATTTTTCTAACTGAACCGGGTTAATTTACGTTAGTTGTTAAGTATAATAAAAATGTGTATATTAACCAAGTTAAACACACAGTCCAGCGGTGGACTGTGTGTAATGTTAAAGCACAGGTCCCGGGTTCGAGACCTGTTGGTGACACCGGTTCGAGGATTTAAAATGTTTTTGAAAATAAAAGAATTTTGAATAAACTAAATTAGTATATAAGTATAATTAAAAACAGAATTATTTCAGGTTAGACACGTAGCTCAGTTGGTAGAGCTGCGTGCACGCGTACGGGAGGTCTCGGGTTCGAGCCTCACCCAGCGCATGTATTTACACAATAAACCGGTCAAACAGTCAACAAGTCAAACGGTCAACGGTCAGCGAAAAAGTCAACATATTTTTATATTTTTAATTATTTAATTTAATTTAAAAATCAATTAAAAATACTTAAAAATAATGTTTTTAAAGATAGGAAATAGACTTAAACTCGTAAAAATATATCTAAACATTCTATTAAAATCCTTAATAAAATCCACTCATTTACTATATTTTCCGTTATTATTTAGGTTAGTTAATTCTCGTTGTTCCGCTCTTACAACTCGTGCGCATCTTACCAGCTCCAACCAAACGCACCCAATGTGAGTGAATCTTTACAAATTCCCCGTTTTAATCACGTTTTTGGGGTGTATCATGTGTCTTGCCATTTATTATACTTAAATCATTATGCATACATCATACCATGAACAAATGTGCATTCAGTTTGATTCAATTGATTGTGTGGTTATTGTTAGACTTAATTCATTATTTTCAGTACATGCAATTTCATAGGCCGCCGCTCCCCATTACATTATGAGCGTTGAGCATGTTCCCCATTACATTATGAGCGTGAACCTGGCGTGCCAACATACGATGGGCTCCGTTTGATTGAGCCTTGATCGCACAGACATTTATCATTTTCAGTACATGCAAAACGATCGGCTCCGTTTGATTGAGCCTTGATCGCACAGTTTCATTCATGTTATATATTTATGCAAGTTGTTATGTTATGGTATGCTGTTGGTATGTTATTGTATGTTATAGTTTGTGGTTAACATTGTTACTGATTGATTACTACATTTGCTCGCTTATGATTATGCACAATTTTTCCTTGATAAAATAACAAGAAAATCAATTATAAATGTTTATCTAACAAGGTTCATCGCCAACTTATGTTGACCCAAAAACCCCGATTTTTACACATGATACAGGTGAACCAGCTGCAGCTAGAAACACATAGGATTGGCCTAGAAGAATAAAATGGTTTAGAGCTTGGAATTGTTTTGTTTGGTTATTTTCTTTGTATTGTATGGACATGTTTGGATTATTGGGAATGTAAATTTTTTCTTTAATAAATATGAAACATATTAGTAAATATCATGAGCTTTGGTGATAACCCAATTATGCCCCGACTCTTATTCCGCTGCGGGTCGGGGTGTGACACTTATGTATAGGAAGTACCAGCGGCGTATCCACCATATTCTTGTCAAATTTTCGTTGGTTTTATCAGTAAGTTATGATTGGTTCTATGATGTGACTCTAGAACATAAACAAACACAACAACCAAAGCCTGAGTCCTAATTCTGATAGTATACAGGTTTGAATGGTGACAGTACCTCTTTCATTTGTTATGATGGAGAGGTTAGTCTATGTAGAAATGGAACAGAATCCAATTTCTTTAAATGATGAGATGATATGAATGCTAAATCAATGAGTATAAAACAACCTTCAACCAAGACATTACTAAATCCTACATGGAACTTCTCATAACCGCCTGACAATGCCTCTGATCCTTTGGCAAGAATACTTATGTATAGGAAGTACCAGCGGCTATCCACCATATTCTTGTCAAATTTTCATTGGCTTTATCCGTAAGTTATGATTAGTTCTATGTGACTCTAAAACATAAACAAACACAATCAACCAAAGCTTGAGTCTTAATTCTGATAGTATACATGTTTGAATAATGACAGTACCTCTCTCGTTTGTTATGATGGAGAGGTTAGTCTATGTAGAAGTGAGACATAACCCAACTTCTTTAAATGTTGAGATTGAAATACGTTGAGATGTATGATGATATGAATGTTAAATCAATGAGTATAAAAACAAAACTGAAGTAGTACTTCGCATTAAGATCCTTGGATAAATTTCCAATTTATAATTGAGACACGTGAAAATTGAGATAACATAAAGAAAAACATAAAACTAAGCGGTTGGAGTTGAATCTTGATTTTTGGTGAAGGAGACTAGTTGGGTGGTTCATTTGGGCCGTAATTATCTTCAATAGGATTGGAGTTGATGTTGAAAACTCTTCCTCTTGATGGTGGCCTAGTGGTTGGGTTTTCTTGATTTGCTTGATTAACTGGGTTTGCTTGAGCTTGGGCGTGTATGATGTTAACCAATCGAGGGCACGTGTTTCTAAAGTGGGTAGGGTCGCCACAATTAAAACAAGCTCGAACATAAGGAAACATGGGGTATTCGGGTTGTTGATATGTTTGGATCATGTTTTGAGTAGGGGTGAGGTTTGGTTTTGAGAGGTGCGGCAAACCTTGCTCAAATGACCATAGCGTCCACAATTCGCACATAGTCGACAAAGTAAGGTAGATGGTTGGTGATAAAAACAGGTGTTACATTGAGGGTGAGGTCCTAGGTAAGGTTTCTTATTTGGGTATGTTGGGTTGGGTGCTACTTGAGTGATTGGGATAGCTTGGAGGGGTATGGCTTGTGAAATTGGTTGGTTGCGTTGGGTGACAGCGAAAAGTTGCCCATCTCGTTTTCTCTTAGAAATGGATAGTGAAAGGGATTCGGTTTGGGTTTGTGGAACTTGAACTACAATGTTGGGTATTACGGCAGCCATTTGTTGAGCGATTTGGGCAGCCATGCGCTCGCGAGCTTTTCCTGCTCTTATCTTCCTACGAGCGGAATTAGAAGACATCTACAAGGAATACATATCAAGAGTGTGAGTTGGATGTTTTTGGGATCATGTGTCGTATTTAGGAATGAACATTCATAAAATAAATATAAAATAATAAATCTACTACTTCCATAGGATGTCTTGGGCTTTGCTCATAATTGGGTCTTGCATGCCGCCATACTTCACCTTCGTAATCATGTGGGCCCCCATGATTACCGGGTTTTTCATATGGTTCGCATGTGTTAGCCTGGTTACGTACACTAAAACCCGGAGAAAATCGAGAAATAAGTATGTAACGTATGATATTCAGAATGTATCCAGGTGTGGACACGGTGACACCTCAAAGTGGGGTTAGTTCGAACGACGTTTGGTGTGCATGCTTTGGCCTAATAGGTCCTTCGTACTCTCATCGTTAGTCCCCAGGTAGGCAAACTGGTCCGTTATATTGGATTTATACGAATGCCAACCTAGACAGGACGTTCCGACTACCGGTACTGGTACCCTTACAGTTACTACATGCCCGTCGCAGAACTCACTTTGATGAGATTTGAAAAAAAATGAAAAATATGACAAACTCTTGAATAACGGAAGTATGAAGATGATTTGAATATGTGAACATTGAAATATGTATGATGAATATGTATGTAAGTATGTATGTTTGACTGTAAGTATAATTCACTATGTATCACAAAATGTAATATTGGAAGTGTTTGCATGTATTTGTATATGTAATAAATATGAAAGAAATAAACATCATGAGTTTGCATGTAACCACATAAACAATTAAAATCTAATCAACTATAGTATAGGCTCTAAGAGTCTAATAACCTATCTTATATCCCTATAGTCAAAAGCTCTGATACCAATCTGTCACACCCCGACCCGCAGCGGAAAAAGGTGATCGGGGCATGATTGGGTTTTCATCAAAGCTCATGACATTTATTATAACGTTTCATATTTATTATCACAATTTTAAAGAAGATCATACAATCATAATTACAACATGTTCTATACATCTTTTTAGACTTCATTATTTTCTTCTAAGGCATTTTCCTATGTGTTCCTTGCTTCATCCTGTTCACCTGTATCATGTGTAAAAATGGTTTTTGGATCAACAAAAGTTGGCGACTGAACCTTATTCGAAAAACATTTATTATTTATTTCTTGTTGTATTTAATATGGAAAAATTGTGCAATAATCATATATGAACAAACGTAAATAAACATACAATAACAAACAAATAGCATACAATAACAAACAAATAGCATACAATAACAAACCACCTTGCATGAATATGTAACATGAATGATAATGTAAATGTTGGCAACGTCTCGTTCACGCTCATAGGTAATGGGGAACGGCTCACGCTCATAGGTAATGGGGAGCAGACGGCCTATGATGAAATGTATGTGCGATCAAGGCTCAATCAAACGGAGCCGATCGTATGTTGGCAACGCCTCGTTCACGCTCATAGGTAATGGGGAACAGCTCAACGCTCATAGGTAATGGGGAGCGGCGGCCTATGATAATGTATACTGAAATGATAAATTTAATCTAAACAATAATCACACAAACAGATGATACATGTTGAATATACATTTAATCATGAATATGATGGGTGCACAATAGTTTAAATGTAATAAATAATAAGACACATGATACACCCCAAAAACGTGATTAAAACGGGGAATTTGTAGAGATTCACTCACATTGGGTGCGTTCGGTGGATGATGTTGATTGCGCACGAGTTTAGAGGATTGACCGACGGGGAATAACTAACCTAATTAATAACGAAAAGGTACGGTAAATAAGTGGATTTTATTAACAATTTAAATAGGATTTTTGGATATATTTTTGTGAGTTTAAGGCTATTTTCTAACTTTAAAAACGTTATTTTTAAGTATTTTTAATTGATTTTTAAATTAAATAAATAAATAAAAATAAATAAAAAAATGTTGACTTTTGTCCGTTGACCATGACTGTCGACCGTTGACCGTTGACCGGTTCGGTTGTGAATATTATTGCACTGAGTGAGACTCGAACCCGTGACCTCCCGTACGTGTGCACGCAGCTCTACCAACTGAGCTACGTGTCTAACCCGAAATATTTCTGTTTTTAATTATATTTATATACTATTTAACTTAATCCGAAAATCATTTATTTTTAAAAAGGATTTTTAATGCTTTGAACCGGTGCCGTCAACCAGTCTCGAACACGGGACGTATGAGTTAGTGTTGCACACAGTCCACCGCTGGACTTTGTGTCTAACCTGGTTAATAATCCGGTTTTTATTATACTTAACATGATTCTGTGAGTTATCCCGGTTCGGTTAAAAAAAAAGAACATTTTTATTACAGCGAATGTCCGTGTGTCAAGGATCGAACTCGGGACGTATGCGTATTGTTTGCACATAGTCCACCGCTGGACTGTGTGTCCAACCCGTTTATAATACCAATTTTAATTAATCTTATATCATACACGACTTCGTCTTCTTCGCTCAAAACACAGACAACGATTAATCCAACTGTTTCTTGTTTAATTCGGTTAACGAATATTATGAGCAATTGAAAGGTAATGAACGGAGATGGTTTGGGGAAAGAAAGTACCGGAACAGGTCGTCTTTTTCAGAACTCCGGCAAGGGTCGCCGGCTCTGTTTTGTGAGCTTCCTCTGTTCGGGTCAAATAACCGTTTTGATCGATTAGATATAAAATTGAATTACTGAGCAACGATTATCAGGATGTTTAGATGATCATACTGATTAACAGCGAGATTCTGGAAATTCCAGAAGTTTTCCGGCGAAAACAGAAAATCCGGCAATGTCGTCTGGGGTTGATTCTGGGTGATGGAGTGATGTTAGAATTTGTCTAATAATGGAATGAAACAGAAAAAGTCGAGGTATTTACCGTGTTGATGAAAGTCTCGGTTTTCCGGCGACTTGGTAGAGAATTCCGGCGAGTGAAATTGATTGAAGAATCGGTGCGATTTTGAGCGAAAAGTTTACCAGAGGCTAGGGTGTGCATTTATAGGGAAGAATCAAGTTGAATTGGGTCTGCTTCTAGTCTCGATTCATTGGTCAGCCGTTCTCCGGCGGTTACGACGGAGGTCGCGGAACTGGACATCGGTTATAACCGATGGCGTCGTTAATTCTTACGTTAAGTCAAAAGTAACCGACGATAATTGGCGAAATCGTCGGATTTTCCGGCGTCTGCGGATTTGGGCGCGCTGTTGACTGGGTTTGATTTTCCAGATTTATTTTATGTATTAATTGTTTCAATATGTTATCAAACAACACAAGTGGCGGAGTGGTTGGATGGATGTGAGTTAAGACTTTGAAGTTACCCGGCTGACCCGGGTTCGAAACCCGGCATCAGCATAATATTTTTATTTCGTTATTTTTAATAAATTTTCAAATTTAAATTTTATATTCTAATATACTTATTAATTATGTATCGTTTAAAATTAATTTGAGCATTAAATATGCAACGAAATTTTTAACTGGTTGTCCGGTTAATAAACGAAGCGGGTTTTGTGAATCCGGTTTTTTACGGATGTTACAGGTTTCACGTATGTTTTTAAACTCCAACCCATCATTTTAAGAATGTAGAGTTCATCCATCTAAAGATTCAGTCATAACTGAATGTAGTGAAACACTTCCCCATAATCTGGGCTTCAATTTAGAAATCAATGTTTAATCATATTGATTGCATGAACAAAAAGTAATGGAGCCAGTTAGAGCAGTAGAAACTCTCACCTGGAGGGGAGGAAGAGCAAAGGTAGGCCCAAATTAACTTGGGATGAAAGGATTAGACATGATTTACTAGAGTTGCACCTCTCTAAAGACATGATCCATGATAGGAGTTTGTGGAGACGTAGAATTAGGGTTAAGGACTTCTAAGGGATGATACAAAGGTGTTTTAGGTATGTCATATGAACTTTTATTTGTATTGTTATTTTATTTTAGGGTGAGGATCCTACGCAAAATGTGTTTTTCCTATAAAGTCTAGGAAGTGATCTGGGCCATCCGATGAGTGTGTTTAATGGTTGAGATCATCTTGGTGGCATTTTGTTAATATGTGTGTCTTAAAAATATGATTATTTAATTGATTGGGGGTAAATGTGTCATTTAAGTTGTTTTAAATAAGGAAATAACTACCAATCATAAAACCACCTCCAAAAATGTTGCAATTTTTTTTCTCTCTCCAATCACTCACATTTGAAACCACCTAATCACAAAAAATAACGATAAATCAGATCTAGATGTGTTTATCGTAGTGTGTTTTATCGATAAAACACAATGTGACGAACTAGTGACTGACCGCTAAAACACATTGTGATTAAACAGTACCTGAAACCAGTAACTGCTAAAAACAGTTTGATGAAACAGTACCTGAAACGAGTAACTGCTAAAACACAGTGTGATTAAACAGTACCTGAAACCAGTAACTGCTAAAAAACAAAAAGTCTGAAGGACGAAAACAGGTACACCTGAAACGAGTAACTGCTAAAACACAGTTTGACGAAACAGTACCTGAAACGAGTAACTGCTAAAACATAGTGTGATGAACCCAGTATAAAACACAACGTGAAGAAATTGAAATGATTTGAAATTGTCAAAGAGCTATACGTTTCCATAAATATCTGGATAGTTAGTTAGAATATATAATATTCAAAAATTAAATTAATAATCAAATTACCATCATGCCCTTTTAAATAAAAAAACTAAAAGTCACATGTCACCTCCCTATTTCTTCCTAGACTTTGTAGGAAACATAGGCTTTCTAGCCAACTCATACTCTTTATTTTATTCATTTATTATTTAACTTTACTATTACTATTATTATTATTATTATTATTATTATTATTTATGCGTTCATGTTAGGTGGATTGTTTTCATGTGATTGTCTTCTTGTATGCTCCATACTTATATGCTTTTGATTGCTCTGTTGTTGGTTTCAGAGCCGAGGATCTCTTCGGAAGCAACCTCTTTATCCTCAGGATAGAGGTAAGGTTTGCCTATATGTCATCCTCCCTAAACCCTTCCACTAGCTTGCTATATGGGGGATTGACTGAGTATGGTTGTTGTTTGTTGTTAATTGATACCATCAAAAACCTCTTCAAGCAAATTTCATGATGATGTTCACTAGTTGAAAATAAGAATAAATTCAACTTCTTATGAGAAAATTCTTAGACATATAAAAAAATCCCTTTCATATTATTTCCCTTGTGCCTCCTAATCTAATATAACCCATTCATTCATTTGAGAAGCAACCTCAAAATTATAATATTAGATAGAAAGAAATAAACATCCACAATGTTATGTTAATTAAAAGTGGAATGGAATCCTACAAAAGAAAGAATATGTTATGTTGTAAAAAGAAAAATAAACTATATCTTGGACTGGAGTGAAGTGAAGTGAAGCCAGCCCAATATAAATCCAACCCAAAGCACAATGCCTGGGGTCAAGTCAAAGCTAAAGCAAGTAAGTAAGTAGTCTGTACGTACAACTATAAATAATAAATTTGGAACCAGATGAGATGATTGCTATAAATAAATTATTATTATTATTATTATTATTATTAACCAAAAATCGCCCAAGTGGAATAGTTTCTTCCTCAAGTCTTCGATCCACCAATCAATCAAGGTCTTTCTCATCTATTTATCTTAGGGCTTTTATGATTCTATGTTTTTTGTATATAAATTTTATCCTAATTCGTTGAATTCTCACCTTACTACCTCCATTTCCTGATTTCAATTTTGCAGACCATCCGTCGATGGCCGATCGTGCCGACACCACCAAAATCTGCACTCACTGGTAATAATAACAATAAGGCTTCTTTTATTGTTATTATTATTATTATTATTAGGTTTAAGTAATTGCACTTTTTTTTTTCTTTAATTTATGTATATGTTCATATGATGATGTAAGGCTTCACTATTGTATCATGTTTTAAAAATTTAATCTTTATTATTATTTTATCATAGTCCCACCCTATGTCTATTATTTGGTCTGCTTCTTACTTTGTCATCTTGATCATCATTGTGTTACCTTATAGGTAATATATCTATGTGTATATGACTTCAAATATGTTAATTGTAATTCATATATGTTAGCGTTTATTACATGGATTGTATGAGGTCTGGTATCTCATGGCTTTTTCCACTTACTATAAAATCTTTTTTTTTTTTACTTTATCTGGTGTTTATTGAATGTTGACTTGTAGTTTATTAATATCAAATGTTAGTTGGTTTGATGGCTAAATGTTTTACATAATTTATGACATTATTGTACTAAATTATTTTTTTAATATGAATCTAGTTTGATTTTTATGGCCATTGTTATTTCATATGGTAGAGAACTATTCTTGCTTGCCCAGAAATATGTTTTTTTTTAAATGTTTGTCGTCTATTTTCATTATCTCGTATCCCCTTGTATTCCTTTATGGGCTTCATCTTTCTCATATTACTTTAAGGTTAATAATTTTATGTATATGCTTCGTGAATTACTAACACAAGTTATGTTTGCAGTGACAGAGATATCCCCTCTTCGAATATTGATCTGCACTATGCTCACTGCTCACGTAATTTAGAGAAGTGTAAAATATGTGGTGATATGGTACCCAGTAAACATGCAGACAAACACTACACAAGCACCCATGCTCCGGTATGTGGATATAAGTGAATAAATAAACTCTGTATTTCTGATTAAATACTTTAACATCAATCATAGTGCATGTGTGTGTGTCTTTGAATATATGTTTGGTTTGCAAATCGTGGTGGTTCTAAATGCAAATTTGTCGCATATAGGTCTGTGTGGTTTATAGGAAGTAAACACATTCACCAGATAGAGCTACGAGTACTTACAAACAAACAAAAAGGGTTGGCTTAGCTTTGAGAGGTTGGACATATCTAAAAAGTTACCTACTTTTGAGTGGTAGGTTCTGTCCCATTGATGTATAACCTAATTCTAGAATAGTTAATCATATCAAGCATAATAATCCATCTCTTCTAATTCGTATTTATTGTTATGGTTTATTATAGATGCGAGAATAAATCATTTCACTATTATTAAGCTCTGATTTTCTTAAACGACGCCCCGCATGACTTAAAAGAAACGTGCCAAGGACCTTAAGCATCCTCAAATACATGTAGTCAGTTATTAAATCTCAAAACATGTAAAACTGCAAACCTTACTCAAGAATCCAACATACTTGGTACTAAAAGTGTATTTGACTCAAGCCCAAGCTTGGTCAGATCATGAGTTGTATGTAGGATCATGTTTGGCTTTTGCCTAGACAGAAGATCCGAGAATCAATTTTTCATAACATTTGGCTAAGGCTTCTGTCATGTTGACTTGATTCTTATTTGGTTCTCGAAACCCATATGAGTCTTACCTTTGGCTGAGTTTATATGGACTCGCATAGAACCAAAAATAAGACCATCAAATAAAATTACAAATAAACTGTTTTTCAAAGGATGTGATTAAAAATTCAAGACCGTATAAAGGTGGACTAACTAAATATAAATTACATTATGGTCCTCATAGGGTAACTGGAATCGGCTCATTAGCTATAAAAAAGTTCTTTTTTGTGCATTTTTTAACAGCACCGAATTTTCATTCAGAAAATAAATGCGGGTGCTGGCACATTACGAACAGCCACAACAATAGACCCAAAAGCTAACTAACTACACCACAGTGACCCATGTTTATGATATTTAAATACCATCTAATGGGCTGATACACCATTTTTCTGGGCAAATCACTATAGAGTTACCTCTACTAGATTTCCTTTCTTGTGTATGTTGTACTGTTGTTGGTAGTTGTCTTGTATTTCTTCCTTCATATCTTATGCTGTTTTTTGTAGAGCACCCTGCATATTCCATATGATGGGTAAGGCAGATAATGGATCAAAGGGTAACTTTTGGTATGGGTGGGGAATTGGGGTTGGGTTGACGTGAAACTCTTCCTTTTTTTCAAAAAAAATAATAAACAATAGGTCTCTCTAATATGATGACAGTATATTATTTCAAAGGCTTTATTCATTGAAATCATACTCTGGGTGGGTCTACGCCCATTTGACCTGTTCCATTTTTATGTGGTTTTGTTATTTTTAGTTTTAAGCCTGTTTGACACATTCGATGTGGTTTTGTTATTTTTAGTTTTAAGCCTGTTTGACACATTCGAGGTAAATATAACCCACATCGGTACATTAACAAGTAAATTGGTCGAAATTGTTACCTCATGATTAAGGAACTAGTTTTAGTTTATGTCTAATTCTAAACTAGTCATCACAAAAGACTAAACTATCCTTGGGACAGGTAACTTGTTCACTGTGCAGTGAGGAGATGACACCTGAAATCCTAGGTGTGCATAAAGGTGAAAAGTGCCCCAAAAGAATTGTGACCTGTGATTACTGTGAGTTTCCTTTACCCGCCATCGACCTATTTGAGCATCAGGTAATCACCAATTACTCTCCAACATTTAAACCTGTGAAAGGCAGGTTGGGTCTTCTAACATATGCATTATGCCAAAATTTCAGGAAGTTTGTGGAAATAGGACAGAGTTATGTCATCTCTGTAACCGATATATCAGGCTTAGAGAGAGAGCTGCCCATGAAGTCACTTGCAATGGTGTTCCTCCAGAAATACCCAGGTTTAAAGAACAACCCCAACCCCCAAAATATTCTGGTTTATTGCATTATCATTTTTTGGAGTTTACCTTTTAACTGAATAATAATGCTTTTATGGAAAAGCGAAGAGTGATATAACTTTGCAAAAATTTTATTCAGCTTTAGTTACGAACAGTTACAAGTGTTTGTGGTTCAGTTAACCTTAAAATTTGGAGAAACCCCAAACCTAACCTTATATGCGGTTCACCAGACCTAAACCTGACCTCATTTCGGTTTAACTTGATATGCTGTTAGGTTAACTTATAATCAAGAAAAATATAATTGTAAATGCATTGGTTCTGTAAAGATCGATGATAGTACCCATTAACCAGCTTTCTCATCCAAAATATGGTCGATAGCTGTTTTAATTGTGCAGAAATACGTGCACTTTTGATGTTAGGATCACTTGAAAATATGTTTAGAAGCACAATTTGATTAAAGTTGACCGACATGCATGCAAAGATTGCTATATTGATTGTTAGGATCGTTGTGGAATTGATGGTAGTTAATGTTTATGTATGAACTTGTTGTAAATGATTAGCCACCATTCTAAACGTTATTCTGATGATTCTTTTTGAAGGGCAATAAGGGAAGCTGAAAGAGAGCGTGCCGCCAGAAGGCCGCCCCCACCCCACCACAAGACTTCTCTACAAGGCGGCTTCTTTTCACCATAGCCATAACTGGCATAGCCATTCTTCTGGGATCACTTCTTTTTCAGAGAAAACCAGAAGACATGAGTCTGGTTAACTGAAGGTTAACCCGGAGATCTTCATGGGTACAAAATATATGTACGTATGTATGTATGTATGTGATTTCACTGGTGATATTTCTCTTCTCTTCAGTATATATAAAAAGATTCAATGAAAATACTCTCCATACTTGCAATCGTCTTTCAACTTTAATGTCTCGTTTATTTGTTGTGTGATTAAAGATTTAACGGAAATATATACAGAGGTTTGAAGATAGACGTTTAAAGTCATTTTCTTTAACGGAAATCTTTTACACCTAATTCTTTTTTGAACGCCAACACTGAGGAGACCCTTGGGATAAGGAGGTCATCACCCAAGAATCCCCTTGGTAAAACCCCCGAACTCCTACACAATACACACACACCCCTTGCTTGGTTAGAACCCTTCTCTCACTAAGAGAAAAGAGTCTCACCAAATGTGCGAGCCTCACATTGGTGTTTTTACACCTAATCTCACTTGACGTTACACTTGCAAGTATTTGAACCTACATCACTTTTGTGATGGGACAAACATCATACCGCTAGACCACTGTATCATAGATGTGTAACATCAGTTGTATTCATTTATTTCCTCTACCTATCATCTACTTTTGCATATTATAACAAAATAGTTATCGCCTTTGAATGTGTCATTTATTAGCTAACATAATAATAAATACAATTAATTTCATGTGCTCAAGTGAGAACCAAAAATGCTAGCCATTGTTGGTAATGCTCTATGTACATACCTGAAAAAAAGGCTAGTATGGATATTTAATCACTCAGTTTCACAACATATTCTTATTTTCATTAACACCCTTAAATCTTGCACATCTCTTAAATGTTGCCTTTGTCATGGTCATTGACTCATAATCCCACACCTACCTTTGGAGTAAACACATGTCTAAATGGGCCAGGGTGTAATTTTAGTTTTGTTAATTTTTCATTGTAATTGTCCCATAGGTTTCTTGTTGGAAGTCTCTGGTTTAATAAAGTCATCGGTGATCAAAACACTTGTCTTTTTACCACATGTGTCGTTGTCGTGGGTTTTTTGTTATGGAATTATCGGAATCGTCTCTCATTAAAGCAAATAGATGATTAACTTCCGTTGGCATTAATGCAATAGTGGATGTTTTTGTCACATGTGCAATATATGTGCAATATATGTGATGAACACAAATTTATGTGGTTGTCGTCGTCACTCCCATGTTTCTACCACACGTGAATATAGGATTTTGACTTTGGATATGTGCATATTGAATGACAGCTTGCACGATCGTCGCCACTGATGTGATTAATAATTCCCCCCTCCCCCATCCGATGAGGACGACGATTCGTAACTCTCAGACGAAGAGGAAGACGATTCACTAGAACTTGAAGAAGCCATTGTATGTAGTTTAAAGTTTGGATAAAAACTAATTAGTAAATGGGTTTATTTATATAAAGATTTTTTTTATATAAATAGTCGTTGGCCCAACGGCTATGTTCATCTAACCAATCATGGCCAGACACATCACCATCCAAGCTCGCCCCATGCAAGGCCAATTTCCCACGCTATGGGGCAACGCCGCTGGCCACGCTGGCTCGGTATGGCTGCAGCGGCGTTGCTTGGCTAACCACGCCCAAACCGCCGTCCACACCCAGCGGTCTTATGTGCATGACGTATATTTATGTCCATAGTTTTGTGTATTAGTTTACCATATAAAAACACTAGGTTTCGCAAGACATGCACATCTTTAGGTTGATAACTAGGAAATCTTCCCGCTCGATGCAGCGGGTCCAAATGTAAAGTAATTTGGATTTGTGCAATAAAGACCTGAACCGTTGTAAACAAAAGTTAAATCAAAACGTACATAAACTGAATATGTACATAAAATTAAGCAGGGAAAGTATTATACATGGCTCGACTTTTTTGCGAAAGAAATTTACGTCAAACACCAATCTGATCTTATACTGATACATACATAAAAATAAGTAAAAATTTATGTTTTTAAGTTAAAAATGGTAGTGCGCATTACAGTGAACCAAAACATAATGTAAACCGAATTTATAAAGTCTAATGAAAACATATTATATTTGACCCGAGTTGTTTTAAAACTAAATTTATGCAAACACGTAGATTAATTGAAAACGTAAAAAAAAGCGAAAAAAAATATTATGTCTGAGCCTACCCATTTTCAGAGAAGCGTAATCAACTTGAATTTATACCGACACGTACATAAATTTAAACACGTAAAAAACAATTATAAAGTTTTTGGAAAGTTGAATTGTTTTAACTGTCAATACTAATTGTTGAAGGAAAAAGGCTAAAAAACCCTTACTAAAAGACAAAAAAACAGTCTTTATCTAGAGTTGGGTTGTATTTGAAATACTCAGTCTTAACTCATGGACATTTATATGCCGCTATATGCAAAACGTAGATTAACTGAAAACACAAAAAAAGCGAAAAACACTATTATATGTGAGTCTACCCATTTTCAAAGAAACGTAATCAACTTGAATTATACTGATACCTACATGAATTTAAACATGTAAAAAGCAATTATAAAATTTATAGAAAGTTGAAAGGTTGTAACTGCAAATACTAAATGTTGAAGAGTAAAGACTAAAATAAAAAAAAAACCTTACTAAAAGACAAAATGAAAGAAAAACCGTAATCAACCTGAATTTATACCGACTTATACATAAATGTAAGCACGTAAAAGATGATGATATAGATTTTGTAGAATGTTGAAGGGTTATAAATGCAAATACTAAATGTTAAAGGTTAAAATCTAAAATACGCAAAAGCGAAAAAAAAAAAGGTAACCTATAACAGGCTGCCATACAACGCCTGGCTAGTATTGATCCAAGTTATGATTGTAAGTATATACAATTTATCAATAGAATGTTATTTAAGAGATAGAGTCATAAAATAATCAAACAGGAGAAAAAAGGTGATAAATAAAAAAAATAATAATATGTGTTATACTTTCAATTATCTTTAACATATATTTATATGTACTAAAATATATTAATAGAGTAAATTACATATTTGAGCCAAATCTTAAAAAAGTCCTAAATGTTTTTTTTTTCCTTTTTGCTTATTTAGTTCTCATGTGAATATGATATTTTGAATACCTATTTATGCAATTTAAATTCAAAGATTACCTAAATTTTCTTTAAAATTATGTTTATAATAAGTTCACATAATTTTAATTAAAAGTATATATATAAGAGAGAATAAAACAATGAGATAGGTATTTGATATATTGAAAGAAAAGAAAAGATTTCTTTTTTATTTTTTGAACGGCGAGGACGACGTGGCCAAGGTCGACTACTCGACCGCCGTCAGCCCCTTGGCTCTCCCAGATGCCGAAAACCCGATCTCCACCCGCCCGAAGGCATGACAGTGGAATAATCGGTAAAACCTCGCATCCCATCATGGCCGGCCTTGAGGGTGGGCGGGGAGGACAACCGGCCAGGGTCAGATATTTCGAAGGACACGTTATTTTAAAAAAGAAATCCGATATGTATATGTAAAAAAATAAATTAATAGGGTACACCCATACAAACACTAACATAGGCCTACTTACAAAAAGTATTTTTATGGTCTATATTAGTTATTAGCCCAGTGGCATTAGGTTTAGACATTTAGTGAGCTTAATACCCAATTTCGTTAAGGCCTAAGAGCACGTTTTTTTGATCTCGAACGGGGTACACGAATTCTCAGGGTCGGCCCTGCTCCCATCCAAGACGAACCGACGTCACCCGTATTTGCCCTTTACCTGGATACCGCAGAAAATAATAGGAAGAGTGGGAGTTGAACTAGGTCACAAGAAACACCAAGTCTTTTGTAACATCCGTCAAAAAACCGGATTTACCAAACCCGCTCCTTTTATTAACCAAACAATCAGTTAAAAATTTCGTTGCGTATTTATTGCTCAAATTAATTTTAAACGGTGCATAATTAAAAAGTATATTAGAATATAAAAGTCATATTTGAAAAAGTATTAAAAAAGAAAAGCTGAAACATAAGGTCGGTTAACTCCCACTTACGCTCAACCACTCCGCCACTTGTGTTGTTTGTGTACATATGAAACAATTAATACATAACATAAAACTCGAATTCAAACTGACGCGCCCAATCGCAGTCGTCGGAAATCCCGACGATTTCGCCGAGATTTGACGGTTTCTTCTGATTTAACCGAAGCATTAACCTCAACATCGGTTATAACCGATGTCCAGTCCGCGACATCAGTCATAACTGCCGGAAAAATTATTGACCGATGAATCCAAACTGAAATCAGACCCCATGCATCTCGATTCTTCCCTATAAATACACCCACAAGCCTCTGTTAACTTTTTCGCTCACAATCACACAAAATCTCGACGTAATTTCACTCGCCGGAAAATCTTGTAAGTCGCCGGAAAACCGAGATTTCATCTACACGAATCCTTTCCAGACGACGTTGCCAGATTATCTGTTTTCGCCGGAAAACTTCTGAAATTTCAGAAACCTGCTGTTAACGCCGAAGCTCACCAAAACAGAGCCGACGGTCTTGCCGGACTTCTGAAGAAAGACGAACAGTTCGGTACAATCAATCCTCAAACCTTTTTCTGTTCCTTACATTACGATAGCTCATAATGTTCGTTAAGTTAATTTAACAAATAACAGTCAGTTAATCGATGTCTGTGTTTTGAATGAAGAAGATGAAAATTGGGTATGTTATAAGATTAATTAAAATCGATATATTGAACGGTTAGACACACAGTCCAGCGGTGGACTGTGTGCAAACAATATGCATAACGTCTCGAGTTCGATCCTGGTCACACACATTCGCTGTAATAAAATGCCTTTTTTTTATTAAACTGAACCGGGTTAACTCAGTAAGATGTTAAATATAATAATAACCAGAATATTTACCAAGTTAGACACACAGTCCAGCGGTGGACTATGTGCCAAACTAACCCACAGGTCCCGGGTTCGAGACCTGTGGAGAGCACCGAGCGATACATTAAAATCGTTTTTAAAATAAATGATTTTCGGATTAATTCAATTAGTATATAAATATAATTAAAAACAGAAATATTTCGGGTTAGACACGTAGCTCAGTTGGTAGAGCTGCGTGCACGCGAACGGGAGGTCTCGGGTTCGAGTCCTGCCCGGTGCATACATTTACACAATAAAACCGGTCAACAAGTCAACGGTCAAAAAGTCAACATTTTTTTTTATATTTTATTTATTTATTTTATTTAAAAATCAATTAAAAATACTTAAAAATAACATTTTTAAAGTTAGAAAATAGCCTTAAACTCACAAAATATATCCAATAATCCTACTAAAATTGATTAATAAAATCCGCTTATTTATCGAACCATTATGTTATTATCTAGGTTAGTTTCACTCGTGGTTAAATCAAACTTCGTGCGCATTCAACATCATCAACCGAACGCACCCAATGTGAGTGAATCTTACAACTCCCCTTTTTAATTACACGTTTTGGGGTGTATTATGTGTCACTAAAACTAACTCGTTTATTTAAACTCATGCCATACCATATTATGATTTAAACTTAAATGTAATTATTGGTTGTAGTTATGTATTACTTATTGTCAAAGTTGTATGCAAATTATTTGTTAGGCCCATCAGTTCCTCGTGGGAGACGAGTTGAACAACGCGTGCCTTAAAACTCATTCATTAGGCCCATCAGTTCGTAGAACAACGCGTGCCTCAAAACTCATTCATTAGGCCCATCAGTTCCTCGTGAGAGACGAGTTGAACAACGCGTGCCTCAAAACGATCAATTATTGTATGTGTGTGCATTATTAAATATTAAGTGTTTTGTGAATATATTTACATTTACATTTACATTTACTCATATGTGGTTATGCACTTTATTTAATAATCAATTCAATAAACTTGTTTAAATGTTTTTCATAGGATTCACTCGCCAACTTTTTGTTGATCCAAAAACCATTTTTACACATGATACAGGTGAACAGGATGAAGCAAGGAAAACATAGGAAATGCCTTAGAAGAAAATAATGAAGTCTAGAATGATGCGTAGGATATGATGTAATTATGATTGTATATTTCCCTTTAAATTGTAATAATAAATATGAAACGTTATAATAAATGTCATGAGCTTTGATGATAACCAATCATGCCCCGATCACCTTTTCCGATGCGGGTCGGGGTGTGACATCTTTTTCCAACCACTCCACCACTGCCTTAAAAAGGAGATTCATTTATATTGAAATCTAATCTAACTTATAATAAAAGACTACAACAAATGCCACATGACCTTCTCTCCTTCAACCTCATAAATCTTATTAATATTTATTTAATATTAATATTAATAACTACAATATATATATATATTATATCACTTATTTTTATCCTTATCTTTATCTAAGATTAATAAATAACTTCAATTTTGCAATTTAGACCATTAGTTTTTTTTACTTTTAACCCAAAATTTTTCATCTTTTGCAATTTAATCCCAACTCTTTTTTATTTTCAGTTTTGGTCCACTATACTTTTCATATTTCTCAAGGTTTTCGTTTCATTCTAAATTTTGTGAGTTAACGTATCGCATCGTGCGTGTGTGGTTTTATATTTTCGTATATCTTTTCCCCGTTTAACTGGCCCGTTGCAACACATTTATTTTTATCCGTTTGACAAGTTCGTCCAACGCGCGGGTCCTGGATTGACTTAGTTATTTTTTCTATGTTTTACATTTCGGTTTAATTTATTTGCTACGAGCGTTCGTGATTCAAAAATTTTACGTTTGCTTTTCATTTTTTTTATTTTGTTTTTACAAGCTTTTCTGGTGTTAGTGGTTGCTGACAGTGGTGTAGCACTGATAGTACTTGACATAATTTTACGACAACCGCTGTAACACAGAGGGTTAATACCAGTAGTAATAGTAACAAACTAACAATTATGCGATTATGATTTGTAACCCGAGTATCCGACCCAAACGAGAGTTTTTGAAAGGGTGGCCTGGGAGTATAAAAGGTCGCTTCTCCCCAAACCAAAACAATCGTCTCTTCTTCTGCGCTTTTTTCGCTTCAGACTGTCTCTCTCTCTCTCTCACACACACACACAAACCCTCTCTCTCTCTCTCTAGGTTTTGTAGTCAATTTTGATTGATGTTATCAATCCCTGCTTCTTCTCCCAAGACAACAACCACCAGACCAGGTCCGTCAAGGTGAATCTCTCTCTCTCTAATCCTCTTTCTTTTCAATCGCATGCTTACTTTCATGTTTGATTCAATCGTTTTGTTTCCTTTCAGTAACAACAAGTGACGCACATACTACCATGGCTGCTACCCTAAGATCGAACTTGCCGTCCAGGTTACGTCACCTTTTATCCCCTGACGGAGGAGGAGGACTTGTTCCTCCCAATTTTACTCTCCACTCCGAGACTGTAACTATCTTTCATTCTTTATATTGCATCTTTCTTTAATATCAACTGTTTTCTGTATATATCTTTTTCCTTCAATGCCCGCCCGGCCTTTACAACATCATTTTGTTTCTCTTTTTTTTATTATTGATTGATTATTGTGAAATTAGGGCAGTTCACTTCATGATTGTCTTATTACATTACTCAAATACTCGAAACTAAATACAGTAATTGGTCACCTGTTGTTCTCTCTTACATTTTCATTGGTTATTTCGGTTCTGTTAAGATAATATTTTATTGCATGAGGGCATTTGCCTCAAAATACATACGACATCTCATATAACATAATATAGGAAAACAATATATTTGCAAACATTGACACTTTGGCATTATAACATATAATGGCCTTACTTGTTTGATAACATTATTTACTGTTGAATTTGATTGTACAACTAATAACTTTTGATACACCTCAAGTTGCGCTGTGGAAATTACCCGCATCGATATGTTAACAAGAAAACTATGGTGCTGACATTTATCAGATTTGGTATGGTGGATATATGTTGGGAGGGTGTCATAGGCTTCCTTTATGAAGCTGCAATAAATTCTAATGCGTTATGTGTTGAAAGCAATTGCATTTTTATATGTGGAATGAAAGACATGGGGTAGGATAAGTATTTTGAGTGTGAAAGTGCGAAATAAGTTAATTAAATTATTTCTCAAAAATGGGGGCAGGATTTTGATTCATAACTTTGGGCTTGATCAGATATGAAATTAATTAGAAATTGAATTATTTTAATAGTTTAATGGACAAGATGAACATAGCTAATGTCTCTACATCATTTATAATAAACCAAAATATTCCTGAAGCAAAAATGAAAGGTACAGATGGTATATTCTGTTGACCAGTTGTTAATTGATCCAGTTGAAATTGGCAAGCAATGTCGTTCTGAGTGTAGAGCTTCTTAAGATGTTCTTATATAACAGACATAATCTGGTAAAAATCAGGAGCCAAATATCGTACATTCAGGGTAGCTTCTAGTTTTTTGTAAGGTTGTTTCTAGGCTTAATTGATGGATTTAACAGTTCACCATAGTTGATGTATCATGTTACAAGAATAATGATTTCAAGCAATTAACCACATAAGCTTTGATCAAGAGAAATTTTAGCGTTTTTGTGGCTATATACTGTTGTTGCTTTTTCCAACGTGTAGATCCATTTACTCTTATTTTCTTCGTCTTTTGCAGCCTCTAAAAGTAAAGACATTTATTGACAAAGTGATTCAGTGTCCATTGCAAGACATAGCCATCCCTCTGTCAGGTTTCCGTTGGGAGTACAACAAGGTGATAACTTATGCGGCACTATTTTTAGTGAAATTTCTGCATAATACTTTGCTGAAAAATTGTTCCTTGTTCAGGGAAACTTTCATCATTGGAGGCCACTGTTCTTGCACTTTGATACATACTTCAAGACATATTTGTCTACTAGGAAGGATCTTTCGTTGGCAGATGATATTTTAGAAGATGATAGCCCTTTCCCAAAGCAATCAGTCCTCCAAATTCTGCGTGTGATGCAAATGATCTTAGAGAATTGCCAAAACAAGAGCTCATTTACTGGCTTAGAGGTATGGTGTAATTGATAGAATAACACCTTATTTTTGGAGTCATCATAAGACGCGATTCGAGGTTTTAATTTCGATCCATTCGGTAATGAATGGATTGATTTAAGTTGTGTTTTATCTCCAACAATCCAAATGCAAATCATATCAAATATATTGAAAGTTGCCTAAAAAATTAAAAACACAAATATTTATTTATTTATTTTTTTAACTTTCGTTACTTTTCGTCCAAAAAAAATAAATTTGGGGGGGACGAAAAGTAGCGATTTTTAAGTTAAAAAAAATAACTTTTTAGTATTTAGTTGTGGGGTTTAGCTTTGTGGTTTAGTTTTTAGCATTTAGCTACACATTGGTTCTCATGGTTCTCGCAATAAGAGTGGTTCTCAAATGAATTTAACCTGGCCCTGCCAATTCTGACATGTAAAAAAATGAATCATTTCAACCCAAACCCATTTTGACCCATTATCTAAAAGCTGTCCATGGTTGTTTCTGAAGTGTTGTTTTGTTTCTTCAGCATTTGAAGCTCTTGCTTGCATCAACTGATCCTGAGGTCCTCATTGCAACATTAGAGACTCTTTCAACATTAGTGAAAATAAATTCTTCAAAGCTTCATGCAACTGGGAAGCTTGTTGGATGTGGTTCAATAAACAGCTGTCTTTTGTCATTAACACAAGGATGGGGAAGCAAGGAAGAAGGATTGGGTTTATATTCATGTGTTATTTCAAACGAAAAAACCCCAGACGATAGTCTTTCCTTATTTCCTTCTACCGATAGTGATGATTCTCAAAACCGCATGAGGTCGACTCTATATTTCGAGTTGCATGGTACACATACCCAAGATGTTGGTCCCTCCGCAAGTGTTATTCACATTCCAGATCTTCATACATGGAAGGAGGATGATCTGTTTATTATGAAGCAACTGGTGGAGAAGTACAATGTGGATCCCGAACATCGGTTTTTGTTGCTGACTAGGATCAGGTATGCACACGCTTTCCGCTCACCCAGATTATCTAGGCTGTACAGCAAGATATGTCTTCTTGCCTTCAATGTTCTTGTTCAATCTGGTGATTCCCATGATGAGCTCGTGTCTTTTTTTGCAAACGAGCCTGAATATACAAACGAGCTAATCAGGCTTGTGAAATCTGAAGAACCCATATCTCCAACTATTCGTATGCTTGCAATTCACGCTCTTGGGTCTCAACTAGCTGCCTATTCGTCATCTCATGAGCGGGCCCGCATTTTGAGTACAGGTGGAAACCGTGTGATTTTTATTAATGTGCTGCAAAAGGAGATTTCGTCGTTAAACAAGTTTACTGATCCACCGTCTATTGCATTCATTGAAGCACTCCTTCAATTTCACTTACTTCAAGTGATAACAACTTCAAGTCCTGGAAACATTATACGTGGTTCGGGAATGGTTTCAACTTTATTACCCCTGTTAGATGACACCGAGCCCACACACATGAATCTTGTCTGTTTGTCTGTGAAGACTCTACAAAAACTCATGGATTACAGCAATTCAGCAGTCACTCTTTTACAAGACTTGGGAGGAGTTGACCTTTTGACCAACCGACTGCATATAGAAGTTGTTAGAATGATTGATTCAATGAGAATTGGGGAGTCCTCAGACACAATTGATGATCAGATTCATTCACAACACAGGCTTATTAGGGTTTTATTAAAGGCACTTAGTTCTGCAACTTACGCTTCAGCAAATACTACAAGATCTCAGAATCCTCATGATATCTCACTACCAGCAACTCTTTCAATGATCTTTAACAACATGGATACATTTGGAGGTGATATATATTCATCAGCTGTGCAGGTTATGTGTGAGATGATTCACAAAGATCCTACATGTTATGCATCATTAGATGAAATTGGTCTTCCCAATGCGTTCTTATTATCAGTGACAGCTGGTGTTCTTCCTTCTTCCAAGTCTCTTGCATGTGTTCCGAATGGTCTCGGTGCGATTTGTCTCAATACAAAGGGGTTAGAGGTGGTTAAAGAAAAGTCATCATTGAGGTTTTTGGTTGACATTTTTACTGACGAGAAATATGCCCTTCCAATGAATGATGCTATTGTGCCTTTAGCAAATGCTGTTGAGGAACTTTTGCGTCATGTCTCTTCACTTAGAGTCACCGGTGTAGATTTGATTATTGAAATTATTAATAAAATTGCATCAATTGATGACGGCAAAGGTGCAGAACAATCGGGAAAAGTCAATGTGAGTAATGTTACGGATATGGATACTGAAGAGAAAGAAAAGTCAACCATGGAAGGAGATAGTAACGAGCCATTCATCCAATCATGCATTTTTCATGCGATGGTGTTGGTTCATAGAACAATGGAAAATGCTGAAACATGTCGGCTTTTTGTGGAAAAAAACGGTATTGACGCTTTATTGAAGCTTTTATTAAGACCAAGTATAACTCAGTCTTCTAAAGGGATGTCTATTGCTTTGCATAGCACAATGGTCTTCAAAAGCTTTACTCAGCATCATTCTGCTGCTTTGGCAAGTGCCTTTTGTTCCTCTTTAAGGCATTATTTAAAGTCAACTCTGACCGGATTTGATCTTCTTTCTGGATCTTTTCTTTTGGATCCCAAATCCACCTCAGATGCAAGGGTTCTCTCTTCGCTTTTTCTAGTTGAATTTCTTCTGTTTTTAGCTGCCTCAAAAGACAATCGATGGATTACTGCGTTGCTCCAAGAATTTGGAAACGGAAGCAAGGATGTTCTAGAAGATATCGGTAGAATTCATCGCGAGATTTTATGGCAGATTGCTTTACTCGAAGATACCAAGTTTGAAAAAAATGAGGATGTTAGTGACGGTGCTACTGATGTGTCACAGCCTTCAGAATCTGAAGAACAAAGATTGGATTCTTTTAGGCAGTTTCTTGATCCGTTAATGAGAAGAAGAATGTTGGGATGGAGTTTTGAGTCACAATTTTTTGATTTGATTAACCTATATCGTGATCTCACTCATGCCTCTGGCACACATGGTCCATCAGAACCAAGTAGTGGAGCTGGTCAACGGTCAACCCCTTCTGGAACTTCAGACATGATACGGTCACTATCTATACACATCACCCATTTGTTTCAAGAGCTAGGAAAAGCTATGCTGCTTCCTTCTAGAAGACGAGATGACTCGGTGACTGTAACTCCTTCAAGATCTGTGGCTTCTACATTTGCTGCCATCACACTTGATCATATGAATTTTGAAGGACACCTGGCATCCTGGTCAGCAAAATGTCGTTACCTCGGGAAGGTTGTAGATTTTATTGATGACATTTTACTAGAAAAGTCTGACTCTTGTAATCCCATCCTGTTAAATTGTTTGTATAGTCGCGGGGTTATTAAGTCAGTTATGACCAAATTTGAAGCCACCAGTGAGTTACTTTTCACTGTCAACAAAACTCCTGCATCTCCAATGGAGACTGATGACGGAGTTTTAAAGCAAACAGACACGGAAGAACCGGTTCATTCATGGATTAATGATTCATTAGCCAACTATGGTAAACTTATGGATCACCTTGTGACTTCATCTTTTATTTTGTCGTCTTCTTCCAAACCATTGCTTACACAACCCCTTGTAAATGGAGGAAGCATTCCTCTTCCACGGGATCCCGAGGTTTTTGTTAGGGTCCTACAATCTACGATCTTGAAAACCGTGCTTCCGTTATGGACTCATCCTCAGTTTACCGATTGTAATGATGATTTCATCGCTACTGTGATATCTATCATCCGTCATGTCTTTTCTGGGGTCGAAGTGAAAAATGTAAGCAATGGCGGGCCACATCCGATTGCTCCTTTGAGTGAAACGACCATTTCGACAATTGTTGAAATGGGGTTTTCAAGATCTCGTGCAGAGGAGGCTTTGAGGCAAATTGGGTCGAACAGTGTTGAGTTGGCAACGGAATGGTTATTCTCACATCCTGAGCAAGTCCCAGAAGATGATGAACTTGCTCGTGCACTTGCTATGTCTCTTGGTAATAATTCATCTAATGCAAAAGAAAGCGTTGCAAATGAAGCCAATCAACAGATTGAAGAGGAAACTGCGCAGTTGCCACCTGTTGATGAATTATTATCCACATGCAAGAAGCTTCTACAAGTAAAGGATTCTTTAGCATTTTCAGTTCGCGACCTTCTTTTTATGATATGTTCACAGGATGATGGTCAATACAGATCAAATGTTGTAACGTTTATCGTTGACCAGATTGCTGACAATGGAAAGAATACGATGATGATATCTTCCCTCTTCCATGTTCTTGCTTTGCTTCTTAATGATGATAATGACTTGAGGGAAGTTGCTTCCAAAAGTGGTCTGGTTAAAGTTGCTGCAGATCTTTTGTCAGATTGGAACTCTGAGAATGCAAATATACAGACTGTTCCTAAATGGGTGACACCAGCTTTTCTTGCTGTTGACCGGCTTGCTCATGTGGACCAAAAGCTGAATGCTGATATCATTTCAGAGCTATTAAAGAAAGATGATGTTGGAATTGATGAAGAAAAACAAAATAAGGTGCAACCCGGTATAGGGCTTATTGATATAGAAGATCAAAAGAGACTTGTTAAAATATCTTGTCATTATTTAAAGAATCACCTTCCTGCTGAAACAATTCATGCTGTTCTTCAACTATGTTCCACACTTACAAGAGATCATTCTGTTGCTGTTAGCTTCTTAAATGCTGGTGGGTTGCCTTTGCTGCTATCTTTGCCTGCAAATAGTCGTTTGTTGGTTTTGATAATGTTGCAGCTACCATCATTCGCCATATTCTTGAAGACCCACAAACACTCCAACAAGCTATGGAATCTGAAATAAAACAGAGTGTTGTGACAGCTGTCAATCGACAATCTAGTAGCAGGCTCACACCCCGTAACTTCCTCTTGAATTTGACTTCTGTTATTTCACGTGATCCTGTTGTTTTTATGCGGGCGGCCCAGTCTGTATGCCAAATTGAGATAGTTGGTGACAGACCATGCCTTATATTGCTTAAAGGCAAGTCCAAAGAAAAAGAAAAAACAGAGACTATGGCTGATGGAAAACTTCCTGAGGCAAATGTGAAGCATGTTAAAGCTTATAGAAAACCGCCTCTGAGTTTTGTGAATGTAATTGAGCTGCTTTTGGATTCAGTTATGAATTTTGTGCTACCTGTAAAAGATGAGGCTGTGGCATTGTCGGGAGATGAGGCATCATTAACTGATATGGACATCGATTCGATATTAAACAAGGGTAAGGGGAAGGAACATGAAAATGAAAGTGGTGGGCAGGAACTTCATGCCTCGCTAGCGAAACTTGTATTCATTCTCAAGCTTTTAACAGATATTCTCTTGGTGTATGGTCCATCAGTTCATGTTCTGCTTCGAAGAGATGGTGAAATTACTCAAAAGGGTCATACTAGTATTGGTGGAGGTGGAGTATTTCATCATATTCTTCATCAGTTTCTTCCTTATTCAAGAAATTCTAAAAAGGAGAAGAAGACAGATGTTGACTGGAGACATAAACTAGCAAACCGAGCTAGTCAGTTTTTGGTGGCTGCGTGTGTGCGTTCTGCAGAGGCAAGGAAGAGAGTTTTTGTGGGGATTAATAATGTTTTTACTGATTTTGTTAATTCTTCTATAGTTCCTCAACCACCAGGAAATGATATCCAGGCTTTTGTTGATTTGCTGAGTGATGTGGTGGCGGCTCGTTCACCAACAGGTTCTTCAATTTCAAGTGAAGCTTCGGTCTCGTTTATTGACGTTGGTCTGATAAGGTCACTTACACTAATTTTGAAAGTGTTGGACCTGGACCATCCTGACTCACTTAAGGTGGCACCTGGGATTGTAAAAGTTCTAGAGGTGGTCACTAAAGAACATGTCCATGCCGCTGAGAAAGGTGATAATACAACAAAACCTCTAGATCATACAGAAAACGAGCAAACAGAAAATATTGGTGATATATCTCAGTCTAGAGAAACTGAGCCTGCTACAGATGACATGGAACATGATCAGGAGAATGATGTTCCTCCAAGTGAAGATGATTACATGCATGAAACTTCTGGTAACACAAATGGTTTTGATTCTGTGGGAATAAGATTTGAAATCCAACCTGATAGTCAAGAGAGTCTAGATGAAGATGATGATGAAATGTCAGGGGATGAAGGAGATGAAGTCGATGAAGAAGAAGAAGAAGAAGAGGAAGAAGAAGAAGAAGAAGATGCAGAAGATGGAGGAAACAATGATCTTGAAGATGAGGTCCATCATCATTTGCCTCATCTTGACACAGATCAAGATGACAATGAAATTGATGAAGATGATTTTGATGAGGATATGATTGAGGAAGAAGATGATGACGAGGATGATGATGATGGTGAAGGTGATGGTAGAGTTATATTAGGACTGAGTGAGGAAATGCATGGGATTAACGTGCTGGATCATATTGAGGTTTTTGGCAGAGATAATGATGACACATTCCACATGATGCCTGTTGAAGTTTTTGGTTCAAGACGTCAAGGTCGTACCACATCCATTTATAATCTTCTTGGGAGATCTCGTGAGACATCAGCTCCAGCTCAGCATCCACTTCTAATCGACCCTTGGTCACGTCCGATTTCATCTCGACAAGCAGGTAGGATGGTTTTACAACAATAATTATACATCAATAACAATCTAAGTTTTAGTATAGAACAGTTTTGGATGTTTTATGCGTAAAAGTTACACTGATATTATTATTTCTTTGTCTTATAGGCAACACTCGTGACAGAAATTTGGAGTCAACTTCATCACGTTTGGATTCGGTATTTAGATCTTTGAGAAACGGGCGCCGTGGACACCGTCCAAGCATGTGGGCTGATGACCTTCAAACGGGTGGATCAAACCCTTCCAGCATTCCTTCAGGTCTTGAAGATTTGTTGGTTTCTCATTTGAGACCTCCAACCCCTGTGAACCCGCCTGATCATGACACAGGAATAGAGGGTCATACACAAGATGAGACTGCTGGGATGGTACCTGAACCCACCACTGAGAACACTGGTAATAGTGACCCCGCAGTAAATGAATCTCAAACATCCATTAGACATCCTCAATCTGATCACAATTCTGTTGAAGGTGTGAGCCAAGAAAACAATGAAAATGAGGCTACATTAGGAGAAAGTCTTAGAAGCTTGGATGTTGAAATTGAAGGTGCAAATGCATCACTTGTGAATACAACTATAACATCAGCAAGCGGGTCCCTTCATAGTGTACCTGAGGTATCAGAAAACCATAGTCAAGAAATAGAGCAAGGTGCTGCAGCTGCTGATACACGGATTGACCCTACATTCCTGGATGCACTTCCTGATGAATTGCGTGCTGAGGTTTTATCAGGTCAACCAGGTCCCGTGACACAAGTTTTAAATACTGAACATCAGAATGATGGGGTCAATGACATTGACCCTGAATTCCTTGCCGCACTCCCGCCAGATATTCGAGCAGAAGTTTTAGCACAACAACAAGCACAAGCGGTACAACGGTCACAAGAATTAGAAGGTCAACCTGTGGAGATGGATACTGTCTCGATAATCGCTACATTTCCTTCAGAAATACGGGAAGAGGTATTTGTTACCCTAGATGTGGCAACTTCAACTCATTTGCATGTGAATGGGTTGATTAAAAAAATAAGCCAAAAGAATGGTTCAAATGAGTTTGAATAAATTAATCTCCCTGTCTATCGTTACACCAAAATGACCTGTAACCTGACCACACATCATGCCACTTCTAGTTTTCTCTGTAGATTTTGTTTACTTAATTTGGGTGCGATAGTTTTTTTTTTAACATTTTGGTTCATATCTTTAGGTTCTCTTAACGTCATCTGATGAGGTTCTTTCCAATCTTACACCGGCGCTTGTTGCTGAGGCAAACATGTTGAGAGAGAGGTTCCGACGCCACAACCGAACACTTTTTGGTATGTTCCCTAGAAGTAGGAGGGGTGAATCTTCTAGAGGAGGTGAAGGAAGCCTGGATCGAGTTAGTGGGACAGTTACTCATCGGTCAACAGGAAGTCAGCCCATTGAAACTGAAGGAGCTCCTTTAGTTGATACAAAAGATCTTAAAGCAATGACTCGTTTGCTTAGAGTAGTTCAGGTAGCAGTGATATATGGCTCTTTTTTATGTATTTTCCTGGAAAATCTATTTGATATGGGTCCGTGTATCGTGCATATTGTTTTTAATTAGTATGTTTTTAATTTTTAATGTTTGTTCTGTTTGCCAGCCACTCTATAAACCTCAACTGCAGAGACTGCTCTTGAATCTATGTGCTCATGTTGACACCAGATCTGATGTGATAAAAATATTAATGGACCTTTTGGTTCTTGATACAAGAAATCCCAACAATGATTTAAATGCTTCTGAGCCCTCCTATCGCCTTTATGCTTGCCAGAGTCATCTCATGTATTCTCGCGCTCAAAGTTTTGATGGTAAAAATCTTTTTTATGGTTAGCTGATGTTTATCTTTCATCATTCACAATCATGTATTGAAGGGTAATTTTTTTGTACGGGTGGTTGGGTTGACCCGTAAAATTTTGTCTAGAATTTTTTAACTGTTTGTAGTTGGTCTGTCAAATACGTTTACCGGAGTCGTATATTTTTTTTAGTAATTCCAGTGTGTTGGATATATTGTTTTAGTAATTGTTTGTAGTTAGTCTGCCAAATACGTTTACCGAAGTTATATATTTTTTTAGTAATTCCAGTTTGTTGGATATATTTTTTTAGCAACTGTTTGGCTCTTCTGACCCGCTAACTACTTTTTTTTTTGCTATTTATATATTTCTGTTAGAAATTAAATATAACTCATCGATATGTATGGTTAGCACTTTCTCATTTATAACTAAAATGTTTGGCTTTATTTTAGGTGTACCGCCATTGGTGTCACGTCGTGTTCTTGAAACACTAACATTTCTGGCCAGGAATCATAAATTTGTTGCAAAACTTTTGCTACAGTTTAGAATACAAACATCTGATCAGGTTCGTGGGAAAGCTGTTATGATTGTTCAAGATGATGAACCAGAAAAACACCAGTATCATGATGGTGTATTAGCCATAACATTGCTTTTAAGCCTCTTAAAACAACCGCTTTATTTGAGAAGTATTGCACATCTTGAGCAGGTTATTATCGAATAAAATATTCTTTATGTACTATTATGCTAACATATTCTTAAACGATGCTTTGACTGTTTTATTTGTGTTTCAGCTACTAAACTTATTAGATGTCATCATTGATAATGCTGAACGTACGCAAGTGTCGGTTCCACATGGGGAACCTGTTGCTGAAGAATCTGCTCAAATGTCAACTCTAGATGGCGAAACAAATTCGGATAGTAAATTATCCAAGATTGATGATGCCTCTAAGCCCTCATCCTCTGGTGTTCATACCGAAAATGAATCTCATGCTATTCTGCTAAATTTGCCACAAGCAGAACTCCGTCTTCTCTGCTCATTGCTGGCAAATGAAAGGTATATATACAACTTATTTTCTTTGATAATGATTACTATTTTGATTGCACCTTGGTGCTGAATTACTTGAATTTCTTTCCTCCTGCTAATAACTATTCGTTTCAGTTTATCGGACAATGCTTTTGCTCTTGTTGCTGATATATTGAAGAAGTTGGTCGCTATTGCTCCTCATCACTCCCATTTATTCATAACGGAGTTAGCTGGCTCTATGAAAAATTTGACGAAGTTAGCAATTAATGAACTACGCGTGTTTGGTGAAATGGAGAAAGCACTGATTAATACATCTGGTTCAGATGGGGCAGCAATCCTTAGGGTTATACAAGCATTAAGCTCACTGGTTACTTCGCTTAATCAAGAAAAAGACAACACATTTCTTGAAAACAAGCAATCTGCTACCCTTGCTTTAGTAAATGACATAAATGCTGATTTGGAGCCGTTATGGATGGAGTTGAGCACATGTATAAGCAAAATAGAGAGTTCTACCGATACCACCCCTGAAGCATCGTCTTCATCAATAAACTTAACATCAAGACCTAGTGCATTTCCTCCACTGCCAGCTGGCACTCAGAATATCTTGCCGCATATCGAATCATTCTTTGTGACGTGTGAGAAGTTGCATTTTGGGAATGATTCTGATGATGTCCGCATTCCTGAGAGTCATTCGAAACCCTTAGCGACTTCCGTAAAAGTTGATGAAAAGAACGTTGCTTTCGTAAGATTCACCGAGAAACATAGGAAGCTTCTTAATGGTTTCATCAGACAAAACCCAGGATTGCTTGAGAAGTCCTTCTCGGTTATGCTAAAGGTTCCTCGTTTTGTCGATTTCGACAATAAACGCTCGTATTTCAGATCGAAAATTAAGCATCAACATGAGCATCATCATCATAGTGGTTTGAGAATATCTGTTAGAAGAGCGTATATACTTGAAGATTCATATAATCAGCTGCGAATGAGATCCACTGAAGAGTTAAAGGGTAGGCTGACTGTACATTTTCAAGGGGAAGAAGGTATCGATGGAGGTGGACTTACTAGGGAATGGTATCAGTTGTTATCGAGGGTAATATTTGATAAGGGAGCTTTGCTTTTTACAACCGTTGGTAATGACTCAACCTTTCAACCAAATCCAAATTCTGTTTTTCAGACAGAACACATCTCATACTTCAAATTTGTCGGCAGAGTTGTAAGTGATTCTATCTTTTCCTATAGTCGCAAATTAGGCGGGTCGGGTAATCTGCCAACTGCCAACATGGTTATTTGTTTGTATGGGTCAGGTCAAGTTGGGTTTGCCCGAAACACATTTTTATGAACTTTGATAATCTGTGTTCCGTATGGTTAAAGAACTATATCATTACAACATTAGTATATGTCTTTTTATAAAGCGATTTAGGAGAGGTTGTATGCATTTAAACACTTTTATGTCGACTTTCAACCGATTTGATCTGTTTTCTTTCTAGCGAAAGCTTTTTTTGTTTAATATTTTTATTACAATACCCATTTGACCTGGCTGGTTAGAAATAAATATAACACAGATCATCGCATGTATTAGTAGATGTGTTGAAATTATCACCTCAAGTATTTGTCTTTTTACCTATATTCTGCAGCTGACATTTGTAGTAACTTTTAGGTCGGGAAAGCACTTTTTGATGGTCAGTTGCTTGATGTTCATTTTACAAGATCTTTTTACAAGCATATGCTTGGGGCAAAAGTAACCTATCATGACATTGAAGCAATTGACCCAGCTTACTTCAAAAACTTGAAGTGGATGCTTGAGGTAAGTCTTATTGACATCTACTCCTGATCTATTTGATAACTATTTATCACTAACTTCATTTTCTGATATGCAGAATGATATTAGTGATGTTCTAGACCTAACATTTAGTATCGACGCCGATGAAGAGAAGCTAATCTTATTTGAGAAAGCACAAGTAAGAATTCACGTTTACGACAATGTAAAACATGTGATTTATGTATCATTACTGATCATGATAATGATACAGGTAACTGACTATGAACTGATCCCTGGTGGAAGAAACATTCGAGTTACAGAGGAAAACAAACATGAATATGTCAATCTCATTGCTGAGCATCGGTTAACAACTGCTATTCGCCCTCAGATAAACGCGTTTTTGGAAGGTTTTAACGAATTGATCCCTCGTGATAATATATCCATCTTTCATGACAAGGAATTGGAATTGTTAATAAGTGGACTTCCAGATATCGACTGTGAGTAACTTGCTTTATTATCTTTGTTAAATGGTTTGCTTTTTATATTAACTGTTAATAATGTTAATGGTATTTGTTAGTGGATGACATGAGGGCGAACACAGAGTATTCTGGGTACAGTGCTGCATCTCCTGTTATTCATTGGTTTTGGGAGATTGCTCAAGGCTTAAGCAAAGAAGATAAGGCCCGTTTATTGCAATTTGTCACTGGCACCTCAAAGGTATCTTGTTTTGTCTTATCTATGTGAATGAAAACTTTATAGTTCGGGTTAACAGGTCGGTCAAACAGGCAAAAATAAAAAGAAAAATATCAGTGAAAAAGGGTAGAAAGTCACCTAGTGTGAAATAATTTGTTTTTTGCTCACAGTTGACACTATATCTGCAAAAGATTAGTTAAAAGTTTTGACCTATTAACCCAACCTGTGTTATCTGTTCCATTTCCGCCTCGTATGCTGATGCAAAAATGTCAAATAAAAACCCTATGCTTTGCAAGAATGTTGACCCTATGCATAAATAAGCATGTAGCCTTTTTCCTTGCCTGTTTAAAAGAACGGTAGTGTTTTTGTATTAACTGTTCCCAAATTTGGAATGGTTGTAAAAGTCGACAAAAATAATGTAAAATTTTTTAAGCTATATGATATCCCTTGTAATAATGTTGTAGGTACCTTTAGAAGGGTTCAGTGCTTTGCAAGGTATATCAGGATCCCAGAAGTTTCAGATCCATAAGGCATACGGAAGCTCTGACCATTTGCCTTCTGCTCATACATGGTAACCTCTTCGTTTTAGTCTTAGCTTTATTCATTATTAATTATTTGCTAAAAAATGAATTCTAAATGCTGTATTCATAGTTCTCCGTTTTTATTTCTATTTTATTCTTTTTGCGAAGAATTTAATTGTTTGTTTTTTGGGATATGCAGTTTCAACCAGTTGGATCTACCTGAATATCCTTCTAAGCAACACCTGGAGGAGAGACTCCTGCTTGCAATTCATGAAGCCAATGAGGGATTTGGTTTCGGTTAAGAGTTGGAAATCAATGGTGAATGTAAATATGATATAAACATAGGTTGAACAACATACATATACTGTACAGTTATATCAACCTTATTTTTCCAACTTGTATTCTTTTGGTTTGAAAATTTACATTGTTACACCTTTCTTAGCATTTTAAGAGTGGGGCTTTCCTTCCTATGTGCTGTGGTGGGAATTTCGTATGCACAAATTATAAGTTAATGTTTGTAGCAGTATCGACTTAACAAAATAAAAGTAACAAACATAAAATTATGAATTCTATCATTACTTGTGTCTTTGTGATATGCTACCGCTTTGGCAAGAATATCAAAAAAATCAAAATCAACTCGCATTGAAACTAGAAACTGTAAAAATGAACATCTTTACATATGTATGGACAATATCGTTTCAGTTGTGTGGGTAATACAAAATAAAAGGTTTATCTACATTGGTTTAATTACACAAAGTTTTCGTGTGACTCAAAACGTAAAGTTGTGATATGCCTAAAAAAGTAAAGTTTCCATGTGGTTTTCCAAAAATTTTGAAAAGCGTCCCAAGTATGAGAAATTACACAATGTCTAAACTTTTGCAATTTGTAATAACTTCGGTCCCTTCATCTAGTTTCTCTGTTAGACTAGAGGGTATGGGGCACGGCACAGGCCCGTCCCCATACTGCCGCTCCATCCTCCCCAACCCCCCTTGCTCCGGAAAGTTCCTTAGCCCGGCATACCGGCCTTGAGATGCCGCAGGTGCCGCCCCTCCACCTCACACACACCTATACATACATACACACATATATATAAAGGGGTTCATCCCCCCACCCCTAGGTCCATCCTCGTTAACCACATCCTCTTACCTATCCTACGTTGCGCTGATGTGACGGCCCATCCTCCCAAGGATGATGAGCCTAACCATACCCACTAGTCTTATATGCATGTGTCCAAAACACCTTACAGTATTAAAAACATGAGTAAATTACTATTTTGGCCCTTGTGGTTTGTCTCTTTTAACCCTATAGCCTGATAAAGGAATCTTTTGTCCCCTGATACTAACTAACTGCGTTAGTTTCTTTCCTGTTAAGGGTAGTTATATAAATTTACTCTAAAATAATATTAAAGCAAACTCCTCATTCCACCCACCCACCCACCCACACCCCATTGTCCTTGAGAGACGGCACAACACCACCATGCCACTGTAGCTCCATCAAAACAACCACCGCCACACTTCCCCCTCCCACTTGCTCCGCAAAAACCATTTACCACTGATAGACTGGCCCTCACCACGAGTGTCATCACCATCAAGACACCGGACGACCACCCTCGTTCTCACCGTTGATTGAAACTGAGATGAACCAGAGTCGCACCGCCTGACCCATCTTCTTCATCTGCTCCGCAATCAAGCCCTAAACAACATTCCAATCACTAACAACACCCTAATTTGCCGCCACCATTCTCCGATCTCCACCCACCACTGTTTCCAGATCGGACCCCACCATTTTGGTTCTATTTTTTTGTTTTAATTGAGTTCACAACTAACTGGGTGTGAGGAAGTCTGATCAGCTCTTGCAACCTGGGGTTAAAAAAGTCAAAGAGGGAAGTTTGACTGAAATAATTTTAATTTACAAGTTTACCCTCATATGCGAAATTACTAAAACACTCTTACACTTAACCGAAAATTTTAAATGAGTTAGTGTCAAGGGCTTAAAGAGTTATATAATGAAATGTTGGGGGTTGATTTGTTAGAACATTCCTGTTTGGACCAAAAGGGTTAAAATGCCCAAACCAATGGGTTTAAAATACTAATTTACTCTAGAAACATAAAATTAACCTAAAAAAAATAAAAAAAATGAGCACCCACATCATTTAGCAACCACCGCCCAGCGCTACTACCATGACGTTCAACCATCGTCCAGCAACCTTCGGTCCTTCGCCATTAAGCATCTAAACAAACCTCCCCCTTCCCACACCATCGAATCAAACCTCACCAGGAACATGTTTTCGGTTAATTTTGGTTAGGTTTCGTTGCTTTTTAGATAGGTTTTGGTTAACGATTCGATTATTATTCATCTCTAGCCCATTTAGATCTGGCCTCAACCGTTTATTTAACCAGTCAAATGACGAATGGACTAATAAGACATGACTATTTGACTATTTGATGGACATACCCATATGTCAATTAGGGTTTTCCTTTGATGTTACTATAAATATTATTACGAAAAAAAAAAACAAAATACACCGTTAACTTTCCCTCTAAGATCTCTATCAATCACTATTATTTAACGGTAATGTCTCAATTTCTACAAGTTATTTAATTTTAATTTCTACTTTATTTTTCATTATTATAATTAGGATTATCTTACCCGAATTAAGACAAAATATTTTTATCAAAAACTAAATCAACTGAAAATTCACTAAAATTTAATTAGCTACTTCCACAATGGATGAACAAAGAAGTTTAGAGAGTAATAGAAAAGAAGAATCAAATGAAGTCTATTATCACCCTTTCATCGTTCAGGTATAACTCCGATTGCAATTAACCAATATTTTTTTTTCTACCCTTTTAACAACTGTTTTTATTTTTATTTTTTTTATTGAACAGCAATTTCTACCATTTTGGTTATGTAGTACACTAGTAACCACCATGTCCCCTTAGAAGTACACCATAACAATAATTTAATTGATTACATATCCCACACATAGGCCCCGCTTGCTGTATGCGCATATAATGTATATATGTGTGGGCGCTCGGGTGGCAAAAATGGAAGTGCACTAATTTTGTCATTATTTTACTAATTTCGTGAAAATAACGTTAAAAGAGGGATGGTTAATCATGCATCATGTGGTGGCGTTGATAGCCAAAAGACAAGGGAGTACATGCACTAATCGACCTTTGTCTTAATTGCTGAGTGTTATGGGCCTTACGTTCAAGACTTGATGCAAAACTACTATCGAGCCAGGGTCTCACTAAAAACAGTCTCTCTATTCATACAGGGTAGAGGTAAGACTGTCTGCAACTTACCATCCTGAGACCTTACCTTAGTCTTGCTATTGGTGAGATTTAGATGATGACGACATACCTCACACTAAAATTCTTATTTATATTAATACCGTAACAATGATGAGATGAGATGTACAAAAATTGAAATGAAAAATTATAGAGATTGGAGGGCCAGAAAGCGGTAATGTAGTTTTGGAGTCTTGCATTGTGACTTGCGAGTTATGTTTCTCACGTTTACGCTTCGGTTTTCGACTTCTTGGTTGGGGGTTAACCAACCCCAACCAAGGAGAAGTCAGTATATAATATTAGCTGAAAACGAAGTAAAGTTAGAAAGAAGTCAAAGAACTAATAAATACATCAAACCTGACAACCAAAAGAAGGCAAAGAAAATCAGTACTTAATCAACCCTAATATACATGTTCATGTATATATATGTATGTGTATGTATACATACATGGCAGCTACAAACTGTTTGCAAAAGTGCAAAAAAACATATCTTATAACCCTGAAAAATTTAAGCTCTAGAAAGAAAAAGAAAAAAAAAGTTGATCCCATACGTAGAGTTGACAAGGGAATCAACATATCTATGATTAAACTTATGGTGAGTATTAAATATGTCCACAACCTAAGCACATAATGTACATGTATTTGTTTGTTAGCACAGTCACCCGTTTCCAATTTCCTGCGGACAATGAATATACCGTTTTGGTTTGAAAATCTCGGTATCTCATGTGGATATCCTGTAGTTTCAAATATGTAACAAAGTCATAACACAAATATAGCAATAATTGTTTATATGTTATTCATAAATATGAAAAATAGACAAAGCTGCGCCCGGCCCACCTGGTTGGACCCATGGTAATAATGGCCCGTTAATGTTTTCATAACCGGACCACCAATGTCAAAAACCAGATGACTATACACACACACACACACAACAAACTAATTTAAAAAAAAAAATGGAACTGCTTTTTGAGCACCGGAATAAACAAAAAAAGAGCCTGAAGTAGTAAATGAATGGGAGACATTAAAAGCATAATTTTTTTTTTAAATCCGATTCAACAGGTCACTGGCTGGGTCATATAGACTCAACTGAACCAGTTATGTAGCAGGTTCCTGGACCGTCCGGTTCTGAAAACAGTATCATTACCCCAAAAATAAAAAATAAAAACAGTAATTTGATTAAAAAAAAATACCTCATAGCAGCTGTTGGACAACAACCATGCATACAATCATGATTATGTCCCAGAAGCTTTAATTTTAAGGCTCCGGGACACACTAGTCCTACGAAGATGGGGATTTTCAATTGAATACACAAGAAGACTTCCGTCTTTTGTCCCAGCCAATATACATTCCTCTTGGGTCACAGTCAGTGAAGTTATAATCTTCCCGGCACCGCTATACCTTCCTATAATCTCAAGTGATTTCATAGACCGTACAACAACCTGTCCTTGATCTCCTGCACAAACCAAAAACTCACCACAACTGCTCAGCTCAATACAGTTCAACCGCCCATTTGATTCACAAGAATTCAGGTGTTTCCCATTTATAGAATAAAGATGTAAACTAAGATCATCCTCAGCATAAAGTACAATTCTTCCATGTCGAGATGCAACCAGTTTTGACAGCTGGCATCCAGATGGATGTTGAAGTGATCTTATATATCTTCCTTTGCGTAACGTATGAAAAACACAAGTCCCATCTTTTGATCCGCTAATAACCAAATCCAGTTCTACACTTGCATATAAGCATGTGATGATGTCATCATGTCCGCATAATATATGGAAAGGAGTGTCTGCAATCACACAGTCTTTACGGTTGTTGAACTCTGTTGGTATTATATTGCGTGTTCTTTTTTCTGGGTTTTTTGTACGTAAAATTTCCCAAATCATAATGGTTGTATCATAACTACCAGTAGCAAGGATGCTCCCGTCTGATGTAACTGTAAATTAATTATAAAAACAAAAGTCATAACTTGAGGTTGCTTTCAAAGAAAAATAAAAGATATCTGAAATTGAGGGGAGATATAATACCGTAAACACAGCTAACGACATCCTTATGTCGTCTTACACTCTGCACCAATCTTCCATCATTCAAGGCTATGAGCTGAAAACAATTTTCCCAATTTCCACACGAAACAAGAAAATTTCCAGATGGTGTTTGCATTGTAGTAAAGCATTGTGCTCCAAGTTCAATATTTTCCGCCAAAGGACTACCGATTCTGCGAGGAGAAACCACATCCGCACCAATAGCAAAGTAGGCTTCCTGTGAGCTAGAAAAGGTGAAGTTGCCACCAGATTGCAATTGGGTAGTCAACCACAATTTGACCGACATTGTCAGCCCCTGATTCACAAGGACAACATTTGAATCCAATATTCCGACATACAACACCGCTGAAGGTAGATTAATAGTACTAGAAACTATTGAATTCAAATTAATAGAAGACGGAGCGAATCGTAAAGGATGTGCGATTGGAATCGGTGGGCCCCTCCTCGGGTGTCTCTTCCGGAAGATTTGAATTGGTGTTTGACCAAAATTAGCAATCTGGTCTTCAATGGCTGACCTTTGCAATTCATCTTCCATTGTTTCTAAGTCAACAGCTCCCTCATAAGTTAAATAATAGAATATATTTGCTGCCTCGACTGCTGGTTTTCCACGTTGCTTGTAACCAAAAACTAAATCAATCCAATGGTGAAGATTGGAGCTAACATATTCACTCTCTAGGGCTTCTCGGTTTATACTTATGAACTCTTCAGGGGATCCCTAACCCAAAAAATAAAGAAATTGACACACATTTTATCAAATATACATACAAGTAAAGCATTTATATATATACCTTTGCCCAAGGAGGGAGGCCAACATCATCCAAAGGGTCACCATCTTGTTTGACTCCAAAATGGTATGAATTTGAGTTAACAAGAAATTCAGGCATGTAAAAGAACTCAGGAACCAACTCCTTCACATCACTTGTGTTAGAAAGACAGTTCTTATATGTGCTCTCAATACTTTGAAAAAGCCGGTCTGCATGATCAAATTTACCACCCTATAAAAGAATTAACATATAAGGAATACTTTTACCTACAAACTTACAAATCTATTAACACCAATAGCATACATGCAAACATACCTGTAGTGTACGGTGCAGCCCCGTAAAAGGCTCTAGCCTAAGGAGATAATACAGCACAATACCCATGCTTGAGTAGTGAGATCCATAATAGAAACTGCAAACATATCATGGGTATTATTGGTTTATATAATAATTGGAGCAATGTTATGTATAACCTTCTAAAGTTTAAAAAATCATATAAATCCTTTTAAATATAATAATATCATACTAACCTTTTAAGAACACAATAAAAATCATATTTACCCGTTTCATTTTAAACAAAATAAAATCAAATACTAATAACAGCCTGTTTAACTAAATAAATGAAAAGAACATTATGCAATGAGATGATTCACATTAATAGCATTGTTTTCTCATTTGTTTATTCAGCAAAACAGGCTGCTATAAGTACCCGATTTTCGTTTATTCACTATGGAATGGATAAATATGATACTTTTACTGTTTGAAAGGGTAAACATGATATTATCAAGGCATACAAAAAAATTTTAATTGATCCTATTTTATTTTATTGGTCAAAAAAGCGTGTTTTAGGCCTTGCAAAATCAAGTAAAAATAACCTGGGTATATCAGGGTCAGAAAAGTTAAGGTATCTATCTTCAAAAACCTGCAAAATAGTTCCCTTAACATCATCAAACTTGTATCAAGAAAGCATCAAATCTAAAAATCACACAGAAAATTTGAGATAAATAACCTCAAACCGTTTTTGATCCAGTGCTCCAATGGGCTTCGAAAGATCACGAAAAGTAGAGGACTTGTTAAAATCAAGTTCCTCAGACGAGTAATCTGCGAGCACCCATGGAAATACAGGATACTGAGTCAAATCATTATACGATCGGCCTGCAAGAGTATTAAGAATCATCAAATATTCGAAGTTTGTAATGTCTCTTCTTCTCCAACTTTCTTTGGCAGTTTCAGCAAGTTCCATAGAAACACGTCTATCAACAAAGGAAATAACTCCAGACTTGTCTTTGTGTCCCTTGACAACAGATTCATTTCTAGTGGATACTATCAAGCTTCCAACATCTTTGGCTTCTTTATTTGATGAAAAATTGAAAAATACTGGAGCAGATGAATCATTGAAGTAAATCTCTATGGCGGTGTATCGGAGCAAATAGCGAGTCCAATGGACACCCTTTATCTGTTATCAGAATACATATACATATTAATATATTTCTCAAACAAAAAAAAAAACAAAAAAGAAATGGATTACTCAAGATTCAAGAAATTTTTTACCTTGGAAATTTCCCATCTTCGATGGCGCTTAATATTTTCAGATTGCTTCTGAAGAAGATTACCCAAAACTGCATTTACATTATCAGAGGTTTCTCCTTCTGAAGTTAAATCTAAATTAAGTGGCCATTTGAAAAACTTTTGTTTCTGCACCCCTACGTTATCAGTTTTGTTCAAATCAAAACTGGCGGATGCTTGAATGCTTTTAAAAACAGATGAACCCCCTGTTCCTTCAACCAAGAACTCGCCGAAAAAATGTAGAACCTTCTTCATGACAGCCAAACGCCCCGCTAGTTTTCTTTTTGTGGTCACGAGTACACACGGAAGAGACATGAGGACCTCACTATCTTCCGACTCAATTGAGGTAGACGGATGATCTTTCCGCTCATGAAGATCCTTCAGGTCATTTTCGTCTTTTGAAACCTCAGGTAAATCCTCACTGGTAGAGGCCTTTTGCTCAGTGATTTCAGCATCGAGTTCTACGGATTCTAGAAAAGTTTCATCAGTTATCCTTCGAATCCCTTTAAGCAGAAACTGTTTCATTTGTTGTGGAATGTGAGCTGCAAACCCTGATTTAGTTTCAGTTGTAGAAGGAAGGGTCCCGTTAGTTGGAAGAGTGGAAGGAGGATGGCAAAGCTTTTGATTAAAATGATAATTTTGTCTTAATTTCTGCCTACGGCGCCATGTGTCCTCTGTTTTGTCAAGTTTCCAGTGTGTAACAATCTTGTTAGGGAAAGGATTAGCTGACCATGGACCTCTTTCATCAATCAGTGTGCGTAGCATATGTATCCAATTTTCCTGTTACAGATCAATATGCAAATGGGAATCATATCATTACAAAATGCATCGTATAACCCAGTTGACCCATAAAGTTGTAAGCTTACAGCAGTCACTTGTTGCTCCTCATCATGAGCAAGCTGGAATGAAGCTCTTCTGCTATCATCGGAGGCAAGAATAACATTTAAGATACTTTGTATTTCACCTTCAAAAATTCCCAACTGGTTTAAATCAAAAGAACTTTCATCCATCCTAACATGGAGTTCATCAACTTGTTTTGCTCGATCCACAGCACAATTTTTTAGATATCTAAACTCATCAGAAACCTGATAAGATCCAACAGTACTGCATTAGAATTTAAATTAGATATTGTATACCATAATAATTAAGGACCTGATTGTAAAATGACAGAACATCCTTAAACTTATAGCCTCAGTAAATCTAGAGTTGTAAAAACGACACAAATGCCCGTGAATCAACTAAAAGGAACAATGGGTGATTAAAAGATATTTGAGCAGATTCGTGGGTATTTTTGTCATTTTACAACTCCTGATGTATTAAATGCAGTCATGAACATGAAGTAGAAGGAAAGAAACAAGACATACAGCAGCAAGCACACGATCTTTTTGTATAAGATTCTGAATAGTTCCGGTTTCCTTTGAGATGCTACCCATGTCTGATGTGTCACTACTGGTTGCCAACATCAACTTCCCACACTCAACAGCTTCACGAATCAAGTGTGCAATAACATGAAACCGAGCACCATCATCCAACATCCCAAACTTTGATCTAACAGCAAGCAAGGCCCTATATGGAAAACTTAGCATTGTCACACTCACTATATATTAACAAGTAAACAGTTTTAAATACTGAAAAAGAACGAATACCAGATAAAAAGTTGTAGTCGGCTTTTGCTTTGGTCATCATCAGCAGTGAGAAGATAAGGCAGTATGGGAATAAACTGTTGAACACATCTTGAAGCTCTTTCAAGTGAAGATTTACACAAATATAAAACCATAAGTCGAAAAGCAATTCTAGAGCATTTTTCTGGCCTTAAAAGCATGGCTTTATCAATTACTTTGTGTGACTTTCCACCAAATGCATTACTTATTCCACCTGATACAACCACCGCAGCCATTTCTGCAGCAGGAATATTCAGTGACTCAACCAAACCACGTGCTCTTTGACCAAACGATGGGCCCACGGTAGACGTTGACTTCTTTACGAACCTGCTTGGACCTTTCCCATGCATCTCACTAATGACAACCCATAGTTTGTCATATATATCCCACCATGATTCATCAGTCTTTTCAACTTTACTGACAGCTGGCTGAATATGAACCTTAGGGTCTCTGGAAGAGAACACTAAAATTTTATTTTCATCATAAAAAAAATATCTAGAATATTGAAGATAAGGATGTAAAAAGTACCTTGAGATACGATCATGAGTTTCTCCTTGAAGGGCCTCGTACAAAGAAGAGACAAGATCTTTATCGTTTTCTAACTCAATGCGCTCAGGAGAGAAATCATAGCCACATGCTGGGAACTGTAAATTTATTATAAAACATAGGTCCAATAGGTATTAATGTGCTAGAACTGTCAAAATATGCATGCAAACACTGTGAATAATGATACTTAGAATTAAAGAGCTTTTCTGTAGTGATAATACCTATTTATCATTCTTCCTACAAAAACAGATCACTAAAGCCACCTAATATATCTGTAATAGCATGTGGAGAGCTCTACGAGGTAGGATACCTTCAGCAACAGCTTTGGCGAGCAGAGGAGTGCCGCCAATTAACTCGACGGTTTGCAAAGTGTGTGATCGATTGGATGAAATACCGGATCATGCTTTGGTTCAGTGTTGTGAAGCTGAGGCAATTTGGAAGCAGGTCTTCTCATGGATTAACATACCATATGGTGGCAATTCTACAACAGTTAGCGAGATGGTGCAGTGCATAAATGGAATGGGAATGCCAATCAAGAGGAAAAAAAGTGTTACAAGCTATATTATTGATAGTAATCTGATGCATATGGCTGCAGAGAAACAGGACGGTATTCAACGGCAAGCAGGTGTCAATACAAAGAACTGTGGAGGAGATCAAGGTAGTAACTTTCGAGTGGGTTCTGCAGCGGTCAAAAATCACTGGTGTCGTTTGGAATGATTGGAGAAATGGAGAATTTTTCTTTTGAATTTTGTTGTAACTATGTTTTTTTACTTTCACTGTTACTGTGAACCTTGCTGCAGTAAAGATTTGTTTTGTTTTGAAGTTGACTGAAGTGTCCCGTTTGCAGTTCAAAAAAAAATGTGTAATACCAAACTCTATATAGTGATAATACCTATTTATCATATCCTAGTATGTATCTATGTGTAATAATAGACTCTATATGGATACCCTTTGCACCCCTAGTATAAAAACAATAAATATACAATTATCCTTCATGGTTCAATTTGGTATCAAGCTGTGTATGGGCGAAACGACGGCGGCTTTGCGGCGGTCATCTGATCGGAGTAGCTGGTGGCAGGGATGAGATGCAATGGTTTTCCGAAAAGAGATTTAGTGATAATGGATGGAGCCTATAACCAAAAACTTGACTTTATTTAGAACAGAACTGATAACTACAAAAAAAGAACGGTGGCCGGACAGGGCGGCGGCGGTGGTAGTCTAGGGTTAATCTAGAGTGGTGACGGTTAGGGTTTGGTTATTTGTGTGTGTGACGCAGCGATGATGGTAGAGAGCCTAGGCTGGCTAGGTTTAAAAAGGCGGCAACGGGTATCGAGGCGTTTTCCCTTAGCCTCACGAGGCGTAAGCCTCGAGGCAGGTCGAGGCGTAAGCCTCAAACATTAATAAAAAATAAAATATATCTATATATGTCTCATAAAAATCACAAATTACCACAAAAAAACATCATAAATAGAAAATAGTTCAACAAACAAGGTTTAACATAAAATAAACATCATAAAATAGTTCGAAACTTAAATTAGTAGTGTTATGACATCTAACTATCATAGAACTCGTTTTCCTCCGCATCATCATCCTCAAAGTTTTCATCTGGCGTATTTAGATCGTCATCTTCATCAACCAAATTGATCACTCTTTTCCTTTTCCTCCTAGATGATGAACTCTCACCTTCTTCCTCATTTGACCCGCCAATTCCATCAATGCCATCTTCATCCCCACTCGGGTTGGCTATCAACTCATCATCCGACAAAACATCATCGGCAACTATTGTGTCTTCATCATCTTTTAGATTCATCTTCTTTATAAACTTGTGCTTCTACTATACACAAGGTGCGCCAACTTGTTCATCCTATCTGTGCCCAACCGATTTCTTCGTTTAGATTATGTTTTTTTAACCTAATAGATGTTTTTTAAGCGAACTATTGGGTTGGCCCACCAATTAAGCCCAATAAATACTAAATGGGTCTAAAATAAAGTCTAGAAAACCTAAATTTTTTCAATTTTCACACAGTCTGGTGAGGCTTAAGCCTCAGCGCTGCCTCAGCGCTCGCTCACCGCTTCAGCGCCTCAGACAGCCTCAGATGACTGAGGCCTAGGTTTCAGTTGACCCATATGAGGCTAAGCCTTTAAGGCGTTTTTTCATAGCCTCAGCCGAGGCGTAAGCCTCAAGGCGGGCCTCAGAAAGCCTTTTTAAACCATGCTAATACCATGCACGATGGTAAAAGATTGAATGATATTATCGAATGGTTAGGTTACTATATATAGAGATCACAAAGAACCCTAGAAACCTAATCGATCCCGTGGGCTCATACTAATAAACCCTAGTATGATAATACAGTCCAATAATGTCAACTATCAAGCACTCATTTTGTAGCCTTCATTTTGGTACTTCAATCAATTCTAAATTAAAAGGACACAACAACCATCCTTTCTGATCTTTCTTTTTCCTTTTTATTCAATTTCAGATCTACATACAAAAAGGCTATTTACTTACTAAATTTATTTCTTATAATATCACAAATGCCTTCCTCGGAGTAAAGAAATAAGTATTTAAACGCAAATGGCATGCAAAGAGAAACTGCGGTATAAATGAACCTCTAATATAATATTAAAGAAGTAAGAACATACCGGAAGATTGTTATCAAGTTCAGAAATGAGCATCTCATCAATTAGTTTGAGAAGGTAGAATGTGTTGTCGCGACATGGTTGCAAGGAAGTACATTTTCCCTAGAAGATAAGTCCACGAGATGCTTCATCAAATCCTCATATATATCACGAAGCATATACCAATATGATTTGCCACCCTGTACAAAAAAGTAAAAACTGATAGATGCAAAATCATAAATCAAATTAAAAGAAAAAATTCAAGTAACATACATGTTGAGCTTGCATGAGGAAGAAATTGACAGTCTCTTCCAAGTGTTGCCAGCCACCTTTTATAGACTGTACATAATGACGAAGAACTACAGAAAATAAGGTCCTCACATAGTTCTGCTCAACTATCTCACTTTCACTCTGAACTTGTGACTGCATTTTGTAGTTTCTCAACACATCAAGCTTCATAGAAGCAACTAACCACGCATGCCATCCATATTCCATAAATGCCTCAACGTTAGAGACTTTTGAATCAAGCAACACAAGCAGATCTCGAAATATTCTTATTCTTGCTTGCACATCCTCACAGCCGGACAAAAACTTAAAAATGAGAACCAATATTTGTGGTAGAAAAAACTGAGAGTTGTTTCCCTTCCTCTCAGGCAGATTATGTCCCTGCATGACCTGCAAAATAATTATAAGAGAGCAGAATGTGTAAGACAAAGACATCTTTTCTTGGGAAATGTGAAGGTACAGGTCAAACTAATCAAAGCAATAAAACTAACTTTCAACTCTAAACACAATGAGTATATATAATTAAAGAAAGAGAACCTGTTTTGGGCTAGCACCACCAAGAAGAACATCAAAAAAGGTTGCACACAAAGCATCTGATTGAGGGAATTTGAAGAGCCTGTCTGACATGGCAGAGAAAATGGGTTGCAGCCTTAACATAGGGCCTTCTAGTGGAGACTTGGATCTTCCAATAGCCAAACTAAAAAACTTTGACTCCTTCTTCTCAGATGGCATACCACCCAAAAGTCTTCCCAGGAATTGCAAACCAAGCAATCGGACCGGTTCATAGTTCCTGCATTAATAACAACAAACTCATAAATGGAATCGAAGTGGAACAGGCTGTGAACTCAAGTTTACAACTTGACATATTTGCTGACTGTCAAGCAATATCAGACAAATGACTATACATCCATTTTACTTTAAAAACTAATGTCCATATTTCTAATTTAATTTATCCCAAAGATATTGTCCACTTTGGAAATGGATAGTTATATTTTACTAATTTCCCTAATTTACACTTAATATTTTATCTATTAATATCCTTGTAATCTCTGAATTAGAACAAACAATACGATACGTTCTTTTACCAAATTTAATTTGGTATCAGAGAGTATCTTATTGTATGTTCTAATTCAGAGATTACAAGGATATCAATAGGTAAAATACTTACATCTAGATCCCTCTAATATATTAATCTATATCTATATAATATCATCTAATAATTACCCATATTATACCTGGTAAGTTAGTCAATTGGAGTCTTAAATTCTTTAAAGGCAAACCCGGCATTATGCTAATTAGAAACAGCATGTATTGTAAGCATTTTAAATTATGTTTTTTTCCTTGACAATAATTCTGGTACAAAGGGAATAATACGTATGGAAGCACAAAACAAAATGAACCAAACAAATACAAAAAAAGCCCAAAATAGCTTTGTTCCCTAGTAGATCAAAATAATTGAATTCACACAAATACAATCAAATATACAATACGTTCATTGGTTGAATTCGTACAAATACCATTAATTAGCTATTCAAACTCAAATACTTTTATGTAAATTTACTATTTTATGTTGATATTCTAAGTTGGTGGTTTTATTTAGGCAGCACACAACAAAATGATAGTTGCATGCTCGTAAACCTATGTTTACTAGGTGTGTTTAAATAAGATGCAGATGTGTGGTTTAGTATATATAAACACCCTATTACAACATATAAGTAAGTTATGCAAAAACTGAAAGATGGTGAAATATGTCCGCAAATACAAATTACAATGTCACCTCACGTAATATTAATTTATTTATATGAAACCACATGACATACATACCTTTGAAGCAGATTGACAAAAAGATGACAGCCACCAACAATATTGACTTGATCAAGAAAAGATGTGAGCAGTGACTTTTGAGAAAGAGCTCTAAGAATCATATGTAATATATCCTCAATGCATGCCATGTCTTGACTTGTCTCAAAAAAGGATACAAGTGATTCAATATCTGACACTGCAATATGCTCCCTGCAAAATCCACTCATTTTAATTAAACTTTGTATTCCCAAGAGATTAAAGATGGTAATACAATAATAAGAGAAAGTATTATAATGCTGATGTATGATGGGTGAAGAATATAGATACCTGAGACTCATCTCACCAATACTTAGTAAAAGGAGACGTATTTTTTGTATTTCTTCCTTGTTGGGCCTCTCTCCAAAATCTTTGTTTGTTATAGGCAATAGAGGTTTGTTTCCAGTAGTGGGATGTGATGGCATGTGATTCCAGTAAAATTGGTGGATGATATCAAGCACGCGTGGAAACCGGCATAGACTCTTGAGAAGCCTTGGATCATTATCAAATTGCTGAATGAGAAACATGTAGAGCTCCCTTTGCACTTTGTAGTCAGCATATACCCAAATGAAAGGGTTAAGAAATACATGTGAGATTGCATCATTTACAAGGACTTCACCCAACCCTGGAAAGTTATCAAACATCGTATTAAAAAAATATGGTACAGCAAACAAACAAACAATTGTTCCATGAAAATTCTCAAAGGTTACCAACCGCCATTTGAAATAACATTGAGCATATGTTTCAGAGCCGATAGAGTTTCCATATTAAGCTGTTGTGAAGGAACGATTGCAACAAAAACCCAAGAATTGAAAATCCAGAAAGATTGAGCATCTGTTGTTGGTTAGACAAATTCTCATCTAAAACAGAGGCAATTAGCTCAATGATTTCAGCAGTCAAACGTTCTTTTGTTATGGGTGTAAGCAATTTGTATCCAAGCTGTTGATTGTCATCCCCATACAGGTCAATGCGAGTGAAAAGAGGGAAAAAGACAGAAACACCCCCAGCACAGTAAATAATCTGTTGTAACAAACGGCGAGAACATAGTTGGGTCCCATTTTTTACAGTTGCCTCAAATGAACTCTTGTCAAGCGCATGATCGAGCAAAGGTGAAACATTAAATAACGTCCTACGATTACTAGCCTGTGCATTAAGTCCAAAAATAATTTTGGAGGCAAGACCATCTCTAGCGTCAAGGACTCCAGTGGGCAAGGGGTTATCACCAGAAACTACAAATTCATTATCAAGAAACGAGTACCTATAACTCGGTCCTAAGGAAAAGATTCCCTGAACTTGTTCAGAAGTGATGACATCACCAAAGAGATAGAGTGGACCGATTTGACCAAAAAACGGAGACGACTCTTTGATAGAAGAGGAAATACCGTCTTCTTCAAAAGTATGCAAAATTGGTGCTCCTATCATGCAGCTGGTTAAAGGTTCATAGACTTTGGGATAGCTGTACAAATTAACATAAGAAGATGAGCAAAATTATTTCCTGAATATGAGAAGAGAAAAACACAAAAATATATATATATAATGGGCAAACTGCATCAAATAGAGAACTTTACTCATGTCCCAATTTTTAGCAACAAATGTTTAAGTAAGCGCAAAATAGAAACCAACTTACAATTATTACTAATATTAGCAAATAGCAACCAACTTTATTTTTAACTGATTCTACTAGAAGCAGCCTCTCTATTCCTACGGGGTAGAGATAAGGTTGTCTACATCTTACACTCCTCAGATCCTATCTTAGCTTTGCTATTGGTGGGATTTACCGAGTAAGATGATGATGATGACGACTTGTGAAGTGTAGGCATTACATCAGCTCAGATGGCACAAATGCAAACAAATGCTTATGTGAAAAAAACAAAAATAAAAAAAAACACCGTTGAAAAAATGATCTTTTGAACCTAATATTTAAAAATAGTTATTAAATTTCAATAGTCGGATGCCATATGGCAAATACATATACAATATAAATGACAAATAAGACCAACGTTGGCAGTTTAAAAAAACTAAGAGTGTATAGTTGGTTTTCTATTTTGTGCAATTTGCCCAAAAAAATATAACATTATTCTCTAAAAACCAACATAATACATAACCTGCACTTTTCTGAAGAAACAAGAACTCCATCCAAATAGCATTTTAAATGACTCCCTCCTGAGAAAGCTCTGCCAATACTATGTGTTATGCATAGAAAATGCCATTTCTTACCAATAAGGTTGATAGGAAACGAAACACACTGCCGTTTCTGATAAATGGACTGCAAAATTAAAGAACAATTATAATAAATAAGATGTCATCCATGGGTATTGATATAGAGGAAACACTCGAAAGGAAAATAATCATGATATTGACGGACAACATAAACCGCTGAAGAAAACAAAACTTCAAAATATAGGAGTATGTTATACAAACATATCATTGTACCTCAAATAATAACCTATCCTTTGCAAGAACAGCGAGACATCCTTTTCTACTTTCTGAAAGAAAACTAAAGAGCCCCATTCTTCCACTCGTGGGAAAGCTTTCTACACGTACCCAACAAGAAAAAGAAAATCCCTTATAATTAGGCCACTGCACGGGTGTATTGATTGTTATTCCCTGCAAGAAAAAAAAAGTCACAATGTCCGTCAAACTTTGGTGAATGCATATTTGAAGCAGATTCATTAGAGGCAAGGAAACTTACAGAATCATGTCCGTCAAAATTGAAGAAGGCAGTTGGTCCTTTTTCATTTAGCATTGAAGAAATATTGGTTAACAATATTGAGCAGTACTGTTGGCGGGTGCCCACTTTCTCACTTCGAAGTAGAGCAAATATTTTGCGAATTTCTTTCCCAGAAACACTATGTCCACCAGTTACCTGAATTAACTGCCCAATTTTCAAGACAACACTATCATTGTCTTCATAAGGAAACCAGTCGAGAAGAAAGCTAAGCAATCCCACTCGAACACATGAAGCCCTATTTGATATGGAATCTCTAAGCAGATGAAGAAATATGTTCAGCCCTTCATTCCGCATTGACTCACTGCTCTGCCCAGTTTTAAATTTCCAAAGTAATCAGTCAGATCAATTTGTGTAACCAACATATTTAAGCAATAATATCAAGTAGAAGATGATTAACCAACCTTTTGCAATACACTGAGATAAAGCAAGATTACATCTTCATTCTGAGGCCAAAGAAAAAACAAACATTAAAAACAGATGCCGAAGGCCACTCACGCAAAAAGTAAATGAGGAAGCGAGATTTAAGACCGATTTCAAAATATTTCATTTCCGAAACAAGGTTTGGCAAACATACCCTGATAACAGGACTCTTCTTGAGATCAAATTTCCCATCAACAAGCATATCCAGCAGAGCAGTTAAAAGGCCTGCATTTGGTCTTCTTTGACACAAGTCCAACAGCAAAGTTTGCAGTGTTTGATAACCCTTACCAACAAGAGCTCGGAAAGCAGCCTACACAAATCCAGCTATCAATAATGTTTGTGCCAATAAACAGAAAATATCATACTTTAGCACGTGAAAAATTTTAGCTATTATTACAGTCATCACCAGTCAAGATAAGTTCAACAATCATAAAAATAATAGTGACAATACAGCATATTAAGTGTGCCATCCCTTGTTTTGATAGAAAAAAAATGAGGCTTCCAACGGTAGTTATGCAGTGTGCACAGTATAACCAAAATTAATGAATAAAACATGTGTGTGTAATAGGTTTTCTGAATCTACTTTACAATGGAGACAACTGTAAACGTCAAATCTTTAAGGTTAAAGTATTCACTTATTTCTACATTTCCTTTTATGGATTAAAGTATATACAAAACTCATAGCGGCATTACTATTCATGAACTCTCTACCCATCTCTTTTCAAAACAAACGTGACATAATCAACCAAATCTATCAAATTTTACCTCATTACTAGCAACCTGTGTTGCTTGTAACATCCGTCCAAAAACGGATTTACCAAACCCGCTCCGTTTATCAACCGAACAGTCAGTCAAATTTTTCGTTGCGAATTAAATGCCCAAAATAATTTTAAACGATCCGTAATCAATTATTATGCGGGGATATATATTTAGTTTTTGAAAATCTGTCAAAAATATCAAAATAAAAATGTTTTACTTTTGCCGGGTTTCGAACTCGGGTCTCTACCGGTTCAACCAAACACTTAACTCACACATCATAGACCACTCCGCCACTTTGATTTTCTGTTAAGCTAATGGAATTATTAAATCAAATAATGATGTGCGGAAATTCAAATTCCGTCAACTTGCGCCCAAACAGCTGTCGTCGGAAATCCCGACGACTTCGCCCATAAAACACGTTTTCGCTCAATTTAATCAATCAATTAACTCTCGCCAGCTATAGCCAACGTCTGAAAACGCGTCATTTGCCAAAATCGCCGGAGAACAGTTGACTTCGAATTGAGACCGAATTCAGACCCCATTCAATCCCAATACTACCCTATAAATACAACCCCAACTCGCCAGAAGTCTTTCACATTCAAATCGCACCATTTCTCGGCGAAAACTCACTCGCCGGAAATATTTGATACTTCGCCGGAAAACCGTGTTATTAGTCTCCGAGCTTTACTGAACCCCTAAACTCTTACCGAAATCACCCACAACCTTTGCAAGCCTTCGGAAGACTTTCTGCTGCAAAATACTTGTCGCCGGAAAAAGAGTTCTGTCGCCGGAGTTTTGACGGGAAACAGAGTAAAACCAGTCGGTACATCTCACGCCTATTTTCCTTCCCTTTTTACTTTTATATCATTTGTAATTGATCATTAAACGCTAAATAAACTTGAATCAACATTCGAATCCAGTCCGTCGTCACTTCCGGTTAAAACAGTGAAGAAGACGACATTTCGATAATGGTTAAGTATAATTAAAATCAAGTTATTTAACGGGTTAGACACACAGTCCAGCGGTGGACTGTGTGCACTTTTAACGCTAAGGTCACGAGTTCGATTCCGGTTTCACACACGCTGCTTTAATAAAAATCCCTTTTTCCACAAACTGAACCGGGTTGTTTTAAGTATATGTTAAGTATATTGATAACCGAGTTTATAACCAAGTGTGACACACAGTCCAGCGGTGGAGTGTGTGTCCGCTAACCCACAGGTCCCGGGTTCGAGACCTGTGGAGCGCACCGGTTCTCGAGACTTAATTCAATTTTAAAATAAAGGTTTTCTGTTAAATCCTAATTAATGTATATATATAATTAAAATCGGATATATAACGGGTTAGACACGTAGCTCAGTTGGTAGAGCTGCGTGCACGCGTACGGGAGGTCTCGGGTTCGAGCCTCACCCGGCGCACAACAATATGCCTATGAACCGGTCAACGAAAGTCAAAGTCAACGCAGGTCAAAGTCAACTGTAGCAAAAATAAAATATTTTTTATTATTATTTTAATTAAAAATCAATTATAAATACTTAAAAATAACATTTTTAAGGTTAGAAAATAGCCTCAAACTCACAAAAATACACCCAACAATCCTACAAAAATAGATTCACAAAACCCGTTTACTTACCAAACCGTAACGCGATTTATCTAGGTTAATTTCACTCGTGGTTAAAACCGTTTCGCGCGCATTCAACGTCATCAACCGAACGCACCCAATGTGAGTGAATTCTTACAAACTCCCCTTTTTATTCATGTTTTGGGGTGTATCATGTGTCGCTTAAACTAATTTCTTTTATGCAAATTCGTGCTATACCATTATGTGAACTAAATTAGAATGTAACTATTGTTTGGTTGTGATGTATTTCATATTGTCAAAGTTGTATACAAATTATTTAGGCCCATCAGTTCGTAAGAACAACGCGTGCCTCAAAACTCATTTATTAGGCCCATCAGTTCCTCGTGTGAGACGAGAACAACGCGTGCCTCAAAACTCATTTATTAGGCCCATCAGTTCCTCGTGTGAGACGAGAACAACGCGTGCCTCAAAACTCATTCATTAGGCCCATCAGTTCCTCGTGAGAAACGAGTCGAACAACGCGTGCCTCAAAACAATCATTTGGTGTTTATATGTTCAATATTCAATATTATGTGTTGTGTGAATAAATTTACATCTACATTTACTCATATGAGGTATGCACATTATTTATAATCAATTGGATAAACTCGTTCAAATGTTTTTCCATAGGATTCACTCGCCAACATTATGTTGATCCAAAAACCTTTTTACACATGATACAGGTGGACAGGTTGAAGCAAGGAAAACATAGGATATGCCTTAGAAGAGAACCAAGAAGCTTAGACTGATAGTTAGAAGATGTTGTATAATTTATTTCCATTAAATTGTATTAATGAATATGAAACATATAATAAATGTCATGAGCTTTGATGATAACCCAATTATGCCCCGATCACCTTTTCCGCTGCGGGTCGGGGTGTGACATTGCTAATCAGAGATTTTAAAATCAAGTTTAATGAATATGCAGGAGGCTAAGAACACAGAATTCGCAAACAAGCAATTTGAAAAAATAAGTTAAAAATAAGAAATTATGCACAGAGAAAACGTAATCAGCAAATGGAGCATATATAACTCGCAATATTATTAGTAGAAAAGTATATTTAAGAGTAAAGAGCTTCTAAAATGATGAGAATAAATTTGAGTGAAAGACTGACGATATAAATAACCAAAAAAGATTAAAAACATAATTAGAATAAAAATATGAGTTGTTCATAACTTGTCGATTCAGAACCCACAACAGAATACTACCATGTGAATGTTCTTTCTTAACTCAAAGCTATAAAATTAAGCTTGTCATCATTTGCTTATAAAAAAACACAAGGATTAACTAAAATAACACATCAGTCTATATAGGCAAACTTATGTAAAAGAGCTCATTTATGCAAAGTGTTACAACTGCACTGCAACAAAGAGACAAACGCAGAAGGGACAGGAAATCCTACACTATGTATAACACTATAAAAAAATAAATAAAAAAGCAAAATGAAGCTTGTACCTTTGAAACATCATTACCCGTAAGCAGAGAGGTGAGAGTTTGTAGAACATTAAGAACCAGCTTTTCACCTTCTTCATCTTCAGGGTTCCCATGCAATAAAGATACAACATGCAGAAAACACTCACCCTCACGGAATAAAGTCTGAAAATACTGAAAAAATATACAAAAGCTTGTAAGACTCATTTTACAACTCCACTACGCAAAATACATAATGTGCATGCAGTCTGAAAAAATACAATATATGACCAAGAAAAATACCAGGCGATCTTTCAAAAGCATGTCTCTCATCCCAACCAGCAGATCAACTGACAGTTCAGCAAAGTTTTTCTCCCTTTCTTTGACTTGTGTAAAGGTTTCCAAATATTTAGAACATAAATATAACTTTGCCTTTTGGTCATCTTCAGAAGACGGAATGAACTACATGTCAGCCCATACAACCAGATCAAATACAGTTACATATAGAAACACATATATATGTATAGATATATGTATGGAATTAGAATTAAAAAAAAAGAACTAAATACTTGATAAGAACCTACGACCCTATCAAATTATTAAATTTGAAACATATAAGTTGGCAGATTCACAACCATATATCTCCATTAGAGTGTTTTATTGAACATTTGAAGTATTTTCCATTTAAAAATGTCGAAAAAGTCACATTTGTATATATGCGCATCTGAATTGAACTTGCTGGTTTATATGATTTAAATAAATAAATGTGATCAGTTCTTAATATTACATTGCATCCCTCCCTTACACGTGTTAGATACACACATACATATATACATGCATACCATAGTTGTTAAAGGCGAGGCGAGGCAATTGCGCCTTAAGTCAAGGCAATTGCACTTTAATTCTCCAGGCGATGGTTCCAGAGCAGATTCCGGTGAGATTCTAGATTCCGGAGAGCTTCCGGCCAAATTCTCTAAATTCCGGCAAGATTCCAACTAGATTTCTACTTTTATCTAACGAAAACTACTTTTCTACACTAATATTTTAGAACTTTTGGTATTAAATAAATTATATTAAATGTTATATAATAGCTTTAGTTTATTTTATTTGAAGAATAGTGTTAATTTTCTAATACATCAAATATTTTTATTTTTTTCCGTTGTGCGCTTTTATTTTCTCAGGCCCTCGCTTTTCTTGCGCCTTGCACCTAGGCCCCAAGCGAGGCCTACGCGCCTTGAGTGCACCTAGCGCCTTTAATAACTATGATGCATACATACCTAGAATCAGGATCAAATGAAAAGGTAAATATACATGAAAAAACATGAGAAGCAAATGATTCACTATTTTTTTATCATTGGTTCACGGTTTTGTGAATTTGTTCAAAAATTTAAATTTGTGAATCTAAGTAACAATATTAGTGAATAAGTTTGCTTCCCATGCATATTTAGTTTCTAGATGGGTCCTACCCATAAAGACAAATACATACATGCCTGCATACATACATAGAGAGAGAGAACTCTCAAAATCCAAATGACATGATAAAAGTAATAGAACAAACTGATTACCTTCATCAGGGCAAAGATATAAGAAAGCATGGAACTTCTCATATGTTCTTCCCAGAAAAGATCAAACAAACAATCAATACAAGTAGAGCTATTCAAAACCAAACATTTTGCTTCTTCAGTAACCGTAAAGTACTCTGCAAAGAGCTGAATGCAAACTTCCATACAACCACGCCAACGATGAAGGGTCTCTGGTGAATTTGATTTCATTTCACTAGAATCAGCTACAAGTCTTTTGGAATCTTGAGCTTGTAAACAAGCAACTTTGAGTACTCGAGGAATTGCATCAAGTGCCTTAAAAGAGAGAAATGTTTTCTCGGGTGCAAGTTGCAAAACGTGGAGTAGACACTTCGCTAGACCAATAGCTACTTCAGGGTTAGAAGCAAACAGCTCAAGAGAATCTAAAAGCACAGAGCATTCAGGCTGACAAAACAAAAACATTACACAGGTAAGCAATATTTTCAGATGAACTTAATAAAAACTAAAATAAGTACTCGACACTAGAAAGAACTCACCATATTATGTGAAGTTGCATCTAGTGTTGCAGCGAACTCAACAACTGAAATTACATTGGTCTGAAGAATATCAGCTTCATTACTTTGTACTTGTTTGTTAAAGGATTTTGAACGGGTATAAGGCTCATTGCTCCAGGGACGAACATCACTATAGTTAATATAAGCTTCAGGAATTACTGTCGACCCACTTCCGAAATAGAAATGCTCTGAAAAGATAAAATCCCAAATCCCTTCTGACCGGAATATATCCAGCAATGAAGGCGATAAAACGAGGACTTTTCTAAATACGAAGAGTATGTAATGCTGCAGTGAGTATAAAAATATCCTGAAAACAGATGAACAAGAAGAAAAATATTTTAAGTGAAAAAATAATCATCTCATTGAAAAGAATACTTGTGAAAAAATCATTTACCTTAAGTGGCTTGGAAGTTCAGTTTGATTTGAAAAGGCCTTGATACTTGGAAATACAGTCTGAAGAACCCTCATGATGAACTTTATTGAAAGTTCCCCATATACAGAAGAAAATGGGAAACTACTTCGACCAGATGATTGCACCTGATGTGATTTTAAATCCTCTATTGAGAGAACAAAGGAATATAGGGCTTTGCTCAAACTGACGGTATAATTACTCCAATATTGACAACTAGGAGACGAAGAAGTTTCTGGTATTCCACCAGAGGATGGGTTTTCCTGCATAAATTCTTGAAACACAAATGCGGACAAACAAAAGCTATTTGCAAACTTGTGCACTCTTCCGTTTTCACAAAGAAATTGCAAATTGTTCAAATTGCCAAAGCTTTAACATGGTTAAGTGCATCAAATTATAAGGAATAAAGTCATAAAAAGTGCAATGATGTGGCATGTAGTTTATTAGGTTATTTTTAGCGTTCACTGATATGGTGTAAATGAAAGGATACACAGCTTCCCTGAGGACCTCCAAAGTAAGAAGATGGAGCTGCAAAATCCACATTAAAGGATTTCCATCTCTGATGAAACCATAACAGCCAATGATTAGGTCAAATGAAAGATAACAACAATAATGATAATAATAATAATAATAATAATAATAACAACAACATATGTTACCTTCTGTTATCAGGAGAGGAATTCCTTGATTTTAAGGAGTTAATTGAGGAAACTCCTAAATAATCCAACAACACTTCAAGTCCCCCAATGCTTCGAAAATGGTTTTGACCACGTGGGTTATCAGTTAGCGCCAAGTGAAGAGTTCTCAGAGTCAAATACTGAAGAGATGAATCCATCCGTTGTTCTTTCAAGCTTAACCTTCTAATCACACGCAGCAACTCTACAAAACATATCCAACAAATACTTTCCTTAATACAACCACTAATTTTGAACAGTTAGAAAGGCACTAAAAAAAGGTTAATGTCTAAATTTAGTAATGAAAATTCTTATTCTTAACTTGTAACATTTGATTTCAAGATAAGCATCCATGTGTAACTTATGACTATTCAAGTGCAACATTGGCAAGAATTACATCGAGGCAATAAAAACCTTGTTTATTTCAAATATTCAGCTTTCTTTGGTTCTCTACATACTAACCCATGAAGAAAGTAAACCTGAAAAGATGCATACCTTACCTACTAACCAATTAAGACCTCCAGCTTCCATCACTGATATGACTGCCTTGTGATGCCACTGCAATCTGTTTTCAGAAAGTGGGTCCCGTGAAGAGGTGAAAGGTTCTGGATTTGTGGCGATTCTTTCAACAGATGCCTCCAAGTTGTCAACGTCTATCAGAGCTTTTCCATGTACATCTACTCGTAAATTGATAAAGCCACATACAATTGATATTACATGTACAAGTATCTTCTGTAAAAAACTAGCTTTTTCTACATTAGAACTTGATAAAGTCTCATCAGCTGAAAGCGCCCCAGCAATGGTTTTCAATTGGACAACAGCCGCTGTAAAAATAATATAATATTACAGGAGATTCTGAGCAAAAAAAAACTTTTTATTTAATGAAAAAAAGGTAAAAGTTAAAAGAGATAGCATACCTTTCATTAGTGCTGTGAGCTTTTGAATCCCACCATAATAGCCCAAAACTTTACAATTTTGCATTGAGCGATTCATGATAATCAAAGCATTCAAGGCAGCAAAACCTTCAGATGTGATGATCAAGCTACTTGAAGTCCCTGATATGTCTGTAGGTGATGGCAAACCATATATGTTTATTGAGTGCAAGAAATATGAAGCACAAAGAGATGGAAATTTCCATTGAATATAATGAGTACCTAGGGTAACTCATCTGCTTAATTTAGAAAAGAGATTTGGCTAAGCAATAGGTTCAACATATACTGATTGCACAAATAAGTAGTGAATATTAATAGATAGACCGTTAAACCTCTGTTGAATGTATTCGTTTATGTGGTTCTAGATGAACTACCCCATGGTTTACCTCTGTAAACAATCTGGCCCTAAAGTGACCACATTCCACATTCAAACCTTCTTATCAAAACATCTTATAGGTGCTCCCCTAGTGATGCTATAAATTTACAAATACAATGAATGTATTGGTGGCTAGAGACTATGTGAGGCCTAGCATGAGTGATGAGCCCTTGCTCATATCCCCTTTTTTTGTTCCAATAATAAAGGAACATTGTGCGTGTTGATTGTAGAGACATCAATAACATTACATTCAAATATAAGTACTTTGCTCATAGATTGGATGAATAACAAGGTCATTTGTGTGATATTTCTCTCCATAACAATATATTCCATGAAGATTAAAGGGATGATAAATTGCAACTTACATTCAGTGACCATAGATGTGATGTGTGTAACTTCTTCTACTAAGGCCACTATTATTTCAGCAGGATGTGCAGCCAAGCAGCCGACAACAACCTCCTCAGGATTTTGAGAGTCCTCCCCATATGAGTCGTCTGAATCAAACGGCTCCCAGTTCTTGTATATTACTATAAACTGTTTAAGAAATATATGAAAAGCCTGTTGTCTTTCTACCTGAAATTTTAAGACAGGAAACGATCAGATGTTCCAAGACAAAGTTCAATATTAACTGATAAAAAGATTATGAAGTAATATCACGATTCGTGCTTCTGAAAGACACGGAAATGCATTTACCAATACTTTCTTCACATAAATATTTTTGATGAAAAACAGAAATCTGGCTGTTCTAAGAAGATTCTTAATGGAGTACTGTCTTCAGTTAGATGATAATTTTAAACGGTAAGGGCTGGTCCTTCTTAATAGAGGCATTCATGGCAAGCAAGAATGATGGAGCAAAGTATTATAAACTGGTGACTCTAACTAACAATCATAATTACAAAATGGAGTGTATCTATCTAGGGATCCTCCCATGAAATTATGTAGCCCAAATGACACAAAACAAAAAGAAACGCACATCACTATAACGATTCAAAAAGAATAAGCTGCAGAGGGGTAGCCTGTTATAATATCAAAGCACACACCATGAAACTTTGCCAAGGACACTTTGATATCAAGTATACAGTATCATGCAGCTACCATGAAAAGTGAACAGCGGTGACCACTAAATAACAAAGATGTTCACATACGTACCTTATCTGCGGCATTTTGATATCTCTGCCATAGCGCCGCTAAGATTGCCTCATCACCAACGTCACTAAAAGAATACAAAACTGAAAGCCTTAGTTTTAAAGTAATGTTGAAGCTAATAAACAACTTTAAGTTAGAACGAGATAAAGAAGGCTAAAGGCTACACAAAAGCAGCCCTTGTTTATTGCATGTAAAACATCAATCTCTCATTTACTTCATTATCACCTGTAAAATGTATCCTGGTCTGGACCGTGAACAGTGAAAGAAAATGTAAGGCATACTAATGTTGCTCTCCCAATAAGGTAGCACATCTACTAATTACACCCTTATTTGGTTAATGGTTAAAATAAATCAGAGAATAAATACAGCGACTTACATTTCATGGGAGGCGACAAAATGTCAAAATAACAAAGAAAGAACATATGCTTGGAGATAAAATTATATACGCCATTTTTTCCTTGATTAGCTGGTACAGGACAGAAACAGGTCCAATATGACATTTTACGTATAATTTCTAGTATTTTAGGATGAATCTAACAAAATTTGTAAACAAACGCTTATCGATTTCAGATATTGTGACAGCATGTGTGTGTTTCAAACTTCTGATCATTCACAGAAGAATGCCATGTCTCAATTAAAATCTAAGTCTGAAGCAGAACTCCTTAATGCCTGTTAGCATTGAACTAAATAGTATGGCATTTGGCTAACGCTACAACAGACTATACTAATTTGGTTCTCATAATCACATGAGGACTCGAACTAGTCTTTACTCCTATCGTTAACTATGGTTGTGTTTCTTTTAACCTAAAACGAAATTTAAGGTATCAGATTGAGCCTTGGTCCGGTTTAGCCCCCTAACAAAACCCTGCAGACAGTGAAAAAGAGCCCATAGAGTCACATCCAAACTCAAGCAAATCTGTTCTCTTATTGTTGTACATCCGCATTTACAAGCAACACGAGATGACGGCGTAAGTTTTGAAGCATAAGTTAGTATGACTACCATATCATATGATCCAAAGTCAACTCTTAAAACCTAATGTAGAATCCTACAAACAAACATTTGATAATATTTTGGAAAATGAATAAGAAGAAGATACCTGAATTGAATTTTAGGTGCTGGAACAGGGAATCTGTGAGAGAGTGAGCCTGCACCATAGTCACCAGCATAGCCAGATGTCCTCCGAATAAGACCGGCAACACCTTTAACTATGTTCATCCTTGGAGCGCCCAGCCAATATCATACACAATCAAGACTATCAAACTTCAAAACAATATAGAAAATGGAGATTAAAAGAAAAGAAAAGAAATCCATCCAAGATGAGTGATCAGTAGTACATCTCGAAACAATATGTAAACCGCACAGACATACATACAACTTTGCTATTCCTACAATGTAAAAAAAGTTAGGGTATTACTCTCAGAGTCTTCAAGTTATCAGTTTAGATGCTTCAAGGTGTAACTTAATTTGCATAAAAAGTAAAAGAAAACACAAATTGGATGTTGAAATCACATAGCAGATAGAAGAAATAATACCTAATTCGGCGAAACTTGGAAGATGAGGGTCCTTTCCGATTGCGGATCATGGCATGAAGAAGGAAACCATGGAGAAACTGAAATGGTTGAATAGATCTGACGATGATTGATGATCAAAAAGCAAAAGGGGAAGGAAGGAAGGAAGGAAGGAGAGATCGAGGAGGAGGAGGTTGAAGATGGCGTTTCTAATCAGCACCCTTTACTTTCAACTCTTGTTCATTCATCATTACTCTTTTTTCCTATTTGCGATTAACCGCCCCACGAGCGTAATAACACCGTGGTTGTAAAAATTCCGACTAGACGTCGATTAATTCTTGATTAATCGTTGGTCTCCAACTTATCGCCCGGCTAGCGACTAGGGATTACCTCAACACTGATCTCATCTTCGCCTTACCCTACCCTCGGTTTTTATTTTTAAGTTTTAACCGGTGTGTTACGTAAGTCCGTGCTTTGTGGTGGGCAACGATTCTTTTCTTTATTCTTTTGCATGATTTGACGGTAATTCAGTCAATATCGTGTCAATTCGTTACACCAAGGAATTTCGACCTGACAATTTGTACTTTTATACTAAGAAAACCTATGTCCGAAAGAAAAGTAACTAAATAATTATTTTTTTAAATAGAAAATAGAATAATCAAAAACTCAAAAAAAGGGAGTAGTAACTTGTATGGAAATAAATGCAAATGCAACCAGACAACATTGTCCATGTTTTTTTGTTGATTCTTTGGCTCATAATTGATATATTGATATATAATCAAAACAAAATCATACAAAAAAAAAAAATTAAACAACCGATAGTGGGACACATGAGCGGGTGAAAGCAAAGGAATGTAGAAACTTCTTTGCTTTATATATATGTGTGGATCATATCATGTACAAAGTAATAAAAGCATGCTAAGTTGTAAAAGGGATATTTTGAAACACTGATTTAATAACCCAACAATTGAAATTATATGGTCCCAAATCAGGTAATCGTGTAACCAAAACAATTACTAATACCAACTTCCCTCATGATTTTTAAAGGCCATAACTTTTTCATATATCAACATTACTAATACTTCATTTCCAACCTTGTAATCTCGAGACTTTGATCATAACGGAAATTATATTTTTATATCAACCTTGTTTAATCATACATGCATAGTATGTAATCAGTCGCGAAATACACGTTTTAATTTAAAACCGAGACATACATCGAAATTATATTTTCTCGGAATCACATTCATACATGTATCATACTTATAATATACTTGCATACGCCTTTATAACATAAAATAACCTACTTACAAAATGCATGGACTAAAGTGAGCAAAACCAAAAGCTTTTCCACCTCATTTCTTCTCCAATCACCTTCCACCTTTTTTTAGTCAATTAGATTTCACCATTTTCCACCTCCTTTCTCCTCCATCACCTTCCACCTTCTTTAGCCAATCATATTTCACCCATTTCCACTTTTTTTCTCCTTCAATCACCTTCCACCTTCATTAACTCTCAAACCCTAATCATCGCTTATAAATACAAGCCTCCACCACATCCTAAACACATTCCACACACTAATCTACTCCCAAACTCTCTAATCCTCTCAAGTATCCCAAGCAAAGAAGAATACTTTCAAGTTTGCTAAGGTAACTTTCCACCATCCACGACTCGTCGACTCACGTTACTTTGGAAAGCATTGCAAACTTGTGAGTACACTTGACCCATTTTCATTTTTACACAATTTGGGTTGTAACATGTTAACTTACAAAATACACAAATACACACAACATACTTTATACACTCAATCCGTTATACATGCTTATTGTTATGCTTAGGTTCATGCTAGATACACACATGCTTTTGTCATTAACTTTGCTAGCCCAACTTAACATATATAGCGTTATAGGAGTAGCACGCCGCCCGTCGGGGTATTGTTAAGTTTTTTATTCATAAATAGTCTCGTTACTTTTGTGGCGAGGGACACCTAATTCTTGTGGACACTTGGGGTTTGACATTTAGTATTGCATGCTAGTTTACCTTGTATACAGTTGCTATGCGGATTCGAGTAAATTCTTTTTATACTTATGCTATGTAATTTAAAACTCGTGTACTCGCCAATGCTCTTGCGTTGAACCATATTTTTAACATGTTACAGGTTAATGATGATGTTTATGATGAATCTAGTAGGGACGACATAGAAACGCACAAGAAATACTAGATTTAGATATTTTGTTTGGTTGAACTTATTGTACTTGTCTTTTTTCTATTGTTGTAATTTGAATTTCCTTCTAACATACTTGACGATTTATGATATGCAATGAAATTGGTTTTGAATTAATTATTGTCGCAAATAGTGTTATGTGTGATGAGCAATCTATTTCGTCTCATTCCAATAATTCCGCCATCGGTTGGGGTGTGACATTTGGGCTCAATACATTTAGGTCATTCAATGTTTTGACGTTTTCAAGATGTCATAATGAAGTAAATTGTATAAAGAATAGCATTTTAACATTTCCATCTCTAGGTTTAATTTATATGACATGTAAAGAAGAAAAGACGGACTGACTTGTTGGTCAAGGTACATGAATGAGAAGAAATACAAATGGGTTACAAAGTAACGAGATGAACGATTCAAGCAGAGTGATAACAGATTAGAAAGGCTTCGGGACGAAATGGGTAATTTTAGTGTAGGCTAAAACCGGACATGCCGATTGATAAAAAATTGTCCATATTTTTAGAGATAATCTAGATAACTAAGGTGTTAGATATGATTAATAGAAATTATATTGTTACAACAGGTGGATAACGAGTCAAACAGACAGATGAATATTCAGGTCAAACAGATTTAATGCGGGATAAAACCGGATGTATCAGCTGTAAAGAAATATATTTTCCATTGTTTATTGAAGATATAAGTAATAAGTTGCTATAAATGATTAACAAAACTGTTTAGTACAATAACAATTTAACTTTTTGAATAAAACCCGTAACAATTTAACTAGGGCTATTTACTGAAAAGTTAATATAACTTTATAGGAACTACTCATAACAGTTTAACCAGGGCTTAGGACATTTGGGCCAACATTTTGCAAACAACCAACATTTTTATCACAAACTAACTATAGTTTACATTTATAGTAGCTCAAATAGAACTTCTTATATCCTTATAATTTAATAAAATGGTTCACCTGATTCAGTGGGTGCTTTGATTAGCTTACATTTATAGTAGCTCAAATAGACAGTTCTTATATCCTTAATAATTTTAATAAAAGGGTTCATCTGATTCAGTGATGTCAAACAAAATCAAGTTTTGATGTACATCAAGTTATGCTAATTCACTTGAACTCATCTCCCATCACATGTTAATATAACAATATTTGTTCTCCGCAAATTCACTTGACCAAACTTTGAGCAAGAAAATGAAAGTATGCATAAAACACAAGGAACAAAACCAATAAAGAGAATGACACTTATGTTTGCAATTACAAAAGAAAACACACTAATAATTACAAGAAGAATGCCTACAATCCCATCCCCTACAGATAAATCCCAAAAGTAGCGAAACACCAAATAAAAAATTTAATATTGCACCACTAAATATGGCAGGTTTGGCCTGCATGCTACACCTTAAACTAATAATTTCAAATATAAATACATCTAAGCTCAAGTAAAAACGTTGTATTTTGGTTTTTCTTTTTTAATATATTATTTCGGTTTGGCAGGTATGAAGTGATTAATTAGTTTTCTGGCTTATTTGACTATCCTAGATTTGTTGGGATGAAGTGTCGATTGATGACTCTTCAGGTGATTCGGACTCTTTTCGATTACCACCATCATTTTTTTGGGATGATTGGCCTTTATTATCAACGGTCTCCAGCTCATTTGTCATTTGATTTCGTTTTTCTTTCAAAAAACTGAGCCGATTTGTTATTTTTGAGAGTGCCGAGTTTGAATTAGCTGCCTGTCAAACCACATACATGACACAAGATCATGAACCATCTCTATTCCTAGAAAAAAAAGTGATGACATTATTGAGCCATTTGGGTTAAATAAAAAATGCTACACAAGAAGCAATCAAATGGGTTGAAAGTCAATCAAAGTGTATTTTTATATCGAGGTTTGACAAAGACATCCATTTTCCTCCAAAAGACTTAAAACATCGATTTACCTCCAAAAGTTTTATCAATTGTTTTATTTTTATCCGAGCCTCTAACAACATCCATCTTCTTCGTTAAGTCTAACCCGTGTGTCTGTCATGTGATGGGTATCTTGGTCATTTTCCATAATAAAATAAAAAATAAGGAGATGAGGTGGGTTGTATGTAAGAAAGTTTGTGATTGATAAAAATGAAACAACTCATAAAACTTTTGGATGTAAATCGATTTTTAAATCTTTTAGAGGAAAATGGATGTGTTTGTCAAACATAGGGAGCAAAATTGAATTTAACTCTTAAGCGTCCTATGTAATTTATAAAAAAATCTACTTATAATGAGCTGATAAAACTTTGGCAACGATAAATGGCACTCCTTAACTGTTGACAAAAATGTTTAAAAAATCACTCGTGCTACTTCAGAAGAAACTAAGTATTACCAAATTATATCATTAAGTGAACATTATTTAATCTAAATTTCTCAAGCAAATTATTTGTTAAAAACAAACCATAACATTAAGGTTGTTTGGAGGTAACATCATGCTAAGTGTAAAGCCTATATAGCCATGGAACCAAAGAAAATTTGAAATAATATGCTTACCTCGCCCCTCGAGTTGGACCTTTTGACCATGGTTGAAGTTGACTTGCTCATACTCGGTTCCTTTTTTCGTGTTGATAGAGAGTGAAAGCCCTGTTACAAACAACAAACGTCAACCTATTTGTTTTACATTACATTTCCATACTTGCATTTTTATCTTATAAGATCTGATGAGATTAATTGAGCATGCGATTAAGTTTCTTAAAGATTTGGTGTGAAGAGAATTCAGATGAGACCTAGGAAGTATAAGATATTTGTGAATGCCAATAAAATTACATGTGTTAAAGAACACACTACCACCAGGATAATATTATAAACCATGCTGCTAGTGTTATACCTTACTCTTACGTGCATTCGAAGCTTCACGGTCCCTTTCTTTATCTTTTCTGAGCACAAGGATTTAAAATAAAAGATACAAGACAAAACAACAGTCAAAAGGATACATTTGATATATAATTTTTAATAAGAAAAACACTTTAGATGTGGATTTATTTACGCCTCATCAAGTGGGCATACTACTATTTCTATGCATACATGTTGCATGTATAATGTTTATGTGTTCACAATATGTAATTATTAGGAAAAAGGAAGCTTACACTTTTCCTTGATTTAGCTGCATTTCGAGATCATCATGCTTTTGCTGTAAAGTGATGACTTCAGCCTCTGCTTGAGCAACATCCTCAAGATCTACCTTGGTCTTTAGAACTTTAAGAAGTTAATAATTTACACATACCAACACTTATAAACAAGATGGGTGAATTCGCTAATGGGTCACTTTTGCTTTATGTAAATGGGCCGGGGTTACCCATAAACATTTTTGTATAATCTATGAATAATTAACGTGTTAGTATAACTAAAAGTACAATTTTGTTACAGTAAGAATCTAAATCTTTTAAGAAACTAGTTATGAGGTTGCATGCATCAGAAGTAGACTTAGGTGACTTTTAAACCGCTTGACCTTACCTTGTTTATGTGACCCTTTTAAAGTAAATGGGTCGACATTGCACCTCTAAATTAGTAACATACCTTTTCATCAATGGAGCCTGGTAAGGGTGAGACCTTCTTTGACATCGTGAGTCCAGCCTCAAGTACTTTCCTTAATTCTCTCTCCTCTGCAATTGTTCCTTCAATGTTGTCACCTGCATGCACGTTTAAATTTATGAATCTCGAAAGGTAATTTTAAGGATTGATACACGTCAGAAGTTAATTGTTTCTTGTCGTAATAATACAAGAATTAAAGTTAAGGATTCCATCTGGAGGTGGCAATAGGACAAATGGAGGGTAACGAGTCCAAATGGTTTAGGGCAAAATGAGTATTCTTGTAGTACCGGTCGGGACCTGTGTTTGGTTGGCCCAACTCTGTCCTTGTTTCTCAAATTCTATAAGAGATTGCACGCTAATTTTTTAACCAAATAGTTTATTCATTTGACCAAATAGAGGTAGATATAACCTGAATCAACCCGTTTAAGGTTAAAGGGTTAAACTCGCCACCACTATTGCAATCTGTGATCTACAACGTACCTCCTGCTCAAGAGCTAGACGACGGTCCCCTAAAGCATCTTTTTTGCTTAAGAGTTCTTCTTTAAGAATTGAATTATGTCTTGTCTGTAGTCAGAATGAGTTTATATTTATGGAATTAGCATTCACTAGATTCAGACTTATTTGAAGAGATGGAAAAGGACATGACAATATTACCTCTTCTTCAACTTTCTTCATTAAATCAGCTTTAAGGCTCTCAAGCCTGAATATTTCATCCCTAGAAAAATTGGGATAAAACTAACCATTAAAGAGTTGAGAATGTTAGGATCAAAGCACACACGAACACACTCAAAACAGTATAGGATTAAACCACTAGTTTTGTTGCCTACAATTTACAAAAGAGTACGCAATAATAGTTCACATAACCTAAAGAAACCCTATTCATCCACAACAATTGTTTACTTTTATCCAATTGGCAAGAAAATTAAAGGTGACTGGATTACCTTTCTTCAGCTATCACTTCGACGCTGTCAATGTTCATTTTCTTCTTTGCCTGCACTCAAGTATATTTGAATAAGAACTATAGGACAAAAGCAAAACCTACAATGTAGTACCGAAGGCATTGGGAATACGTTAGTATGCATGCCGCATGTATAGATGATATTAAGTCTTTAGAATTAAAACACCAAAGCCTAGTAACACGAAGTCATGAACCATCTTTTAATATGGAATCTTGCTACGAGTAAGTACCGTTTATCATGCGACCGTTTGGATAATAGTATACTACATAGATAAATCACTATAACTTATATAACAAATGATTGCCAAATTAGTAAGCGCATAAATCCAACCTTGTTGCCATGTTGATAGTTATGTCCATCATCCTCACTACTATTTGATGCACCATCCGAGGAATAATCACCATCTTCATAGTCATCATCTTCGTAAGCATCATCATCACTAAGTTCTTCACTTCCACTTCCACTCTCGTCTGAGTCAGAGTATAGATCAGATAACATGTCTCCTTCCTGCAAAAACAATAATGTTATTCATTTGATTCCAAAAGCAAACACATAAGATTATTTCAACATGCCTAAAAGATGAACCATAGGCTTGTGCTTTTTAGCCTTCTTAGAGAAGTGAGCATTTGCTCATTAGGCCACCACATGGGCTTCTTTCTTCCATTCCTTTAATTTGGTCCATTTGTTTTTACTTTGTCACGGCAACATTACCCAAGATTCCAATTTGTAGCATATATAACGATAACCTTGGAATAGTAAGCAAGCAACAATGCTTAAATCACATAGGTTCTTTGTACAATGACATCGGTTCTTTCTACAACAATTACACTTCATAGTTCGAGTTCTCTTATGTGCCACTACTGGTAAGTGATAAAATGATAATATTTCAATACTATAGTCCTTCAAAAGAGCATAAGAATTTGACATATATATGCTTCTAATACACAACATAACATAGATATGAACATATGCAAGTGCACAATGGTTTAAACATTTTCTTTTTAAATGTTAAAAAGCACTAAGGAAGTTTACCCCAAATATATTGTCATATTCCTCTAGCAGGGTGATAATGATGGCTTGAGCATGGTTAGCTGCTGCAGCAGCTTGCATAAGTTGAGCAGATCCATCACCACCCATATTGAACTCATTATCAAGCTCAACTTCACCAGCCAAGAGGGGTCTAAGAAGTAACGGTGACATACAAGCAGCAACAGCCGAAACACTCATGCGATTCACATCCTTGTTCTCAGCAACAGCTTCCATTGTCACCAAAATTCTGCCAATGTCAGTAGCAAATAGTGATCTAAGTTGGAGAAACATATCAAATAAACTTAACGGAGGAGAATTCAGTAACTACAAGAGGAAATATGACAGATCGATGGGGTGGATAATGGGCCAAAATTGGTAATTCTTAATGTAAGTTGGGTTGGGTTGATCCACTAAAGATAAACAATAAAAAACCACTTCACATGTTGTATTTTAAGTTCTTTTACCCATTTGATGTAAATCATAACCCAAATCAACAACACACACATAAGTAAACGGGTCAAAACTCACACATATACTAGTCAATGTTATCAGTATACCTTTGCAACAGACGGCGATTTGGTTCGGGAAAGGTGTCACATAAAGCTACACGCATCATGTTGACTCTTGAGCCCCGATCAGTTCCTAACCAGAAGTAGTTAATTACTTAAGGATAAAAACATAATAATGCATAACACAAGCTAAAATACAAATAAAATACCGTGGAAAGCAGTTAACAATGCTAATAAGCATTCAGATGTCATAACAACAAAAAAGTCATAAATTACCCTTAGAAGACCTAGTTTGAAGTACACACGGAGAACATTATAGGTCCTGTTGCGGGTAACAAACATATATTGGAATATAACAAAGTTCTAGAGAGTGTTGGTTTGATAATGTTACAAGAAAGAGATAAACAAATGCTACAATTATTAAGTTAAGATGATATATGGATTATCCATTATCAGCTTGGTGTAATTTATATACGACCCTGGCCTATTGCATTCAATTAGTAAAAAAACAATGCAAACACGTACGATATGCTTGTAGCAAAGCTTTGCAGCAAGAAGCTGGAACTGGAGATGATGGTAACTCCCGAAGAACATACTGAAAGAATATTGCATAAAAATACAAATAAACAAAAAACATATACAGATACATAATAAGACTAAAACGATGATGAGCGTACATGACCATTTCTTTATATATGGCATACCTTGATACAATCTCCAATAACATGTCCATCCTCATCTGCAGTGAATTCTGTTTTTCCTGTTCACCAAGTTATATAATTATCATTAATAAGAGTATTAAAGGAAAGATCTAGTATTCCTAGACTCTAATAATCATTAACCAATATAATGCTTCCCATTATATAAACCTTAAAATAACATCAACAATTCAAACCATATGTGATTATGATTTACAGCTAGTAGAATCACAGTGGTATATATTTACTTGAACTCAAATTGTAGGGATGGAATTTGGATGCATTCTAAGGGAAATTATATGCTTATGAGTTCAAATTCCACCTTTGAAATTTGTGGCACAGTTCTTACACTTCTAATTTATATGTGTATTAGTCTATACATGCATGTGTATACATATATATTTCCATGCCACATATTTCATGCGTAGGAATAGAATTTAAAGGGAAACTATACGCATAAGCATTCAATTCCACCCGTGAAGTTTGTGACATGGTTCTTACATTAATATTTGTACTATATTATGATACAGTGAGAATAATGGTAGTTTAACATGATTTCAAGACTTTAAATAATTACAATTTTAAAACATATTATACAATCCTTTGGAACTTGACTTTTAAACTAAGTATCTCATCATACGTTAAAATTTTTTTAAAATATTGCAAGAAACCAATCAAAATCATAATTTTCAATGACAATCATTAATTTACATCAAGTAATAATGTTCGTATTGTAGATAGAATAATGATTTCAATTGTTTTTCACGAGTTCATAGTTATTTGGAATTTTCATTTGATTGCTTGAATCTAGGCCCTTTATTATTTCTTTAACCTAAGGGCCCTCTCGTTCTCAAGTTAATTTGTGTGCACATAAGGATCCAAAGTTACACACCTTGTTCATATTCTCGAATCCGACGCTCAACAAGTTCTACATCTGCAGCCTGCCGTAGTATCCCTTCTACTTTAATTCCTGGAAGATAACTTTCATTTAATCAGTCACAAAACTTGTATATTGGAGTACATATAAATTACAAAAGTAAATCTTTGGGAAAACTTAAGATTTGTCTATATGAACATTCTCATATAAAAATCTACAAGTGAACCTATCCTAGAGTCTACCTTGAAAACCATCTAACAAATGCATTAAGTAGATTACATATAACAAACATGAATACTAGCTTTAATCGCAATTATCATGCTAATATTTAATAAACTTTTATCCATAAGAATGCGGAAGGGAGATTTTACCACACATTCTAGCCACTGAGACATTATAAACATGATCCTATAAGTTATAAGTTTATTATATAATAGTTGCACACCATAATATGGATTTTTTGTTCCATTACCAGATCTTAGTTTTGCAATTCTCTTAAGATCTTAGATGTAGGCTTATACAGAGGAAAAACTAGAATTCACTCTCCGATTTATCCCCAATCCAACTAAACTTCAGATTCATAAGTTTGCATCTATTTTTTATTTTCAAATGCTAACGGGTATGCTTTCTTCTCATGTTGGTATCATCATCTCATTGATAGATCATAGTACATACCATTTTGTGAGAAGAACTACTGAGTACTAACTAAACCCAATTCAAAACTGTTTCATAATTATTGCATACATAAAAACTGTCAGAATCTTACCATGCTCTTCTACATATCTAAGGGCTTTCTCCAAGAAGGATGGAGTCCCATCTATATCTTCCAATGCAAGTAAGACCGGTCGACCAAGGACCTGAGATTTTGGAGGTGAACGATCTTTTGCTACTGGAATAAAGAAACAACCAAAGTTAATAGTCAATAGGCAAGTACATGGATGTCTTCTCTTACCGAAAACATAAATTCACACACACCAAAAGAAAAGAAAGAAGGAAAGTTAAAATCCACATCTTAGGTCATATGATTGCTTCAATAAAACGATATACTCTTCTTTCGATAAGGACTAGATGTGGCACGATTAGGAGGGGGTTGGCTAATGGGTTTAAACGGGTCAAAACAAGTTGTGCACGGTTGGGTTAACCAATAAAAGATTTAGTTTATGTTAATAATTTGGGATTAATTTTTCACAAGTAGCTGACACATTGATGAAGATTACAAAAGTAAATATTGTTTACTAATTATCTATACTGTTGAATAAAAATTGATTCAGAAGATTGTATTGAAAAAAATATCCTTAGGCGATTTTCAGCCCGTTCGCCGAATTTGACCGTCTCCCAAGCCAGCCCATCCATAGATTAATGGATCGATATTGCCACATCTAATAACACATAAAAAATTAACATTTTATCTTGACATATAACCATGATAAGGAGAAACTTCAACTGTTCATGAGAACCAACAAAATCTCACCCTTCTCACTTTTTGAATTCCCAGTTTGTGTCGCTCCTGCGCTAGTAGTGGTAGGCGCATTTTCTAAAGCTTCTTCCAATGCGGTCTTCCACTCATATAAATCATCTAAAGTTTCAGCCTATAACAATAACATTCAATAAGCAGCAGTAGGGACAAGCAATAAGCCAATTCAAACCATAAAAAATACTACATATTAAGTACAACTTATATATTTTGGGATTTTAACAAAGTGGCGCTCATAAGGGGTGATTAGACAGTATTACTAGCTATATTAGGATCCTTAATTATTTGTTACCTAACTAGACTAATTTGTTTCCTAGTAGCCTAAGTATTACTTAACCTATATTTTTTTTGACACATTTACTCCTAAATTAAAACAAATCCTTGTGTCAAGTAAGTGTGCATTTGTCAAAATAGATATTAGCAATGTGAACATCACTTTTGGTGTGTGTATATATACACACACACACACATATCTTGTCACCATACTCAAAAATCAATCAATATACAAAATCATTATTCAGTTTTATATAGGTAGTATGGTCAATAGAGACAAGCACCTTGAGGGTAAATGACCTCCCATCACGACCATCCGGGAATAACACAGTTATGAGCTTCTTATCTGCTTTCACAACCACACTAAAATTCAAAACAAAAAAAAAATCACTACTATGCAGTAAAAATAAAATATTAAGATGTTGATTATGAAAAAAACAACTAATTTAGTGGAGGGTGGGACTTAGAAAGCAAGCCAACCTGCCTGAGCTGTTGAGGTCTATGCCACCAAGGGTTAGATTTGCCTCACCCCCCTTTTCAGTACTAGCATTCTGTATCAATAAGAAACAAATGAACCATCAACAATTTTTCCTTTTTATATAACAGATAAGGCAGCTGAGATCTATAAATAAATAGCTCAAATAACACAACCAAGAACTTTACTTTAAAGGCAGCTAACAATAAACTTATGAAATGCATTTAGCGATAAACGTTTATTAACTAGAGCAACGTTTTGATCTATAACTTACTGGATCACTTCGGAAGAAGACCAATGAGGTTTCCGTTAGAATAAACCACCTTTTCTTCCACGAGGTCCAGCCGATCCCTACATAAGTGAAAATTAGTACTTATGGATACCTCATTAAAAGATGTCAAATATTCTATGATAACAGTTGGTCTGTGATAAATATATTAATGTCAGATAAACAAGAAGGTAGGATATGATAAAACAAATAGTGTCCCTTTAAAGTTTAAAACTATTTTTTTTCCTCTCACCAGTTATGTTTATTTCTTTTCTTGACATAAAATGTTGTTTACTATACAAGATTATAATAAGCATGGCAAAATGGGTGGGTCAGGTCAGCTAAGAGTTCAAGACAGGCTCGGGTCAAACTGGGTCTGAACAAATGGCATAGGTCGAAACGGATCTTCTTAGAAGAAAAGAGTATCAAAATAGGTTGACCTGCTATATTTGTTATTATGGTGGCTGGTGGTGATTCGAGCAAAGATAGTGGTGTGCGTTAGTCGTGACTGCAGCAGACAGTGGCAGGTGAGGGTAGTTGGTGCTGGCCCATTCTAAAGTTAGCAAGTTTTACAGGAGTGACTCATTTCAGCCTATTGTGTAATTAAGTGACCCAAATCAACTCATTTGTTGAAGAACGGGTCAGAATTACCCGGTGTAATCACAACCTTGCATAATTTACTCTTCAAGGTTGTGAGGTTCTAATGTTCCTATCAAAGATATGGGCATAATGAGCACTCTTAAATCCGCATTGCTTCCCTTGTTATAAGCACGCAATAATTAAGATAATTCTCATTGAGTGATGAAGAAATTCACCTTTTGATGAAAGAAACAGTGGTCCGCTCTTGTAAACCTGCAAATTATAAGCTTAAGAGTAATTTTCTGGTCAAACATTGGCTGAAAACAGTTGCTACAACAAAACTCCATAAAACAGTTCATGTTCCTTGATATAAGAAGCAACCATATCTATTTTGCACAAACAAGCCCTTTTATTCCAAACTAGATAAGGTATGTAAAATTTCTTTTCTATATATATATATATATAACAATAATTATTCTCAGCGGGTTCAATTTAGTTTTGACAATTCATGATATAGATCTTGCATCATGTACAATCTTCAAAAGGAAGATGAAAAGAACAAAGTTTAAGAAAATAAAAATAACATTAACCTATATGCTACATTTCTAGAGATACTACTCATATCCTTGGGAAATATTTAATAAGTAGACATATTGTGCAATGAGAAAGATCCAACAGAAAAGGAAGTAATAATAATCAAAACCTTGTTGTCGTTGCGAGAATTTTGCCTCTCGAAGGTTTGAGCCACACCCGACGGAGGTGGCAAGTTACCACCACTGCCATCTCCCTGCAACATACAAACCACCCGTCGATTAGTAATCGATAATTGAACGTATGACTAACTTTGAATTTAAACCTGGGGCGGAGAAGCCTCAGAATCAATGTTGTTCTTCCATTCACTGTTTTTCGTCAAATCATCGGTGTTGTCTTTCTGATCAGCATTATTGTTTTTCGAATCAGGCATAATTCAGTTACACGATAAAATCAACAGCTAATCAATTCCAAAACCTGCAACCAACCAGAACATTTTTTTTACATCCCAAAAAATTGAAAGCCTGATATCATTGGTATAAAATCAGAAAATGCATTTTGTCAATCATGAACGTATTATTAATATTAATAAACACTTACATTTGTTAAACAAATTGAAAAGTTGACAAGAAACATGCTAATAGAATTAAAGAGCTGCGAAAGGAGGGAAAAAATGAGGAACACTTACATTGATGTATGTTTTGTTCTAACAGAAATCCGATGATCATGCATCTAATCATTCCTTACCTTTCTTTTGGCTCCATTTTCTTTTTTTCCATAATAATAGCAAAAAACATTTGTCACTTTGCAATCAATGTTATTTTTAGAAGATCTTAAGGTCAAGGAAATTAACTTTTACTTAAAGTAATTCCCTAGATGTTAGGTATATAGAAGGTAACTAGTGGAAAGACATAAAAATGCATATTGGTAATGGTCATAATAATACTCATAACAATATCGTTTGATGTGATTTGGCAAAGCATTAATTAATAAAATAATTATGATTTTTATTCTTTTAAAAAATATATCGTTTAGACGTGATCGATCTGGTTCATCATGGCATTGATACGTTACTGGCACTCGCTATAGCCTATGATACAAACAAAAAAAAACATTTTATTTTAAACACAATGCCGTTTCAACATTATTTGGGCGGAATCAGCTTAGCCTCGCTACACAGTGGGAACTCAGTCAGTTTCAATTCAGCTTGCTACATTACTTTTTAAATGACATTTAGGATTATAGTACTTTCACGTTACCTAGTGACTAGTATCCTTGTCTGATAGTTCACCATAAAGATCGAGACATGGTTGTGTAGTGTGTAATGTGTTGATCACACATATCATACTAAGAGCATTCACATCCAATCCCTTATCTTTATATGAGAGAGTTCTGCATATTATGAAAAATGGTTATGGGGGGTTGTGAGTGGAGGAGAAAGAAAATGTTACTGTTCATCTGTAAATTTGGGAGGACACTGTTCACCCCTATAATTTTTTAATATTTTTTAAAAAGTGGTTGTGTGAGTGGAGGGGAAAGAAAATGTAATAATAAATGTATTAAAAAGTATTATTTAATTGAAAAGGAGAGAGAAAAGATAGTTGTTTTTAGTGTAATATAGGGTAAAAAATGGGGGGTTGGATGTGAATGCTCTAATATATGATAATTTTGTCTCATGTGTTTCAAAGATATGTACGTCTATAAGGTTGTCTGAAGGATCCATGTTCGTGTCATTTATTGTGATATATGCTTCGAACATTTTTAAATGTTCTATGGTTTCTAGACTTGTATAGAATTCAAGTATGAGCCGCATAATTCAAACGAGTTCTCATGCAAGTGAAAAGACATCATTCCGGGTATAGTTATCTTTTCATGTTGGTGCATTTGGAAGAACAAAAGCGGAAGATTTGTTAGCTAATAACAAGATTGACGTGAGTTATATTTTTGAAGATATCAAATCTCTCGGTTTTCAGTGGCTCAAGAATAAATCCAAGTACAAGTCTATTTGTTAGAAAAACCGGTGCCGTTTTGATTTCTTGTAAGTATGTCTTAGTGTCGGTGTGTCCATTGCTCCCCGTGGTCCTGTTTTAGTTAAGTTGCAGTTACGTTTTTTTTAATAAAGTGTCTTTCGAAAAAAAGATGGAGTATTATGGAGAGATAACTAAAAAAATAAAAGAAGTGCAAAAAAGACATTGGATGATTTGTTACAAGTTGTGTTAAGGAAAGAGAACATATTTAGGTTACATAATTTGCCATTAACTACAATAGGGGATAAATGTTTGGGTACAAATCCATCCTAGGTTTGCTTAAAAAGATTTTATTCTTATTTGAAAGAGCCTATATATATATATATATAAACTAGATTATAGTCCCGTGTTTACACGGGTAAAATAATGAAAACTGTTTCTTTGGATAGCACAATAAGACAAATAGATGCACTTGGTAGTTTGTTAATTATCCTAGAATGTTAGAATCTCTAGCAAATAATAATTAATACCCAACTCGTTTTCAAACTCTTTTTGCCAACAATTCTTTTGGAAGCTTCTTATTATTTTTACAACGTTAGTCACCAAACATATGTGTGAACCATTTGTTTCTAAATCGAATCTGGAAGTAAGGATTTTGCGTATATTGAATCTTATGGTAAACTTCGAACATTGGATATAATTTAATTCAAAAATATTATCATTATAAATATAATATAATTTTTTTATTTAAAGTTGTTTTTCAAAAGCTTAATTCATGAATATCATTTTTTATCATTATAAATTACATATTAAAGATTATTTAAAGAAGAAAGGATTTTATAGAAAGGTTTAGTAGATTAATAAAAAAAATTAACAAAAAAATATCAATTTTGATTAAAAAAAACTTTTTGATGGATGATATGCAGTCAAACCCGTTTGTTAAATGAGATTAATCTTATGTTTGAATTCATTTAAACCTCACTCTTGAATTCATTTAAACCTCACTCTTATAATATGTATATGAGATAATCTTAAATTTATGCATGCATATCAGCATAGCCGATTATAAGTTAACGTGAAAACTGATCCAAATACGTTTTTTATTAATATAGCAAATCATGTCTTTAATAAATGAATATAACACCATATAATAAACTTATTAAAGAACATAACGATGGATATAATAAACTTATTAAAGAACATAACGATGGATAGTAAATTATATATTTAATTTTCATGGATATTTAGTGATAATATCTTTTATATATTTTAATAGTTTCAAAATAAATAATAATGTCATTCTATACTAATCTGATTACAAAAATAATTTTGATTAAAAACAATTTTTTGAGGATTAATATAGTATTGACACGTGGCATTCTTTGTAGTCTTTTATTAGTATTTAGATATATTTTTTTATATTTTTTTTAAAGGGGCTGTATATATATAATTATATACAGTATTAATTTATCTTATTCAAATCCCAAATCATAAATTAAAGGGGCTAGTTTTTTTTAATGGAAAACCAATTTTTTATAGTTTAAAGCCAGGATAACAGCTTTACTAAAGAGGGAGACACAAAGGTTTCATTCCGCGTATTTCAACCTTTTCTAATTCCCTTTTAATTTTATTTATCATTTTCAATAACAATTCATTTTTTAACCATGATGTTAGATTTTATACCGATTACTTTTATAAATCATTTAATTTTGTTTATAATATTAATCACAAAACATAATTAATCAAACCGATCTGCCTTTGTAAAATAAAAACCGAATGGTCTATTGCATTTTAAGGCATACACCTTAACCATTTATAAGAGAAACCCTAAAAAAAGAACTAGTGGTCGATCAATTAACCAAACCATTTGTATAAATTAAACGATTAAAAATAACCGAACCTATTGGTTTTTCATTACCAATAACCGAACTTGCAGTTATGATTGCTATATATAGCGTAAAACCGAATCAAACATATATATACCACCCTACTTGATGTGTCATGTTTAACTCGAACTTGAACTAATATTCAAAATCTTAGTTGCATAGGATCTCAGGAAAGATTTAAACTTTAGACAAAAATATAAAAAAGGGTAACACAAATGTCAGGACACTAAAGAAATTCTCATAACAAATTGATATTAATTTGTATAAATACAACGAATTAGGATAGATTAAACCCTTTTGTTGTCCAATGACAACATATGCTATTTTCAGTTGATATACATATGTATAAAGCAAGTATGTGATTTTAATTTTTTATGATTATTTTATTATATTTTATTATTTGTATAATATAGTACGTTGAACAAAAATAAATAAATTTCCCATATGAATACAACCACTCTCGATAAAAATCCAAGAAATTCCTTACAAGTGAGAATCCTATGACAAAATGATGTCTTCAAGTTCTTCACCCCTAACATGCATATTTTTTTATTGAATACTCAGAATATTTTGATAAAAGATATCATGGTTTTCCATAATTCCTACACCATTCCATAATTCCAAAATCATACAATATTACACATATTTTACAAAACATTACTATAGTACAATCATATCAACAATGCTTTTATATAATATATAATATATATATATATATATATATATATATATAATATATATATATATATATATATGTTTTAGTGTGAGTAACTCTGTCACCCTTCATTTAATCGGTCTTCTGTTTTCATATAACTAGCATTTTGATTAAATTATTATACATATATTCTGATTTATTCATCATTGTCCTGAATAAAGAAATACCTTTACTTTTACTTCTACTCTTGTTTGATCATGTCGGAGGTTTGCCTTGGTCTCTAAGTCAAAAAGCCTAGAACATGTTCAATAATTGTCATATTAATTAATGGGGTTGCATATTACATTTCCTCAAATGTATGGTTGGCTTTGAAAATTTTCCCAAAAGTGTACTATTTTTTTTAAAGCCCCTCTAGTATAAAAAAGATCATCTAGATGGATATATTTCTGAATGACTTGTTAGTATTGTGGTAATGAGTTTTAGTACATTATGTCAAGGTAGAATTATTAAACTAAATGGTGATTAGTTCATACTTGAAGGGTGCATTTGTAAATATAGCAATAATATTATAAATAACAGGAGAAATAAGAGATTTCACACTCTTCATATATTTTATTTACTTTTCTAAATAAACCACATATATTTGAACATTAAAATATTAATTAAAAAATTAACAAACTATACAAGAAAAAGGACGCTTTTTCACACATCTCACTTGCATTCTATGTTATAAATTCATATTGCACCATTCCTACTTCAAGAACACACCCACAAAAACACATTCATTCATTCATTTTATTTTTGTTTATTTTCAAAGCATTAGATTTCTTTCAAAACTTCATATTTTGCATTTTACTCTTTATGATTACTTGAAAGATGGTGAAGAAAGATCAAAAGATTCAACATAAGCCATCGAATATGACACCAACATCATCGTCCTCATCATTGTCATCGCTACCACTATCACCGTCACCTTTAGTCAACAAAGAGAAATACAAGGGAGTGCGAATGCGTAGTTGGGGTTCATGGGTTTCCGAAATCCGGGCACCAAATCAAAAATCGCGTATATGGTTAGGATCTTACTCAACACCCAAAGCCGCAGCTAGAGCTTATGATGCAGCCCTTCTATGTGTTAAGGGTCCCATTGCAAATCTCAATTTTCCTTCCCACCAATATGATGACTTTCTCACCACCTCCACCACTGTTGTCATGTCTCCAAAATCCATCAAAAGGGTGGCTACCGCCGCTGCTGCCGCAACTACCACCATCACCTCTCCACCACCATCCCCTTCTTATTCAACACCCTTCTACTCATTATCTCCATCTCAATCGTGTTCATCTAATGAGACAAGCCAAAGATTCTGTTTAGAAAGTGACCCTCTCGATGGCACCTTGATGTCGATGGTTGCACCATGGTGCAACTTTGATTCACCAAGGTACAACGACATGATACAAAATTGGTCACCATTTAATCCCTTTGATGACGAAGGTGGCGAAATTCGTATCTGGAGCTTCTGCTAGATCATGTAACTTTTCTTCATCTTAGTTGCTTTTTGGACAAGTTTTACTAACATTCAACAAAATTCATTTGTTTAGTTTTACCCAGATTTATTTATTTATTTATTTATGTATATGTAATGGGGTGTAGATCTCATAGAGAAATCCCATGTGAGTTCATCCCCGACATTCAAATTATGGTCTCATATTTATATATTCATTTTAATTCAGATCATTTATTTATCTCGTTAAGTGTATGTTTTATATGTTGATATATTGTGTGGGTATATATGACACACATGTATATATAGAGAGAAGGGTCATCACATAATACTAAAAGGAACATGACGAGAACATAGAACATATAATCAATCCCATAGGATTCATTTATGCTGTTCAAAAAAAGATAGGATTCATTTATGTCAAATATTAACTACATCTACTATTATTTAACTTCATTGTCTTTCAACATGATCATTATTAAACAAATATTAAAATCTAATGAGAGATTATATATATATATATTATACTATTATAATATTAATACTATTATATATGTATACTATATATACTATTATATATTGTATACTATATATACTATTATTAAACATATAAACCATTAAACATATAAACCAATGAATAGTAATAATATAATGTTATAATAATATAATTATTTATATCTACATTTATATTTATATTTATATTATTATTAAAAAACGCTTTTATTATATATATATATATATATATTATATTATATTACATATTATACAAACCAATGAACAGTAATAATATAACACTATAATAATATAATATAATATTATAATTATATATTATATATTATACAAACCAATTATATTTATATTATTATTAAAAACACTCTATTATTATCTACTTAATTTATTTATTTATTTAATTTAAAATTATATTATATATTATACAAACCAATGAACACTAATAGTATAATATAATAATTTATATTTATACTTATATTATATTACATTTTATTATATTATATTAAACTATTATATTAAAAACGTAGTAATAGTCTAATATTATAATAATATTTATATTTTTATTACTTTAATATTTAATGATAATTATTTAAGTATTATATATTATATTATATTATATATTATACAAACCAATAAACAGTAATAATATAACACTATAATAATATAATATTATAATAATATTACTACTTATATTTATATTTATATTATTATTAAAAACACTCTATTATTATCTACTTAATTTATTTATTTATTTAATTTAAAATTAAATATATAAACCAATTAACAGTAATAATATACACTATAATAATATAATTTTATAATAATATTACTATTTATATTTATATTATTATTAAAAAACTCTATTACTATCTACTTAATTTTTTTTTTATTTAATTTAAAATTAAATATATAATTATTTATATTTACACTTATATTATATTACATTATATATTATATTAAACTATTATATTAAAAACGTAGTAATAGTCTAATATTATAATATTAAATTATTAATAATATTATAGTGTCATATTATTACTGTTCATTGGTATGTATATATTATATATTACCAATGAACAGTAATAATTTAACACTATAATAATATTACTATTTATATTTATATTTGTATTATTATTAAAAACACTCTATTATTATCTACTTAATTTATTTATTTATTTAATTTAAAATTAAATATATAAACCAATGAACAGTAATAATATAACACTATAATAATATAATATTATAATAATATTACTATTTATATTTATATTTATATATTTATTAAAAAACTCTATTATTATCTACTTAATTTATTTATATATTTAATTTAAAATTAAATATATAAACCAATGAACAATAATAGTATAATATAATTATTTATATTTATACTTATATTATATTACATTATATATTATATTAAACTATTATATTAAAAACGTAGTAATAGTCTAATATTATAGTGTTATATTATTACTGTTCATTGGTTTGTATAATATATATATACACAAACCAATGAACAGTAATAATATAAAACTATAATAATATAATATTATAATAATATTACTATTACTATTTATATTTATATTATTATTATAAAAACACTCTATTATTATCTACTTAATTTATTTATTTATTTAATTTAATTTAAAATTAATATATAAACCAATGAACAGTAATAATATAACACTAATATATAATATTATAATATTACTATTTATTTATATTTATTATTATTAAAAAACTCTATTATTATCTACTTAATTTATTTATATATTTAATTTAAAATTAAATATATAAACCAATGAACACTAATAGTATAATATAATTATTTATATTTATACTTATATTATATTACATTATATATTATATTAAACTATTATATTAAAAACGTAGTAATAGTCTAATATTAGAATATTATAGTGTTATATTATTACTGTTCATTGGTTTGTATAATATATAGTATATAATATTCAATAATAATTATTTAAGTAAACTAACATTTTGGTCCCTGAGGTTTTGTCATTTTTGCCATCTTAGTCCAAATCTCAAACGTTTTGTATCTGTGTCCCCGTGGTTTCATTTTTTTTTGGGCCAAAAGTGAAATCAGACCAGATTCTCCTAATTATACACTCAAGTTTTGTCCTTTTCCACAGGGGTAATTTTGTCATTTTCGTTTTATTATAACTGATTATTAATTAAAAATAATAAAACTAAATTAATCAACTTGACCATATAAAAAGCACATCATCTTCCCCAAATATTCTTTGAACAGATCCACAGTAGGAAATCGACCTGACAAGCTATGCGTCATCACAGAGCAATCAGATGAACAGTTTACAGGACTCTGCACCGGGTAATCCGAACGATACGAGGACGAAGTAGTGGGCGTGCGTTGCACGTGCTTCACAATAGCAAGAGTAGAAGAAATGGCTTCAGCAAGAGAAAACCTATCGATCTTCTTCGGCCGTTGATCGAGGGAGCTCTCCTCCTGCAACACCTCGCGCTAGATATCGTTTTCTAGGGTTTGTGTTTGGGGATAATGGAAACTTAACTTTGGGGAGTGAAAGCGAGTGTTGTTGTTTTGAGGTTTGAGAGGTTTGGTGGCGGAGGAAAGCGCCGACGAGGCGACGACGACAACGGAATCGATAACCGCCCAGAGAGCGTCGTCGTCGAGGTCGGTGTCGTCTAGGGTTTGCGAGAACATCAGTCTGTCGGAGATGGGAGAGAGAGGTGTCTAAAGCAAAGCCCGCCTGTTGATGATGATTCAAAAAGTTTGAAAGTGTTTGTGTTAGGGTATATTTGGGGAAGATGATGTGCTTTTATAGGGTAAGGTTTATTAATTTAGTTTTATTATTTTTAATTAATAATCAGTTATAATAAAACGAAAATGACAAAATTAACCCTGTGGAAAAGGATAAAACTTGAGGGTTTAATTAGGGGAATCTGGTCTGGTTTCACTTTTGGACCAAAATGGCAACAAAAATGAAACCACGAGGACCCAGATACAAAAAGTTTGAGATTTGGACTAAAGAAGCAAAACTAGCCAAACCTCAGGGACCAAAATGACAGTTTACTCTAATTATTTTTATTTACTTTTTAAGTCGAAAACGTTATACTATTTTTTTATTTTGATTATTTATTTATCACGGGTTGGTATAAGCTTTGTGTCAACCGGTATCGAACCATTAAATACCGGTATGGTCCTGTTCAGTACCGGGACATGAAGGTAAAAACCAGCATCAGCCTGGTACAGAAAACACCAAAAGTCGATACCGAATTAATATTGAAATCTTTTAGTTCCGGAAATTTAATACTGCTACCCGGTACAACTTGCTCAACCCTGATCACGGGCACCATATGAACAACATCGGATTGTACAACTTTTTTTATTGATTTTTTCCAACTTTTAATGATTTCTTTTTTTTTTTAGTTTCAGGGGTAGAATTGAGCTCGGTGCCAACCGATACCGACTGGTATTGGTACCGAAAATACCGGTTTCGGTACCGGTATCTGAAGGTAAAAACCGACAGTGAACTGGTACCAGGAACGCCAAAAGTCGGTACCGAATTGGTACCTAGGATCTTTCGGTTCGAGAAATTTGGTATCAGTAACTAGTACCATTTGCTCATTTTTTACCACGGGTTTTATACGAACAACATTATTACCATACAATTTTTTTGGTTGATTTTCTTTGAGTTATCTTTTAATGTTTCTTTCTACATTTTCTTTTATTTTTATTAGTGGTTCCATGCAGAAATGTGTTCGTAATGATTTCAAAACACATGTAAAAACAAACATATGTAGGCATCAATCACATCATACACGTAGTAATGATAGCACATGCTTAACAACATTATACTCCCTAAACAAGTATCATATTTACCAATACATATGTATTTGACATACATGCACATATTTATATACTCTTAAAAGAAAAGGTCGATGGCACGCATATTACTATTTTGCCCTTTCTCTAAAATTACAGGATTGCCCTTCCAAGTCATATTACAGGTACATTCAATCACTGTCTTCGCAGTTCACACGCTGTTGTTTCGTCGGATACCTTTCCAGGCCCACACAACACAACCGTTGTCTTCATGCCCGCATCACTGCTAACCAGTGTTTTCAGACCCGGACCGGACCGACCGGTTGGGCTGGGAACCGGAGGTTTGGCCGGTCTGGGTCAAGGTATTAGGCGGAATAGCATTGAACCGGAGGTTGAACCGGTGACCCGGCGGTTGGACCGGGAAACCGGCCGGTTGAACCGGTTTTTAAAGGGGTTGAACCATTTATTTATATATTTTTTAGATTTAACCCTATTAATTTTTATAATATTTACAGCACCTCCCGGTTCTTACGTCCGTTCCGACCGATCCGACCGGTCGGACCTATGAACCGGTAAGAATACCGGTCCTACGTCCGGTCCGGTTCTAAAAATATTGTTGCTAACATCATCCCTGATACGATGGGAAAGTCGTTAAAACGCCAGAAAAAAATAGTAGCTGGAAGCTTGGCAAAGAGGTCGGAAGCTTACTATGAAGTTTATCCGACACAGACCAGGTCGAGAAAACGACGTGCAATGCTAGATCAAGACTTCGGTGACCTTAAAAGCCGGAAGTAGTCTATACGCAATCGTCGATGTAAACCCATACCGTCCATCGTTGAGCTCATGTTTTGGTTCGTCGAAGGTCACGGTTGTAAACAAGGGACCACCAGAGTCGCCGCCTCCTGCAAACGATGGTTTCTTCATCGTCACTGCCTGCCTTGGCGGTGAAACACCAAGGAGGTCTGACACTCTTCTTGCTTTAAATGGATTGAAATTGAATGTCTGATTTTATTAAATTGGGAAAAAATTATATGAAGATAAGAGAGACTGAGAGAGAGCTGGACCGATGATGAGGTAGATATTGAAATATGTACAAAACTTTTAATATCCCAACAAATCTACCTTCAAAAACAATAAACTGAATACATTTTTGAATAAATAATCATTAACAAATTGTTTTTGTTAATATGTAATAATAAACTTAATACATTCTTGATTTTATCTAAATTAACAAATTGTTTTTGTTAATATGTAATTTAACTTCTTTTTAAATATAATAAACCCTTAAAACATTTCTTTGTAGAGTATACTATTTTTAATAGAAATATGAAGATCAATAATGGGTCAATACTCAACTCTGTTCAAAGTTCATTGCTACTCTTCTCTAAACCGTACTAGTTTATTTTTGAAAGGTTATTTTTTTCGATTAAAATCGTACTAATTACTATAACTTTTTTTTCAATTTTTGAGAATATATTCTTTTAATTATAAAAATAGTCTTACGAGTAGATTTTAATAACTATAATGAATTCAGATGTCACGTTTTACACGGTTTTATACTATGTTTTTGTTAATTACCACACATATTTTTTATTTGGATTTCGACGTGTCACGTGTAGATATCGTTTTGGTCAATTTTTGATAATTTATATTTCGTGATGTTTTTTTTATTTTTATTCTTTAGGTTTTTTTTCCGGTTACTATATCTTATGCTGATATCGTAAGAAACCAAACTAATATACGACACGAAATTCCGCCACGTTTCCGCCACAACACGCGGACCGAATCCCACTAGTTCAATATGTTAAGTAACATAAAATTTTTATCTACACATGTAGTTTGAAACTCATATATAATGACTACCTATACACATCACTGTCACGTACAAATATTCCTCATAAATCAACATATATAATAATATGCTTTCATGTATGTAGGTTGACGCTTCGGTGCACAAATGAAGATGAAATCATATGTGAAATATGGGGAGGAGATGAACAAATCAGAAAAGAATCAAATGGGAGGAGAAATGGTTTGTGTTTCCTGCAGCATATTGCGAACACTCTTCTAGTATACTTAGGGCTGCAAAAGAACCGAACGAACACGAACTTGTTTGTGTTCGTTTGTTAAGAAATATATGTGTTCATGAACAGTTCATGAACATTTACCGAACAAGATTTTATGTTTGTGTTCGTTTGTTAAAGAAATGAACTTGTTGTTTTCGTTTGTTTGTTTTAGGCAACGAACGTTGATGAACACAAACTAATGTTCATGAACGCAAATGGAAACAAACGAACACAAGCAAACGTTCATGAACAGAATATATAATGCACTGATACTTATTAAATATTTTATTTGTCAGAATTTTGAAGTACTTAAATAAAATATAAAAACTAAAAACACTAATGAACTATCGAACACAAACGAACACGTTACCAAATGATCATAAACATAAATGAACAAACGTGGCATTTGTTCATGATCGTTCATTTAACTGAACTAACGAATTTTACTGTTCGTGTTCGTTTGTTTAATAAATGACCAAACACAAACGAACTTCCCGTCGAAACAGTTCACGAACTGTTCGCCGAACGTTTCGTTCGTTTATGTATCGTAATTGTATTCAGATATATATATATATATATATATAAAGGTTAGTTTATTAGGTATATGTATATAGTTAAAACGGTGTAACACTAACCATTTAACCGTTCATAACAGTTATTTGAAATCAGTTGTTGGAGCCAAAACCAACAATCATTTGACCCTCTTTAGACTCATTTGAGTTATTGAAATTTGAGTTGTATTTTATGCATTACCCAGATTTGTGATGTATTTTATGTCACATATGTTTAAATTTAGTCTAGTGTATATTTCGACTATTTGTAGTTGATAACTTGTTTGTTTGTTAAATTACGCATGATAAATCATGCCTACCGCCGATGGTGCTGGGATAGAGATGTGGTCCCATCCTAGTAAGGGGGTTTTACTCCCTGGCGAGGGGAGTTCGTCTGTTCACAATCAAGATTCTAAACATGTTGAGGAAGAAGCGTTGATGTTGGTTTTTAAATTAATTTCAATAAAATTTTGTTTATTGATGTATAGAGTACATGTATTTTTTTGTAGTTTTCTAATCCATATTTTACAACTTTATTTGTAGCGTTGAGAATGCTGAATATATTCAGAAGGAACCACCTATGTGAGTTTCCAAATTAATTTAGTGACATTACTTTTATTAATGTATAAAGAACATGTTAACTTTTGTACTTTTCTAACCCCTTTTTTACAATTTTATTTGTAGTTTTTTGACGCATCTCTTGGAACTCTTGATTATTTGATGGTTTTAGTCTTTGCCTTTGTTGTCACCATCCTCATTTATATTTGGCCAAGAGATCCGAAGATTAAGCAACATGATTTGGCATTTATTATACTATCAGTTATCTTCGTGACTACCTGTCTCATTTTCAGCATCATTTTATTGAAAGCATATAAACAGTCCCCTGTCGACCTGGGCGGAAGACCTTTGATTACATTGTTGAACCTTGGTTTTTACCTTCCGGGGTTTTGGGGGCTAATTTTACCTGTTACGATTTATACCCCAGGCCAAGTCTGACAAGTGATAAGTTATGTGTTGATAGCACATGCCCTTGTGTGTCCATACGATAATCCACTGGTGATTTTGTTTGGGGGGGGGGGGGTTCCGCCGCTGCTAAAAGATGCATAATGACTTTTTGTTCCCTTCTTCTCGTTCATACTATACAAAGTAATATCTGCAACTCCCATGGATGTTGTATTTGGATATGCTTTTAAATCTGCTTGTAGGTTCCTCTAGAATTTCTCGAATATGCTTTGCTACGTGGTTATGCCCATGATATGTCTTGCCATGGCCAATACTATATATCTAGAAATGTTTGCCAAGGATAAAATACAGCTGGTAACTATTCAGTCTCTAGTGTTTTTATTAACTATTACCTTTGTTATTTGCACAACTTTGGTGTGTAACTATAAGAGGTCTACAGAAGAAGACCGTGGTACACAACCAGGTTTTAAGTTCGTTGCAAGACTTTTGTACACTTCATCTCTATTAGCTTGGGGCTAGTCTTCTGCTTATGTGTTCTTTCTGGGCACAACGAGGCTTATGATCTCAATAGCGCTTGGAGGATCATGTTTGTTATCTTTGGTTGAATTTGTATTAAATGAAGCTGATCTTTGTCTTTTTCGGGTTTCTGAGTTGTATAAAACGTAGTACATCTTGTCGAGCGGCCTGAACCAGTGTACAGTAAACTTTATTGTGTCAATATGTCTAGTAACTCTAAGGATGTTAACTATATTTTCTTCAAGTTGTAGGTTTTTGACCCATCACCTCCAAATTCTTCGCAATATCATTCTTCCAGTGCTGCTGACGTTTTAGTATGAGTATTATGTTCTGGTTGGGGTACTCGGGGTGTGTTGCATTGCTTTGGGCTTGTCTTTGATGATAGTTTACCAGTGGGTTAATAAAGATCCCAACAACAAAGTTATGTGGGTTAATCTTCTAAGAAACACTTTCTACGCAACTGGATTCTCGGCTTTTGGTCTGTCTCTGAGTTTGACCGGAACTCTCGCCAATGTTGCTCTAGAGCTCAAACTGCTCTCAATTAGCAAAACTAATGTCGCCATGAGAATTAGGAGCGTCAAGATTAGTGGAAAAAGTGGGTTTGTTCGCCGAAAAATTGTCGAAAAGTCACCGGAAAAATTCTTTGGACCATCGACAGACCGTTGCCGCCCTCCTGATGGTTGGATATATATGATAAATTACTCTTAACATGTATGTAATCATAAAAATGCACATAATAAAATGATAAAATTATCCTAAACATAAAAATATATACATAAAAAGATTGTATACTAGGAGTTCTGCGAGTTCTATAAATATTTAGGGTTCTGAGATCCTTACCCTAGAGAGAGAGATAGTAAAGAAGAAGTGAGGGTGAGAGAGAGAGAGAGTAAGTGAGAGAAAATGAGGGTGAAAAATGAGGGGAAATTGGTGAAGAGGTTATTTATAGGCAGGGCTTGGGCCATGGGTTAAGGCTTGAGCTTGGGCTTATGGAGTTAGCTTATTAAGTGTTTCCTTGCCTAGTATCGCGCACACTGTTCCATTTCCGTTCGTTTCGCGCTAGATTTTTTCGTTTTCGCCCGCAAATTTCATTGTATATTATTTTATGATTTAAAATAGATATTTTTATACTCAAAATAATATTATTGTGCCGAGATATTACGAAACGTCGCACGCACTCGCGTTGCTCGTCTAAATCGCGTACGTCGATTCACTCGTGTATTTTTGTCATTTTAACGATCTGATTACTGTAAATTTTAAAAATACATTTTTAAGGACAATTGAATATTACAAAAATATTTATTATGATTAATTTCGTGTATTCTGGTATTTTAGTACGTTGTCGTTTCCTATCGCATCCGAATCACTCCGTATTGCCTACAATTGCATAAATTTTGCGCTCGGAAACCTAAACTCCTTCTGCTATTATGCATAACCTAATTATTCAAGTAATATACTGATTGAAATGTGCGGATTCTTTATCTGATATCGGTTTGCTTAACTGTTTGAACAGTACCGTAATTCTTAAAATTCACCAAACGCGTGTCATGGCTTATGGAACAGACTTGCTAGTCTTGAAAAGATTTAGTGACTCAAAACCAAGCCTAAAATAGGTTAACACATTTATCATATTTAGATTATGCTTCTGAATTATTCTGATATTTGTCGGTTGTCATAGTTTAATTATGTGTTTCTTAGCTTCAATTGTGCTTTGTGTTGAAGTTCTGTTTGATATCAACAAATGACTAACATTAATCCAGATTATTTTCATGTGTAGAAATTTTGTTTGATATTAATAGTCATCCTAGTCATGGCGAATCAGCCTGGGTTTAATTAAGTGTTTTTAGCTCTGATCGTGAATTGTGTCGAAGTTCTGCTTGATATCAACAAATGATGACCATTAATCCAGATTATTTGCGTGTGTATAAATTTTATTTGATTTTAATAGTCATTTAAGTCATGGCTAACAGTCTACGTTTAATTATGTCTTTCTTAGCCCGATTATGCTTTGTGTTGAAATAGAATTATAAACTTAGTTAGTCTCACACGATCACACGCGCGCGCCCACACACACATATATAGAGGGTTCAAATGAGAAGAAAATATTTGTAAAAATAGAAAGAATAAAATTTTTGTAAGAATAAAAAGAATAAGTTTTAAACCAATAGAATGCTATATTCTATATGTGTGTCTAATGTTATTGTAAGGGCATAAAGATAAATATACAATTTTAATTAATTTACCGTATTCCTCTAAATAAGCTAACTAATTAAACAACTTGTGACTTATTTTTAAAAAATACTCTTTCAAAACAACGTAAGTTGTGGTGGATAATAAATATTTTATTTTGAGATAAGTTTTGAAATGTGTAGAATAAATTGTTTTTATATTCTCATGTTATGTTTCTTCTCAAATGATCATTCCTCTTTTATATATCTATACTATATTATAAACAATTCCTAGCGATCTCTTAGAATTTAAGTAGTACACATAGAATTTCTTAAAGTACAACGCTTGACGCATAAGTTAACCAATTTTTAGGACAAATTTATCTTTTTAACAATACTTACAAATTCAACCCTTAACTTTACTCAACATTTGGTTATTTAAACAATATTTTCACTTTTCTCCCTTATTGTAAACCCACTACCACACGATTTTTAAATGAAAATAACTTTTTCTTATGTTAATGTTTTTTTTAAGTACACCATAAAAATGATCATTTATTCTCTTTAATTTGAGTATTTTATTACTACAGTTTTTAATTTTATAAAAAATAATATATTAGGTGACTAACAATGTCTAGCAATATTTTGAAAACCGGGCCGGACCTACCGGTCGAACCGGGAACCGAGGCATAAAGATAAATATACAATTTTAATTAATTTACCGTATTCCTCTAAATAAGCTAACTAATTAAACGACTTGTGACTTATTTTTAAAATATACTCTTTCAAGACAACCTAAGTTGTGGTGAATAATATTTTTTTATCTTTGAGACAAGTTTTGAAATGTGTAGAATAAAGTGTTTTGTCTAATTAACGAGAACTAATGAGAATAATTATAAACTATTTATATTTATTGCTTTAAAATTATACACATTCTCCCTTTTCTTCTCATGTTATTTCTTCTCAAATGATCATTCCTCTTTATATATCTATACTATATTAAAAACAATTCCTAGATCTCTTAGAATTTAAGTAGTACACATAGAATTGCTTAAAGTACAACGCTTAACGTTAACCACTTTTTAGGACAAATTTGTCTTTTAACATACTTACAAATTCAACCCTTAACTTTACTCAATTTTTTGTTATTTAAACAATATTTTCACTTTTCTCTCTTGTTGTAAACCCACTACCACACGAATTTTAAATGAAAATAACTTTTTCTTATGTTAATGTATTTTTGAATTACACCATAAAAATGTTCATTTATTACTATAGTTTTTAATTTAAAAAAATGATATATTAGGTGATTAACATTGTCTAGCAATATTTTGAAAACCGGGCCAGACCTACCGGTTGAACCGGGAACCGGGGTCTGACCGGTTCGATTCATCCGATCGGAGCGCTTTTGAGTCAAACCGGTCGGTTGGACCGGGAACCAAATTTTTAGTGGTTAAACCAGATTTTTATTAAAAAAAATCAATATTAACCTATATATTTTTATTATATTTACAACATCACGAGTTTCTGGTCCGACCGGCCTGACCATAGACTGGTAAGGAGATCGATTCGACGTCCGATCCTATCCTGAAAACATTGTTAATAGCCATAACTTTTAAATTAAATATTTGGCATAACAATAGTCAAAAATAGCCTTACAGGCATAAAAATTATCATATTATTTACAACTATGTGGTATCTTTTAATACTATTTATTAAATCTAATCGAAGGTTTAAGATTTTTGTTTTCAATAGATCCCTTCGTTATACGTATATATAGCATATCTATTATATTTCTTTTTACAAAAGTTTTGGTTTTGTTAGAGCATTCATATTGGAGCTTCCATCTCCATCTATGTAAAAAAAAACACTTTTATCTAGATTTTGTTAGTTTTTCATAAATATCTCACATTCGACTCTCTATCTTAATCTTTTTTTTTACGCACAAACATTATTTATTATTATTTTTCTTCTTACACATTCATAGTAAAAAATATAACTCTCTATCTCTATCTATTTATTATGCACAAACACTTATTTTATTATTTTTTTCTTTCCTACACACTCACAATAAATATAGAGGGTTGAATATGAACCTCTAAATATAGAGGTGTACTTACTTTCTATATATTTTTCTCTATTATAGAGATTCCAATGTGATGATGTTTTTGTTGTTTTCTTTATTCTTTACTCTATATAATATAGAATAGAGACTTCTATGTGAATGTTATTATGTGTTAAGACCAAAATGCTTGTAGGACCATGTGCAGTAGGGATGGGCTTTTTTTTTCCTCAAATACTTGTACTTGTATCCGTACCTGTATCTATATCCGTACCAATTTTAGGTATTCAGTACATGTATCGGTACCCAGTTTTATTGATTTTAGTATTTGATACTTTCGGTATTAGTACGGGTACTGCAACCGAATTTTATATAGACCTTAATTTTTTTTATATTTTGTTTTATTTCATATTATGGTATTTATAGTACTCGCATTGATTTTACCTATATGGTGACCGTATCGTATTGGTACTCGTACCAATTTTACCTATTTGGTACTCATACTATATTGGTACTCATGTCAATTTCACATGTTTAGTACCTGTACTAGTGCTCAAAAACTAAATAAAAAAATGGTACCAAAGCGGGTACAGTACTGAAATACTCATACCCACATTGTACCAATATATTTGTTACGGTATTTGGTACTCGGTTTTGTTACAAATTGGTACCGGTAGTTTCGGTACCGGTATTGTACCAATAGTGGTTTGACTAAAAAGTGCAAAAGTTTCTGCCACGTCATTGCTATGTAGGCAGTTAGGCCTTAACTAAACTACACCCTCACGAACGTGTAGTGGTTTAGCTAAAAAAGGATGGTGATTTGTCATGATGTGATTGACTAAAAAAAGTTCAAAACACGTCTCATCATGCCCGTTAATTCCCTAACGCCACCCGCCCTTAATGCCCTTTATCGCCACCATCCGCATCTGTGTGTTGGTTTCACCTTTGCCATTAGCTCAATACATACAATCTAATAACTTTATAAAATGAATACACGATTCATTTGACGTACACATAAACCTTAAATGCAATAAGATAGATGGGATCAATTACCCCGAATCCCTTTAGTGTGCTTAAAGACAAAGATTTATTACGATATATACATGCTTACAGTTATAAGCAATTTCATTTGAAACAACATGCAACAAGTAAAACTAGTTGTGGTTAACGAACTCATCACAATAAGAATGTGGGGGTGCCTTATATTTTCACACGTGGAAAACTACCGTCTAAATGCCATATCAGTTTTCACACTCTATCACATGACAGAGAAAGTGATTTTCACATGTCACATCATTTTAAATTTTAGTTACAAATATATTTTATGTTTAAAATAAATTGTAATTAAAAACATACTTAAACATTTAAAAGTAAATCTTGAAAACGAAACAAACAATGATAACTTGTTCTCTTAGGGCAGGATTATATTCAGGACTTAGAAATGTGGAATCATCAAAAACCAAACAAACGGTGAAAAAGAAAAGAACAGAGTCATAAGAAACACTGAAACAATACTTTTTCGATATCTGTGTAACAATTCTTATTCTAGTTTAAGTACTTGATTATGGATTTAAATAATTTCAACTTTCACCAATTAATCGATAACACTTTCAATTTTTGGTTTGTATCACACCACTCCCAACTTTCAACTTATTAACCGATAGCACTCCCAAACAAATCCAACACTAACACAGTTTGCTGGCATCAGCGCCACGTCATCAAAAAGCTAAGTCAGATGACAAGTTAGCTGGCATGTCATCAAAAAGTTCCACATCAGACGCCGCGTCAACACATAAGTGCCATATCAGCAAAAAAACTATCTGGGTTAGAGTCTAGTTAGTTTGGAAGTGTTATCGGCTAATAAGAAAAAAGTTGGGAGTGATGTGTTACAAATCGAAAGTTGGGAGTGCTTATCGACCAATTGGTGAAAGTTGAAGTTATCTATATCAATATCCCTAATATCTAAGCTATAACGTTTGGAGTCTTAAGAGCTTCTAATATCTAAACCAACGGGCCCCAAGGCCTAGCTTATTTGTCTCAACAAGAGGGTTGGCCCTATTATGTTTGTTGAGTCTATGAGCTTCTTATATCCCCAAGGCCTAGCGTATTTGTCACAACAAGTGGGTTTGCCCTATTGGTGGAAATAGAGGGCTCCTTCTCCTACATAGCGCATATGCGTCACCGTGGAGCCCCTAGGTTATAGATCCGTGTATTACACGACTTTCATAAAGAAAATATCTCACGTACTAATAAATAATTTAGCATATTATATATTATTACTAATTAGTTTTATTTTACTTAAAAATATCAAATTAATGCATGATTACATTACATTAATGAATAGAGCTAATAATATTGTTTAAACACAAATATGTCAAATGATATGCATGTACCATATATGCCAGAGCTAACCATTTGATTGATTTGGTGAAATAAAGCACTCACCTGATAGCTGAATATTCGGTTAAATTCTATACAAAAATGGGTACTTCATTAGTTCGGTTAAATTCTATACAAAAATGGGTACTTCATTAGTTACAGGTAACGGTTACAATTCTTGGTAGCCTGTTGTTGAAATGAAAAGTTAAATTTAGACCTTTTTGAAAGACAAGAAGTTTTTTAACTAAAAAAACATCAACTATAATCTGTTATGATGTTTTAACTAAAAAACAGACACAAAACGGATTACATAATTAGATAACATACATTTGGGCTAGCGAAACGCTTTGCAGGCTAATACACTTATTTATTCGATGATAGTATTTGTATAATTGAACTCACATAATTTATACATTGTGTTTCCCCTACCAAATTCAAATGCCTTGGGATTTACGACAAGAACAAGTTAGTAGAATATATTTGACAAGTTCAGTCACTTAAAATAAGACAAAAAATATTGTGTTGTATAAAACGATTGATAAATACAATTGTATATTAAAAAAACATGGGGACCATCTTAGCAACAATTGATAAATACAAGGATGTTTTTGACAGATGGTGTAAAAAAAATAATCGTCGCCTGAGAGATTCGAACTCTCGCGGGGAAACCCCATGTACTTAGCAGGCACACGCCTTAACCACTCGGCCAAAGCGACTTTTTGATATAATAACGATAACATCATATATTATAGACGATCATTAAGCAAAGAACTACCGTTAAAGATTGCATCATAATCTACAAAATATATTTTTTAATCCATTTTGTTGACACGTTTAAACACCATGATCTTGTTCATTCCGCAATCAAGCTATCAGGGGCGAACCCACCCTTTGGCCAAGATGGGCGGCCGCACCCTTTGAAATATGGTTGAACACCTCATCCGCACCCAGCAAATAAATTCCTGTGTCCGCCACTGCAAGCTATTACATGCTTATTGCTTCAAATATAGTGTTAAGCTTTTCTGCGAGGCATTATCTTTGGTTTATATCGACGGGCTTGTATCTAAGATGAGAAGTGTCTTTTTAATTATGTGGTACCGTCTCCTAGTCATGTTTGGACAAAAGAAAGCCGAATCTATCAAGAATCTTGAAGACGCCTTACTATAGCCACCAAGTGCGACTTTTGGGAAATCTAAAACGTACTCAAAGAAGACTAGCTATCTTCCTGACTTCATGACAGATTACACGTAGTTAGTTTTCATTGATGCCAAGGAGATGTAGTGCGTTACACTGGAAACTTAAAACTACCCAACAAGGAACATAAGCTAAAACCATAGCAGAATTGTGCATGATGTCAATGGTGAATTTAAGGAGTTGTCTGTTGAAACCGAGATAATGGTTTGGCTAAGGGAATGTGAAAAAGGTGACTGTAGTAATGAAGGCTGAAGCAACAAAGCAATTGACTTGGTGGATGAGTTGTTCTTGAAATGTAGATATGAATTCATGAAAGATTAAGGTGTTGCAGTTCATCAATGATCTAAATTATATTTTTGTATATATGTTCAACAGATAATACATAAACAGATAAATGTACAACAAATGAAGCATATCCCAAACAACAATGTACACCAAAAACTAAATAAACATATCACAAACAACAGATACACTCACCCTGATATTAGGACTAAAGAGTGCTGCCTGCAGCGTACAAACAATATGCAGCACATTATTCAATGTCTTGTATGTCGTCCAGAATCCTCCATTGAAGCTGAGCAAAAGCAGATCACGAAAAGTAAGCATAAAATGCGACCCAGGTTCACTTTTTGGTACAACTTTTTCGGTTTATAGTGAACAGTTAATTCATCAAGGTAAGCGATAATCTATATAATTATGTAAAGTGATTTAGGAGGTTGTATGCACTAAAAATATGTTACGTTTCAAGCCCCTTTCAACCCGTTTGACCGGCTTCTTTTTAGCTATTTTTCTTTGACCCATTGGTAATAAAGATAAATCACCCACGTCGAATGCTCGCTTTGCACATTTAAATGTCTAAGAAGCTAATGGACTCGGCGCATGGCGCTAAAAAACTTGTAACACAAACGTTGCCTCTGAAAAGATTGCTAGAAAAGCATTTTAAGAAAGGTAATAAAGCTTACCTCAAGCTTCTAGGGAGGCCAAGGTTCTTTTAAGCAGTGCCTTTAACTATCATGACAGGGCATGATACATGGTTGGAGCAGTAGTTACTTACACTTCCCAAAAACATCCTGCATTTATACAAAAATGCTATGCAGTTATAGCGGTCCAAAATCAAATAGCGGTCAAGGTCCGCTATAAGATATATAGGTTATAGCGGTGCTATAGCGGTGGTATAGCAGTAGTTTTTATATCATGCATAATTTATGTATTTATATATATATATATATATAGGGTAGGGTTCTAGAGTGAACACTAGGTTGAGAGTGAATTGTGTGAACTAATCTGGGCCATTGGATTACATCATCTAGAGATTTTTAAACAATGGCAAGATTGTATTATAATGTTGTAACTTCCATTTAAATGAATTGACAGAAGGGCATTTGTGTCTTTTGTAAATTGCATTTATTAAACAATATAATCAAAATCCCTAAAATCTCGCTAGTTTCCGTATATACAAGATACACAGTTGTTAGTGCACATGTGTACAGTCTCGCTAGTACCAGTTTATACAAGATACACAGATATTCGTTTATACACATGTGTATAGTTTCGCTAACTATCAGTTTATACAAGATACACGGCTGTTAGTTTATACACATGTGTACGATCTCGTTAACTATTAGTTTATACAAGATACAAAACTGTTAGTTTATACACATATGTACAGACTTTTATACATTTGTGTATTATATACAAAAATGGTTACATATGTGTATATTAACAACATATAGTATATTATGCATGCACACGAGTAGATTCATATAAAAATTATGAAATTAATGAAAACGAAACAAGTCACATGTATGCAAAAATAATAACTTCATCACATACTCAAAAAAAAAGTTAATGCCCAAAAATAATTACAATTCAATCTCAGAGAAATTTTACAATTTTTGTTGAAAATTATAAAAAGTTAAAAACAATATATTATGATATTTATATATACGGATAATAAAAGAAAAACAATATTCAAGTTAAAATTAAAACAAAATTTGTGGATAAAGAAATGATGGAGAAATAATTAAAAAGGAGAGAGAGAGAGAGAGAGTTAAGATATGAGAAAATTAAGGGATTTTAATTTAACATACTTGGCTAATGTCAATCTTACCCTTTTAATCTAAAAAATGATCAAAGGCCAAGATTAGTTCACTCAGTTCATTCTCAAAAAGTTGTTCACTCTTGAACCTAATACTATATATATATATATATATATATATATATATTAAAAGTATATATATAATAAATATCAAAATCATTCGATTTAGGAAGCCTAGCCATGAGAGCCCAGACTCCAGCGATTTAGGATTTAGGAAGTGGAAGTCCACGATTTCTAGAGTTAGGTTTTATTTTGTCGAACAATGAAGAATCAGGCAACCAACGAAGAAGACTTTAGGCCTCGATTTAGGTTTAATTTTGGGTTTGGGCCTTTATTTTTGGGTTTAAATTTTAAACAAATAGTTCATTAATGTGGGCTTTTGGGCTGAAATATAAAAACCACTAAAAGCAGTGCTACGACCGCCATATGGGTTTCACAATAGCGGTCAAATAGCGGCCTTTAGCACCGCTAATAGCGGAACCGCTATAAGGGACCGCTATTTGAACCGCTATGACATCGTATGTCCGCTAAGCGCTATAGCGGTGCTATAGCACCGCTATAGCACGCTATTGACTGCATAGCAAAAATGGATGCTTATGTTTAGTGAAAAAAATCTCTAATTCCTCACTAATCAGCCATTTGAGTGTTGTGTCTAAAACTTTCAAATTTTATATAAACAATTAGTATTGTTTTGAAAAAAAAAACTAACTTCTTGAATCAAATTATTTAGGAGGTTTTATGAATTAAAAATACCCGTTTCCCATTTTGAAGGAAATATATTTTTGAATGAATTAATAAGCGGCCACTGGACCCGTTTAAGATAAAACATGACTCAAATCAGCCCAAAAATTCCACCTCTAATATTCTCGAGTAACACATTACATTTCTCTTATAGGACTGTACCCCCATGTTCCTCTTACGGTATACGCCAGGCTAAATTTCCACTTCTTAATTCATTCAAAAGTGATATCTCCTGCAAATCACACTGCTCACAAATATTATACCTCCTACTTGGCAGCATAACAAAGGGCCATTGACGATGACACGAAATCACAAGCATTTGCGTTATTACTTGTACATCATAGTTGTAAATGAAGTTAATCAGGCTAGGCTAGAATAGCTGATAAGCAATAAATCCTATTCTATCTGCCAATAGGCACCTCATTCATGATCCAAATGCAGTATACCTTGGTAAGTCTAATGTTACTACTGAGTTACACACTGTTTATATTAGAAAAGTGTATGAAGCATATCCAGTTTTGGGGCATAGGCATAATGGTGTCATTCAGTTAAACATCAATGTATGCTACACTTCACTTGCCTTGTGTTTAGGTGATAAAGAATACTAAAATAAGCTGCCTTCCAAAACAGCAGGTGAAATGTGGAAATGGACTCTATAGGTCTCAAGTATTTAATATGAATATCTAATTTCACAACGGGCCTATAAAAGTTTATACAAGCATGGCTGAAGATGCTTATACATAACAGCTTAACAAGAAAAATATAAGATGCTGCAAGAAACAATGTTACCTCTTAATAGGGCCAAAAGAGCGGCATCCCATTACAAGCAAATCAGCATGCAATTCCTCAACAGCTTCACATATTTTCTCCTTAGGATCCCCGATCAGTACTTGAGTTTTGACTTCAGCCTGATACTAAATTGTTAACATACTTATATAACTCTAAAATCAGCAATATCAAAATAATAATAATAATAATATCTCACGGAAGAAAAGAAAAAAAGACAAGTTGCAAAAGTAACCACAATCCTAAATTTCCTTTTCCTGACTCACAAAAGGGGAGCTTCAAACCACAATCCTAAATGAAGTAAAAAAATAGAGAAATGAATCTAACATTCTTATCGGCACAGATCTTCAAAGCATGAGTTATGATAGCGTCGGAAATCCGCCGCTGGTGCGCTTCAATAGCCGCAGTAAACGCGGGCACCTCCACATCACCTGAATCAGAAATTGTTAGTACAGATCCTAAAGAATCAACCTGCCATATAATGAAGAGAATTGACTTAACTTGGACCACCGAAGGGGATAGAGCCGGGATTGAGACCGGCGGCGATTGAGGGCGGTGATTGAACGTGAATAATGATTAAGGAACCTTCTGGATGAAGCTTGACGTTATCCAGTGCCCAGTGTAGACCCTTCATGCTCTCTTCGCTGCCATCCACCGCCACCACCACGCATCTTAGGTTGTTTTCACTCATCATTTCAGTTTACTTTTCTCACCAACAGAATTGATTTTCGGATATTTGAGACTGGATATCAATGGCGTTGTACGTGGCAGAGTCGTGATTGAATTTTTAGCCCTTTTTTTTTTTTTTTACAGTTTTCGTGTGCCGCTGTGTTCGAGTTGACACTCTCTTCGCGAGTTCACTAAAAAAAGGAAATTAAAAGCAAATAAAAGTGTTCTCGGGTTTTGTTATTCAGAAGAAGAATAAAAAATATTTTGTGTGTTCGTTCTCGAGTTTTGAAGGAAAAGAAACTTATCATAATCAAATACAAATCACATTTTGTATATAAACAGTAAGAATCATTTAAAAAGTTTCATATAAAATCCAATCAATTATAAAGAATAGAAAATAATAAACTAAATAATATCAATTATATTAAATTATCTATAATTATGATAACAAGTAATTAATTCTTTATTTGGATATTTCTTTTGTTTTCGATGTGCTGGTAAAGAAAAGTGCTGATTTAATTCACATATGTGCTAAAATCAATCATCTTGATTAATTTTCACGTGCTAATATAATTCAAAAGTGCTACTTTTATACGTGTATTGTTTTAGTAGGTGCTTTTAACTTTTTTTATGTGCTAGGATCTGTTCTTACGGTTTGTAGGATAAATATGGTTTGTATCGGAACCAATCCCACCTATTATAAAGAAAATATACAAGTATAAAATTCTATAAAAAAACAGAGACGGTTACAGACCAATGGCAGGTAGACGGGCACCAAGCTGCGCGCTACCCCTTTCTGAATAACAAACCTACCCTGCTAAAAACAAAATTATGCCCCTTCACATACGCGGTGTTACTACTTACCACCTGCTGAACCCGCTTGAGGAACCGCACTGTGTCAGGGGCGAGAGCGCCAAAGGTATCGAAAGCGAACGAGACAAACACGTGCTGATTATTGATGCAAGCTTTTTCGTGCTAGCTACTTTGCCCGCCTCCGCCTTGGTTATCGCTTGGCCCGCCACAAACCCGTGGTCCCTTAGCCCAACGAGTGGAAACACACCTGTCAAATCGACGCACGCGTGTTTCCCTCCTTCCCATCCAAAAACAAGAATGTCGACGGGTCGTAGGGTAGATCTCCCTTCTAATGGATCAGTCAAGAAGTTCACCGGGGTTTCCTTTTTTGGCGAGATACATGCCCGCTTAAGGACATCAAGAAGCACATCTCAAACTAAATCACGATATTTAAAGCCCGTAATTCTTTGCAATGGACTGCATACTCCCCAAAAAAATCCAAGCAAGCCTTCCGATAAACGGGACACGTGTCATCAATCGGGAAAAGGGGTACCATCAGCCGGTACTTGAGGATAGCCCGGTATTCCACAACCGACATACATTTCCCTAAACCTTCAATAGCAACAACAGACAGGAAATCCTAAGCATTGGGGGCTCGCAAACACTCAAACATGGCTCGCTACCGCGGGGACAATGCAAACTTCTCTTCAAGTGTCTTGACAATTTCACCATATAAGGCATTCGCTAGAATTTTCCGGGCTTTAAGGGGGCGGTGTTTTTAATGTATAAACCGCCAAGATCAAGATCGGGAAGAGAACTATACATAGTGTCCAACGCTCCCTTGTAATCAGAGTGAATGTGGTCTTGAAGAACCCACGATTGGGCCCTTGAAGCCACAAAAGCCGCAACTGCGTGTGGGGTTCAACATTTTTCGTATATTTTTCCCATTTGACTGGCCGTCACAAAACATCTATTTTTCTCCGTTTGACAAGTTCGTCGCAACGTGCGTGTCCTGGATTTACTTAGTTATTTTTTTCTATATTTTACATTTCGATATAATTTATCTTCAACGAGTGTGCGTAATTCAAAGATTTTACGTCTGCTTTCACTCGGCGGTAGTTTTTTTCCAATTTTATTTATTTTGTTTTAAGAGGTTTTCGATGTCCGTGGTCGCTGACAATGGTATAGCATTATTATTACTTGATACAGTTTTATGACAACTACTGCAACGCATGGACTTAATACTAGTACCAGATAATAAAAAAGTTATATATTTAAAAAACATGATGTGTTACACAAATTGAATAAATCTAATTTAATTTATATAGCAAGTATTAAAAAAGTTGTATCTTTATTAGGGTTGTTCAAATTGCTCGGCGCTCGACGCTCGTTCGATGCTCGCTCGAAAAATACTCGGAATTTGCTCGTTCGATTCAGCTCGATTAAAAAATGCTCAGTTATGATCGGTTCGGTTTGCAAACGAACCGAGCATGAGCAAAGGTCCGCTTAGTTCGGCTCGGCTCGGTTGGCTCGATTTATTATTTAATATATATATAATATCTCAGTCGGCTCGGTGCTCGATTTATATTTAATATATATATATTATGTGTGTGTGTGTGTGTATCATTTTTAATGAAATGACTAGAGACTAAGATCAACAATGTTTGGTCCAAGATCCAAACAGAGATAATTTAAGAAATTAGAATTGAAATCCAATACCAATACTTCATTGTCCAATACTTAAATGCCCATTTGAGTAATTGAGTCAAAATTTAAATACTAAAATGTGAAACGTCGATCAATACCCGAGTCTCAACCCGCCATTCGATTCAGAAGTACAAGACCCTATTCAAAACCCCTATTGGCCATCGTTATTCGATTTCTCCATCGCCACTCGCGAAGACGCCAACTCGTCAGGCTTTTGCTGTCACACCCCGAACCGCAGCGGAATAAAAGTCGGGGCATAATTGGGTTATCACCAAAGCTCATGATATTTACTAAGATGTTTCATATTTATTAAATTCAAATTACAAACTTAAATATCCAAAAACAAAATTCATACAATTACAAAGGAAAATGAAACTATAGATTTATTCAAAAGCATGAACTTGTTTATTCTTCTAGGCCATCCTAAGTGTTTCCTGTCTCGGCTGGATCACCTGTATCATGTGTAAAACAGGGGAGATTTTGGGTCAACAAAAGTTGGCGAGTGAACCTCGATAAATCATTTTGACTAATTTCTTGTTTTATTTATTAAAGAAAATTCGTGCATTATCACATGTGAGCAAACATATATATGTAAACAATCACAAACCACTTTGTATGAGTATATGACATGAATGATGATGTATTTGAGATCAAGGCTCAATCAAACGGAGCCGATCTAATGAGGCTCCTGATACTCAACCCGTATCCCACGGGGAACTGATGGGCCTAATGAAATGCGTGCACTGAAATGATAAAATTCAATCTACATATAATTCACACAACAATTGATACACATTTGATCACGGATATGATGTATGCACAAGTGTTTAAATAAAATAAAAGAATAGTACGACACATGATACACCCCAAAACATGATTAAAACGGTGAATTGGTAGAGATTCACTCACAGTGGATGCGTTTCTTGATGACGAGGAATGCGCACGAATATTATGATTCAACCGACGAGGGAAAACTAACCTAAATAATAACGACATGATTCGATTAAATAAATAAATTTTATTTGAGATTATTATTTTTAATTAGTGTTCTTTAATGAGATTTTTAGATTTATTTTTGTGAGTTTAATGCAAATTTTTAACTTTAAAAACCTTATTTTTAAGTATTTTTAAATAATTTTTCAATTAAATAAATAAACAAAAATAAATAAAAATGGGTTGACTTTGCCAGGGTTTGACCGGGTATGACCGGTCAGACTGTATGTATTCCAGGCGGTAAGTGAGGTTCGAACTCGAGACCTCTCGTATACGTGCACGCAGCTCTACCAACTGAGCTACGTGTCTAACCCGAAATATTCTTTGTTTTAATTATATATATATACTAACTAACTTTAACCTTATTTAGTTTTTATTAAAAATGATTTAATATGGCCGAACCGGTTACAGAAATCCGGAATCAAACTCGGGACCTTCGGTTCGAGTGCACACAGCCCAACCAGTTGGGCTGTGTGTCTAATCTGCTTAACTACTGGATTATATTCCTCTTATATATATACTGTGAATTGATCTGAATAGGTTTTAAAAATGTTAGTTTTATTTCAGAAAGTCGGAAACATGTGTGATTCGAACCCGGGACATGTGTTTTATATTTGCACACAGTCCACCGCTGGACTGTGTGTATAACCCGGTTATATACCCGATTTTAATTACATTAATATACAACTTAGTCTTCGTCTTCTTCACTAAGAAAACACAGAACAGTGAACCCGACTGTTTTTGCTTAACCGATCAACAAACTTATACTCGATTGAAATAGAATAGAAAAATAAAGATTAAGTAATATGATATACCAAGACAGAGAGTTTTCTTCAGATTTCCGGCAAGTTTCGTCGACCCTGATTTGCGATTTCCGGCTGAATGAAATGATTTAACAATATTGATTATTGATTTGAGCAATTAAATTATCAATCAAGAGGTAGTAAGGAGGTTTAGACAATTATACCGTCTGAAGAACAAATGCGGTTTTCTGATCAGCGATTCCGGCGATATTCCGGCGAGTGCGAAAATCTCCGGCGACGAGCTTTGGAAGAATTAAAACTTCAGAAAGAGAGTGCGGTTCTGAGCGAAATGTTTACCAGGAGTTTGAGTGGGCATTTATAAGGAGGACATGCCGATTGGGTTCGAATTAGGGGTCAAGATTCGCGGTCAATGATTTCCAACGGTTTTGACTGAAATTGAGTGCCAGGCAACGGTTATAACTGATGTCGAAATTAGTTTATGCGTTTCAGTCAAGGGAAATGGCAACATTTGCGGAGTTTCGGTGTTTCCGGCGATTGCGAGTTCTGGGCGCGCTGATTACCGGTTTTGATTTTCGGTTTTTTACTATAAGTTTTATTTGTTTCAGTACATAACACAAATGATGTGTGAGGCGGAGTGGTGTGGTGTGTGTGTGTCTTTGCGGGAGACCCGAGTTCGAGACCCGGCGACTCCATCTATTATTTTCAAGTTTATTTTACTTATTATTATTATTATTTATTAAGTTTTTAACTTCTATAATATTTATTAATTATGAGATGTTTAAAAATGGTCGGCACGATCAATACGCAACGAACTTTTAACCGAATGCTTGATTATTAAACGAAGCGGATTTTGAACCCGTTTTTCATAAATGTTACATTTGCTTTAATTGGTTCATTCAATTTCAAACTTCCGATAGAACAAGGGTTTGTTTCAATTAGTCGGCGATTTATCTTCCCGCTTAGTTAATCTCGATAGAACTTGTTGATGTTTTTGTATTCCTTGTTATTTGTTAAATTTTTACATGTGTTCTATTGGATGAAACATCAAAGACGAAAATTGCACTTTATTCTAATAATTAGCACTCTAATCGTCACTTTCCTTGTTTGTTCTGTAACGCTCAATACTCGCTCGACGTTCATTCGAAAAATGCTCGGATCGAAATACGCTCGCTCGACTTTGGCTCGGTTGAAAAAACGCTTGGTTCGATTCGGATCGGTTTGTAAACGAACCGAGCACGAGCAAAGGTCTGATCGGTTCGGTTCGGCTCGTGAACGACCCTAATCTTTATTAGTTAATGTGCACGTTGTATCCAAATCGTATCCAATTTGACATGACAAATTCGTGGTTAAAAACGCGGAAAAAATTAACAAATTTATTATTATTACTAGTATTAAGCCTCTGCGTTGCAGCGATTGTCGTAAAACCGTGTTAAGTAGTACCAATGTTATACCACTGTCAGCGACCACCAGAGAAGCTCGTAAAACAAAATAAATAAATGTAACATTCGTCAAAAAACGGGTTTCCAAACCCGCTTCGTTTATCAATCAAATAGTCAGTTATAAGTTTCGTTGCGTATTTATGGTTCATATTATTTTAAACAATACATAATTAATAAATATATTAGAATTTGAAAACCATAATTTATAAATAATAATAAATAGTGAGAAAAAAATAAAATGGAGACGCCGGGTTCCGAACACGGGTCACCCACAAACACAAACACACACCACACCACTCTGCCACACATTGCTTTTGTAATAAACACGGAAACAATAGGATTTATAATAAAACCGAAAAGTCAAATCTGCAATCAGCGCGCCCAGAACTCGCACTCACCGGAAAAACCGACGGTCCGCGATTTTGGCTACCTTTCCTTTGACTGAAAGGCACAATTTAATCTCGACGCCAGTTATAACCGTTGCCGGCAGTCAATTTCGGTCATAACCGCCGGAAAACTTTTGACCGCCAACCTTGACCTCGATTCAAACCCAATTCAGCTGTTCATCCCTATAAATACTCACTCAAACATCTCGTAAACCTTTCGCTCTCAACTGCACTTTCTTTCCGATGTTGCATTTTCCTCAAAAGCTCGTCGCCGGAGATCTCCAATTTCGCCGGAACATCGCCGGAATCCCTGATCAGAAAACCGCGTTCGTTCATCAAACGGTATAATCATCTAAACCTTTCCTGTTATCTCCTAGTTTATACTTTAATTGTTCAAACCAATAATCGAAACTGTTAAAACAGTTCATACAGCCGGAAATCACAATCAGAGCCGACGACACTTGCCGGAAAACTGAAGCAAACTCGCTGTTCTGGTATACCATATCATTTAATTTTTTTGTCCATTTCAATCAAGTATAAGTCGTGATCGATTAAACAGAACAGTCGGATTTCACTGTTCTGTGTTCTTATAAACGAAGAAGATGAAGTCGAATATAAGTATTAGTATAATTAAAATTGGATATTCAAACGGGTTAGACACACAGTCCAGCGGTGGACTGTGTGCAAATACGACAGCTTTCACCCAGTTATCATAGGGCATATCTTTGGTACGGTATGCCCTTGCGCTTCCAACATCCTCGTACCCACCTTGTCTCACAAATATTTTTTTTGCATCGTGTTTGCGGTCAGAGTACCACTTCATAATCAAACTCTTAATGTCACCCTTTATGTTTTTTGCTTGTAGATCCCGTTCAATTTCGTCAAAGTTAAACATTTCCTACAAATTCAATAAGAAAAGTTAAAATATTATTATAAATTAAGTCTAATGACCCGTGAAACGACGGAAAATTATATGCATATAACTTATTTACCCTCAAGTGGCTCATGAGCGCATCCTTGTACGGTTGTGCCACATTCTCCCATCCAACTTTATCGAACGGGCTGTACCGCCACATAAATAAACCGGCCTCTCTTGTAAACATGTCCCTTCCTTCACCAACGGGGGTAAACGTGACATCCCTTTCAAATGTCAGGGATACGACCCCCCCGCCTTAACCTTACGAGGAGTTTTTCATTGTTGGCTTTCCCCCTAACCCTCTTCGGGGGATCAGCTTCAATTAAAACATAAATAATTAGTAACAACATTTATAATATATATGAAACATAACAACTAAAAAATATTTAAAACACAAATAATTAGAAACAACATTTGTAATATATCAAATATAAGAACTAAAAAATAATTTATTAAAAGACTTACCATCAAGCTCGTGCGTGCCTCTCAAAAAATGATTTAGAGGCGGTGGATCACCGGCACCGTCTCCCCATGTCCCCACGGGGCCAGATCGGCCATCAAATAAGCAAGTATCAATAGTACCGAAATCATGATTCCTAAAAACTTGCAAATGTTACAGCATGTATATCTAATAGAAATTAATAAAAAGTACAAGTGTAACTCATATTCAGATAAATATTTCAACAAGCGTTTATCAAATACAAATTAATATAAATTAATATAAATTACAATAATTTTTCTATTAATCAGACTCCACATAATCGGGATCGTCCTCATCACAATCAGTCTCGACCTCAAACACTTCATCGACGGCAGCCGTTGGGGGATCAACTTCAACTGCAGGCTCACCCGCAGTAACATGAGAAGAAGATCCAATTTGAAAGTATTGGGTCAAGTCAATGACAAGTGGACAGTCAGATGAAGAGTTGTTTCGACAACGTCAGTATCTTCTAAGCCTTTGTTAGCATTTTGAACCTTCTTGGCGTGGTCATTAATTAATGGTTGATCCCAAATTTTCGATGATTAACATTTTCAACTACCCACCTATGTTTATTTCTTTGGTTTTGAGATGGTTCTTGGATGAAGAACACTTGTTTGGCTTGCGAAGCAAATATGAGTTGATCGTCTTTGTCCCATTCATGTGCTTATACTGGTGATATTATTGTCATGGTTTACACCCCTTCGAGTATCAAACCACTTGCACCGAAATAGGACAGTTGAATAATCATTTGTATAACGCAACTCAATAATTTCTTGTATTTGGCCATAAAATTTGACACCGTTCTCTCCAACCACTTCCACCCCAGAGTTTTGCGTTGCACAGTTTGCATCACGTTCAAGTGTCTTAAACCTAACACCGTTGCCTACGCAAGCAGTGTAAGTATAAGCATTCATTTTCGCACAAATTGAAAGAGCATACAACTCTGGGGTGGAATTCTAGAGAATTTTGTGTTTTCATCGAATGGACCTAACAAATAGAAAGTAATAATGTTTGTTATATATGTATTACCTAGCAAATGTGAGTAATGCGTGCTATATACGTATATATGTATTATACCTTATGGAGAAACCATCCCGAAAATGCAGTTTTAAGATCATCTTGGGGATGTGTATGTTTGATTTCACTACATTGATCACTAACATAAGCAGAGAATGAAAAATACTAATTAACAAATTATGAAAAGTTAAAAGATAGAAATACTCACTTCATGTACTCCCTGACTTCTGCGCAGTTTTCGAGGACAAACCATTCCAACTCGCTTTTTTCGATGAATAATAGATGTTTGTCCTTTATTGCGCCAACAAGACGACATTTGGACTTAAACACCCATAACTTTCTTTTTTCAACAACGACATCCTCGTTTCTATCTGGGCGATTGAACTTAGTCTGAACATCTTGAAGGTACATTGAACAAAATGTTAGAGCTTCTTCAAGCACATAACCTTCAGCTATACAACCTTCCGGCCTTGCCTTGTTTTTGACATAGTTCTTTAGTTTTTTCATGTATCGTTCAAATGGATACATCCATCTAAAAGCTACTGGACCTCCAACAATCGCCTCATCAGGTAAATGCACAAGTAAATGAACCATAATGTCAAAGAATGCAGAGGATAGATCATCTCTAACTTGCATAAGCTGGTAACAATGTCATCCTTCGCTTTCTTCATATCATCCACCGATAGTGTTCTAGAGCAAAGTTGTTTAAAGAACATACAAAGGTCTACTATCGGCGTAGACGTGTCTTTGGTCAAAAGCCCTCTAACCCCAATCGGGATCAAACGTTGCATGAGGATATGACAGTCATGAGATTTCAACCCGGTAATGTTAGCATTGTTATCTGTCAGCCTCTTACTGATATTAGATCCAAACCCATCTGGTAGTTTAACATTTTTTATAAACTGACAGAAAAGTATTCGATCATCGGACTTGAATGAGTACTTTGGGTGGGGACTTAAGAACTTGCCACCCGATTGTTTCAGCCATTGTGCCGGCCGAATGTTTAGGTTTTTCAATTCGGACCGCGCATTTGGCGTGTCTTTGCTCTTATCGTTCATTAGAAGAGTACCGAGTAAGCTGTCGCACACATTTTTCTCTATATGCATTATATCTAAGTTATGTTTCAGATGCAAAGAAGACCAGTACTCAAGATCAAAAAATATGCTTCGTTTGGACCAGTTCAGCTCGCAATCTGACCGTGTTATCCTCCCACCTCCAAAAGCTGGATGCTTGCCAGGTAGACGCTTAATTAAACGACTATGTTGAGTTTCTATGTCAGCTGGACTAAACTGTCTTGGAGGGTCTCGTGTCTCGGGTCTCCCGTTAAATTCGAGACTTGTTCTCCAATGATGGTTGGCATCTAAAAACCGGCGATGACCAACATAAGCACATTTACCAGTTACACGTATTGAAGGAGTGTCTTGGTTGTAAGTTGGGCATGCCATGTAGCCTTGACTGCTCCAACCTAATAGACTACTACGGGCTGGAAAGTCATTTATGGTCCATAACAACGTCGCCTTCATTGTGAAGTACGTGTTTGTTGCTGCGTCTTTAGTACGTATACCTAACTGCCACAATTGGTTAAGCTCATCCACTAACGGTCTAAGGAAAACGTCCATGTCTTATCAAAGTTGAACTTTTTTTCCCAAACCTACACATAAACATTCAAATTATGAAGTTAAATATATTTTTTTCTCAAACCTAAACATAAACATAGAGATTATCAAGTTAAACATATTTTTTTTCAAACATAACCATAAACATAGAAATCATGTAATTTAAACATAATTTATACTACCATCACATATACATACTTATAAACATACATACTAGCATACACATTTTTTACCAATTGCAAATATTTAGATGCACAATTGTTCATCAATTACATACACCTACATACTAACATACAACTATATACATTCATTCATAGACTTACATACACATAAACATTCATCCTTACATACACCTACATCAACAAATACATAGATTTCCATATACACATTTTCACCAAACACACCTACATTATACATTTTACATACAAACATTCATCCTTACATACACCTACATCAACAAATACATAGATTTTTACAAACACATTTTCACCAAACACACCCACATTGTAAAATAGAGTCTAACGAAACTGGTTTTCCATCTGCAACTTCCACCATTATGGATTCCGCGAGCTTATCTCGATTTTTATTTAAGACAGGTTCAAACTCTAATGACACGAAACTTCTATCCGCACCAGTATCAAATAACATAGAGGCATATCTACCATTTAAAAAGAAACGTACCGTTGACTACATTGCCGTCAGCTCTGGCCTGGTTTGCGTTAATATTGAAAGCCCTTCCTCTAGCAGGTGGAGGAGCTTGATTTGCTTGGTTCACAGGGTTGGCTTGGGCCTGAGCATGAATAATATTGACCAGTCTTGGACATGAGTTCCTGAAATGACTTGGATCTCCACAATTGAAACATGCCCGCATAGGTTGGCCCATAGGGTAGTTGGGTTGATAGTATGTTTGGGCTAAATGTTGAGTGGGTGGAAATGGTTGTTGTTGTTGGGCTTGACCCATAAATTGTTGGTGGGTTTGGGTTATAGGTTGGTGGCGGTTTGTTCGTTGAGGTGCGCGGCAGTGTTGTACAGTGTGTCCAGCGCGACCGCAGCTGGTACAGTATTGGCAAGGATAGTCAGGGGAGTGGTGATACTGACAACGGTTACATTTTGGTAGTGGTCCTGTGTATGGTCTTTTGTATGGCGCGGGTGGAGGAGTGGCTTGAGTGATGGGTGCAGCAGGAACAGGGGTGTTGGTGTGAGTGACTGCAAAGTTCCTGTTGTTACGCTTCCTCTTGTTAGCAAATTTAGAGGAAGGAGTGTGGTGGTTTGAGGTTTGTCCCTCAGCAGGGGTTTTCTTCTTTTCCTCCTTGAACTTCCCATTGCGAATTCGGTTTTCGGTCAGTTCTGTCGCCAACTCCATGGCAGCTTCTAGTGTTACCGGTGAAACGCTGAGGACCGAATCTTGAATTTTCGAGGGAAGTCCTCGAATGTAATGTTCTATCAGACGGTAGGTTGGAGTGAATAAGTTTGGAACCATTTGGTTCAACTCCAAAAACCTTTTGTTGTAAGTAGAGTGATCACCATCTTTTTGCTTCAGGGCATGAAATTCATCTTCCAATTTCTTAATTTCACTCCTAGGACAGAATCGCCTAGTCATGATTTCCCTTAACTCCTCCCAAGTTAAGGCCATCGCATCTTCCGTTCCCCTCTTTCCCTTCTCGGTATTCCACCAAGTGAGAGCTACACCAAGTAGTCTCCCGGTGGCATAACGAACTTTGCGATCCTCAGGACAATCGCAGTTTAAGAAAACGTTTTCCATCTCCTCGAACCAACGTAGGAGAGCAGTGACTCCCTCAGTCCCTTCGAATTTTGGGGGATCGCAGGACTTAAAATGTTTCTAGGTGCATTTGTTGGTAGGAGGGTTGTTGATGATCTGGTTCTGTTGTTGAGGAGGGTTAGTAGGATTTGCAGCAAGGGCTTGTTGTACTTGTACTACTATGTCAGGTAATATCGTAGCCATTTGATTGGCGATATGAGTGGCCAAACGTTCCTGAGACTTTTCCGATTTCCTACTCCTTCGATGCGGTCTAGAAGACATCTACAGGATCATAAAATGAGAAGATTGTGAGTTTATGGTATCTTTTAAGGTGTCATGTGTCTTTAAGAAAATGAAAATAACATAAATATCAATAATGCAACTACATCCGAAGGATGTCTTGGGTTCGCTCATGTTGGGCCTCAAATGTCCCCCATACCTTCACCTATATAGTCATGTGGGCCCCCATGGCTATTGGCTTGGTAGGATTCACATTAGTATTGGCAATTTAACACTCGCATCCCCCGAATGCTAACCACAAAATATGTTCATGAGATGTTTGGTCGGAACGTGTCCAGGTGTAGACACAATGACAACTCAAAGTGGGATTAGCTCTCACGACGTTTGGTATAGCATGCTTTGGCCTAATAAGTATTTCGTACTCTCATCGTTAGTCCCCAGGTAGGCAAACTGGTCCTTTATTTTGGATTTATACGAATGCCAGCCTAGACAGGACGTTCCGACTACCGGTACTAGTACCCTTCCAGTTACTGCATGCCCGTCATGAGAACTCACTTTGATGAGATTTGAAAACACGAAAATCGTTGTAAAATCAATCATGATGTGGTGTGTGCTTGCATGGATGTGATATATTATGATCATACGATTTCATGATAGGCATTATTTGATAATACATACTTATGAACATGCTTGAACAATATCAAATGTAACATTTAACATAAACATATAAACATCATGAAATTTGGCATATAACACACAAAATTCTTATAAGTTTCTAATCGACTATAGTATAGGCTCTAAGGGTCTAATAACCTATCCTATATCCCTATAGTCATGGCTCTGATACCAATCTGTCACACCCCGACCCGCAGCGGAAATAAGAATCGGGGCATAATTGGGTTATCACCAAAGCACATGACATTTACTATTATGTTTCATAATTAAATGAAGTCAAAGTTACATTTCTCAAACATTCAAACATGTTCATTCATTACAAAGGAAAATAACCAAACATAATAATCCAAATACTAAATCGTTTTATTTCTTCTAATCCAGGTCCTACGTGTTCCTAGCTGCTGCTGGTTCACCTGTATCATGTGTAAACTGGGAGGTTTTTGGGTCAACATAAGTTGGCGAGTGAACCTTATAGATAAACATTTAATAATGATTTTCTGGTTAGTTTATCAATAAAATATTGTGCATAATCATAAAAGAGCATATGTATGAAATCAAACAATGGCAACATCAGTTACAATTATAACATACATTAACAATCGATAGCATACATGAACATACCAACATCATATGATAATTAACATAAATGAACTGTGAGATCAAGGCTCAATCAAACGGAGCCGATCGTATTGCATGAACTGAAAATGTAAATTGAACTGTGCGCTCAAGGCTCAATCAAACGGAGCCGAACGTATTGCATGAACTGGAAATGTAAATTGAACTGTGCACTCAAGGCTCAATCAAACGTAGCCGAGCGTATTGCATGTATTGAAATGTAAATAAAATGACCGATCAAGGCTCAATCAAACGGAGCCGATCGTGCGGGCACGCCCTGATCAACCTCATAATAAAATGGGGATCAAACTCAACCTCGATGGATGGGGAGCTACGGCCTCAGCAATTGCATGTACTGAAATAATAATTTGCAAACAATAATAACTACTTATCAGCAACAACTAACACACATGTCATGATATGATATATGCACAATAACTTAGTTATAATAAGTAAATGAACAAGACACATGATACACCCCAAAAACGTGATTAAAACGGGGAATTTGAAGGGTTCACTCACATTGGGTGCGTTGGATTTGAGTTGGTGAGATGCGCACGATTTAGACGAAGCGAGTCAACGAGGAATCACTGACCTAAATAATAATGGGAAAAATATATTAAATAGATGGATTTTATTAAAGATTTTAATGGGATTTTTAGATATATTTTTGTGAGTTTATGGCTATTTTCTATCCTTAAAAATGTTATTTTTAAGTATTTTTAATTGATTTTTAATTTAAATTAAACAAATAAATATTTAAAAAAAATAATATTTTTTTACTGTTTGACCGTTGACCGTTGACCGTTGACCGGTTCGGTCAGCGGTAATACTTGCGCCGAACGGGATTCGAACCGGTGACCTTCCGTTCACGCGCACGTAGCTCTACCAACTGAGCTACGTGACTAACCCGTTAGAAATCCAGTTTTAATTATATTTATACACTTATTCGAATTTACCGAAAATTCCTTTATTTTGCAAAACGTTTTAATCTCATTGAACCGGTGTTTGTGACGGGACTCGATCGCGCGACGTGTAGTTTGTTTTGCACACAGTCCACCGCTGGACTGTGTGTCTAACCCGGTTATATTCTTGATTTATATTATACTTAACAACTACTCGTTTCAACCCGGTTAGTTCATGAATAAAAAGGAATGTTTATTACGCAGAGTGTGTGTAGTAAGGATCGAACTCGGGACTTGTATATAAACTTTGCACACAGTCCACCGCTGGACTGTGTGTCTAACCCGTTAATTATCCGAGTTTTATTTACTCTTATCCCGTTTTTAGATTCGTCTTCTTCATTACGATTACCGGTTTTTACTCAGACAACTGATTCATGGTTCTACTACTTAAATATCATGCCTACTAGTTTGAATGAACAAACCGAACAGTTTGGGGAAAAGAAATACCGGACAGGTCGTCTTCTTCAGGAAGTCCGGCGAGAACAGGCAACTCTGTTTTTGAAACTTCGGCTGAGAGGGTCTAACAACAGAATTAAAGAATTAGATTTGAAATTGAACCAGAGTACATGGATTATTAGCACGATTGAATGTGTTTACCGTCAACTAGCGTGTTTCCGGCAAATCCCAGAATTTTTCCGGCGAAACCAGAAAATCCAGCAAAGTCTTCTGTGACTGATTTTGAGTGACGGAATAATGTTAGTAGTGTCCTAACAATAGATTGAAACAGCAAGAGAGGAAATTCTTACTGGTTTGTGTTGAACACGGTTTTCCGGCGAGATTTGCAGAGAATTCCGGCGACAGTTTTCTTGTGCTCAAAAGACTTGAAAACGCGACGAAAAGGGATTGGAGTGTATTTGAGACGGTTCTGAATCGTATAAATGATTGGAATCTGAATTATTTGGAGTTTGAATGTCTTTCGGTTTCAAAAACCCAAAACTTGAAGTTCATTAAAATTGGAGCTTAATTAGAAACCGATATTCGTCGGTTATAAGTTAGCTAAGCGAAACAAAACTGATTTGGCGATTCGGCTTACCGATTTCCGTTATTCAGATATCATTAACCGTTAATCCGTGTTTGCGTATAAAATTCAATTGTTTTCATAATGTTAACAGAAAACAATTGGTGGCGGAGTGGTTAAAAGATCGGTTGCTGAGACGTTGGAGGCAGTTGACCCGGGTTCGAGTCCGGTCAGCTCCAAATATTTTTTATTTATTTTATTTTAACTTTTTATCAAATATAATTTTTATAGTTTAGTTTATATATTAATTATGTAACGTTTAAACTCAAAATACTCATAAATACTTAATGAAATTTCGTAACTTGGTATTTGATTACAAAACGGAGCGGGTTTTGGAGACCCGATTTATACAAATGTTACAGTATCCCCTACTTTTAGGAATTTCATCCCGAAATTTAAACAGTTGAAGTAGTAGGGAAAAGATGAGGGTATTTTTCACGCATTGAGTCTTCACGTTCCCAAGTAAACTCAGGTCCCCATTTTGACTCCCAGCGTACTCTAACAATAGGAATGCGACTTCGACGTAGACGCTTTTCTCCATAGTCCATAATCTCCACTGGTCTTTCAATAAAATGCATGGATTCATCGATCTGAATATCTTCTAGTGGAATATGAAGATTCTCATCAGCGAGGCACTTCTTCAAGTTCGACACGTGGAATGTGGGATGAATCCTGTCGAGTTCTTCCGGTAGGTCAAGCTTGTATGCTACAGGACCTACTCTTTCGAGTATCTTGAAAGGTCCTACGTAACGTGGTGCTAGCTTTCCCTTTTGACCAAAACGAACTACTCCCTTCCACGGTGACACTTTTAAAAGCACATGATCACCAACGCTAAACTCCAAGGGCTTCCGTCGTTTATCTGCGTAACTCTTTTAACGACTTTGAGCCGCTAGAAGATTGTTTCGGATTTGATGAATCTTATCTGTGGTTTCTTGGATCAATTCTGGACCAGTAATTTGTGCTTCCCCAATTTCGTGCCAACAAACAGGAGATCGACACTTTCGACCATATAAAGCTTCAAAAGGTGCCATGCCGATGCTAGAATGATAGCTGTTGTTGTACGAAAATTCGACTAACGGTAGGTGGGCGTCCCAATTTCCCTTGAAGTCTATGACACATGCTCTAAGCATATCCTCAAGGGTTTGAATGGTGCGCTCAGACTGTCCATCAGTTTGAGGATGATAGGCGGTACTGAGATCTAGTCGAGTGCCCATAGCGGATTGTACTGCCTGCCATGTTCGTGAGGTGAAACGACCATCCCGATCAGAAATAATACTTAACGGAACTCCATGTCGGCTGACGATTTCGTTGATATAAATACGAGCAAGCTTTTCGTTTTTGAAATCTTCTCGAATAGGAATAAAGTGAGCTGATTTTGTGAGTCGGTCTATAATCACCCATATAGTGTCATACCCACTAGAAGTGCGAGGTAACCCGGTAATGAAATCCATGGTTATATTTTCCCACTTCCAGACAGGTATTTCTGGTTGAACTAGAAGTCCTGAGGGTCTTTGGTGTTCAGCCTTTACTTTAGAACAAGTGAGACACTTGGAAACAAAAACGGCAATATCTTTCTTCATTCCAGGCCACCAATAGGTGTACCGTAGGTCTTGATACATCTTATCGGCTCCTGGTGTATAGAATATCGCGACTTATGGGCTTCATGCATGAGTGTTTCACGAAGATTGATGTGGTTAGGAATCCATATACGATCTAGGTAATACAAGATACCATCAGACTTAGTTTCAAGTTTTAGCTCGGCTCCACAGGACATCTCTTTTTGTACATCTTCCTCTGTTATGGATACGTGTTGAGCTTCTCGAATTTGATCCTTAATATTGGTTATAATTTGCGAACATAGAAGATGAATGGAATTCGCATAACCCTTTCGACTAAGTGCATCAGCCACCACATTTGCTTTACCAGGGTGGTATCTGATTTCACAGTCGTAATCATTTAGGAGTTCGACCCATCTTCGTTGCCTCATATTTAACTCTTTCTGATTGAAGATATGTTGAAGACTCTTGTGGTCAGTGTATATTTCACACTTCGTACCATAAAGATAATGTCTCCATATCTTAAGAGCGAATACAACGGCTCCAAGTTCAAGGTCATGAGTGGTATAGTTCTTTTCGTGAGTCTTGAGTTGCCTTGAGGCATAAGCTATGACTTTTCCTCTTTGCATGAGAACGCAACCTAATCCTTGCCCTGACGCGTCGCAATAGACTACAAAATCATCACAACCTTCAGGAAGAGTGAGGATTGGTGCATCACAAAGTTTTTGCTTGAGAGTTTGAAAAGCTTCTTCTTGCTTGGGCCCCCATACAAATGGTTTCCCTTTATGGGTTAAAGCCGTGAGTGGCACCGCAATGCGAGAGAAGTTTGAAATGAATCGACGATAGTAGCCAGCAAGTCCAAGAAAAGACCTTACTTCAGTTGGCGTACGTGGAGCTTGCCATTCTTGAACTGCTTTGATCTTTGATGGGTCCACATGTATTCCTTTGTCATTGACTACATGCCCGAGAAATTGCACCTCTTTTAACCAGAATTCACATTTAGAGAATTTGGCATAAAGCTTTTCCTTTTCTAGAAGTGCAAGAACAAGTCGCAGATGACGCTCATGATCAGCTTTAGATTTTGAATAGATAAGAATATCGTCGATGAAAACAATAACAAATCGATCAAGGTAAGGTTTGCAGACTCTATTCATTAGGTCCATGAAAACAGCTGGTGCGTTGGTTAATCCAAATGGCATAACCATGAATTCATAGTGACCATATCGAGTTCGAAAAGCAGTTTTAGGGACGTCTTCTTCATGCACCCTAAGCTGATGATAGCCCGATCGAAGGTCGATTTTCGAAAAGCAACTGGCACCTTGTAATTGGTCAAGAAGGTCATCTATACGAGGTAAAGGATATCGATTTTTGATAGTTAACTTGTTGAGCTCTCTGTAGTCGATGCACATGCGAAAAGATCCATCCTTCTTCTTTACAAAGAGTACAGGTGCACCCCAAGGCGACGAGCTGGGGCGTATAAATCCCTTGTCAGTCAACTCTTGCAATTGACTGGCTAGCTCTTGCATTTCAGAGGGGGCTAACCTATATGGAGATTTTGCCACTGGTGTAGCACCAGGTATAAGATCGATACGAAATTCGACATCTCTGATTGGAGGAAGTCCTGATATGTCGTCAGGAAAAACTTGTGGAAAATCTTTTACAACAGGGATATCTTCAAGTTTCTTTTCTGAGGTCCCCTTCTTGATGATATGGGCTAAAAACGCGACATAATTCTTGCGAAGGTATTTTTGAGCTTGAAGACAAGACATTAAGTTAAGTCCTTTCGCCGAGGTTTCTCCAATAATTCGGAGAGTCTGACCGTTTGAAAGAGGAATACGAATAAATTTCTCACGACATACAACTTCCGCATTATGCTGACTGAGCCAATCCATTCCGATTATGATGTCGAAACTTCCCAGCTTCATAGGAATAAGATCGACTGAGAAATCGTGGTCGTTTAGGGTGAGCGTACAGTTGCGTAAAATAGAGTCTAACGAAACTGGTTTTCCATCTGCAACTTCCACCATTATGGATTCCGCGAACTTATCTCGATTTTTATTTAAGACAGGTTCAAACTCTAATGACACGAAACTTCTATCCGCACCAGTATCAAATAACATAGAGGCATATCTACCATTTATAAGAAACGTACCGTTGACTACATTGCCGTCAGCTCTGGCCTGGTTTGCGTTAATATTGAAAGCCCTTCCTCTAGCAGGTGGAGGAGCTTGATTTGCTTGGTTCACAGGGTTGGCTTGGGCCTGAGCATGAATAATATTGACCAGTCTTGGACATGAGTTCCTGAAATGACTTGGATCTCCACAATTGAAACATGCCCGCATAGGTTGGCCCATAGGGTAGTTGGGTTGATAGTATGTTTGGGCTAAATGTTGAGTGGGTGGAAATGGTTGTTGTTGTTGGGCTTGACCCATAAATTGTTGGTGGGTTTGGGTTATAGGTTGGTGGCGGTTTGTTCGTTGAGGTGCGCGGCAGTGTTGTACAGTGTGTCCAGCGCGACCGCAGCTGGTACAGTATTGGCAAGGATAGTCAGGGGAGTGGTGATACTGACAACGGTTACATTTTGGTAGTGGTCCTGTGTATGGTCTTTTGTATGGCGCGGGTGGAGGAGTGGCTTGAGTGATGGGTGCAGCAGGAACAGGGGTGTTGGTGTGAGTGACTGCAAAGTTCCTGTTGTTACGCTTCCTCTTGTTAGCAAATTTAGAGGAAGGAGTGTGGTGGTTTGAGGTTTGTCCCTCAGCAGGGGTTTTCTTCTTTTCCTCCTTGAACTTCCCATTGCGAATTCGGTTTTCGGTCAGTTCTGTCGCCAACTCCATGGCAGCTTCTAGTGTTACCGGTGAAACGCTGAGGACCGAATCTTGAATTTTCGAGGGAAGTCCTCGAATGTAATGTTCTATCAGACGGTAGGTTGGAGTGAATAAGTTTGGAACCATTTGGTTCAACTCCAAAAACCTTTTGTTGTAAGTAGAGTGATCACCATCTTTTTGCTTCAGGGCATGAAATTCATCTTCCAATTTCTTAATTTCACTCATAGGACAGAATCGCCTAGTCATGATTTCCCTTAACTCCTCCCAAGTTAAGGCCATCGCATCTTCCGTTCCCCTCTTTCCCTTCTCGGTATTCCACCAAGTGAGAGCTACACCAAGTAGTCTCCCGGTGGCATAACGAACTTTGCGATCATCAGGACAATCGCAGTTTAAGAAAACGTTTTCCATCTCCTCGAACCAACGTAGGTGAGCAGTGACTCCCTCAGTCCCTTCGAATTTTGGGGGATCGCAGGACTTAAAATGTTTCTAGGTGCATTTGTTGGTAGGAGGGTTGTTGATGATCTGGTTCTGTTGTTGAGGAGGGTTAGTAGGATTTGCAGCAAGGGCTTGTTGTACTTGTACTGCTATGTCAGGTAATATCGTAGCCATTTGATTGGCGATATGAGTGGCCAAACGTTCCTGAGACTTTTCCGATTTCCTACTCCTTCGATGCGGTCTAGAAGACATCTACAGGATCATAAAATGAGAAGATTGTGAGTTTATGGTATCTTTTAAGGTGTCATGTGTCTTTAAGAAAATGAAAATAACATAAATATCAATAATGCAACTACATCCGAAGGATGTCTTGGGTTCGCTCATGTTGGGCCTCAAATGTCCCCCATACCTTCACCTATATAGTCATGTGGGCCCCCATGGCTATTGGCTTGGTAGGATTCACATTAGTATTGGCAATTTAACACTCGCATCCCCCGAATGCTAACCACAAAATATGTTCATGAGATGTTTGGTCGGAACGTGTCCAGGTGTAGACACAATGACAACTCAAAGTGGGATTAGCTCTCACGACGTTTGGTATAGCATGCTTTGGCCTAATAAGTATTTCGTACTCTCATCGTTAGTCCCAGGTAGGCAAACTGGTCCTTTATTTTGGATTTATACGAATGCCAGCCTAGACAGGACGTTCCGACTACCGGTACTAGTACCCTTCCAGTTACTGCATGCCCGTCATGAGAACTCACTTTGATGAGATTTGAAAACACGAAAATCGTTGTAAAATCAATCATGATGTGGTGTGTGCTTGCATGGATGTGATATATTATGATCATACGATTTCATGATAGGCATTATTTGATAATACATACTTATGAACATGCTTGAACAATATCAAATGTAACATTTAACATAAACATATAAACATCATGAAATTTGGCATATAACACACAAAATTCTTATAAGTTTCTAATCGACTATAGTATAGGCTCTAAGGGTCTAATAACCTATCCTATATCCCTATAGTCATGGCTCTGATACCAATCTGTCACACCCCGACCCGCAGCGGAAATAAGAATCGGGGCATAATTGGGTTATCACCAAAGCACATGACATTTACTATTATGTTTCATAATTAAATGAAGTCAAAGTTACATTTCTCAAACATTCAAACATGTTCATTCATTACAAAGGAAAATAACCAAACATAATAATCCAAATACTAAATCGTTTTATTTCTTCTAATCCAGGTCCTACGTGTTCCTAGCTGCTGCTGGTTCACCTGTATCATGTGTAAACTGGGAGGTTTTTGGGTCAACATAAGTTGGCGAGTGAACCTTATAGATAAACATTTAATAATGATTTTCTGGTTAGTTTATCAATAAAATATTGTGCATAATCATAAAAGAGCATATGTATGAAATCAAACAATGGCAACATCAGTTACAATTATAACATACATTAACAATCGATAGCATACATGAACATACCAACATCATATGATAATTAACATAAATGAACTGTGAGATCAAGGCTCAATCAAACGGAGCCGATCGTATTGCATGAACTGAAAATGTAAATTGAACTGTGCGCTCAAGGCTCAATCAAACGGAGCCGAACGTATTGCATGAACTGGAAATGTAAATTGAACTGTGCACTCAAGGCTCAATCAAACGTAGCCGAGCGTATTGCATGTATTGAAATGTAAATAAAATGACCGATCAAGGCTCAATCAAACGGAGCCGATCGTGCGGGCACGCCCTGATCAACCTCATAATAAAATGGGGATCAAACTCAACCTCGATGGATGGGGAGCTACGGCCTCAGCAATTGCATGTACTGAAATAATAATTTGCAAACAATAATAACTACTTATCAGCAACAACTAACACACATGTCATGATATGATATATGCACAATAACTTAGTTATAATAAGTAAATGAACAAGACACATGATACACCCCAAAAACGTGATTAAAACGGGGAATTTGAAGGGTTCACTCACATTGGGTGCGTTGGATTTGAGTTGGTGAGATACGCACGATTTAGACGAAGCGAGTCAACGAGGAATCACTGACCTAAATAATAATGGGAAAAAATATATTAAATAGATGGATTTTATTAAAGATTTTAATGGGATTTTTAGATATATTTTTGTGAGTTTATGGCTATTTTCTATCCTTAAAAATGTTATTTTTAAGTATTTTTAATTGATTTTTAATTTAAATTAAACAAATAAATATTTAAAAAAAATAATATTTTTTTACTGTTTGACCGTTGACCGTTGACCGTTGACCGGTTCGGTCAGCGGTAATACTTGCGCCGAACGGGATTCGAACCGGTGACCTTCCGTTCACGCGCACGTAGCTCTACCAACTGAGCTACGTGACTAACCCGTTAGAAATCCAGTTTTAATTATATTTATACACTTATTCGAATTTACCGAAAATTCCTTTATTTTGCAAAACGTTTTAATCTCATTGAACCGGTGTTTGTGACGGGACTCGATCGCGCGACGTGTAGTTTGTTTTGCACACAGTCCACCGCTGGACTGTGTGTCTAACCCGGTTATATTCTTGATTTATATTATACTTAACAACTACTCGTTTCAACCCGGTTAGTTCATGAATAAAAAGGAATGTTTATTACGCAGAGTGTGTGTAGTAAGGATCGAACTCGGGACTTGTATATAAACTTTTCACACAGTCCACCGCTGGACTGTGTGTCTAACCCGTTAATTATCCGAGTTTTATTTACTCTTATCCCGTTTTTAGATTCGTCTTCTTCATTACGATTACCGGTTTTTACTCAGACAACTGATTCATGGTTCTACTACTTAAATATCATGCCTACTAGTTTGAATGAACAAACCGAACAGTTTGGGGAAAAGAAATACCGGACAGGTCGTCTTCTTCAGGAAGTCCGGCGAGAACAGGCAACTCTGTTTTTGAAACTTCGGCTGAGAGGGTCTAACAACAGAATTAAAGAATTAGATTTGAAATTGAACCAGAGTACATGGATTATTAGCACGATTGAATGTGTTTACCGTCAACTAGCGTGTTTCCGGCAAATCCCAGAATTTTTCCGGCGAAACCAGAAAATCCAGCAAAGTCTTCTGTGACTGATTTTGAGTGACGGAATAATGTTAGTAGTGTCCTAACAATAGATTGAAACAGCAAGAGAGGAAATTCTTACTGGTTTGTGTTGAACACGGTTTTCCGGCGAGATTTGCAGAGAATTCCGGCGACAGTTTTCTTGTGCTCAAAAGACTTGAAAACGCGACGAAAAGGGATTGGAGTGTATTTGAGACGGTTCTGAATCGTATAAATGATTGGAATCTGAATTATTTGGAGTTTGAATGTCTTTCGGTTTCAAAAACCCAAAACTTGAAGTTCATTAAAATTGGAGCTTAATTAGAAACCGATATTCGTCGGTTATAAGTTAGCTAAGCGAAACAAAACTGATTTGGCGATTCGGCTTACCGATTTCCGTTATTCAGATATCATTAACCGTTAATCCGTGTTTGCGTATAAAATTCAATTGTTTTCATAATGTTAACAAAAAACAATTGGTGGCGGAGTGGTTAAAAGATCGGTTGCTGAGACGTTGGAGGCAGTTGACCCGGGTTCGAGTCCGGTCAGCTCCAAATATTTTTTATTTATTTTATTTTAACTTTTTATCAAATATAATTTTTATAGTTTAGTTTATATATTAATTATGTAACGTTTAAACTCAAAATACTCATAAATACTTAATGAAATTTCGTAACTTGGTATTTGATTACAAAACGGAGCGGGTTTTGGAGACCCGATTTATACAAATGTTACAGTTTGGGCAAAAAACGGGGGTCTCCGACGGTGCTCAGGCAACTTTTGGGGGGACAAATGAAGGAGGGAAGAAATAGCGCTGTATAGGGACTGGTACGTCGACACTTTTAGCGGCGACGGCGGGTCGCCGGTATTGATATTGTATCGCCGCTATTGGGTTAACTTGGATAAGATTTATGTGGCTAGGGTTTATTGTGGTTAAGGGACCTTTAGAGGAGACGTCCGTCGCCGCTAATGACCATATATATGTCGACGCTATTGCTTGTTAAATCCCCAACCGTCAGATCTTGAAAATGATCAACGACTGGGGTTTGGACTCAGAGCTCGGGACACGGATCGACCAATAGCGGCGACAATTTGGCTGTCGCCACTAAAGGTGTCGCCGCTAAAGGGGGTATTTCTTGTAGTGATAATGTTAAATAACATAAATTCTACCAATATAGTTTTTATTTATAACATAGTATTTAATATTTATTAATAAGTTGAATTCAATATTTTAAATTTAAATTTCTTTTAACGTTTGGTATTTAATAATACGTATTGGTCAGGTCGGGTCAAATAACATGTCCTGACAGAACATGTCACATAAAAATGGTTACTTTGGTTCGAGTCAAGACGAGTTTAGGTCAAAAAAATTTACGCTCTCTAAAAGAGCTACATTTACTATTTATATATTATAACTAAATACTATTTTGATTATATCTTATTTACAGTATCTTAAAATAAGATATAATATTTTTACATTTACTACTTATATGTGTATAACTAAATATTATTTAAATTCATTATTATTTTGTTTAAATGGTCAAAATAATTTTAGGTCAGATCAGTGTTGAAGGCAGTTTGGATTAGATTACCCCTTCCAAAAAATTACATTAACTATTTTTTATAATTAAATACTATTTAAATTTTATTCTATTTATAATATAATACTTAATTAAGATTTACTATTTTATTTTTTTTAACTAAATACTATTTAAATTTTATTCCATTTACAATACTTAATTAAGATTAAATTTTACATTTGTTATTTATATTTTTTTACCTAAATACTATTTATATTAGGTATTATCTTAGAGCATTCACATCGATTCCATCAAATTTTTACTCTATATTACACTAAAATAAACTACATTTTCTCTCTCCTTTCAATTAAATAATATTCTTTTTATACCTTTATCACTATTTTTTCTCTCCACTCCACTCATAACCATTTTTAAAATATATTAAAAAATTATATATTAAAAAAATTACAGGAGGTGAACAGTGTCCCCATAAATATACAGATGAACAGTAACATTTTCTCTATCCTCTACTCACAACAACTTCTTATAATCTTTATATTATAAAAATTTCACTAACATAATTTGATGGAATGGATGTGAATGCTCTTATACAACTACAAAATATTTAATCAGGTGAATTTAATATTTTAATTTTAAATTATGTTATTCGTTTTAATTTAATAATATGCTTGCTATTTAATTATATATATTGGTTGGGTCGGTTGGGTATCATGTCGCGTCAGAACATGTTACATAAAAAGGGTTATTTCAGTTCGAATCAAAATGGGTTCGGGTCAAAATAGTTTCGAGTTAGACCAATTTTTAAGGCATGTCAGGTTAGATTACATTATCCGAAATAGGCATACTTACTATTTGTATTTCTATAACTAAATACTATTTAAATTATATCTTATTTATAACACTTTAAAATATTAAGATTAAAATTTTCATTTATTATTTATATTTTTATAATTACATTATACTATTTAAATTTAGTAATACCTTATTTAAAAGGTGAAAAAAAGTTTTGGGTTAGAGCAGTGTTGAAGGTAGGTCCAATTAAATTGTGTTTTCCAAAAGAGTTACATTTAATATTTTTATAATTACTTACTATTTAAATTAAATATTATCTTATTTTTATACTTAAGTATATAATTAGTAAAAATTTACATAGTTATATAATTAATTTTATAACAATACCCATATAAGTCGGTGCTTAAAGCAGGTCGGGTTAAATTGCATTCTCCAAAAGAGCCTTGATGACATATGTCATATCGCACGGACTAACCCACTTATTAGCATATTCATTAAATATTTGGTACATCACTTGATGGATTGAGTATATATGTGATTGTATTGTATAAAATTATGTGATCGAGTAAAAGAGTCCATCGTTTCATGCTATAATATTTATTTATTCTAGGTGACACTATATTGTGGGCATGTAATACATGTGCACTTTAATGATCTTGAATGACTAAAGGAATGAATAAGAATAAGACTTTAGTTTGGATAATAAACACTATGATGGGTCCATCCCAAGATAAAAGATGTGGTTTGTAGCACTGTAAGTGGTATCACATTGTACGTTTGCATGCACATACCACAAGTGAAACTATTTCAACAACATGCTCATAAGCCACACGTATAAAGTACGTTCACCCAATTTTCATTCGACAACGACCAACCATGACGGTAGAGTGCTTTTGCACTCCTTAATTTAATTAGATGTTTTAAGCTTTTTCCCAAACAAGCTACCCGATGCAAATGGTCTAACCATGTAAATTTTTATGGCCATATGAAGATTACCATGTGTTTTAAAGACATGATTACGAATAAAGAAAGATCATGGTAACAATCTATAAACACAATAAAAGTAAACAACATCACTATGACAAATAAAAAAAATGCAATGAAAAAATAAATATTATAGACGATAAGTCGATAAGATGTAAATAAAAAGATGAATTATTAATTAATAATACAATAGACACAACTTTAGAATAAGCTGGATTGATTGATTAATGACTTGAAGCAAACAATCCAATGAGATGTGTTGAAGACCGAATGTTTAAATGTAAGATCTGTTAATGGATTTATGATTATGACCATTTATCTTAGTCTTGTTTTTTAGTTTTTTTTTAATGACAACGGAAACGCTTTATTAACAAATCAAAACGCAGCAAGAAGCTACGAAGAATAGAACATAAAAAGAGAAAAAGTAAACAAAAACAATAAAACTACGTACACCAACGATAAACCGAGTCCTCAATCAATTCCATCAAATTTTCTCCACTTCTCCCACATTGTATGAAAGCCTTTGGTTCGATTTTTCATCCTTTCGAAAACTTGTTCCTTTATCTCCTCCACTACTATGTATGTGCTCATGTCTTTTCCTTCAAAAAGTCTTTTGTTCCTTATGTTCCAGATATACCACAAAGTCATTGAGAAAATTGCATGCACTATTCTCCTTTGCCTATTTGATAAACCCATTTTACTTACGCTTCGCATTATGTCCTGTAGGATTCTAGCCCATGATTCGTCGATACCCCGATCCACCAGAAAACTTGTCTTCATATTTCTTTAGCTCTTTGACACCGGACAAGTACATGGTCTGTTGTTTCTTTCGGACCGTCGCACATTACACATTTGTTTGATTGTATATTTACTCCTCGTTTTATTAATTCTAAGGCAGTTGGAATTCTTCATTCGTACCGCGCCATACAAACATACTAACCCTTGGTAAAACAATTTTGTTCCACCATAAGTCACACGCCGGTCTATATAGGTCAAACTGATTCGCTAAAGTTTGTCGAACCATACGTACCAAGAACCCGTTTTCTTTATCATGCTTCCATCTCCAAAAGTCTTTCCCTTCTGAGATATCCTGTTGCGATAGTATTGATTTCAGCTCAAACATTTCTTCTTTCTCCTCTTCATCAGATGATACATTGCACCAAGCCCAATCTCATATTCTATTCAAATTGTTGTCTTTAAAGCATTCAATGACCTTTGCACCTTTGTCTTTTGCCAACCGAAACAACCTAGGAAACCTGTTTTTTAGGGCGCCACCTTCTATCCAATGGTCTGACCAAAATAAAGTATTTTTACATTTTCTAACATAACTTACAAAATACTTTTTAATATCTACACCATACTTTAAGAATTCATTTTGTATGTTTACTATAGCTTTCCAACACCCTGTCATTGAACATTTTATAGGAACCATACCATACACCCAATTATTGTGATGTATTGCCTTTATTATGTTGACCCAAAGTTGTTACCCATTATGTTGACCCATAGTTGACACTTGTTTTTTTAAAACTTGATATGTGCTTGCAATATAGCAGATGATTAGTGTGTGTAGTAGATAAATGTGAAGATACTTAATAAACTTAGTAATTTGTTTATAGACTTATATTTATGGCATGCTATATTCTTGTTGGTCAATAAATAACATCTATCTGAGATTATTTATTTATAAAACGGTTATAGATGAACATTTAAGATTGATGAATTTCGCTAATAGAAAGATAAATTATTTTCTAAATGAGGGGTTATAAAATAGGGTAGAAAGTTTTCGTAAGTAATCACATTAATAAAAAAAAACATTTAGTAAGACTCTTACTTAGCAATTAGTTAAAGACTCAAAATATGGGTTGTGAGACTATTAGCAATTAGTCAAAAAGTCAAAATATAGGTTGTGAGTAATGACATGAAAAGTTTACAAAAAACTATTCACACGTCACAAAGTAGGGTTGAGAATTATTCTTTGGTTAACCACAAGAGACGTTGTCTAGCGCCACTTGTTGTACGGAACCCATGTTGGCCACACACCACATCATATACTTTTTACTTTTCATTTGTTTTATACTTTTCCATTTTCTAGTACACCTAACAATATAATTGAATATTAATTTACGAAAAGTAATAATATCAATCAAATGTACTGCTTCAACCACACTCGTCAAAGAAAATAATATCACCTTTTTCAATAAAAGTATTTTTTAATAATTTGAGTTGTAAGAGAAATAGAGAATCACGACATATCGTATGTTTTTTGAACATCATATATGTTTACAAATTTCTATTCCTGCACGTTATTAATAGTAAGTTATCAACGAGACAGATTGTTGACATCTAATTTTGTGCCATATTAATTTATAATAACTAGTAGTTAAGAGAAGTAACTAGATATCACCGCAAATGCAATTATTAATAACTAGTCGTTAAATGAAGTAACTAGATATCACCAGAATGCAATAATAATAAAGCTAATCTTTGATTATGCATAGATCCTAAGCATGTTTATTAAATTATGCTAAATCAAACATCATAATTTATTTATTAAAAAAACACTTGATCGCGAAAAAAAAAACATTAGATTTTTATAGCAAGGTGTTAAAACAAATTGGTGTCATACGTTTGAAATTACATGGAAACTATCAACCAACCATTGTGTCAAACCATCCTACTCGTCCAAAATTTGTGATACCAAATATATCAACATATTACCCAAAAAAGAAAATTAAAATACCATAAAAAACTACAAACATTTGTCCTCGATTTGACATACGATCTTTTTGTTGAGTCATATTAAATTACTGCTAGCCATTAATCATGTCTGAGACAATTAAAACATTTTTTTTATATGAAACTTACTTTGAAGACACACATGTAGATTACTTATGTGAGGCTATATTATGATATATAAAATTGAACAAGTTATTAGTTACATTAGAATATAAATTGATTTGTAAGCAACTCATAAAAACAATCCAATCTAGTCATATGGAATTCAGATATGATGCTTTTAATGCATAGATAATATATATAAAATACATTAAATGTTGGATGACTTTCATATATTTTGTTCATTTGTTTGTATTTGTCAAACATTTGTTTGTATTTGTCAAATATTCCTATTATATTTTTTTTCTCTCTCTTATTGGCAAAGTCTATTTGGTACATCTTCACTGTTTTCTTCAAAAACCCATCTTCTTCCTTCCAAAAAAGGTAAAAAGAATCATCAAAATCTTGATCTTTTGCCCTAATAACATCTACTTTTCTGCATGTTCATCAAGATCAAAAGAAAATTATTATGTTCGTGTGTGTTGGATTTGTTGTGGCCTTGTGGGGTTTTGTTATAGATCTAAAACTTCAACCTAATCTTGCTTAAAGACACGTTCTTATTAATTATTTCATGTGGGTTCATCTTCTTTATGAGTTGTTTTTGTTGCAGAAATGGCGAGAGAGAAGATAAAAATAAGGAAGGTTGATAATATAACAGCAAGACAGGTGACTTTTTCCAAGAGAAGAAGAGGGCTTCTGAAGAAAGCTGAAGAGCTCGCCGTGCTTTGTGATGCCGATGTCGCTTTGGTCATCTTCTCAGCCACCGGAAAACTCTTTGAGTATGCTAGTTCCAGGTACTTTTTAACTTCCAAAACCCTATCTTTCTTCTTTTGTTTTGTTTGTTCGCACTTTCCACTTATGGTAATATTATATCTATTTAAACATTTGCGTCCTTGTCTCAATCTTTCCTTTTTGGGTGGTTTGTTTTTGTGTTCAAAGGGGCAGTTCATTTAGGGTTCTTATACATTTGTTATTGAAGTAAAACTTATATATTTATATGATGATCAAACTCTATAATTAACTTATGATATTGTTTTGTGATTATATATTTCAAGACAACATTTCCATATGATGATGTGACAAGATTGAATTTATATACATTGATTTTAATATTTCTTTCAACTTACAGGAACTAAAGAACACTGTGTTTAATTAGGCAAACAGTCTTGCTAGCTGAATCTTGTAAAGAGTAAATGAAATAGTTCTGAATATTGTACTGTTAGTTTTATTTTGTGAATTATAATTAGTTTAATCTAATGATGAATAAACGCATACAAACAAAAAGACTTATATTTATTACATTTTACAATTTGAAACAGTCATTTGAATATAGTACTAGTGATAATAAAATAGCCATTATATTATCAGAATCAAGAAGATCCTGAAGATCACATTAGTTGGTATAACCGAAACTTTATGTTTGATATTATTTAGACATAGTAATCTTCTGATTGGAGGATATAATAAAGAAGTCCTATGACCTTTGATTTCTTTACTTAGTTTTAGTATCTCTGGATGTAATTACTTTCCCGGCCCATTAAAGAATAATATATATGATATTATGTCACATATGTAGTATTCATATGTTTTAAGCTTAAAGTTACGTGTGTGACATCTAATTTTTCTTGTTTAAAGGTTCTTGATTTACATAAATTAGCAAATGATCTCTTCTAATTTTAATCAACTTAATTATAAATCATCAGTAAATTTTGATTTCAATATCTTTCTGTTTAATAGCCTTTTTCTTTGTCTTCCTGTCCTAAATGATCATGTTAAAACTATATACAGCTTACATTTTAATTGATAGATACTATGAATGTGTATGTATGTACATGTGATTTTTTGCTTAAAATTATAAGTTTAAGAACTCATTAGACTTATATATAGTCTTGTGAGGGTTGTTTATGCTATTCAATCTACCCAAAAGTTGAAACGTGCCATCTATTTTTTAAACGTGCCATCATATTTTTAAACTTAATAATGTCACAAAATGATACAAAGTGCATAAATGTTCAATTATGCGGTGTACATTATTTTAGAATTTATTAATCATCGTACACATGATTTACTTCATAATAAGTATATCTCCTATAATGTACGTTAGCCATGTCTCTTATTTCAAACTATATTGTGACCTTGTAATTTAGTTATATCTCTTTATAGTAGTAATATCTTTTTCTTTGTGTTGTGAAGCATGCCAGAGTTACTAGAAAAATATAAGCTTCATTCAAATAATAACGTAGATAAAGTTGACGATTCACTGAACCTGCAGGTTTCATCTCTCGATCTTTAACCAACTTATTTGTATCATATTTATGTATGTTGATAATTTAACAAAAAATAATAAACAATGATATTATTTAGAAATTGTTCATGGGCTTACATGACACTAAAAAAAAGTATTTTTCTAACGCATTACCATCAGAACTGACTTGTAAAGGTAGAAATATTAGTTGTTAATCTAAGACTAAAAGATACAGATCATCAAAACAGTATTCATACGCTTTTGTTACTAACTCATATATCCATCTTATAACCATGAATCTGATGGTAAAACACGATTTTCTTATGCGGCTCTGGCAAAAAAAGAAGCTATTTCCATTCTTGGTGACCTTGCAGTTAAAAGAATGTCAAAATAGTAGTAGTTTTTGCTCTTGTAACCAACTCATGATTTGTCAAGATAAACATGATTATTCCATAGCTCCAGGAGAGTGATCAGACAAGGATGGGGAAAGAGTTGCTTGACAAGAATCGCGAACTAAGGTTTTCTGTTTACATTAACTTGTAAATAAGTTATAGCATGTGAATTAAACATTGTTGCTAAATGTATGATTTGTGCATGAAAAACAGTCAACTACGCGGTGAGGATCTTCATGGACTTACTCTAGAGGAACTTCAAAGGTTGGAGACACTGCTGGAAGGAGGGCTTAATCGTGTGATTCGAACAAAGGTCCTATTATATTCTTTCATCTTCTTGATTCTAGCTACATTGCAAAAATAGCCAAACACTACACCATTTTTTTCTTCTGCTAAAAAAAGCACACCTTTCTTCTTCATGTTATAAAACACAGGTAATTTTAGTAACGATATAACTTAAGATTTAAGAAGAAAAAAACCCTTGTACTAAATATAAACCATGAAGAAATATGAAATTTATTAACAATACAGATAGTAGTTTGTGACAAGCACACAAACATAATGTGACTCATTAATTCAGGAGCTCAAATAGCGAAATCTAAAAAAATTCATAATAATATTTGACATTAAAAACAAGGCAACATAATTAGTTAAAAAGTCTTCAAATTTAATAATGTTGTTTAACAATCATCAAATTCTAGTCTACATGGGATTCATCATATTTAGAATGGTTTACTAATCAGAGGTTCCAAAACATTTCCATGTTAAGCTTTTATCTATCTGCCAGTGATACTTTCAGTTTTCATTTACTATTTTCCTACTACTTTCCTGAAAATACAAGCTCATAACATACCAAATCATCAAAATAGTTAATCAAATTTCAGTGCATTATGTTTCATAAAATTCATTTCAAATCAAATATCATTCAGTGAGCATCAACAGTTAATTTGTTAACATATAACACAACACGTTAGCCTTACGTCGTGTTTGGAATTCAGTTTCCATAAAGTTATGGTACCGCCTATACACACACCGCAAGTAATCATCACAACTTAATGATTTGCATAAGTTAGAGAGTTTAATGAAATAATCTGCTTTAAAAAAAACTCGTAATTTATCAAAAGCATTTGCATTTATTTCCATCCCCAAAATGTATATAAAGTGATTTATCGTAAAAAAAAAACTCACCTTAGGTCACAAGTAAATATAATGGTAGCTTATAGAATTTTCTGTTGCTCTCTTTGCGACGCAAAAAACCGTAAAACTAACATTTATAACATCATCCTTACCAAGACTATGCTTAAAAATTATAATTGGTTACTAACACGATCGTGTACTCTATGGACGCGTGTGTTAGCCATGGGTTACTGGTTTGTCGAGGTAGATTGCTCCCACGCTCATGTGCACCAAGTAGCACACTGATAGTTGAGAACCTGACTCAAATATGTCAAATCCCTGCTACGGGTCCATATAACCATGTGTATCTCTGCCGGAATCTTGATTTCTCAAATTTAATTACTTATTTTCCTAGAAATCACTTTTTGACATCTCATAAAAAATCAATACCAAATGTTTCCAAAAAACCTTTATGATCTAAGTCCTAAAATTGGTTTGTGAACCATCAACTCAATCTCTTTGACATGCAAGTCCATCAAACCCACATTTTATCTTAACAACACAATCGGGTGTTCCTTCTTCTAAAAATCTATACAACCAAACTAGTAAATCTGAAAATTATATATCATGTCATGGTTTATGACTAAAAGCACCATTTCAACTATAATCTTTATTAGTCTAAAAGAATGAAGCTTAGAATCTTTACTAAACCTCAGTTATAAAAGATATGATGACCAAATAGCCCCCATATTTTTTTGTTCTTTCTTCCTTACATATATAAGATTCCATCGTTTTAGACCTGGACACATCGAAACCCATCAAAACTATGGGATTAAAGGGTTGATCTACTTTCTAAGACTATCACCAATGCAAAGTGGTAAATGTATTCACAAATGTGTCTAGTCAGCTGTCATATCAGATTTCCACAAATACACTAAACTACATATTTTTTTCTCCAATCCTACAAACATCTTTACCAATACTTATATTTTCTCATAATCACCACTTTTAAATTTATTTTTAATAATTAAGTTATTTCTATCAATATACATTTTTTTATATTTTAACATTATATATATTGAAAGTTATAAAAAAAGCATTAAACTTTTAAACACAAACATTAATATATACGTATCTTAAAGTTTTGTCTTCTTTTATTAAAGTAGCATTAATAAACTTATGTTTAATAATATAAAAACATTACATTTTTTTATTATTTTGTCCAATTACTATGTTTGAAATGAAAAAAAATAATATACAAGTCACTAATGCTTATAGTGTACAACTTATCTATGCATATTAAAATAAATTAAAACACAAAAATTATAAAATAAATACAAAACAAACATAGGGGCCTACCATCCCACCAAATCACCATACTTTCTCAAGAACATTCCACTCAAATGCAAACACCCTCCAATGCATTGCCTCTCGAATGCTAAATCCACATAAACCAAATGCAAACTAAATGTTTTGTATTTGCCATAGTTTAAGTTTGGAAACATTTATGAAACTGATCTATGTCTTCAAGTTAACAAGATTCAGCCACACATAAGCCCAAATTCTCAAGAATCTCTAGGGAGAAGCTTTTGGTGTAAATTGAGACTTCCAAGCCTATATTTTTTAATAGATAGCTTATGGATCTCATCTGGCCAAAGAGGTTGAAACACCTCAGTTTTCGCGTAAAAGTGGTCTACATGGTCACATGGTCATGGTCATCTAACAGTGACAAGCACATGTGAGTCATCGACCATGCTTACATACGAGCTATTGTTTGTGTGTCCAACTATGGCATCCCAAATGTCCATGTCCAATAGCCAAACTTCCATGTCCCAAAAAAAGTCACCAATCGGGTCGACACTAATCATATCCAGTTGCGGATCTAGAAAATCCGCCAAGCCGTAACGTTTTATAAATAAGCGGTAACGAAATCGAAAAAACGTCAATTTTGTCCAAAATTTACACTAATTTTACACTACCGCCGGAGTGTCAAGCCGTAGCGGGGATTGCCCCTTTGTATGCACTAGATCCGCCCCTGATCATATCCACATATCCATACCCAAGATTATGGGGTTTTACATGCTTGTAGCCTATCGATACAAACGAGCGTGCTAAAGGTTTTCCTTTCCAAGTGACTAAGGGTTCTAGTAGCATGTTGGACATCGGTGTAATTTTAGAGGTAGATTTAATGAGTGTGTGAGTCTCACCTTTAATAAAAAAGCTCACTTGTCAAAATTTTTAGTTAAACTATTTAATCACAAACAAAACTAAGTGTAATAAACTATTTTTTTTGGCGGCGTTGTTCACTTTGCCCCATGGGTTGCTTCTTTAGGAAATCGCAGATTTGTTTTTGGTTGCTCTGTTGAAGGGTTCCTAGTCCAAATACTACTCCCACCAAAGCACGTTTAATTGTAGAATTTTCATCTGCTCAATAGCCAATATTGTCACAACACGTTGGTGGTTTAAGAGGCAAAGCATTTCTTATGAAGTAGGAATCTTTCTTTTCCATGGCCGATGTGTGACTTTCCTAGGTAGGGCTGTAAACGAACTGAACGAACACGAACAAGGCCTTTTCGTGTTCGTTCGTAAAGGAAGTAAATGTGTTCACGAATGGCTGATGAACATTTATCGAACGATATTTTATGTTCGTGTTCGTTCATTAAGGAAATGAGTATGTTCATGAACACCAATAAATTTGGTGAACGCGACGAAGGATAAAGGTGGATGGCTCAGAGAGTAACACTGGAACTTGAATCCCTTATTGTGGAACTGAGGTCGATCGTATTCACCGATGTAAATAATGAGAAAGGAAAGGGAAATGGTGTATGGTGAAATAGGGTTTTTAGTTTAATTGTTAGGATAATAAAATAAACAAAAGTTTAATAATATACAAAGTATAGATAAACTATGTGAAAATAAAAAGATCTTTAGTTAAAACACAAACATACGAACATAAATGAACGACGAACAAGTTCACGAACACCTTACCGAACGTTCACGAACACAATTGAACGAACGCGACATTTGGTCATGTTCGTTCATTTAACTAATCGAACGAAATTTCTTGTTCATGTTCTTTCGTTTATTAAACGAACGAACATAAACGAACTTCCAGTTGAACTGTTCACTAAACGTTCGGTTCGTTTACAGCCCTATTCCTAGGTTGTCAATGGAATATATTAATCAATTTTTGTCATTACATAACGTTCCTGTATAATAACACGAATTATCGAAATGCACATACTGGTTTTAAATAGTTAAATATCAAAATATAATCATAAGGTATAACAAAGGTAAGAATTCGAATATCAATATGTGGACACGATACCTCTTAATACTAGGTTTTTTTATTTCGTCAATTATATACCAAAGTAACAAATTACAAACAAGTGGCAGGTAAACGGGCAACAAGCTGCGCCGCAACCCCCTTTTGAATTGCAAAACCAATCCTACTAAAGACGAAACGGCCCTTAAAGGTTGAAAGATTACTATTCACAACCTGTTGGACCCTGTTTAGAAATTCCACAGCCTCTGGGGCTAGGAGACCCCAATGTATCAAAAGCGAATGGGATAAACACGTGTTGATTCTCTAAACAAGCCTTCTCGTGTTTAGCGACCTTGCCTGATTCCGCCTTTAACGCAGCCTGGCCAGCAACAAACCCATTATCCCTGAGTCCAACAAGAGGGGACACTCCTGTAAGGTCCACACAAGCGTGTTTTCCCCTAGCCTACCCAAACACAAGAATATCAGCTGGCCGAAGAGTAGACCTCCCGTCAGTGGATCCGTCAAAAGTTCACCGGAACCTCCTTTTTCGCTGAAATCCCTGCCGCTTTAGAACATCATAGAGAATATCCCTTACCAATCATGTCGGTATTTAAAACCAGGTAACTCCTTACAATGGACCGCATGTTCGCCGAAAGTATCTAAACAAGCCTTGCGACAAACTGGGCAGGGCTCATCAACCGGAAACAGAGGGATCATTAGCAGGTACTTAAGAATTGCCCGGTATTCCACTGCTAACATGTGTTGGCCTAGTCCTTCAATGGGGATAACTGTCAGAAAATCCTGAGAATGAGGTGCCCGGAGACAATCAAACACAGCTTTCTAACGAGGGGATAGACTAAACTTCTCTCCCAAACGCTGGACAGTTCTACTAAATAGGGCACTCGCCAAAGCATTCTGGGCTTTAGGGGGGCGGTGTCCTTATTAGAGAAACCACCAAGATCAAAATCCAGAAGGGACATGTGCATGCAATCCAACGCGCACACATAATCAGAATCTAACCCAACAATACCACTGTCTGAAGAATGTGGTCCTGTAAACTCTAAGGTTGCGCCTTGAGGCCACAAAAGCATACGTGGATACATCCTCAGCCGAACATAAACCCAAACCCCCAAAACGGGTCGGGAGGGATGCAAGCCTCCATTGAAGATCCCCAAAAAACGGACCCCCGCAAACCACGATATCCTCGATAGCTCTCCGAAGGCCTTTGTCAAAAACCGAAACAGCCTCCCCAAAAATCTGGGTTGGCACATTCTGAGGCCAAACAACAACTTAGCAACACCCATGCAAGAGCGCAGCAAGAGAAGCTTGCATTGATGGTGCCGCAGATGTGGAAGATAGCTCATCAGATCCACTGCACAAGATGCCCTTTTCACGCCAACCTACTGATGAAACCCGCATCGCGACTAACAGCGCCCCCGGGGAGTTTGACACCCGACACCGGCCTCCCAATCCCACTAGGAAACAAACCCTTTTGCTTCTTAACTCCATTGCACGATGGCCAAAAAACTTCTGTTTTCTTAACGTTAAGTTGAAGCCCCAAACATGGCCCAAAGACCTGATGATTTCTAAAGCTTTAGCCACCTCTTTAGCATCACCTATAATTGTACCATCATCCAAGTACCAAGCATGGAAAAGTAGCTTGCATCTATCTCGTATCTGATGAATGAGGGGATGCAAAACTAAGGCAAAGAGAAGAGGCCCCAAGGGGTCTCCCCGCTGAACCCCAGTGGTGGACCAAATATGATCGTTTCCGACATATAATCTAGCCGGCTGTCCATATAGAAAATCCACCCATAAGGAAATGGAGGGGCATCGGGTTCGAACTTCTGACAAAAGGGCTGTTCTATCCACTAAGTTGAAAGCATTAGAGAAGTCAACAGTAATCATGGCTAACGACCCATCCGAGTGGAGCACATTTAAAACCTGTTCGCACTATGGAGCACAGCCTCCGCCCCGCTAGGAATACCCACCCCAAATTGAAAATCACCGAGATATTTAGCCATCTCTTTCCCGACCCCCTCATAGCCGCCTTAGAAACTAACCTCCTCCAAATTGCGACCACGGCAATAGGCCTAATCCGTTGTCCGGTTTAAGTGAAGGCGTGAGGGGTGCAGAAGCAACAAACTCTGACAAGACCCTAGGGCACCTCCCCCCAAGCACAAGTTGACTACCTCAGAAATGGCCCTAAGCACCCCGCATGCGATCACCGACCCCTCCCCACAAAGAGCATCCAGAATGTGTTGAGCCCTCAACCCGTCCCTCCCACAAGAGGTCCCTTTGGGGAAAGATTTAATGCACCCAAGGACGTTATCAACATCAACAGTAAGGGGTGGCTCTGATAGTAAGGACTCAGGCATAGCCGGAGGAGGTAGGACAGGATGTTTAGCCACCAATGCTTTCATAGTATCCTCACCAAACGGTGCGACCCCCGAAGAACATAAAACTTTAACCGCCGCAGTGAAATGGCCATCTGCAACTTTCCGTAAACATTGTTTAACGTTGGTGCTCACCCTAGAATTATCAGACGGATGCTCATCATGGCGCGAAACAACCTCTGATGTTGGGCAAAAAGTGATAGGATGAGTTCAGCAAAACCATCCTCATTACCCATGCTGCCAGGGCTCGTTGAATACTAAGACATTGTAAGGACTTCCTGTTCCCCGACCTGCGCTCCTGACGATTAGAAGGCCTGAAAACCCGCAACGTGCAACGTGGCAACAAACAGTCTCACCCACGCCTCAACAGACTCTGGCGCAGCCACCACCTTGCATAGAGATGTCGTTAAATCCTGGGAAAAGGCCATGCGACAACTATGGGGGATGCTCTTAACTGTTTTGATAGGAAGGGAGAAGACACGATCAAGCAGACCCACGTCCACCCCCATACCTCCAAAAGAAACAATCTCCTTTCCAACATTCGGCGTAGGAATCCCAACAATAAACTCCTCCGCATTTCCCGTAACCAACTTGAATCGTGTCACCCCGTCTGCATGATGGCACCCCCGACTGAGAGCATGTAAACACATACACTCCCCACATAACCATTGGCATGAAACCTTAAGAGCCTCACCAACCGAAACAAATAAATCCAAATCCGTGGATACAGCATCGCGCATGGCCCACTTTTTGTCATCTGAAGACAAATGAAGCCGCTTGATATGGGCCACCAACCTCGGGAACCCCTTGGCCCCTGCCTGTCCATCGGGGCAACAATGAAAGCCCTTAAAAGGACACAACCAGACACCCTTGAGGAACCAACACCCCCCTCCTCGGATGGAGCCCCACAAACAGTTAAAGCCCCAGACAAACCCCCCACTCTAGACCCGGGCATCAACTATTCAAAATACAAACGAAGTTTAAGGATAACTGGCGCTAAGCTTGGAAAATAAATGGCGAAAACTAATGGGTTAGCGTGGGCAACGACAAGTTGCCCCACCCCCATTTAAAGCACACCACACTCAATCCATTGTGGGCTTCCAAAACGAAAAAGAAAATAAATCTTAATCTATTTTTCGGTGTTCCAAATCCAACGGAAACTATTTGAAACAACTTGTTATTCAACCAGTAGTAAACAACTGATATCCAGCCTTAAAATAAATGGTTTTTCTTCTAGACATTTTATCGAACACCTAGCGTGCAACTTTTAATAACGAGCTTCATAAACCAATACTGAAATCTCAACTGCCCGGTTGGAAACAAATTGTCGTTCTTTGCTTCTCAACTTCTCAACTTTTAATAACGAGCTTCATAAACCAATATTGTAATTGCCCCGTAAATTTGAGCCGTCAATGAATAGAATGTGATGACTCGATGATGGTTTTTTGACAATCTGATGTCAACATTACGGTAACTGGTTTTCATTGGCCTAAAATTAGTTGAGTTTTTGGACCTTTAGGAAGCTCAAAAGCATCTAGGCCTGGGTGGAATCTGATGTCGTCAGAATGGAGAGTGAGACGATGGTGACCTCCGTGTGGAAAAAAAAAGAATGTAGACTGTCACATCCCAACCGATGGCGGAATCATCGGGGTAATGGCACTAGGCTAATCAGATTGATCAAGAGATTCCATAACAGTCATTTCAAATATAATAATCAACATTCAATATCCAATACTATCAAACTCATAAACCTTCAAAATAACCATTAAATTTCAACAAAATCTCTTAACATGAATCCAATTCGATCTCCCCTAGATTTTATTACAACCATTCAAAACAAACTAACAAAACGAACTAAACTACGCATGCAACATCCAAGGCATCCAAGCTAAATCCTCAACCTGTTACATACGTTAAAATACAAGTCAATACAATTAAGTAAATGTGAGCATACGAGTTTGAATAATACTAGCATAGTCAAGAAAGCGTTTGCGAAACAATCTAATTACATATCATGATACTCAAAAACACTTAACATACGATAGGCTCATTTCTCATGCTAACTACCGAGAAAAGGCTTGCGCGACCATCCTAACTAGACCCCGTCGAGTGTTAGCCAAACTATAGTACCATACTAGCTAAGGAGGCAAGTTAACGAAAATAAGTCCTAGTCACATGTTTCTAGTATCACGTATCGAGCATATACAATCAGATTATTCGCGTGCGATAAACAGTTTTGATTTGTGAAGTGATTTTGATATAGGAACGTATGTAACACCCAAAAAGTGCATTAAAGCTAAAATGGGTCAAGTATACTCACTATGGGTGCGTTTAGGTAAGATTAAAGGATCCGAGTGGAGTTGTGGAGAGCGCCGAATCAGCCTGCATACGCGAACGGAAGTGCATCAGTCTCCGAAAAGCTGAAACGGTTAAGTTTTGGTTGGGTAGTAGACAAGTTCGGGCGAACTTGTATGTAAACATACAAGTTCGAGCGAACTTGTATAAGTCTCCTGAGTGGTGAGTCAAGTTCGGGCGAACTTGTGGGGTTTGGATAGATGGATTGACAAGTTCGGCCGAACTTGTGAAGTTTCCTGAGAAACTTTACAAGTTCGAGCGAACTTGAGGACTTTCTGCTGAAGAATTGGCCATTTTTCACCCAAGTTCGGCCGAACTTGACCTTTTGAGGGCAAGTTTGAGCGAACTTGGCTAGGCTGCTGCACAAAATCAGTTGAATCTTGTGATGTTTTCGGGTTCAAAATCTTGCGTTTTCGCGTAGTTTGCTGAGTAAATCGAGTGTTCATCCCTCCAACCCTGTGCTACTGAGCAAACTTAGGTCGGAGAGGTCTTTAAGAGCGGTTTTAGCCGTTTTACAAAAGCGTGGGCTAATCCGGACGAACTCGGGGTTCGTTCGGGTTAGTCCGGCTTGTGTAAACCAACATAAACGTCCTTGTGCTTCCAGATCTGGGATCTTGAATGATAAATGCTTCAGAAAATGAATAAAACATCATCAAAAGTCTGTATTTTGTGTCAAAATCAATGTTTAAAAGGTTTTGCTCAGATCTAAGCATAGATCTAAGTGAAAAACAGAAGTTTTATGGAAAAAGATGAAGATTCTCGTAAATAGAAGGGTTCGGATGAAAACGAAGGCTATGCCTTGTGTCAAAATCGTTGTAAACCTTAGTAGAACGTTGATAAACGTTGTTGTAGTTGAAACCGGGTTGATTCTTACTTAGAACACGAAGTTTTCGGGTTTTGAGAGCTCTGGGAGAACTTACAGCAAGTTCAAATGAGAGGAATGAGCTGAGTATTTATAGGAGAAGGCAAAGATGAGGGCTGGTGGAGTCAAGTTCGGCCGGACTTGTACAAAATTGTACAAGTTCGCGCGAACTTGTAGAGATTTCAAGAGAAGGGAGCCAAGTTCGACTGAACTTGACCTCTCTGAGGTTAAGTTCGAGCGAACTTGAGGTCATTGAGGAGTTGATTGGGCCAGTCAAGTTCGGCCGAACTTGGTAACACCAAGTTCGAGCGAACTTGACCCAAAAGTTGGGTTTTCTTCGTTTATTTCGCGTTAAGAGTTCGTTTGGCGATTTGGTTCGTATTAATTAGTTAGATTAAGCGTTTTAGTAAAGCGTTAAGCGTTATTATTGATATAATAGTGCGATTTAGCGATTCGAGAGTGCGAGAGCGATGCGATAGCGAGCGTAATCATAACCACGAACACACATAACACATAAATAATATAAAGCCACATAAATAATTGCGATTTGCGATGCGATGAGATTAGCGATGCGATTTAATAAGCGATTAGATGCGATCATAACGTACAATACTATAATTAATTAACATAAACTTTATTATCAACCGAATCTCGGGATTACAAAAGATAGGTACATCGGAAAGACAAATGAAAAGATAACAACGAATTTTCGAGTTGTTACAGTCTCCCCTACTTTAGGGAATTTCGTCCCGAAATTCAAGTAGTAGCTGTAACAAATAGATGCGGGTACTTGGCCTTCATATCACTTTCCTATTCCCAAGTGAACTCGGCGCCACGTTTGCCTTCCCATCAGACCTTCACGATAGGGATGCGAGAGCGTCGGAGTTTCTTGGTCTCTCGGTCCATGATTTCCACAGACTTTTCCACGAAATGGAGAGTCTCGTTGATTTGCAGATCTTCGAGAGGGACATGCAGATTTTCTTCGGCTAGGCACTTTTTGAGATTAGACACGTGGAAAGTCGGATGTACGTTGTTGAGTTCCTCCGGTAAATCGAGACGATAGGCCACTTTGCCAATTCTTTCCAGAATCTTAAAGGGTCCTACATATAGAGGCGCTAGCTTTCCTTTCTTGCTGAAGCGGACCACTCCCTTCCTAGGTGCAACTTTTAGGAGAACGTGGTCGCCCACTTCGAACTGCAGGGGCTTGCGGCGTTTGTCGGCGTAACGCGTTTGGCGACTCCGAGCTTTCAATAGATTGTCTCTGATCTGGAGGATCTTGTCTGCTGTTTCTTGAATTAGCTCGAGACCGGTGATTTGTGCTTCTCCAATCTCGTGCCATGCAATAGGCGATCGACATTTTCTTTCATACAGTGCCTCAAAAGGAGCCATTTGAATGCTGATATGATAACTATTATTGTACGAGAATTCGATTAAAGGTAAATGCGTATCCCAGTTACCACCGAAATCTATGATGCACGCACGAAGCATGTCTTCGAGGGTGCGGATCGTGCGCTCAGTCTGACCGTCGGTTTGAGGGTGAAAAGCGGTACTTAGATTAAGCGTAGTACCGAGGGCGGATTGAAAGGTCTCCCAGAGACGCGAGTTAAGCGACCGTCACGGTCAGAAATTATGTCACGAGGTGTCCCGCGTCGACATATAACTTTGTTGGTATAGATTCGGGCTAACCGTTTAACCTTAAAGTCTTCTCGTATAGCAATAAAGTGTGCTGATTTAGTAAGACGATCAATGATAACCCAAATGCTATCGTGACCGGATGAAGTGCGGGGAAGTTTGGTAACGAAGTCCATAGCTATACTCTCCCACTTCCACATCGGGATTTCGGGTTGTTCGAGTAAGCAAGAAGGCCTTTGATGTTCAGCTTTAAATTTCGAACAAGTTAAGCACTTTGAGACGTACACGGCGATATCCTTCTTCATGCCCGGCCACCAGTACTTAGGACGAAGGTTCTGGTACATCTTGTCGGCACCGAGGTGAATGGGATATCGAGATTTATGAGCTTCGGTCATTAGCAATTCACGGAGATTATCACGACTGGGAATCCAAATACGATCGAGATAATAATAAATACCATTAGGCTTAGATACGACCTGAGTTTCGGCACCACATTTTATTTCCTCTTCTAAAGTATTCTCGTTAAAACAAGCAAATTGAGTGGAGCGAATCTTGATTTCGAGATCATTCAAAACTTGAGAGTCACGAACACTATATACATAGCTTCGTCGACTTAGAGCATCGGCAACGACGTTTGCTTTGCCGGGATGGTAGCGTATCTCGCAATCATAGTCGTTGAGAAGTTCAACCCATCGACGATGTCGCATGTTTAGTTCTTTTTTATTAAGATATGTTGTAAGCTCTTACGGTCGGTGAAAACCGTACTCTTAGTACCGTAAAGGTAGTGTCGCCATATCTTTAATGAAAAAACAACTGCACCGAGTTCGAGATCGTGAGTTGTGTAATTCTTCTCGTGGATCTTGAGTTGGCGAGACGCATACGTGATAACCTTGTCTCGTTGCATAAGCACACAACCAAGACCAAGGTTAGAGGCATCACAATAAACAACGAAATCGTTGTTTTCGTCGGGTAGCGCGAGAATGGGAGCGTTGCATAGCATACGCTTGAGAGTTTGAAAAGCTTCCTCTTGCTTGGTTTCCCAAACAAAGGTTTGTCCTTATGAGTTAAAGCGGTAAGCGAAACGGCGATTTTCGAGAAGTCGGGATGAATCAACGGTAGTAAGCCGCCAATCCAAGAAATGGACGGATTTCGGAAGCATTCTTCGGCGTAATCCAACTCTTGACGGCTTCGATCTTTGCAGGGTCGACGTGAATTCCTTGACTATTAACGATGTGGCCGAGAAATTGTACTTCTTCGAGCCAGAATTCACATTTGGAGAACTTAGCATAAAAGCGATTTCCTTGAAGAAGTTCGAGGACTAAACGGAGATGACGCGCGTGTTCATCTCTCGACTTCAAATAGATAAGGATATCATCGATAAAAACAATGACGAAACGATCTAAGAAAGCTTTACATACACGGTTCATCAAATCCATGAAAACCGAGGGTGCATTGGTAAGACCAAAAGGCATGACCACGAATTCGAAATGGCCATAGCGAGTACGAAAGGCGGTTTTCGGAATATTTTCATCCAACACGCGTAACTGATGATAACCGGAACGAAGATCGATCTTAGAAAAACAAGTAGCACCTTAAAACTGATCAAATAAGTCGTCGATACGAGGAAAAGGATAGCGGTTCTTTATCGTAAGTTTGTTAAGTTCACGATAATCGATGCACATACGGAACGATCCATCCTTCTTTTTCACGAAAAGGAAGGGTGCGCCCCATGGCGAAGTGCTCGGGCGTATGAAACCTTTATCAAGAAGCTCTTGAAGTTGGCTTGATAGCTCGCGCATTTCTGAGGGTGCGAGGCGATAAGGGGCTTTAGCAACGGGAGTAGCTCCGGGAACTAAATCGATATAGAATTCAACATCTCGAGTAGGGGGTAAACCGGGTAAATCGTCGGGAAAGACCTTAGGAAATTCACAAACAACGGGAACATCTCTATAAGTCTTCTTTTCTTTCTCCGGGTTCACGATATGAGCGAGGAAGGCAACACATCGCTTTTGCAAGCATTTGTGTGCTCGAGTACATGACAAAAGCATCAACTTCTTTGAGGGAGTTTCACCATAAACATGAAGTTGGTCACTGTTGGGAAGAGGGAAGCGAATCATCTTATCGAAGCATACAACTTCAGCATGGTTTTCACGGAGAAAGTCTATACCTACTATGATATCGAAACTACCTAACTGCATAGGTATGAGATTGATCGAGAAGACATGGTTATTGAGATCGAGATTACAACCACGTAGGACGGAATTAACGGTAACGGTTCTTCCGGTGGCGACTTCCACATCGAAAGTCTTTGGAAGTTTAGCGCGCTTACATTTTAAAACCTTTTCGAATTCTAATGATACAAAACAGTTATCGGCACCAGTATCAAATAAACATGAAGCATAAATACCATTAACGAGAAACGTACCATTGACAACATTGTTGTCATTATGGGCCTGGCGGTGGTTGAGATTGAAGGTTCTGCCACGCACAGCTTGTGGTTGCTGTTGCTGCGGCGGCGGCTGAGGCTGCGGTGCTGGCTGCTCTTGCTTGACAGGACGATTCGGACAGACATTGCGAAATGATTCGGGTCACCATACACATAGCACACACGTGCTTTTGGAGCTTGCTGCTGATTGGGTTGAGGAGGAGCGGGTAAAGCTGGAGCTGCTGGAGCCTGAGGAGTTGGCTGACGAGGGCCTGATCGGCAATTCACAGTAAAATGGCCATAGATATTGCAGTTTGTGCAATAACGGCAGTTGCCACCAACAGCATGATGATAAGTGCACTTAGGGCACAGAGGGTGAGGTCCGGTATACGCACGCTTAGCTGGAGGTGCGTTCGGAGCGGCTTCAGCTGAGGGTTTGCTGGAGCGGCGAGGGCATAGTTCTTACTTGGGTTTCCTCTTTTGCGTCCCTGACGCTTTCCCTTTGGTTCGCTTGATGATTCGGTAGCAGCGGTTGGTTCGACGACGGCTTGATTGGCGACTTTAGCAGAGTTCTTGAAATAACCATCCTGAACTCGCTGATCGTTGATCTCAGCGGCGAGCATGTAGGTTTCCTCGATGGTCGTAGTACGAGCAACTTTCATGAAACTTGCGACACACTCGGGTAAACCACTGATGTACGTGTTGATAGCTTTCTCAGTCGTATCAACCTGGCTGGGACAGATGATGCTCAAAATCTTAAACCGAGCAGTAAAACCAGCATTGTCGGGACCATCTTGTTTGATACCCCAAAACTCATTCTCGAGCTTTTGCATTTTATGCGGAGGACAGAACTCTTTCATCATTACTTCCTTGAGTTCCTCCCAAGATAGACTGTAGGCTTCATCATTTACACGCTTGTTTCTTTCGGCTGTCCACCAGTCGAGAGCACAGGACTGGAAGACTCCGGTAGCGTTCACGGTGCGGAGGTCATCGGGGCATCCACTTTGCCTAAAAGTGACCTCAATAGCATCGAACCAGTGAAACATAGAAGTCGCTCCGTCATTGCCCGTGAAGGTGAGAGGTGCACAAGCCTTGAAATTCTTGAAGCTGAATCGCGACTTGGGGTTTTCAGCTTTCGAGTCGACTGGGGAGTTGCTGCTCACAGCATGAATTTCTGAGACAATTTGCGGAATGACTTTAGATATCCCTTGGCTACCATTGTAGCGATACACTTGTCAGTGTTGCTGCGTTGGAGATTCCTTCGGGTGTGCGATCCCATGTAAGACATCTACACGAAGGATTTAGATTAGATGAGATTCAATTATAATAGAGTTATGTTTAAATATTTATTATTATTATTATTCATAAAAGGCACAAAATCACCTAAACACGTAAACATGTAGGCACATAAGCACGTAAGCACACATTTTGCACGTATTCACCTTCTAATTAACCATCATGCGTAGCGCGTTATGAGATGCGAGATACAAGCGAGATATATGCGATGTATAGTAGCGAGATAAGTGAGATAATACCCCGTATGAGATACACATGTCCTCATAGGCGTAAGCAAGTTAAGCGATTAGTTTGGTTGGTGTATTAATTAGCGTTTTAGATTACGAGAGCTGTGCGAGTAGTGTATGCGTTTAGGGAGCGTAAAGCGATAAAGAGAGATATTGATAATGCGAGAAATAAATAAAAAAGGCGAGAAATCGAATAAAGCGAAAATTCTCAAAATTTTAAACACATAAATACTAATAAACTCGATGATGCGTAAATCGACGATATAGGCTTAAATCAATTGGGAGTGTCCAGGGTTTTAAGACGTTGACTATCCAAAGTGATTTGACTACCCTTTGCATTTGGACCCACGCTTTGGCCTAATAGATAAACGTTCTCACCGCAAGCGACTAACGACGTTTACCCTTCCAGTTAATACGTGTTCCAAACCATCGGCATAACCGAGACTTTGGTGAGATTGAAAATCGAAACACGGAATTAGTTATTAAGATGCGGGTTTCACCCCTAACTTAACAATATTATTCATAGATAGAGATGGAGATTTTCGTCGAGGTTTGGTTGTCACTCCTAACTCAACGAACATATCTCGTGCGAGAGGGTGCGCAGAGTGAATGATCTCATCGAGAGTTCTCGGTTTTCACACCTAATCTCGACTTGATCACTCGTTTTGTGTGATACGAGCGTTTCCAAGCATGTATTATTGTATTAGCCTTAGGAAAGGCACATTTAAGCATTTATGGCAAGTAGTTTAACATTTAAGTTAAAGATAGGTCAATCGGGTACTTAAACATGCTACTAGGTCAAACATGGCATTTCTACCTATTATCCTAAGGAATTAGCTCCGATACCAATATGTCACACCCCAACCGATGGCGGAATCATCGGGGTAGTGGCACTAGGTGAATCAGATTGATTAAGAGATTCCATAACAGCCATTTCAAAGATAATAATCAACATTCAATATCACATACTATCAAACTCATAAACCTTCAAAATAACCATTACATTTCAACAAAATCTCTTTACATAAATCCAATTCGATCTCCCCTAGATTTTATTACAACCATTCTAAACAAACTAACAAAACGAACTAAACTACGCATGCAACATCCAAGGCATCCAAGCTAAATCCTCAACCTGTTACATACGTTAAAATACAAGTCAATACAATTAAGTAAAGGTGAGCATACGAGTTTGAATAATACTAGCATAGTCGAGAAAGCGTTTGCGAAACAATCTAATTACATATCATGATTCTCAAAAACACTTAACATAACATAGGCCATTTCTCATGCTAACTACCGAGAAAAGGCTTGCGTGACCATCCTAACTAGTCCCCGTCGGGTGTTAGCCAAACTATAGTACCATACTAGCTAAGGAGGCAAGTTAACGAAAATAAGTCCTAGTCACATGTTCCTAGTATCACGTATCGAGCATATACAATCAGATTATTCGCGTGCGATAAACAGTTTTGATTTGTGAAGTGATTTTGATATAGGAACGTATGTAACACCCAAAAAGTGCATTAAAGCGAAAATGGGTCAAGTATACTCACTGTGGGTGCGTTTAGGTAAGATTAGAGGATCCGAGGAGAGTTGCGGAGAGCGCCGGATCAGCCTGCATACGCGAACAGAAGTGCATCAGTCTCTGAAAAGCTGAAACGGTTAAGTTTTGGTTGGGTAGAGACAAGTTCGGGCGAACTTGTATGTAAACATACAAGTTCGAGCGAACTTGTATAAGTCTATTGAGTGGTGAGTCAAGTTCGGGCGAACTTGTGGGGTTTGGATAGATGGATTGACAAGTTCGGCCGAACTTGTTAAGTTTCCTGAGAAACTTTACAAGTTCGAGCGAACTTGAGGACTTTCTGCTGAAGAATTGGCCATTTTTCACCTAAGTTCTGCCGAACTTGACCTTTTGAGGGTTCGAGCGAACTTGGCTAGGCTGCTGCACAAAATCAGTTTAATCTCGTGATGTTTTCGGGTTCAAAATCTTGCGTTTTTGCGTCGTTTGCTGAGTAAATCGAGTGTTCATCCCTCCAACCCTGTGCTACTGAGCAAACTTAGGTCGGAGAGGTCTTTTAGAGCGGTTTTAGCCGTTTTACAAAAGCGTGGGCTAATCCGGACGAACTCGGGGTTCGTTCGGGTTAGTCCGGCTTGTGTAAACCAACATAAACGTCCTTGTGCTTCCAGATCTGGGATCTTGAATGATAAATGCTTCAGAAAATGAATAAAACATCATCAAAAGTCTGTATTTTGTGTCAAAATCAATGTTTAAAAGGTTTTGCTTAGATCTAAGCATAGATCTAAGTGAAAAACAGAAGTTTTATGGAAAAAGATGAAGATTCTCGTAAATAGAAGGGTTCGGATGAAAACGAAGGCTATGCCTTGTGTCAAAATCGTTGTAAACCTTTGTAGAACGTTGATAAACGTTGTTGAGGTTGAAACCGGGTTGATTCTTACTTAGAACACGAAGTTTTCGGGTTTTGAGAGCTCTGGGCGAACTTACAGCAAGTTCAAATGAGAGGAATGAGCTGAGTATTTATAGGAGAAGGCAAAGATGAGGGCTGGTGGAGTCAAGTTCGGCCGGACTTGTACAAAATTGTACAAGTTCGCGCGAACTTGTAGAGATTTCAAGAGAAGGGAGCCAAGTTCGACCTAACTTGACCTCTCTGAGGTTAAGTTCGAGCTAACTTGAGGTCATTGAGGAGTTGATTGGGCCAGTCAAGTTCGGCCGAACTTGGTAACACCAAGTTCGAGCGAACTTGACCCAAAAGTTGGGTTTTCTTCGTTTATTTCGCGTTAAGAGTTCGTTTGGCGATTTGGTTCGTACTAATTAGTTATATTAAGCGTTTTAATAAAGCGTTAAGCGTTATTATTGATATAATAGTGTGATTTAGCGATTCGAGAGTGCGAGAGCGATGCGATAGCGAGCGTAATCATAACCACGAACACACATAACACATAAATAATATAAAGCCACATAAATAATTGCGATTTGCGATGCGATGAGATTAGCGATGCGATTTAATAAGCGATTAGATGCGATCATAACGTACAATACTATAATTAATTAACATAAACTTTATTATCAACCGAATATCGGGATTACAAAAGATAGGTACATCGGAAAGACAAATGAAAAGATAACAACGAATTTTCGAGTCGTTACAGTCTCCCCTACTTTAGGGAATTTCGTCCCGAAATTCAAGTAGTAGTTGTAACAAATAGATGCGGGTACTTGGCCTTCATATCACTTTTCAATTCCCAAGTGAACGCGGCGCCGCGTTTGCCTTCCCATCGCACCTTCACGATAGGGATGCGAGAGCGTCGGAGTTTCTTGGTCTCTCGGTGCATGATTTCCACAGACTTTTCCATGAAATGGAGAGTCTCGTTGATTTGCAGATCTTCGAGAGGGACATGCAGATTTTCTTCGGCTAGGCACTTTTTGAGATTAGACACGTGGAAAGTCGGATGTACGTTGTTGATTCCTCCGGTAATTCGAGACGATAGGCCACTTTCCCAATTCTTTCCAGAGACCACTATCCAGAATGCAAGTACTATGAACAACGGGATCATAGAGAATAGAGAGTTTGCGATGACAATTAGAAATAATAAAACCGTTTATGTCTAACTTTAATGCGTAAACTAGTTTTCATAAATAATTGTAACGTTCCTATGGCCTTCACTTCTAATTCTCGATCATCCCCGACTTTAAGCGTTCTTTGGTTTCTTCCTAGCCTCCGGATTGAAAGGAATCCCTTAGTAGAATCGGTTACATGAACCATAGAACCAGAATCAAACCACCAAGAATTAGCAGGAACATTAATATTATAGGACTCAGGTATCATGAAAAGACAGTTACCTTTCTTAGTCAGCCACTCCTTAAAGTCAGGGCCTTCCTTCTGCTTATGTCCTGTCTTTTTATAGAACTTGCAGTGTGGTTTGCTTAAAGACTTCTTAGAGCTGGAAGGTGCACTTGTATTAGGATTAGGCTTATGGAATTTCGCAACATCCTTTCTTGTATAATTATTCTTCCTTTTCTTAGAATTGGAGGTAGTGAAGTTTGCAACATCGGTAGTTTTATCCATCTTCATACGCTCCTCTAAACGCACATGGCGATCAGTTCACTAATCGTCCATTTTTCTTTCTGAGTGTTGTAATTGATCTTGAATGCTTCATAGAAAGAAGGAAGCAAAGTCATGATAAAGTGAACAAGAAAACCATCACTGATCGCCATGTCCAATCCCTTCGCTTATGGGCCATGTTGTTCATCATCATGATGTGTTCACGGACGCCGCTCCTCCCGTCATACTTAGTAGTCACTAGCTTGAGGAATAGAGTACTAGCGTGTGCTTTAGGACATTCCTTTGAATGCCCCTCCACAGAAGCCAAGTAGGTTTTAGCATCTTCAGAATCAGGAATGGCTCCTCAAATTGCATTGCTAATGTACTGCTTCATGAACATGAGAGACATGCGGTTACAACTAGTCCATTTTTCATGAGTCAACTGCTCAGCAACGGTACTCTGAGGAGTGAGGTCAGCAGGCTTATTCTCTTTTAAAGCATAATCGAAGTCAGCAAACCAAGAGTAAGCATGAGAGAGTCTTTCCATGTAGCAAAGTTATCACGAGTCAAGAATCCCACAATTGGGTGCTGAGAGTAGAAATAAGATGAGCGAATTATGATATTAATGAAGAAGTACACATTTGATCTAAGGGCATGTTACATTAAGGCAGGCATAAGTAATGACCATTTTAATTATGAAGCTGTGATAATGTCTATTACTAACATCAAAAAATAGACTTAGTTAAAAAAATTCTACTTAAATGAAGACAAATCAGCTTTGGTCAGAATTGTAATCATCTAAGTATGTGTGCAAAGTAATTATGACAAGTCCGCTTTAGCCAGAAACGAGACAATCACCTTAGTTATGCATTTGTTAATAATGCTAGACATGAATGAATGAGATCAGCTTTGGCTAGAAATAAGACATTCACGTTTGTAATGCATAATTAATATAACTTTTGTAATACTTGAACAATAAATAGATATGTCAAATCAGCTTTGGCCAGAAGTGATACATCAGAAGCCATTCAAGTTAAGCTATATTGGTTTTGTAAAAGTTATCTGATTCTCATTAAGTAAGTATTTACAAAACCATTTATTTAATAGCAAACCCCCTGTTAGCGCAGATCGAGCTCAATTAGTTTCTCATTAACAGCTTAGTAAAGAAATTAGGTTTCGAGTGAGATTTTGAGTTAACCTTAGATTTCGAGTGAGATCTCGACTTCATTATGAGATTTCGAGTTAACCTTAGATTTCGAGTGAGATCTCGAGTCAGTTATGAGATCTCGACTTTATTATGAGATTTCGAGTTAACCTTAGATTTCGAGTGAGATCTCGAGTCAGTTATGAGATCTCGACTTCATTATGAGATTTCAAGTAACTGAGGTTTCGAGTGATGAAGATTAATGCCTCAATGAGATTTCGAGTTCAAACTGTCCTCGTATTTTAATGAGATTTCGAGTCGAAATCCCAGTCGGAACCTTAGTTGAAACCACTTAATCTCGAAACTTGTTCTCCAAGTCTCGAAACCTACTCATCAACAACTGTTAGTGAAGGTGAAACTGAAAATTCAAATTTTTAGAGATTTCGAGATATGGTTTTTCCTATTTTAGTGATGATCTAACTTTATCAAAAGATTTCGAAATTTTATCTGATTATCTATTAACAGATTTCGAAAATATGTAGAAAGTAAAACAGATCAAAACAGGAAAAAACACTCAATAATCCAAATTATATTCCAAAACATAAAGAAATTTCGAATTTTCCTAAGGACACATGATGAACCTAAACATAAGAACCAAGTTCTGGAATCCGAAATATGTAATTTTAAGTTCTTTACAATGGATTTCTGAACAATAATATTTCGGATGCGATTAAACATCCATTTAAATGATAAAATCCGAATTTTAATTCACAAACTATATGATTTCAGAACAGTAATTTCAAAACTGTGTTTCGAATTTTGTTAAGTTTTCAAAATTTATGTTTTCCAGATTTTAATCCCAAATAATGGATTCAAAACAGAACTGATTTATTAACATATGCTCTGATACCATATGTTGATCATTCTGTTCATACATGATGGAAATCAAATAAATAATACCTATGACGGCAGACAGACTAACAGAGAATCCAGTCAGAGACGTAGCCATTGAGTTCGACATCTTTGTCAGGATGATCTAGTTCCTCCTTAGGGTGTAAAGTGATGATGGTAGTACTGAATTCTAGGGCAGAATTCGTATGGGAGAGAGAGGGACGAATTATGATGTTGTGAGTAATTAGGTTGTGTAACTGTCTAACCCTTTATCTCTCTAGTTATCTCCTTATATATACACCCAAGAGGAAACCCTAATTAGTTAATAAGGGTAATATGGTCCATCAGCAATTACCAACTAATATATGATAGGATTAACATATATTTTGATCTTACATAATATAAATGATTATCATGGCTACATGATTAAATATCAATAATAATATATTAATCTTACATCCCCCGGATTTACAACCGTCACCATCGATTTATATTGTATTTTTAGGGTTTCACGACTAGGTGTGGGTCGTACCTAGTAATACCGGCATGGAATCGATGTTTCTGACATTGTGTTTGGCGACACTAGGTACATGGATCTAAGATTTGTCTAGGGTGTTATATGGGTCATGTTAATGTTCTTTGTATCGTTAACCTCTATCATAGTTGTCACAATAGGCTTCAAACCTCCTTCAAAAATATCAATTTTCTCACAACAAACCTCCACCTCACACGCTACAACATCACCTATTTTTACAATTATTACTTTATATAAATCAAATTGCTATTATAGTAATTTATTTTTTTATTTTGTTTATAATTAAATAATGAATATCATTTAAAATTAGATTAAAAAATTGAAAGTAAACATTTAAAAAGCTATGGTGTATGATCACATGTGAATCGTCTTATGATATAGGTTTCAATTGTTTTATTTGTTATAAAATTATAAAATATTTAAAAATATTATATATTTAGTTTGATTATGTTATTAAATGTTTTTTTTTTTTTTTGTATTCAACATCTTTTTATTTTGCTAAACAGATTGGTTTGAAAAATATTATTTTTAGTTAGTTTATGTTATTGAAATGTTTATTTTAATTTGTTTGGTAGATCTTTTATATTTTTTAAAATTGGGAGGAAAAAGGGTAAATGCACGGTACCCCTGACCGCGGGAGGGTTCTCCCTCCCCAAGCTAGCTTAGCCCCATAGCTGCCTGGCGGTTACTACCCAGCAGGATTATTCGGGCCGAGCTGGACTCGAACCCGCGTCCTCCCGTTTGGAATGGGTGAGGCTGGCCACTGGACTGACACCCCGTGGTTTATTTTTTAAAATTATTATTTTATAAAACATTTTTAAAAATGTACACATTTACTATTAAAATCGTGGTCATTTGTTTTTATTGTTCCTTAAGGCTCATTCTCACAAAAAACATAATTTTCTAACTTAATTTGCTTTTAGATTTGAACTTACCTTTGTGACGTGCTTCTTTCAAGCCACAAATCCACCGATGCGGAGTATGGGTAATAACCCGCTAGTTAAATAATAGTTGTTATATTTGCCCTTTGAACTCATCCATGGTTTCCTCTCTTTGATCCATATATTTTGCCATCTGCTTGGGACTTTTTTCCATAAGTTCGAGTATCGCCTTCGATTTTGTCTTTGCATTTGCCTTTGACTTCTTTTGGTTTGTTGGGTGAGGCAATTCTTAAAATTCATTCTCGAGATTGATCCCAAAATCCTCAATCGAAGTTGATGTGTTCTGGTCGCTTGAAGCTGATGTCTTAATCCTCTTTGGTTGAAAGGGACCAGTTTAAAATCTAAAACTGTAACCAATGGCTTGGTTTGCGGTTTACATCGAAAACCGGCCATATTGTACTTGATTATATATATATATATTATTATATTATACTTGATTAAAATTAAAAACTAGATTAACACTAATTTCATTCAAGTGAGCTAACTTTAACTTATATTATATCCCTTTAGCCCATCTCACGTTGAACCCTCATGTGTGGTTTGTAAATTCTAATATTAAGTGGCTAAAGACTAAAAGAGATGGATTATCAGTTGTAATGGTGGTTACAAGAGGTTAAGAAATATGATTATAATGTACTCTCTGTTGGATTACGCAAGATATATATATATTTTTTTTTGGCTTTTTTAAGGATATCTTGGTTTTTTCACAATTTTGTTCCTTTTTATTTTATGCAATCTACATAAGGGACTAATAAAATCCCAAACTGCGAAACCAAACCAAAATCAAACAGTTTGAAAACGTTTGGTTTAGCTCCGTTTTAAATTTCAACAATTCAGTTTAGGTTCGAAAACCGTTGATAACGAGTTGCTCGCGGCTTGACTTATAAATTGTCAAAACCAAATCGTTAACATCCCTTAAGCGTTCATGTAAAAGTAACCATCTTTTTTTAAGGAAACGCGGCAATATATATGCACATGAGAAGTTTGATCTCAATATTTACTCATAACATTCACATATGTGTTTTGTGAAAGATTTTCTTTCCTAAAACGAAGGTATCAATGGGTCAAAATACCCCTCTTGACTAGTGTAACAAAAATGATATATCAAATAATTATCAGCAACCCATTAACTTATTTGCTAACACTCTGAAATCCTTGTTTTTTTTTCTACAGGATGAACGGATTGCAAACGCGATATCGAGTCTTCAACAAAAGGTTATACATTTTTTTAACATTTTGTACCCAATCGTGGGTCGACTGCCGACTTCTAAGAGTAGTATGAGTACTTATTTTAAGAACCAACATGATTCTTAAACCTTGTAGGGTAACACACTACATAAGCGTACTTATGTATAGGTAAGCTTATTTTTCTAAAACATAAGATGTGATAGAATCTGACATATTTTAAAGTATTTAAAACTTAACTGGTTACACTTTGTAATCCATGTCTTAGATCATAACTGAATTTTATTAAGGACCACTAGAAATCTGACAAAATATGTAAAAAAAAATATATAGAAAGTGTAACTCAAAAAGTCAAAGGTTACTACAATTTTGAGCTAATTTTTTACTTTTATACATTTCAATATATTGATGAAATTAATATGTTCAAATATGTAGGGTTTTCGGTTGATGGAAGAGAACAAGCGCTTGAAACAACAAGCAAGACTCCTAAAATATTCAAATGATATATATTTTTACATCCTAATACTTATTTTTCGTGATTAATTAATCAAAACTTAATTTGTGTTTGTATGTTTATATCTAGATGATGACTTTGATTTCAAATGGCAAGAGGCCACGGACAACAGGTGCTGAGTTGGATAATGTGGCAGCCAACACTGATGATCAAGGGCAGTCGTCGGATTCTGTCACTACTAACGTATGCAGCTGCAACAGTGGACCTCCTCCTGAGGACGATTGTTCTGATACTGCTCTCAAACTAGCGTAAGCTCGTTAACTAATCATACCATTTTTACCTTTGGTTTTATAGAAGTGGATCTATAATTTAGTTGCATATGATATAAAAGAAGTCAAAACAAGGTATAAGCAAAGGCAAGATTATTTTATGTGTAAGCCTGTAAGGGAATAGAAATTAAATCTCTAGATTGATTAAAAAATTGAAGAGAATGAGTAGGGTTGTTCATCAAATTGGTTTTTAGGTCATTTTGGTTGTTTGAATTGGATTATTCAAACTTTAATTTTTTAAAAACGAATATGAAAATTTGAATTGAATTGGAATAAAACCGGAAAATATATAAATAAAGATCATGTGTCATTTGTTTGTTTGAAATTAAGATCATTTGATTGTGAAGTATATATATACACTTCCATTGAACTTCTATTTATATTTATGTATCAGGTTACCCTTTAACTAAAATGATAAAACGGCATGGAAGACGATGAGGTTGATGGAGAGTAGTGAATAGTGGTGGTGTGATGTGAACCCAAATAAGTGTTGTATCGGCTAAAATGTTTAAATGACATGTCTCTCTTTCTGTTATTCTGAAAAAACAACCCAGAGACTATGTAACGTGTGTTATGATGGTACCATGTGTAGTTATTTGTTTAATTGCAATTTTGCACTAGAAAGAGATAATACGGTTTAAAATGTAGTTTGTTGAAAATAATCCACACAAAGTGTTTAATCTATTATTGACAATGAATTAGTTTTTTTTAAAGGCAAACGACACAATCTATATATCTATATCTATACATTATAATAAAGCAAAACAAATTTGGTCATTTAACAGCCACTTAAGCCCTTAATTGTCACATGACATTCTGATACACCTTAATGAAAAGTTTTGAGCGGCAAAACATAACAAGCGTCTTCCACTCTTTCTCCTCACACAAACTATCTCCCACACCGTGTTCTATCAATTCATTGTTTTCATAATGAAGAAACCCTTTCCTTTCTATCTCCTTTTTCAAATCAGAAACCCAAAATCTATTTCAAGATTCCACTTTGGTGATTAATCCAGCATTCTTTTGTCGCCTTTGTTTCATCAATTTCTTTTTCATCTTGGTAAAGTAATCTGTTTTCCCGAATACATTCTAGTGTTTAATTAATCATGTATTTGTATATGTTACACTGAGATTTGTTTATGTTTTTCTTAGATTTCAATCTATGATATTGCATATCTGGTATGTGTTCTTTAATTTAGGGTTCATATATTAAACAAATTTTGTATCTTTAAATTGAGGGTTTTTTATTATTTAAATGGAGGATTTAAGGTAGATGTTTTGTACAGTTGGTGGCTGCAATTGGGAGATTTTGTTATAATCTTTCTGCGGAAATCTAGGGTTTATGTATTGATGATTGACGGTGTTTTACATGATTTTGGCTGCAACCGAAGACGTTTACCTTCTTAAGAAGCCATTGGTTCCACTCAAAAAGCGGATCCTCCGTGATACCTCATTTAGCCGATAGCAATAACCTAATAAATTTGACCGAAAAAGGCCCCATTCAAACCCCCACCCATTTCCAAGCATCAATATTACCCGTTAAAGAAATCTGGTATAGCAAGTTACATGAGTCATTTAGCTCATATACCTTTTCCTATTGAACCCATCTCATCTTAGATATACCTAGTCTTCGTGTTTAGGGGTATTTGTGGTCTCTTTATGAAACTGAATCATGGTTTTGATGAAAAGAAGTAGGAATAAACTTTTTATAACATGATAAAGATGTACCTAAAGACAGATTTGAGTGGATGTGCATTCATGGTCTGTTTTTTTTACTTCTTGTTACAAGAGATCTCATGGTTAAGGCCGACTGAACGAGAGTTGAGTGGTAGTGCAAGAAAAAAATAATGAGTTTAGTTTGGATCTATTCTTATGGTTGTTTTGAGAGTTTCATAACGAGAAAGATTACAATAATAACTGGAAAATTAATTAATACTTAGAATGTCTTATTGTTTAGTTGTGTAGCAACATTTCTCGTATCACAAAATAGTGATAATTGTGATTCCCTTACAAGGCTAGGTTTTATAACACTTTTACCATGGTCTTAAGTTTGAGATCCACATTGTTTCTTAGGCTTATGCTCAAGGTTTTACACATAGTAAAAGACTAAAGCGTGTAAACGAGTCGAGCCCAAGTCAAACGAAAGCCCGTGAAGGTTCGAACTCGGCCAATTTCAAGCTCTTTTTCTAAAGTTCAAGCTCGGCTCACTTACTATTTAATAATTATTTAGTTATTATACATACACACACAATATATATATATATAACCTTTTTTATATGCAACAATATACATTATTAAGTCACTGTTATCATAATTTTATATATATGTTAGTATTTTGATATGTAATTATATAAAAAAAATATTATGTATACACAAAATAATAGGCTCATTTCCACTTGCAAGTCTAGTCAATCTTGACATGTAAAACACCGGCTCCTACTTGTTTATTATATGAGTTTCAATGTAGACTTGAGCTAACTAAAGCTCGGCTCGATTCAAGACTTTTAACGCTCTCAAATAGCTAGCGAGTGGCTCAAATCTTTTACACCAATATATAAAACATAGCTCATGCCTCATGGGTCAGATTGATGCAACTCAACGTCTTGTGCAATGTTGATTATGAAGGATTGTCAATGGCGATGAAATTAAAATATGACAATTAGTTAACATCTTTGCAACCTTAGTAATTTATGGCCAAATTGGCCAATGCTCCAATTTTGGACATATCCAAATTGAATGACACATGTTTATTTTTTGTAGTTAACATATGTTCTTAACTCAAAGGTGTTTCATAAAACTAGTAGTTAGTAACACAATTAGTATACTCTCATATCTTATCAAGCAAGTTTGAATCATCTCGCACATATTTTAAAAAAATATATATTAAAACCGCACCTTCATTATATCCTACCATAAGTTATGAGAAATTTTGTGATCTATATAAGATAGAACAAAAACATCCTGATATTTATATATTTTCATGTTTAAATCCTGGATTTGACACTTTAAGCACCAATAATTTGTTTGCAAACATGTTTAGAGCATTTTGAACAAGTTTTAAAAGCATTTTGGGTTAGTACATTGGTTTGAGTTTGGGTTTCACAAGTCCTTGGCAAATCCTTCATTGTTTATTTACCAAAGAGAGAGTCAAACTTGGTACTTCCTAGTGTATGTTGATAACATCTTTCTACAAAAGGTTATGACACTTTAGCCTCCCGAATCTCCCTTAAAGACTTGGATTCTCTCCATCACTTCCTTGTCATTGAAGTTATACCCACCTATAATGGTCTTTTCCTTTCTCAACGTCGTCATATTAAAAATCTATCCAGTGAATTGAGCTCTTGTTGCTTTGTAAGACTTGTTCTTCATTATGTACTCCATGTAATCTTCCCTTAATGCTCTTTTGATATCAGGGTCACTTACAGGGCCTTGTGAAGCCTTTTTGCTGACATCTTTAGCAAAATCTCCTAACCTGTTCAAGTTAGTGACCTCTTCAGAGAGAATTTGTTGAACCTCTTTGTTTCCTTTCCTTTGCTTCTTTTTGTTGCAATCACTTCTGCTTGTTTAGTTTTATTCTCCAGTTTTTTTTTTTTTTTTTTTTTTTGACATTTGTAGGATTTGGGAGTTCATGAAATGATGGGAAGGAGAATTTGTAACAACTCAAAAATTCGTTGTTATCCTTTTCCTTGTTTGTATCGTTATACTTCTTTTGTAATCCCGAGATTTGGTTAATAATAAAAGTTTATGTTAATTAATTATGGTGTTGTACGTTATTATCGCATCGAATAGCTTATCAAATCGCATTGCAAATCGCAATTATTTATGTGGTTTTATATTATTTATGTAATATGTGTGTTTGTGGTTATGTTTACGCTCGCTATCGCATCGCTCTCGCACTCTCGAATCGCTAAATCGCACTATTACATCAAATATAACGCTTAACGTTTACTAAAACGCTTAATATAACTAATTAATACGAACCGAATAGCCAAACGAACACTTAACGCGAAATAAACGAAGAAAACCCAACTTTCGGGTCAAGTTCGCTCGAACTTGGTGTTACCAAGTTCGGCCGAACTTGACTGGCCAAAACAAAATTTCTTCTTTACTCTCAAGTTTGCTCGAACTTGTTTGATTCCTCACAGAAACAGCAAGTTCGGCCGAACTTGACTGGTCTCCTTTGAAATCCTAGCAAGTTCGCCCGAACTTGCATGAATCTCATGTAAGTTCGACCGAACTTGGTCTCCATCAGCTCTCATTTTGCCTTCTCCTATAAATACCAAGCTCTGTTCTCCCATTTGAACTTGCTGCAAGTTCGCCCAGAGCTCTCAAAACCCAAAACCTTCGTGTCCTAAGTAAGAATCAACCCGATTTCACTGCAACAACGTTTATCAACGATCTACAAAGGTTTACAATGATTTTGGCACAAGGCATAGCCTTCGTTTTCATCAAAACTCATTCTTTTACGAAAATCTTCATCTTTTTTCTTCCAAAACTTCTGTTTTAAGCTTAGATCTATATAATACGAGTTTGTTTGATGTTAGCAGAGGCTTCCCAAACACGAGATCTGAAAGACCTCGGCTTGTAAGTTATAGATCTGAGAAAAACCTTTGATAAACATTGATTTCTACACAAAATACGGACTTTGATGATGTTTTGTTCATCTTCTGATATGAAACGAAGCATCTATCATTCAAGATCCCAGATCTGGAAGCACAAGGACGTTTATGTTGGTTTACACAAGCCGGACTAATCCGAACGAACCCCGAGTTCGCCCGGATTAGCCCACGCTTTTGTAAAACGGCTAAAACAGCTCTAAAAGACCTCTTTGACCTAAGTTTGCTCAGTAGCACAGGGTTGGAAGGATGAACACTCGATTTCCTCAACAAACGACGCAAAACGCAAGATTTTGGACCCGAAAACACCAAGTTCGCTCAAGATTGCACTGACTTTTTGGCAGTATGGATGTCAAGTTCGCTCGAACTTGCCCTCCGGGGGTCAAGTTCGGCCGAACTTGAGTGGAAATGTGCAAATTTCTCTTCAGAAACCCCCAAGTTCGCTCGAACTTGTCAAGTTTCTCAGGAAACTTCACAAGTTCTGGCCGAACTTGTCTCACCTATAAAGGTTACCTACAAGTTCGCCCGAACTTGTCAAGTTTCCTTGAGAAACTTGCAAGTTCGCCCGAACTTGACTCACCACTCAGCAACCTGTACAAGTTCGCCCGAACTTGGCTACTGCCCAACCAAAGCTTAATCGTTTCAGCTTTTCAGAGACTGATGCACTTCCGTTCGCGTATGCAGGCTGATCCGGCGCTCTTCTCGACTCTCCTCAGATCCCGAACTCTTACCTAAACGCACCCACAGTGAGTATACTCGACCCATTTTTCGCTTTAACGCACTTTTTGGGTGTTACATACGTTCCTATATTAAAAATCACATCACAAATCAAACTATTTATCACACGCGAATAATCTGATTATATATGCTCAATACGTGATGCTAGAAACATGTGACTAGGACTTATTTTCGTTAACTTGCCTCCTTAGCTAATATGGTACTGTAGTGTGGCTTACACCCGACGGGGTCTAGTTAGGATGGACGCGCAAGCCTTCTCACGGTAGTTAGCATGAGAAATAAGCCATGTTATCTATGTGAAAATGTTTCGGTGTATCATGATATGTAGTTAGATTATCTCGCGAACGGTTTCTCTATTATGTTAGTATTACAAAAACTCGTATGCTCACCTTTACTTAATTGTATTGACTTGTATTTTAATGTATGTAACAGGTTGAGGATTTAGCGTGGATGCTTGGATGTTGCTTAGTATAGTTTGTCTTGTTTAGTTAGTTGTTGATGTTTTTCAGATATGGAACTTATGTATGAAATCTAGGGAAATCGAACCCAGTTGAATTTTATGAGAAATCCCCGTATATTGTAAATTAATTAGATTTAGCAATATGTTAAATGATTGTTATGGAACATCTCGTGAAATCAATCTGGTCGCCTGGTGCCACTAACCCCGATGTTTCCGCCATCGGTTGGGGTGTGACAGAATTGGCTTGGATCATTTGTGGAATAGAAAGATTATATCTCTTATGACACAGCTTCTAGTTCCAATGGGTGTGAAAAGGTGGTTAGGGTTGTGGTGGTTGATGGTAAGATCAATGGAAGAGATGTAATGGTATTTATAGGTGAGGCTTGAGGGGTTTCTCCATCATCATCTTGGATGATGAATTTTGCTTTTCTGGATTTGGCTTGTGGTGTGGATGTTTTTTGTTGGTGGTAACGGGATTTTGTGGGTGGTTTTCTTTTGTAAGTAGACTTGTAGGAGTCTTTTCAGATTGTGAAGGGGTGGATGTAACATATGTTGTCACTTTTGAAGTGCCAACAGATGTTTGAACAATGGGAGCAGTGGTTTGAATGGCTAGTGTTGGTTTTGTTGGAACAGTGCTTTGAGGAACATCTATTGAGGAACCTTGATTCTCTTGAATTCTTTTCATTTCAAGGATCTCCCGCACTATCAACATTTCGTTAGCTTCCCTTGTATCTTTCCTCTTCTCTTTTTCAAGTGCATCTACCTTAGCCTTTTTAGCAGTAGATGTGTCAAGTGTCTTTTGAGGTTTCTTGACTAGAGGAAAGAGCTTTCTCATGGTGTCATTCTCCTCCTTTTTGGCATCATCTTATGTGTACTTAGGGAGAGTGGGAGTAGTACATGTGGTTTTAAGAAGACGGTCTTTGACGACCTTAATCTTTGTCTGAGTATCATTGATATATGCTCCATGTGCATGTTATGAGTTGCATCAGCAGAATGCTTTTGAGTTTTAGATACATGCTTGCATGAGTCCAAATTTATTTTCAATTTCTACATTAGTTGGTGGAGTTCTTAAGTTTTGGACCAAGGTCTTCACATGTCTCTGATTTCATCAACAGTAGCCTCTATCTTGGATACTCTCTCCGTCAATTCTTGATATCTTAGCCCATCACCTAAGTTAATAGGATCATATGAGTTCCCACCAGAGGTGGTTGTACTTGGTTTTGAACCAAGTGCCCATTGTTCTTGGTTCTGGAACTTCCAACTGATAGAAAGTGTACTGATGTAGACTCAATAGTTGTTTCCTTCAAGGATATCTTAGTTATGTTACCACTGTCCAACTATGAGACTTTTGTCTCTACGGTTGTAGAAGTTGTCTCACTTGAAAAACCTGCAAGTGTCACTTGTGACACAAGAGGTGTACCTCCTTTGCTTGTGGGCTTAATCATTTTCTGTGGCATACTCCCCGTGATAGGTGGTTGAGAGGAACTGGGTTTATCTAAATCATTTTGGTAAATTGCATCAAGCAATGGTTTTATGGTGGATATGATAGTTTTTATGGGTGGTGTAGTGAAAAGAGAAGCAACCCTAGGAAAGGGGCTTGAGAAGAAATGTTCAAATTAATCATCTCTCTCTTGATTTGGTTCCCCTGTGCTTGCAACACTATCCTTTTGTGAGGATAGGTTGGGTGAAGATGTTTGCATCTGTGGTGAGGAAGTAACAACAGATGTTTGTTGCTCTTGTGTTGCAGCAGGTTCCTCTGGCATCTCAACCTATAAAATGACCTTCTTTTTGTTTTTTTTCTTTGGATTTGGTGATGGGAGTGGAGATGTTTATTGTGGGAATTTCAGATGTGGGTAGCACAATGGTGGGTTGGTCATTGTGGGCATCAGGAACAGTGGGTTCATCAACAGATGTAACATTTTTTGCTTGTGTTTCTAAAACATTTTGTTCACTTGCACTTTTGGTCATCATGCAAACACATGTAAACACAGACAACAAATGAAGTTCGCCGCAACGTGGCGACAATGATAAACCTAGTTAAAAGAAAAATTAAAAGCTTAACATTACTATTCATCATACCACGCGTTTATATATTTATTTAATATTTAATTTAATTATTTAATATTTCATTAATTATTAAATTTATTTATTTATTTATTTATATATTTATATATTAAAATTAAAAGGTGTTGGTGATGAATAGTAACTTTTTGTCATTTAGTACTTTTCACTTTTATTTTCTGTAATTACTCGGTTTACTTTTTACACTTTAAACCTTAATAAAGTTATAAAACAACATTTAAACTTCAATAAACTTTTATTCGGACTTTGTTTTTTTGAGTTTTCACTTTTAGTTGTTATAAACTAGTAAGATTACCCGCGCTACGCTGCGATGTTTCGGTCGATATCTATTTTGATTCAGTATACCAACCGTATGCTCAAAAGAATATCGACACATGTTCTACATCGACCGAAAACATAAAAATAAATTTAAATTGGACAGCGGGACGAATTTATTTTAAGTTAACTATAACCGAAAACTTAAAATGATGCAAGTTCCTTGAGAAACTTGCAAGTTCGCCCGAACTTGACTCACCACTCAGCAAACCTGTACAAGTTCGCCCGAACTTGGCTACTGCCCAACCAAAGCTTAATCGTTTCAGCTTTTCAGAGACTGATGCACTTCCGTTCGCGTATGCAGGCTGATCCGGCGCTCTTCTCGACTCTCCTCAGATCCCGAACTCTTACCTAAACGCACCCACAGTGAGTATACTCGACCCATTTTCGCTTTAACGCACTTTTTGGGTGTTACATACGTTCCTATATTAAAAATCACATCACAAATCAAACTATTTATCACACGCGAATAATCTGATTATATATGCTCAATACGTGATGCTAGAAACATGTGACTAGGACTTATTTTCGTTAACTTGCCTCCTTAGCTAATATGGTACTGTAGTGTGGCTTACACCCGACGGGGTCTAGTTAGGATGGACGCGCAAGCCTTCTCACGGTAGTTAGCATGAGAAATAAGCCTATGTTATTCTATGTGAAAATGTTTCGGTGTATCATGATATGTAGTTAGATTATCTCGCGAACGGTTTCTCTATTATGTTAGTATTACAAAAACTCGTATGCTCACCTTTACTTAATTGTATTGACTTGTATTTTAATGTATGTAACAGGTTGAGGATTTAGCGTGGATGCTTGGATGTTGCTTAGTATAGTTTGTCTTGTTTAGTTAGTTGTTGATGTTTTTCAGATATGGAACTTATGTATGAAATCTAGGGAAATCGAACCCAGTTGAATTTTATGAGAAATCCCCGTTTTGTAATAATTGTTTGAATGTTACGTTTAATAGTATGGGATATTAAGCAGGTTGTGATATGTTAAATGATTGTTATGGAACATCTCGTGAAATCAATCTGGTCGCCTGGTGCCACTAACCCCGATGTTTCCGCCATCGGTTGGGGTGTGACAGAATTGGCTTGGATCATTTGTGGAATAGAAAGATTATATCTCTTATGACACAGCTTCTAGTTCCAATGGGTGTGAAAAGGTGGTTAGGGTTGTGGTGGTTGATGGTAAGATCAATGGAAGAGATGTAATGGTATTTATAGGTGAGGCTTGAGGGGTTTCTCCATCATCATCTTGGATGATGAATTTTGCTTTTCTGGATTTGGCTTGTGGTGTGGATGTTTTTTGTTGGTGGTAACGGGATTTTGTGGGTGGTTTTCTTTTGGTAAGTAGACTTGTAGGAGTCTTTTCAGATTGTGAAGGGGTGGATGTAACATATGTTGTCACTTTTGAAGTGCCAACAGATGTTTGAACAATGGGAGCAGTGGTTTGAATGGCTAGTGTTGGTTTTGTTGGAACAGTGCTTTGAGGAACATCTATTGAGGAACCTTGATTCTCTTGAATTCTTTTCATTTCAAGGATCTCCCGCACTATCAACATTTCGTTAGCTTCCCTTGTATCTTTCCTCTTCTCTTTTTCAAGTGCATCTACCTTAGCCTTTTTAGCAGTAGATGTGTCAAGTGTCTTTTGAGGTTTCTTGACTAGAGGAAAGAGCTTTCTCATGGTGTCATTCTCCTCCTTTTTGGCATCATCTTATGTGTACTTAGGGAGAGTGGGAGTAGTACATGTGGTTTTAAGAAGACGGTCTTTGACGACCTTAATCTTTGTCTGAGTATCATTGATATATGCTCCATGTGCATGTTATGAGTTGCATCAGCAGAATGCTTTTGAGTTTTAGATACATGCTTGCATGAGTCCAAATTTATTTTCAATTTCTACATTAGTTGGTGGAGTTCTTAAGTTTTGGACCAAGGTCTTCACATGTCTCTGATTTCATCAACAGTAGCCTCTATCTTGGATACTCTCTCCGTCAATTCTTGATATCTTAGCCCATCACCTAAGTTAATAGGATCATATGAGTTCCCACCAGAGGTGGTTGTACTTGGTTTTGAACCAAGTGCCCATTGTTCTTGGTTCTGGAACTTCCAACTGATAGAAAGTGTACTGATGTAGACTCAATAGTTGTTTCCTTCAAGGATATCTTAGTTATGTTACCACTGTCCAACTATGAGACTTTTGTCTCTACGGTTGTAGAAGTTGTCTCACTTGAAAAACCTGCAAGTGTCACTTGTGACACAAGAGGTGTATCCTCCTTTGCTTGTGGGCTTAATCATTTTCTGTGGCATACTCCCCGTGATAGGTGGTTGAGAGGAACTGGGTTTATCTAAATCATTTTGGTAAATTGCATCAAGCAATGGTTTTATGGTGGATATGATAGTTTTTATGGGTGGTGTAGTGAAAAGAGAAGCAACCCTAGGAAAGGGGCTTGAGAAGAAATGTTCAAATTAATCATCTCTCTCTTGATTTGGTTCCCCTGTGCTTGCAACACTATCCTTTTGTGAGGATAGGTTGGGTGAAGATGTTTGCATCTGTGGTGAGGAAGTAACAACAGATGTTTGTTGCTCTTGTGTTGCAGCAGGTTCCTCTGGCATCTCAACCTATAAAATGACCTTCTTTTTGTTTTTTTTCTTTGGATTTGGTGATGGGAGTGGAGATGTTTATTGTGGGAATTTCAGATGTGGGTAGCACAATGGTGGGTTGGTCATTGTGGGCATCAGGAACAGTGGGTTCATCAACAGATGTAACATTTTTTGCTTGTGTTTCTAAAACATTTTGTTCACTTGCACTTTTGGTCATCATGCAAACACATGTAAACACAGACAACAAATGAAGTTCGCCGCAACGTGGCGACAATGATAAACCTAGTTAAAAGAAAAATTAAAAGCTTAACATTACTATTCATCATACCACGCGTTTATATATTTATTTAATATTTAATTTAATTATTTAATATTTCATTAATTATTAAATTTATTTATTTATTTATTTATATATTTATATATTAAAATTAAAAGGTGTTGGTGATGAATAGTAACTTTTTGTCATTTAGTACTTTTCACTTTTATTTTCTGTAATTACTCGGTTTACTTTTTACACTTTAAACCTTAATAAAGTTATAAAACAACATTTAAACTTCAATAAACTTTTATTCGGACTTTGTTTTTTTGAGTTTTCACTTTTAGTTGTTATAAACTAGTAAGATTACCCGCGCTACGCTGCGATGTTTCGGTCGATATCTATTTTGATTCAGTATACCAACCGTATGCTCAAAAGAATATCGACACATGTTCTACATCGACCGAAAACATAAAAATAAATTTAAATTGGACAGCGGGACGAATTTATTTTAAGTTAACTATAACCGAAAACTTAAAATGATGCAAGTTCCTTGAGAAACTTGCAAGTTCGCCCGAACTTGACTCACCACTCAGCAAACCTGTACAAGTTCGCCCGAACTTGGCTACTGCCCAACCAAAGCTTAATCGTTTCAGCTTTTCAGAGACTGATGCACTTCCGTTCGCGTATGCAGGCTGATCCGGCGCTCTTCTCGACTCTCCTCAGATCCCGAACTCTTACCTAAACGCACCCACAGTGAGTATACTCGACCCATTTTCGCTTTAACGCACTTTTTGGGTGTTACATACGTTCCTATATTAAAAATCACATCACAAATCAAACTATTTATCACACGCGAATAATCTGATTATATATGCTCAATACGTGATGCTAGAAACATGTGACTAGGACTTATTTTCGTTAACTTGCCTCCTTAGCTAATATGGTACTGTAGTGTGGCTTACACCCGACGGGGTCTAGTTAGGATGGACGCGCAAGCCTTCTCACGGTAGTTAGCATGAGAAATAAGCCTATGTTATTCTATGTGAAAATGTTTCGGTGTATCATGATATGTAGTTAGATTATCTCGCGAACGGTTTCTCTATTATGTTAGTATTACAAAAACTCGTATGCTCACCTTTACTTAATTGTATTGACTTGTATTTTAATGTATGTAACAGGTTGAGGATTTAGCGTGGATGCTTGGATGTTGCTTAGTATAGTTTGTCTTGTTTAGTTAGTTGTTGATGTTTTTCAGATATGGAACTTATGTATGAAATCTAGGGAAATCGAACCCAGTTGAATTTTATGAGAAATCCCCGTTTTGTAATAATTGTTTGAATGTTACGTTTAATAGTATGGGATATTAAGCAGGTTGTGATATGTTAAATGATTGTTATGGAACATCTCGTGAAATCAATCTGGTCGCCTGGTGCCACTAACCCCGATGTTTCCGCCATCGGTTGGGGTGTGACAGAATTGGCTTGGATCATTTGTGGAATAGAAAGATTATATCTCTTATGACACAGCTTCTAGTTCCAATGGGTGTGAAAAGGTGGTTAGGGTTGTGGTGGTTGATGGTAAGATCAATGGAAGAGATGTAATGGTATTTATAGGTGAGGCTTGAGGGGTTTCTCCATCATCATCTTGGATGATGAATTTTGCTTTTCTGGATTTGGCTTGTGGTGTGGATGTTTTTTGTTGGTGGTAACGGGATTTTGTGGGTGGTTTTCTTTTGGTAAGTAGACTTGTAGGAGTCTTTTCAGATTGTGAAGGGGTGGATGTAACATATGTTGTCACTTTTGAAGTGCCAACAGATGTTTGAACAATGGGAGCAGTGGTTTGAATGGCTAGTGTTGGTTTTGTTGGAACAGTGCTTTGAGGAACATCTATTGAGGAACCTTGATTCTCTTGAATTCTTTTCATTTCAAGGATCTCCCGCACTATCAACATTTCGTTAGCTTCCCTTGTATCTTTCCTCTTCTCTTTTTCAAGTGCATCTACCTTAGCCTTTTTAGCAGTAGATGTGTCAAGTGTCTTTTGAGGTTTCTTGACTAGAGGAAAGAGCTTTCTCATGGTGTCATTCTCCTCCTTTTTGGCATCATCTTATGTGTACTTAGGGAGAGTGGGAGTAGTACATGTGGTTTTAAGAAGACGGTCTTTGACGACCTTAATCTTTGTCTGAGTATCATTGATATATGCTCCATGTGCATGTTATGAGTTGCATCAGCAGAATGCTTTTGAGTTTTAGATACATGCTTGCATGAGTCCAAATTTATTTTCAATTTCTACATTAGTTGGTGGAGTTCTTAAGTTTTGGACCAAGGTCTTCACATGTCTCTGATTTCATCAACAGTAGCCTCTATCTTGGATACTCTCTCCGTCAATTCTTGATATCTTAGCCCATCACCTAAGTTAATAGGATCATATGAGTTCCCACCAGAGGTGGTTGTACTTGGTTTTGAACCAAGTGCCCATTGTTCTTGGTTCTGGAACTTCCAACTGATAGAAAGTGTACTGATGTAGACTCAATAGTTGTTTCCTTCAAGGATATCTTAGTTATGTTACCACTGTCCAACTATGAGACTTTTGTCTCTACGGTTGTAGAAGTTGTCTCACTTGAAAAACCTGCAAGTGTCACTTGTGACACAAGAGGTGTATCCTCCTTTGCTTGTGGGCTTAATCATTTTCTGTGGCATACTCCCCGTGATAGGTGGTTGAGAGGAACTGGGTTTATCTAAATCATTTTGGTAAATTGCATCAAGCAATGGTTTTATGGTGGATATGATAGTTTTTATGGGTGGTGTAGTGAAAAGAGAAGCAACCCTAGGAAAGGGGCTTGAGAAGAAATGTTCAAATTAATCATCTCTCTCTTGATTTGGTTCCCCTGTGCTTGCAACACTATCCTTTTGTGAGGATAGGTTGGGTGAAGATGTTTGCATCTGTGGTGAGGAAGTAACAACAGATGTTTGTTGCTCTTGTGTTGCAGCAGGTTCCTCTGGCATCTCAACCTATAAAATGACCTTCTTTTTGTTTTTTTTCTTTGGATTTGGTGATGGGAGTGGAGATGTTTATTGTGGGAATTTCAGATGTGGGTAGCACAATGGTGGGTTGGTCATTGTGGGCATCAGGAACAGTGGGTTCATCAACAGATGTAACATTTTTTGCTTGTGTTTCTAAAACATTTTGTTCACTTGCACTTTTGGTCATCATGCAAACACATGTAAACACAGACAACAAATGAAGTTCGCCGCAACGTGGCGACAATGATAAACCTAGTTAAAAGAAAAATTAAAAGCTTAACATTACTATTCATCATACCACGCGTTTATATATTTATTTAATATTTAATTTAATTATTTAATATTTCATTAATTATTAAATTTATTTATTTATTTATTTATATATTTATATATTAAAATTAAAAGGTGTTGGTGATGAATAGTAACTTTTTGTCATTTAGTACTTTTCACTTTTATTTTCTGTAATTACTCGGTTTACTTTTTACACTTTAAACCTTAATAAAGTTATAAAACAACATTTAAACTTCAATAAACTTTTATTCGGACTTTGTTTTTTTGAGTTTTCACTTTTAGTTGTTATAAACTAGTAAGATTACCCGCGCTACGCTGCGATGTTTCGGTCGATATCTATTTTGATTCAGTATACCAACCGTATGCTCAAAAGAATATCGACACATGTTCTACATCGACCGAAAACATAAAAATAAATTTAAATTGGACAGCGGGACGAATTTATTTTAAGTTAACTATAACCGAAAACTTAAAATGATGCAAGTTCCTTGAGAAACTTGCAAGTTCGCCCGAACTTGACTCACCACTCAGCAAACCTGTACAAGTTCGCCCGAACTTGGCTACTGCCCAACCAAAGCTTAATCGTTTCAGCTTTTCAGAGACTGATGCACTTCCGTTCGCGTATGCAGGCTGATCCGGCGCTCTTCTCGACTCTCCTCAGATCCCGAACTCTTACCTAAACGCACCCACAGTGAGTATACTCGACCCATTTTCGCTTTAACGCACTTTTTGGGTGTTACATACGTTCCTATATTAAAAATCACATCACAAATCAAACTATTTATCACACGCGAATAATCTGATTATATATGCTCAATACGTGATGCTAGAAACATGTGACTAGGACTTATTTTCGTTAACTTGCCTCCTTAGCTAATATGGTACTGTAGTGTGGCTTACACCCGACGGGTCTAGTTAGGATGGACGCGCAAGCCTTCTCACGGTAGTTAGCATGAGAAATAAGCCTATGTTATTCTATGTGAAAATGTTTCGGTGTATCATGATATGTAGTTAGATTATCTCGCGAACGGTTTCTCTATTATGTTAGTATTACAAAAACTCGTATGCTCACCTTTACTTAATTGTATTGACTTGTATTTTAATGTATGTAACAGGTTGAGGATTTAGCGTGGATGCTTGGATGTTGCTTAGTATAGTTTGTCTTGTTTAGTTAGTTGTTGATGTTTTTCAGATATGGAACTTATGTATGAAATCTAGGGAAATCGAACCCAGTTGAATTTTATGAGAAATCCCCGTTTTGTAATAATTGTTTGAATGTTACGTTTAATAGTATGGGATATTAAGCAGGTTGTGATATGTTAAATGATTGTTATGGAACATCTCGTGAAATCAATCTGGTCGCCTGGTGCCACTAACCCCGATGTTTCCGCCATCGGTTGGGGTGTGACAGAATTGGCTTGGATCATTTGTGGAATAGAAAGATTATATCTCTTATGACACAGCTTCTAGTTCCAATGGGTGTGAAAAGGTGGTTAGGGTTGTGGTGGTTGATGGTAAGATCAATGGAAGAGATGTAATGGTATTTATAGGTGAGGCTTGAGGGGTTTCTCCATCATCATCTTGGATGATGAATTTTGCTTTTCTGGATTTGGCTTGTGGTGTGGATGTTTTTTGTTGGTGGTAACGGGATTTTGTGGGTGGTTTTCTTTTGGTAAGTAGACTTGTAGGAGTCTTTTCAGATTGTGAAGGGGTGGATGTAACATATGTTGTCACTTTTGAAGTGCCAACAGATGTTTGAACAATGGGAGCAGTGGTTTGAATGGCTAGTGTTGGTTTTGTTGGAACAGTGCTTTGAGGAACATCTATTGAGGAACCTTGATTCTCTTGAATTCTTTTCATTTCAAGGATCTCCCGCACTATCAACATTTCGTTAGCTTCCCTTGTATCTTTCCTCTTCTCTTTTTCAAGTGCATCTACCTTAGCCTTTTTAGCAGTAGATGTGTCAAGTGTCTTTTGAGGTTTCTTGACTAGAGGAAAGAGCTTTCTCATGGTGTCATTCTCCTCCTTTTTGGCATCATCTTATGTGTACTTAGGGAGAGTGGGAGTAGTACATGTGGTTTTAAGAAGACGGTCTTTGACGACCTTAATCTTTGTCTGAGTATCATTGATATATGCTCCATGTGCATGTTATGAGTTGCATCAGCAGAATGCTTTTGAGTTTTAGATACATGCTTGCATGAGTCCAAATTTATTTTCAATTTCTACATTAGTTGGTGGAGTTCTTAAGTTTTGGACCAAGGTCTTCACATGTCTCTGATTTCATCAACAGTAGCCTCTATCTTGGATACTCTCTCCGTCAATTCTTGATATCTTAGCCCATCACCTAAGTTAATAGGATCATATGAGTTCCCACCAGAGGTGGTTGTACTTGGTTTTGAACCAAGTGCCCATTGTTCTTGGTTCTGGAACTTCCAACTGATAGAAAGTGTACTGATGTAGACTCAATAGTTGTTTCCTTCAAGGATATCTTAGTTATGTTACCACTGTCCAACTATGAGACTTTTGTCTCTACGGTTGTAGAAGTTGTCTCACTTGAAAAACCTGCAAGTGTCACTTGTGACACAAGAGGTGTATCCTCCTTTGCTTGTGGGCTTAATCATTTTCTGTGGCATACTCCCCGTGATAGGTGGTTGAGAGGAACTGGGTTTATCTAAATCATTTTGGTAAATTGCATCAAGCAATGGTTTTATGGTGGATATGATAGTTTTTATGGGTGGTGTAGTGAAAAGAGAAGCAACCCTAGGAAAGGGGCTTGAGAAGAAATGTTCAAATTAATCATCTCTCTCTTGATTTGGTTCCCCTGTGCTTGCAACACTATCCTTTTGTGAGGATAGGTTGGGTGAAGATGTTTGCATCTGTGGTGAGGAAGTAACAACAGATGTTTGTTGCTCTTGTGTTGCAGCAGGTTCCTCTGGCATCTCAACCTATAAAATGACCTTCTTTTTGTTTTTTTTCTTTGGATTTGGTGATGGGAGTGGAGATGTTTATTGTGGGAATTTCAGATGTGGGTAGCACAATGGTGGGTTGGTCATTGTGGGCATCAGGAACAGTGGGTTCATCAACAGATGTAACATTTTTTGCTTGTGTTTCTAAAACATTTTGTTCACTTGCACTTTTGGTCATCATGCAAACACATGTAAACACAGACAACAAATGAAGTTCGCCGCAACGTGGCGACAATGATAAACCTAGTTAAAAGAAAAATTAAAAGCTTAACATTACTATTCATCATACCACGCGTTTATATATTTATTTAATATTTAATTTAATTATTTAATATTTCATTAATTATTAAATTTATTTATTTATTTATTTATATATTTATATATTAAAATTAAAAGGTGTTGGTGATGAATAGTAACTTTTTGTCATTTAGTACTTTTCACTTTTATTTTCTGTAATTACTCGGTTTACTTTTTACACTTTAAACCTTAATAAAGTTATAAAACAACATTTAAACTTCAATAAACTTTTATTCGGACTTTGTTTTTTTGAGTTTTCACTTTTAGTTGTTATAAACTAGTAAGATTACCCGCGCTACGCTGCGATGTTTCGGTCGATATCTATTTTGATTCAGTATACCAACCGTATGCTCAAAAGAATATCGACACATGTTCTACATCGACCGAAAACATAAAAATAAATTTAAATTGGACAGCGGGACGAATTTATTTTAAGTTAACTATAACCGAAAACTTAAAATGATGCAAGTTCCTTGAGAAACTTGCAAGTTCGCCCGAACTTGACTCACCACTCAGCAAACCTGTACAAGTTCGCCCGAACTTGGCTACTGCCCAACCAAAGCTTAATCGTTTCAGCTTTTCAGAGACTGATGCACTTCCGTTCGCGTATGCAGGCTGATCCGGCGCTCTTCTCGACTCTCCTCAGATCCCGAACTCTTACCTAAACGCACCCACAGTGAGTATACTCGACCCATTTTCGCTTTAAACGCACTTTTTGGGTGTTACATACGTTCCTATATTAAAAATCACATCACAAATCAAACTATTTATCACACGCGAATAATCTGATTATATATGCTCAATACGTGATGCTAGAAACATGTGACTAGGACTTATTTTCGTTAACTTGCCTCCTTAGCTAATATGGTACTGTAGTGTGGCTTACACCCGACGGGGTCTAGTTAGGATGGACGCGCAAGCCTTCTCACGGTAGTTAGCATGAGAAATAAGCCTATGTTATTCTATGTGAAAATGTTTCGGTGTATCATGATATGTAGTTAGATTATCTCGCGAACGGTTTCTCTATTATGTTAGTATTACAAAAACTCGTATGCTCACCTTTACTTAATTGTATTGACTTGTATTTTAATGTATGTAACAGGTTGAGGATTTAGCGTGGATGCTTGGATGTTGCTTAGTATAGTTTGTCTTGTTTAGTTAGTTGTTGATGTTTTTCAGATATGGAACTTATGTATGAAATCTAGGGAAATCGAACCCAGTTGAATTTTATGAGAAATCCCCGTTTTGTAATAATTGTTTGAATTATGTTAAATGATTGTTATGGAACATCTCGTGAAATCAATCTGGTCGCCTGGTGCCACTAACCCCGATGTTTCCGCCATCGGTTGGGGTGTGACAGAATTGGCTTGGATCATTTGTGGAATAGAAAGATTATATCTCTTATGACACAGCTTCTAGTTCCAATGGGTGTGAAAAGGTGGTTAGGGTTGTGGTGGTTGATGGTAAGATCAATGGAAGAGATGTAATGGTATTTATAGGTGAGGCTTGAGGGGTTTCTCCATCATCATCTTGGATGATGAATTTTGCTTTTCTGGATTTGGCTTGTGGTGTGGATGTTTTTTGTTGGTGGTAACGGGATTTTGTGGGTGGTTTTCTTTTGATAAGTAGACTTGTAGGAGTCTTTTCAGATTGTGAAGAGGTGGATGTAACATATGTTGTCATTTTTGAAGTGCCAACAGATGTTTGAACAATGGGAGCAGTGGTTTGAATGGCTAGTGTTGGTTTTGTTGGAACAGTGCTTTGAGGAACATCTATTGAGGAACCTTGATTCTCTTGAATTCTTTTCATTTCAAGGATCTCCCGCACTATCAACATTTCGTTAGCTTCCCTTGTATCTTTCCTCTTCTCTTTTTCAAGTGCATCTACCTTAGCCTTTTTAGCAGTAGATGTGTCAAGTGTCTTTTGAGGTTTCTTGACTAGAGGAAAGAGCTTTCTCATGGTGTCATTCTCCTCCTTTTTGGCATCATCTTATGTGTACTTAGGGAGAGTGGGAGTAGTACATGTGGTTTTAAGAAGACGGTCTTTGACGACCTTAATCTTTGTCTGAGTATCATTGATATATGCTCCATGTGCATGTTATGAGTTGCATCGCAGAATGCTTTTGAGTTTTAGATACATGCTTGCATGAGTCCAAATTTATTTTCAATTTCTACATTAGTTGGTGGAGTTCTTAAGTTTTGGACCAAGGTCTTCACATGTCTCTGATTTCATCAACAGTAGCCTCTATCTTGGATACTCTCTCCGTCAATTCTTGATATCTTAGCCCATCACCTAAGTTAATAGGATCATATGAGTTCCCACCAGAGGTGGTTGTACTTGGTTTTGAACCAAGTGCCCATTGTTCTTGGTTCTGGAACTTCCAACTGATAGAAAGTGTACTGATGTAGACTCAATAGTTGTTTCCTTCAAGGATATCTTAGTTATGTTACCACTGTCCAACTATGAGACTTTTGTCTCTACGGTTGTAGTAGTTGTCTCACTTGAAAAACCTGCAAGTGTCACTTGTGACACAAGAGGTGTACCTCCTTTGCTTGTGGGCTTAATCATTTTCTGTGGCATACTCCCCGTGATAGGTGGTTGAGAGGAACTGGGTTTATCTAAATCATTTTGGTAAATTGCATCAAGCAATGGTTTTATGGTGGATATGATAGTTTTTATGGGTGGTGTAGTGAAAAGAGAAGCAACCTAGGAAAGGGGCTTGAGAAGAATGTTCAAATTAATCATCTCTTCTTGATTTGGTTCCTGTGCTTGCAACACTATCGTTTTGTGAGTGGTTGGTGAAGATGTTTGCATCTGTGGTGAGGAAGTAACAAGATGTTTGTTGCTTTGTTGCAGCAGGTTCTTGGCTCTAACTCTAGAATGACTTCTTTTTGTTTTTTTCTTTGGATTTGGTGATGGGAGTGGAGTGTTTATTGTGGAATTTCAGATGTGGTAGCACAATGGTGGTTGTCATTGTGGGCATCAGAACAGTGGGTTCATCAACAGATGTAACATTTTTTGCTTGTGTTTCTAAAACATTTTGTTCATTGCACTTTTGGTCATCATGCAAACACATGTAAACACAGACAACAAATGAAGTTCGCCGCAACGTGGCGACAATGATAAACCTAGTTAAAAGAAAAATTAAAAGCTTAACATTACTATTCATCATACCACGCGTTTATATATTTATTTAATATTTAATTTAATTATTTAATATTTCATTAATTATTAAATTTATTTATTTATTTATTTATATATTAAATTAAAAAGGTGTTGGTGATGAATAGTAACTTTTTGTCATTTAGTACTTTTCACTTTTATTTTCTGTAATTACTCAGTTTACTTTTTACACTTTAAACCTTAATAAAGTTATCAAACAACATTTAAACTTCAATAAACTTTTATTCGGACTTTGTTTTTTTGAGTTTTCACTTTTAGTTGTTATAAACTAGTAAGATTACCCGCGCTACGCTGCGATGTTTCGGTCGATATCTATTTTGATTCAGTATACCAACCGTATGCTCAAAAGAATATCGACACATGTTCTACATCGACCGAAAACATAAAAATAAATTTAAATTGGACAGCGGGACGAATTTATTTTAAGTTAACTATAACCGAAAACTAAAGCTCTAAACATAACAAAAACTAAAAAAATAATAATAAAGTCCAGAAAAAAATCAGAAAGAAACAAAAAAAACCAATATGATAAAAGCACTATCCACATAACTTCCTAATTATAATTTACGTTAAAACGTAGACCAACTGAAAACGTACATAAAAATAAGCAGGAAAACGAATTATATTTGACACATATTTCTGAAGAAAATTTACGTCGAAACCCTAAGAAAATAGTTACGGCGTGTTGCGGCGGTGTCGAAACACTCGAATTTATAGCGTTCAATGATAACGTATTGTATTTGACTCAACGTGTTTCCAAACAAAATTTACGTCAAAACGCAGACCATTTAAACATGTACATAAAAATAAGCATGATAACGTATTATATTTCACCCGACTCATTCATAGAAAAAATAAAATAAAATTGACATGAAAACGTAGACCAACCGAAAACGTACATAATATTAAGCATAAGAATATATTATATTTGACCCAACTTATTATCTGAAAAAATTTATGTCTAAACTTAAATCAACATAAATTTATACAAACACGTACATAAAAATAAACTCATAAAATTTAATTACAAAATTTTTAAAAAGTTAAGAGATTGTAATTATTAACAATAAAAGTTAAAGTGTAAAGGTAAAAAAAATAAAGACAAAAGAAAGAAAAGTAAAAAAAAGAAGGAAGAAAACAAAGCACAAAAGACACAAAAAAAGGGTATTGTTCATCACACTTACAAATGTTATTATGTATAAACACATAAAACTTAATTACAAAATTTTTAGAAAGTTAAGAGATTGTAATTATTAACAATAAAAGTTAAAAGATAAAGGTATAAAAAATAATAAAGAAAAAAGAAAGAAAAGTAAAAAAAAGGAAGAAGACAAAACACAAAAGACAAAAAAAGAAGGGGTACTCTTCATCACACTTACAAATGTTATTATGTATAATTATGTATAATGTCCTTTTTTGTCATTTAGTGAATTTTTACTTTCACCTCCTTTAGTTTATTTACTTTATGTCTTACACCCTAAACTTTAATAAGGTTACCAAACAACCCCTAAACTTCAATAAACTTTTCTTTCGACTTTATATACATGTTTTTCTCTTTTGATTGTTATACCAGGTACTGGTATCGTATCGTCACCGTAAGGCTGGGTGGAGGGTCTTTATACCGTCACGTCATATAAGGGATTTTAAAGACTCTTTCTTTAATATCTTTGTAATGGTTTAATGCCTTCATCATCGTTATCTAGTTAATTTTTTAATTTTTTTACAGGTGAACTTCACAACAGACGGATAATTCACACCCGCAAGACGCAGGCCCGCCACCGCTCATAACCAGGACTATGATGTCTTAACCGGGCCCACGCCTGGTCGAGAGGGGCGATATGCTGTCCCCGAGAAAATTTCCAGCCCCTGCCACATGACAGTAGTTGCACCCTCCACAAGAGCCGAACCTCTGGAGTAAATGTAGTGTAGTAGAAAACTCGGGTGGGATCAATGATCGAACCGGAGTCATTCCCTATCATTTCCAATGCATCAACCAGCTGGGGTGGAATCATTTGCAATTAATTTTTTAATTTTAATTGAATCTAAACATTATTATTTTAAATTTAAATAACAGAAAATAAAATATAACAAGCATGAGTTGGAAACGGTCATCTTTGACTACTCTTTCGAAGTCATCGCTTGACGCCCGTTATACGCTTGGCGAAGAGACTGACAGATCTCCCTTTGGCATCATGAGGCCCAAAGATGATGAGCTGGCAATGGGCGCGAGACCACATTGTATGGTCTAATAAACCGAACCGATGTCAATCAAACTTCCGCCGCAACACGCGAGTAATCAAACCGGTTAAAGTGTATGGGCATGTTTAGCAAAACTTATTTACACCTCCTTATGACTTATTGACTTTTAGAAAAAAAAACTAATAAGGGGATAAGCTCCTCATAAAGTCACAAAATCCTAACTTTATCTAACACTTATCTACTTATTATCTTTTTATAAAAGTCCCATAAGGATAAGGAGGTGTAAATATGCTTTGCCAAACTAAAGCATTGATTAAAAGAAAGTGGGTAGCCAATCCGAAACAAGTCTGTTTGAGTGCCGTTTAATAATCCCAACCCCCCTTTCTCGCACTCGGATGACTTTCCCCAATCGTCTTCTCTCATCAGATCAACTCTCCCTTCGGACCTCCGATTTCTCTAAACCCTAATAATAATATTCCCCATCGTTTCCTCTTTTATTATTATTCTTCGATCATCAGGAAACCCTAATTTCTGTGTTTTCTTTGGTGTATGTGCTGCAATGTCTATGCACAATTCGATATGTGAGATTGATTTTAAGTTAAATACGGAAGAGTCCGATGTGTGCCAACATGCTACTGGAATTACGAGCATGCTCGGAGACTCCAACGATGCCGTTGACCACCATACATTCATGGAGACTGGTAACTTGATTCACTTTTAGGTCAAACATACGGTTGTTTTTAGCTTTTGAAGTTATTCAATTTTGTTTCTGGTAGATGTGATATGTATGTTAACCGTAACAAACTCTACATCTGTGGAATTTCTGGTGTTTGAATGTGTAAATTAACGCATAATGTTTGCTGATCAATTGTGATTGTTTACTTCAAGATTTGCATATGCATCCTTTTGACAGCTGGATACTTAGGGTTCTTACCTGTTTCTAAGTTAATTGCAAAAGAAAAGGCCTTAAATTGGCTTTACATGTGTTAGCTAAGCATGATTATTGCTTATTTGATTGTCATGTTGTTTCTTGTTCTAGAGCAAATGCTCTTTTGACTGCCCTTTGGTTACCTTTTGTTGGATTTCTATACTTGTATTTTGTGAAATTTGTTCATTGAAAAGTTATACAACATAGAAACATTAGGAGTTTGATAAGGGGATCTTTGTGTAACTGAAAGCTTTCAAATAGGGAACAAACACTGTATTTGCTACCAGCCTATCTCATAGGATCTTTTAAGCTCAAATTTTAACGTCTATCATAGGAGCATCTAAGCTCAAATTGTAATGAAGGTATGAATTGCATTCCAATATCAGCCTAGAGTGTGGGGATACGTAATAGAGCCTTTCACATAGATTACAGTACAAAAGTTTTTACACGCACACTTACATACATACTAGAGTGAACATAATTCTGGACCCCTAATGTAATTTATATGGGAACAGTAATAGTTACATAGTAATATTAAGTATGATTATATTTTCTACAAATGAAACTTTTAGTTTAAAGTTCCAATAGATTTTAGGGTATACCTTTCCTCTACAAGTTGTCTTGTCATCCTGGCTTGGTGAGCCACTTAATCATCTACAATAGATGGATCTCGTGCATGTTGAGGTAACTTATGGTTTGTGAGTTTGTCTATATTTATTGCTTTTTCTTCTAGCTGTCACTGTGCATATACTGTCTTGGTGGAGTTTTGGTATCGTTTATTTTCGGATATGGATACAATCAACAAATCAACGTAGATTGTTCGTATTTTTCTGCTCAATGGAATCCTTATTCAGATGATGCTACATTTACAGAACAGTTACCTCAACCTGGTTCTGACAATCTCGAACCCAAGGCAATCCCAGATTCAGATGAGGCTGTTAAAGCTGTCCAAGAACTCCCCAACCTCGTGCAGAACCTAGAACTGATTTATCTGGACCAGATGTTAATGCATTTCCCAAAAGTGAATCAAATTCATCTGAACCTGTATGTTTAAATTGTTCTGTTTTTAATGTTGTTAATTAAACAGAAGTTTTGGTGCTTGCTAACATAAAGCAATATGGCTGTAGGATGAGGCAATTAATTTGAATCCGTGTGGACACAGTAGGCTGTATCAGAGATCTGCATCAGCCTGTTCTGACATTGCAGAAAATGATGGTAATTCTTCATTTTTTGTGTCAATGTCATATTGGAATTTCAGATTTTATTGTAGCCCATTTTCCATTTTATTACAGAACTTAATTTATACTTGATGAAATCTCGAAGGGTGTCAGTCTTGTGCCAAAATTCTGAAGTTTCTCTCTAGTTATTAAGGTTTTTACGTGGAAGTCTCTTTGATCGTGTCAGTCTTTTGGGTCCGTGTGTTATTGGCTTAATGGACCCTCTATATATTCACTAAATTGTTAATTTTTTTTGTCTAGGTGTCTTTTGTGGACCATCTTCAGATCATTGCGCAGGCGAGTTGGAAATGGTGAGCACTCTTTTGACGTGTGTGATTTGGTGTCTAGTATAGCTTTGTGTGTTTATTCTTTTTTATTGTTCTTTATTATTCTTACAGGACAATGAAGATATACCAGCAGTGGTATTCTATCCTGAGCATATGGTGTACGGCCATGATAATTATTGTACAAATTGTGTTTTAACCTTCACTAGCAGTTGCATAAAGATAGAGGGTTCAACTTTAGATAATGATGACAATACCTTGAGATTTCAGTGGGGTGTTCAGGATATACTTAGTATCAAATCTCAGTTGTATGAACTGGTAAGTCTAGTTTTGAAAAATTAATTGTCTTTAAAAAGCTTGTGTCAGTGGTCTTAAGGGTGTGTTTGGTGTGAGGGTTTAGGATTGAGGGAATGGGGATGATAGTTATAGCTATTGTTTGTTTTGTGGTTATGGGGATGATATTGTTTGTGAGGGCTATAGATATTCCAAACCAACATTTTTTTAAAGTATCATACCTTTTCTCTCATCCTTTTATTTTAAACCTGTACCTAACTACTTATTTTCAATCTCATTTACAACCATACGCAACCTAAGTGTTTATAATTGTTGTACCTTGAAATTTATGCAGGTGGGGATGGCAATGGTGACAATTCGTTTACTTACGGAGGATACAGTACAAGCTGATAATGATGGATCCACTTCAGGTTAACTTTTTTTTATACCTTTTGTGCTGCTGTTTTTATACTGTTTAACGTATCCACTTTAGTTTCATCAAAATCTTGGTTTTAAAATGCGCGCATAATGCGTGAGGCGTCCGATGCGCTAATGAGAGCGCATCGCCACATCTGATGCGTTGCGTTTACTTGATGCGAGAATAATGCGCTGATTTCGCATAATGCGCTCTGATGCGTGCAACATTGTTTCTTGTGTTTATTAATATCTTAGGATGCTTGATTTGAACCAAAAAGCACAACTCTTATCTTCTTATTACTTGATTTCTTTTACTTTAAGTATGTTTTTATAAGGTATTATGTAATAAATATATTTTTAGTATTTTTTTATGGAGAGCGCATCGCACACATGATGCGCTCGCATCACGCATCAGATTCTTGGACCAAAGGCATCGGAGCTGCATCACGCAATTTAAAACCAAGATCTAAATTCATGATGACCTTAGTTGTAGTTATGTTTTTTAATAAAGCTACCTAATTGCACAGGAATGATACTATTGTATAAATATTGTTTCCATTACTATGAAATAAACAGCAAAGTTTTCATCCCATAGATAGTGCTGTTTTTGGCTTCTTACATATATGAAATATTGAAATGAACAATGTTAGTTCCCTAAAATGGTTTTACTTTCAAGTAGAATATTGTGAATGTAATAAAGTAATTTAGGCCATGTGTAGTCATAAAGCCCCTTTGGGGGAGTTATGCGACACGTGTCATGCCACGTCATACAGGGGCTTTATGGGGCGTTATATCACTAAAGCCCGTAGTCATAAAGCCCCTTGCCCATCATTACATACATATGTATGTGAGTGGGGAAGAAATTGGTAACCCACATAGCGCCGCTATGGAGGTCACGCCCCAACCAAAAATCTCCCCCATAACGTCCCCCGTAGTGGTGTTGGGGGCGCTATGGGGAGCCTTCGGCCTCCTCCCCACCACAAAACGCCCCACTACGTATGTCCTTACCTTGAGAAGACAGAGGGTCAAGGGTAAATAGGTGATTTTGTTCATGCAATTTATTTGTTTTGTTCTCAATTCCTCAACTATATACCCTTTTCAGGTAATGAGATAAAGTTTGCAATTATTGGCACTAACTGGTATGGAAGACAGGAAGCAGTCACATCTTTGAATGTCAAATACAAAACTTTATGGAGTAGTATGCTTGAGTCAGAGTGAGTTCTTTAGCATGCGGCTATCTTTAGTTTTTTTGCTATGTATATTAAAGCGATTTGCCATATTGGAATTTAATTGTCTTAGCCAATGACATCATCATCGGTCAGAAGAATGTTACCCTCTTCCATCCCAAAATAGTTGTCCACAAAACAAAAACCACACGGTTTAAGACATGTATACTTAATGCAGTTTTTTGTAGTAGAAGGCCAATTTTACCCTTTAACACATTTAAGATACCAATTGACATAGAAAACTTGTAAGTTCTAATGATAAAGGTAAATTTAGTAAAAATCTATCTATTTATTAAAGGGGGGAAATTTTGAGACAAACGAATAATAGAAAGCCGGGCATATATTTCAGGTAATGAAGGAGTACATGTTTATATGTCTAGATGTCATGGTCTAGCTTTTGTTCTGGTGATGATTATTTTGTGCTTTTTGATATAGTATCGTAAGTTCTGATAGGTCTTTGTTAGTTTCTCCCTCGGCCTGATATAGTATTCTAGGGTCTACATTCTACAATTCAAAGTTTGAATATTGGTTTTTGTAATTCAATTCAGTATTTTACTTGGTGTGGTTTTGGGAATATTTTTTTCATTAATTTGGTTTTGAGTTTGAATTTTGGTTACTTAACTAGCTAATTTTCCATGTGGTGATGATATGTGAATATGTGATTTTGCTGCAGGGGGCCTGTTAATGGGGACACCCAAGCATCTTTGACAAAGTATTTTCCCAAGTAAGTGAAAGAAGTTTTCCTTTTTTTTCTTGATGATCTGTGATAACCTTAAATTGATCTATAAGGATAAAATTAATATTACAAGTTGATTAATGGATTTTACATTGCTTTGGGCGCATGTAGTTTTGATCAGCCTTTTGAAGACATTATATATCCAAAAGGGGATGTTGATGCTGTTTCTATTAGTAAAAGAGACGTTGATTTGCTTCTACCAGACACATTTGTCAATGATACCGTCATTGACTTCTATATCAAGTATGTTTGCACCTTTTTACATTGATAGAATAAATATTTTTCATGACAATCCACAGAACAAATACAAAAAGTGGAACTTCACGTCATCACCATAGTTTGTGTTGTGTTTCTCCTCACTAACAAGTGTTAAAACTTGTAACTTATGACAGATACTTGAAGAACAAAATAAAGCCTGAGGAGAAACACCGGTTTCATTTTTTTAATAGTTTTTTCTTCCGCAAGCTAGCTGACCCTGAAAAAGGTCCTCTTGATGCCTCTGAAGGGAAGGCAGCTTATCAACGTGTAAGAAAGTGGACCAGAAAAGTCAACCTTTTTGAGAAAGATTATGTCTTTATTCCTATAAATTACAAGTAAGTTGAAAAACAAAAACTTCTAAATTTCCTTTTCTTTAGGAAACTCATTTCCTAAAAGAAAACTGCATTTTCTACAGCTATCACTGGAGTCTTATTGTAATGTGTCATCTTGGGGAAGTGGCCACATACAAAGGTTAGTTTTTTTCATTTGTTTTAGATTTTTTTTATAGTTTATATTGGTTATGGATACTCTCATTTAATACTATGTTTTGGATTAGATGAAGATGTAACCAAGTTGATCAAAGTGCCATGTGTTCTGCATATGGATTCTATCAGGGGGAGTCATACCGGCCTCAAAGGTCTTATGCAAAGGTAACATAACATTTTTTACTCACAAATCTGAAATTAAAAAAAGATGAAAAACAAAACAACTATGGTTTGCATCTGGATATTTTTATGTAGTTACCTTAAAGAAGAGTGGAAAGGGAGGCTACAAGAGGCATCTGAAGATATTTCTGCAAAATTCGATAATGTGCGCTTCATTTCACTTGAGGTTGTTGTCTTGACCTGACATATCACATGGAGTATAAAACCGTTGGATGTCAGTTCTGAAATTTTGTTGTTTGTGCAGTTACCGCAGCAGCCGAATACATCCGACTGTGGTTTATTTTTGCTCCATTACGTAGAGCTCTTCTTGGAGCAAGCTCCGGTTTATTTCAATCCATTTCATATTACGAAGAGTGTCAATTTTGTAAGTATACTAGCTCGTTATGTTACTAGTTTTCTGGATGATAATTGTTAATATTATTATAAATTACTTTTTTGTCAGCTAAATGTGGATTGGTTTCCACCTGCTGAAGCATCTCTCAAAAGGACGGTTATTCAAAAATTAGTCTATGATCTTCTAGAACAACCTGCGCTTGAAGCTCCTCCATCCGTAACTGCTAATGATGATGATAATATCCATAAAAAAACTGCTGTAAATTTCTTTCCGGAAACGTGCAATCCTTCAACGATTTGTCAAACTTCTCAAGATGATCAGGGAACTGAAATCTCTCTATTACCGTCGTTATCTATGACAAGTGATCCGTGTCTTGTGGGTCCTACCGAATCTTTTAAAGCAGTATCTGAAACAAGATCATTTCTCGGCATGCAATTTCCATCATTTAACGAGACAATGTTTGCCGGCTACAAGAGTTCTCTAGACTCACCAATCCAGGTATTTTTGTAATTACAGTTCCATTTAGTTTTCAGGTATTGAGCGGGCGGAGTAACGGGAAAAAAAGTGGGTTCTTGGGTACATGTCGGTTGACTTTTGTATTTTGGTTACTTGAAACAGGAAGATGTAGAAACTGGGGAACAATATAATATTTATTCTTCAACAGGAATCGATCTCCAGCAAGACAATGGAATATCACCTGAAATCCCATATTCATCCTTGGATTTTAAAAGCGGGGAATTTTGGCATCCGAACAGAAATTCTGAAACATCAGTTTCAGGGTGTGAAGATTCATTGGAAGTTGCCAATGGAAATAATCAAAATGATCATCGTAGATCACCACTAATGGAGCCTGTTGGGAGGCTTGATGATAATGAAAATGGTAATCCGATTGATCAACAAAGATCACCATTAATGGAGCCTGTTGAAATGCTTAATGGTAATGAAAACGGTAATCAAGTTGATCAACCAAGATCACCACTGGAGCCTGTTGAGATGATAGATGATGATGATGATCATGATAATGGTAATCAAGTTGATCAACCAAGATCACCACCGGAGCCTGTTGAGATGATAGATGATGATGATGATGATGATGATGATGATGATGATGATGATGATAATGGTAATCAAGTTGATCAACCAAGATCACCAGTTGAGATGCTTGAGGGTAACGGTAACGATGCGGTTCTCACATTATCTTCTAACTTCTTTGACATGCAAGCCAACGGGCCCACGGATTCTGATGGGTCGTCTGGGTTGGAATCAGATGAGCAGCATCCTATAAAAAGGATGCGAATGACTGAACCACTTCTTGAAGGCGGGCCCACCTGTAGTTGAATATAGTGTTATAACTAATTTATGTTGAAATATATGTAGTAGTTCTGATGAACAACCCGACACATATTTTGTTAGTATTGACAGTTTACTTTTGTTTCTATTGCTTAAGTTATGGGGGATTTTATTAAAGAAAAAGATTGTTTGATCGTTTAAATAATTTCAGGTTGCATTAGGTTTAGGATGTTTGCTTTTATGTTTGGAATCCAAATGGAAAAAAGTATTAATACATAACTTGTCTCGAACATTACAATTAAGCATTTATTTATTGGCTATTCTAGTCACCCCGATTAAGTTCGGTCAAGGTAACTAAACTATTGACTAGACCCTTAATAGAAAGTATAAACGAAATATTAATTTCGGTGAACATAATAAATAAATTATTAAGGTTTCATATGATTATTCGCATTGCCGTCGATTCACATATGAGACGGTCATTCGAGTTGTGGGCCACACATGAAGTTGGTGGCATGCTATCAAAGATTCAAATTCAAGGCATTTAATTTCGGTAATACGCTCATACAAAAGGTATACAGACGTACATCGTATGACTAATGGATTGATGTGATGGCTAGGGGGTGTACACCGAGCATCCCGTCAAAGGGGGTTACTAATGCCACCCTTTCCCTCTGTCATGTCACTAGATCAAATAATATGTTTGTCCCTAAAAGTCTTCTTTTTTACAAGTTATCGTAAATATCTATTGGCACCGGAAAAGCTTACAATATACGCTTGATTTTGTCGAAATCTCTGACTGTATATTCGCGTTGTTGTTATCTTTTTGTTCGGTTGACGCATTTGTTGATTAATGTTTGCGAATTGTGATCTATTTTTTCCTGTTTTGATAGGAAACCTTTGGGACCATCAACCTTTTGGATTCTTCGGTTTTCATAGTGCTTATAGTTATTTGTGATCTATTTTAGATCCAGCAAAGGGTCTTTGACCTTCTAAGTGGTGATGGTTCGGTTAGTAAAAAGTGAAAAAAAAAAGTTAAAAATTTTGTGTCTGGGTGGATTGTCAACAACTCATATTCAAACCTCTATAGCTTAATAAAATAAAATATCAGAACAACTGCATAAACATTTATAATTGTTATACACCCAACAAAATTTACAAATTTCAAACCTCTACTTTAAAATTTAATAAGAAATACAAACAAATGAAGGACCGATTAATTTTGTTGACACATGCAATCGGGTATAGGATACGTATATACGGACTGTGTTTCTTTTCTCAACCTAACTTGGCCTTGTCTATTTTTATGCCCGTTTTCTACAGCCTGCTGAAACTCGGGCCACTCGATGCTTTCATTAAGAAAAAGCTGGCTCAAGAGCACCATGTTTGGTTTTATAGTTTTCATGTTTCTGTAAGCTCGATATCCTAGCTGGAAAACAAGCACCAATCACAGTTTCTTTAAAGAGAAAAGAAAAAAAAGCGATAGTCGGATAAATCTACAAATTGAGTTAAAGCATACATACCATTGCATTGTGCATATTGCCCGGGGAAGCAGAAATGAAGATGTCAGTGTGCATACTGACATAATAATCAACAGCAGCTAATAAAGATGCCTTCTTGTTAACTTGAGCCCGTTCTTCGTCCGATGCAAGACTTTTTTTATCCTCCATAAGAGGAAACATTTTGCGCAGTGTAGATATCCTTGCTTCTCCACCATAGACCTTTAAATAAAAATACTCTTTTTTTCAGGGACGGCGCAAGCGTACTATGCAAAAGCTTCTTCAATTGTTTTTGAGTAATTGACATGTTAAAAAACCATCATTGGCTTTTCAATGGTAGGAGTCGAAAACGGGTAGTGTATACCCGTAAACATATTTTCTTCCAAATTTTTATATTTTTTCATATGATGTCAGTGTTTCAGATACGGTTAAATAATAGAATTTCATTTCAATAGTAATTAGTGTTTTTGAAAGAAAAAATTTGATTTAAGAGATTTTGACCATTAAAAATACATTTTTGCCAAGTTTTAACCACTGCTGACCCATTTCTTTTTAAGCAAATTTTTTCAACTTGCATTTTTTCTCGAGTTTTGCAACCCGTTTTCAAATTAGGCGCAAATGGAAACCAACTTACAGTTTAGCGCCAATTTTAGCAACGAACCTCATTTTGATTAATGCAGCATTGGTTGATCCCATGCCCCAGAGAAAGCTTGTTTGAAAAACAGAATCATTTATTTACAAGTTTTATCAAAGAAACTTATTAAACTAGATATTCGAAAAATAATTAATAATGTTGGCAGTTTTTTAAAATTTAGCAAAAAGACTATCTACTATTGGTTGAACAAGTCATTCATTGCTACAATTAGTAACAAAAACTTGATTGCTAAAACAAGTGTTAAGTGCGAACCATTTTTATTTTTTGTCTACTTTAAAGTTGGTTGCTGGAATCAAGACAATATGTGAAGTTCATTTCTGTTTTGTCAATTTCCCCTTAGAAATCTGAAACCAAACTATTTCCTTAAACTCATGTAAGAAACATGACTATGAAATTTTCATCAGGGCAGATGATAAATACCTTGTGGATGCGAGATAGAGGCGTGTATCATTGTTGAAGCCCAAAGCTCTCAATAGCAGCCCAATCTCTTCAGGAGTAAGCGGGCAGCGTCCTTGTTTTCTCAGCTCGTCATTAGTGAACTGAGTTTTCATAACGCGCCCCTGCCAAATTACTTGACGGTATTTTGCAAGAGCCAACTTCTCAGCTTTCCCACCACCAAAATCACAAGCTGAATGCGCAGCCATGTCCTGTGGATTAATATAAATTTTGTAAAAAAACATAGCATTCACAAATTATGCATGACAACTAGACTTTTCAATAGGCCCAAAATGAGAGAAAAGCAGCCTGAGTTTACATCCTAAAAGATGGTGATGAAGAAATAAGAAAAGAAACATACTTTGTCGAAACGAAGATGTAAAACGATAAACTTTCCACTTCCCCTTTCGTCCTTTGTTCGTTTGTTTGTACTAGGAGAGCTTCTAAGGCGTTGAACCAGGTTGTCACCTAGTACTTGATATGAGGAACAAAAGCTAACGCTTGGAAGTTAACCTTACATCTTAGAAGCTGGATCTCTTTAGGCAAGTTATCAAAAGATAAACGGTGCGAGAATGGGGCAATAGCAACAATTCCATGACTGAAACAGTATAACAAAAAAATATGCAAAAATGTGAAAAAAGAATAAAACAATTCAAGACACATATCCAAACACCTTTCAAAATATCGTGACAAATAAAACGATAAACACATACCTATTTAGCATAGGCAGCACGTTTTCCAGATACCAATTAGCAGAAGCATGAAGAGGGGCCGTTTTGATTCTAGTAGCTCGTATGCCTGTGGCATAGTACTCCCTTGTGCTCCAAGAATACATGCTCGGAAGCTCTTTAACTATCGAGATTTCATTGTGCAGCACCTCAATAAAATGATCAACATCAAATATATCCGTAAAAGTACTGCAAAGTAAATTTAACTTTTTACCAGTGGTATGGGTGTTACCAATAAAATCAAGGAAAAAGAAAATTCATGATAGTGACCTATAAATACCTTGAATCTTGCCAGACGGGATTCACTTCAAGGTGTGGAATTACTAGGGTTGCGTTTAAGATCTTTGCAACAGCAACTGCATCACAAATCTATCCGAAAAGAGATTTTAAGAAATAAAACAGGATATAAAAACTAAATAGATTTAAAAAAAAAAAAGACCATGTACCCCCATTCTCTGTTGGTTCAATCCTCCATCAAGAAACACCTGAATATATCCCTGAGATTTCTCTGGATTGACTTGAAAGAATAAAAATGTGATTCAATTATAATATATTAATATCACGCTTGAAAATATAAATAATGTAGTTTAAGGGACTCACATGGCACGCCAGCAGAGTCGAGACAAGGTTTCCATCCTTGGTCAACCAACGGAGACCAAAGATCCGACTGTAGTTTCTCAGGCTGGGCATAGAAAAGGTATCTAATTACATACACAATTAAGGTTTTTTTGCATAAAATTCCATCTAACTTTCATTTTTGACCCGTTTTAGTCATATCTACTTCTTTTTTAGCATACAAGTCACTAAAATATGGTTTCTGTCCCATTTGGATCATTATAGAGTATTAGAATATAACCCAAAAGGGACAAAAACCTTAGCATCTAGTCCACATAATGACCCCAGTGGTACAGAAAGTCCTCATAATGAATCAAACCAGACAACTGACGAGGCTAGGTGGGTTAGGTGCACCTCTCGACCAGTGGGGAACTTTGTTTTTTTTTTTTGTTGGGGGGAGTGCATTTAAATGACTCGTATGTACAAAAATCCAATGACTAAAACACTACATAAGTAAAGGTACAATCTTTTTTTTCGTTTTCTTTGTTTGTTTTGCAAATATTCGTATAGTACATGTCAAGGTGAATTACATACAAAAGTCGTTCCTAAATGACAAAGTCAGCACCTACTCACAATTTCTTGATGCAACGCGCCCTCTAATAGACGAATGTGCTTGGCACTCGGAGCAATCCATTCCTACAATAAGAAAGAACTCGCATAAAACACTTGCAAGCTTGACTTCACATGAAAGCTGTATAACAATCTTCTAAGCAGTTGAAACTTAGTAGAACTTGCACTTATCTTAATAATGGAAAGAGACTATAACACCTTTATGTAAATAAACATGATGTTCCTATATAAGGTACTACATACAATTTTTAAAAGAGCAAGTAAAGCCCATCCTAGCATTGCCATATGAAGCTACCCAAAAATGCAAAGCAAGGCTTCTTATGAGGTTTTTCTCGAGTGAGCATACACAGTCACTCACAATAGGGAATGTTGCAATAACTAGCAGCATAATTTCACTTCATTTCAAACTTGGTCATCGGACTTTGAAAGTTGCTACTAAAAACAGTACAGTATTCTTTAAAGACCATTGTGCGCAATTCCACCAAGACAATCTATAACATGCTGAAAAGTTGAAGGGTTTTACAAGTCTTTTCGAAAACTGTAGCGATGATGTGGAAACGAAATTGGAAGTTAAAAGAAGGTATGTTGTTATTCATTGCAATATACTTTGTCATCTTTGTTGATAAAAACTTAAAAGATTTGTGCCAACTAATTACACTTGTTGTTCACAAATCACGATAACCATACCCAATCGGTTGAAAATGTCAACTTTTATGTTGACAGTCATGTGGTTCTTCAAAAGAAAACCATATACAACATACTCCATCAGTTAAAACCATGTATAAATTGACTGTCAAAGAGGTTGTTAGAACAAGTAATGTAAGGTAATTAGATCTCAAACAAACAAACAAATAAATAAAAGAAAACCCTAATTAATGATGGAGCAATAAGATTGAATAGATGGAGATAGAAATGTTACCGAAAAGAGTGAAGGATAAGCACGACCTAGCGGATGAAAGAGATTGGGGAAAAAATTGGGAACAAGGATGAGGAAAATTCCGGCGAAGGCAGCTCTGTGAGATTGGGTTTGGAAGTAGTGGAGCTTCATCTTCTTCCACAATGTGGAGATCTGGAGAATGAAGAATAGGTGAGTGAGAATTTGATAAATATTTCTTACGATACAAGCATCTCTTCTGTTTGCTTGCTGGCCCGAGTCTTCGTTTCAACCTCTTACTTATTCCGGTTTATTAACCTAAATGTATGTTTCGTGAATACATAGATAGAAGTAGATGTTGGTTTCGTGAATTACACTTTAATCCCTTCATCTTAAATACACTTTAATCCCTCAATTTTAAGAAAGTATACATAATTAGTTAATAGTTACACTTTATCTCCTTATAAAAAACTAACCACCCTTACGATTTTTAAACGGTTATAATTTTTTATAAGTTAACACTTATAAAAATACACCGTTTAAAACGAGTATTTTATTCTTTTTAATTTGAGTATATTATTTTTATAATTTTTCTAATTAAAAAAGCTGATATGTTACATGATGAACAGTGTCTAAGAGTGAGTAATAACTAAATTGTTAATCGAAACTGAACTGAAAACAGACGAATAAGAAACGAAATCAACAAAAAACTGAATTAACTGCAAACTGATTAACCGAAACCCGAATTTACCAAAATCGATTATCAATTTTTTTATACCATCGTTTAACCAACTAACCGAACTAAACCATTCATATTTTCATATATTTTTAGCTTTTATACCTAAAGTTCATGTCTCAATTTCATATTTATACCACTACTTTATGTGGTTATACTTTCATTTCATGTATTTTTAAGTAAAAGTTATAGTCCAAGTTTGGTTTTGGTTGTTAAATGAATCAAATAAAAAACCGTCAATCAAACCGATTGATTATTAAAATAGACTAATCCATAACTTCGGTTTCGATTTAGGATAATAACCGAACCAACCCAACAATACACATCTTGTTGTGTCTGTGTTTCCCACCGCATCGCACAGATACCCTTCTCGTACATATAAATGAGCAAACTATCTTTTAATATTGAAAATAAAATTTAAAAGGTAAAATCTAAAAAAACAAAAATAAAAATGTGACAAACCGAGATAACATGAACATAAAGTGATGTAAACACTTAAACATAGCATTCAAACTATAATGAACTACAAACATAAACTCAAAGGAGAAATACGAAACCAATAAGGTGAAAACCCCACTTAAAATTTGAAAAAAAGGATTAAAATACTATGTTGTTTTCTCTCGTCTTATAAACTAATTACATGTCCATAGCATATATAGGAAAAGAAATAAAATAAATAATTATAACGGAGAAGAAAATCAACTACAGAGACAAAATTTGATTGAGAAACAAATACAACGAGAGGACTGGTGTGTTCATTACGTCTAAGGAAAAAAAAGGATTGAAGACATGTTTTGTTCCAGCGAAAACAAAACGAATCGTGCAAAAAAATATTATATTGACGAAGGTTGATTTTCAAGTCAACGTCAAAGGCTTTATTGATCAGAATTTTAGAATTACGTGTGAAGGATTCACAAAATTCCAGGTCATATGTTGTAATTATTCTAGAATTTCAGTTTAGAAAGTACAATAGTTTTTAGTAATTTAGTTTAGTGATTCCCGTTAGAATCATTGTTGATTTAGAAGAATACTAAGTCACGATGTCAGAAAAATCATCGTCAGATACAAACAATTGTGCAATTGTAACACACAAGGATATATGACTCTTGACACATTTCCAATGCCTCATTTTGAAATCTATAAATTAAACATATGGGTTATCGTATGAAAACCATACTAGAAGCAAACGAGCTAATTGAAAATGATAGAACTGAGTGTTGTTACGTAACTTGATGTCAAGAAACACAAAACCACAATTGCATACTTGTTTCAAGCACTATCAGAGGATATAGTATTACTAGTTGCAAGTTATCAGAGGATATGAGAGTTGCAAGTGTAAGAAAGGAATACATGGAGATAGCCAAGACAAACTCTTCTTCACACATCATGATAACTATTTTGGTCGTGGTAGACACTCTGGAAACCTGGACAAGGAAGATTTAATAAGTCACGAGGCCGAGGCCGTGGCAGGTTCAGATAAGAAGAAAGTGAAGATGATATGTCATATGATAATAATGATGATTATGATAGACGAAAGAGATATCCAAGACATATTTGTATTCGACATAAGTAAGGTAAGGTGCTAAAATTGCAATGATTATGGACACTTTGCCTGAGATTGTCCTAAACCAAACCAAAGAAAAGAAGAAGCAAATATCATACAAAAAGACGAAGAACCAACTCTCCTAATGGCACAAGTTGAAGAACTGGATCAAGATGTCAAACAAGTAATGAGCAGAAAGCCAATGCTCATAGACAAGGATCCTCAACAACAAATCCGTGATAAAGATAATGGAGCACAGGATGATGCTCAAGACATGAAGAAGAATCAAAGCACAATGGAAGGATATCAAGTGCGAGAACTGAAAGCGATTAAACGAAACATTATAACCTACTCAACAAGGGAAGCAACATCTCCACCAAACACAACTTTTCAATTGGCGGCAAACATCAGGTTTCATCAAGAGACACGTTGATCAAGGAAGAGACGCAACGGTTCAGAAGCACATGTTGGATTAGTATAATAGGGTTGTTTATTTAATTTGTATATATCTCTCATATGTACAATCACATTTATGCAATACAATTGAAGTTCTGTAAGTTTTGTTCAATTCGTTTTTTGTTTCATAGTTTATTTTCACATAACGTTCATAGACTGGGGCCAACATTATGCCCATATGGGTTTTATCTTGATAAAGAAAAAGCACGTAATGTAATATACTAATATGCTTGATTAATCATGAACTTATGATAAATACACGATCATTAGTTTGATATGTGAAGTTTCTTTCACTTTCTTTTCCGTAATCAACATTGTATTATCTTCTTCTCATGCTAGATAATGTCTTGATTCTTACAATCGTTGGATAATTGGTTGGAAGTGACACTTGTCTTAAGTTAATCCGACGAATAATAGGCTTTCAAGACTTTAAGAGCTTTAAGTGAATACCTGCAAATCAAAACGTTCGGTGCTTTGTCATGGGTGGCCGAAGTTGACGGAGAAGTTGAATAAAGAGGTCATTGGCGGTAGCATAGAGACGGATGAGGAAGAAGAGGGGATGGACCCATAAGGTCACGGTGCATTAAAATATCTATTTTAGCTTAAGGGTTAAAAATACATTTACATGCATTTAGCTAAAAAACATAACGACCAAGAACCATCTGTGTTGCAACATGTATCTTGAAATTGTAAAGCACAATGCATTTTTGTTAATAATCCCAAAACACACAATGGCATTACTAATAGTAATGCTACATATATCTATAGGCTTTGCTAGGTACGGTAATACATCTTCTGTGAAAAGCTATGCTAGGCAGAATGTATCGTTGCTGTTGCGTTTAAAGTGAAACTTTTGGTTTATCTTGACTATACCCTTTGTATGAATATTAATTTGGAAAGTGATATAAGGGAAAGACATCGGCAAGTGTTGAATAATTGTAGTTGAAGATCATATATATAGTTTTTATGGTAATTGGTGAGATAATTCAAGTTATACATAGAGTAACAAGTTTGCGAGGTGTTTTACATGGTTCTTGAGCTAGAAATAAGATCGAATAAATTTTATCTTCTTATTCACCCTACCCTATTCATACATCAATTTAAAGCTTAGTGAAGGTTGGTTGGATACTTCAAGGGTTTTGGTCTAACATTTCATGTTAAAATTGTTGTATTGCTTTTGTTGTTACACGTTGAATCATGTACAAACCCCAATAAGTTTATATTATCCCACATGTCCTTTCCATGAACTTTTTACACACAACTAAACTGAAATCATATAAATTTATGGTCTAAAAAGTGTGAGGCCATTTGAGGCCTTAAACGTCCAAAAGCTAAGGCGCGAGCCTACATACGTGAGATGTTTGGTGTTAAAAAATATATGGATAGATTATCTATAGAGAATATTTTAACTTACTTTAGTTTATAAACATCAAAATATAATATTTCAAAATAAATAAAGCTCTATGTACAATCAAGTAAGCGTATGTACAACAAAAAAAGCCTATAAGTATTACGCTTCTACACTTAATCAATGCATAAAGTACGAATAACCTATGCGAGAACTCATTAAACAACTCATTCAGATTATACCAAAATAAAACACCATAAATAGATGTTAGGGTCGTTATATGCAATTAGTTTTTGTTTATTTATGAAGCATGTACCAATGTCTCCCGCATCTCTATCGCCTCCCTCCCGAAACTCCTACGAAACTACCAACCTTCTCCCTCATCTTAGTGCCCTTCTCCATTTGTATTGTAAGTCTATCCCATAAGGCACCACGTCAATATGTCATATCACTGCCTCACTAACACATCATGTAATAGTTTCGGATCAGATAGACTTAAGACTGATGTGTTTTTACCATCCCCTCGTGCATGAGGCTCGTCTCAGGTGTTATTTTTAAGCAAGGGTATATTAGAGTACCAAGACTTATTTTATAGTTTAGGAAATACCAATTCTCATAAGCCTCATGATGGTTTGTATGTGATCAATAACTTTAAAGCTTCTACAACTATAAAAAAAAATGACACAATAGTTTGTCCTTTTACCTCGAGCCGGGGATCTCACTGAAAGCAGCCTCTCTATTCCTACGGGATAGAGGTAAGGCTGTCTACATTTTACCCTCCCCAGACCTTACCTTAGCTTTGCTATAGGTGGGATTTACAGAGTATGATGATGATGAGAATGAGTTTGTACTTTTACCTATCACCATAAAAATGAAAAATCATGTGATTGATACAATTGCATTGATTTTTTTTCATGAAGGTAGCTAAGTTTTTGTGCTCAAATTACTAAGAAACTTTTTTCGCAGTTGAAGCAAATTACCAAATTTTCAATAATAATATACATTTCGGGGATAAAGTAAAATATTTAGTTCTCTATACAATAAGTGAAACTTTCTTCTTACACTTTTGTTAAAAAAAAACCCTTTTATAGGGGATTATTCCTACTTTAGGTCATATATTAACCATTATGTGAATACCAGACAAGTGAACATCTTTCATCAAGCTTGTGGTTCTTTTTTCTAAAGGCTGACTTTTCGCTTGCTTCATGCATTAATCAACATAGAATGAATCAAAAGGCCTACTTCATGTTTTTTTTTTCTCCATAGCAAGTGATGTCTTCCCTTAACATTGTGTAATAAGCTCCTTTTTATAATGGTATTCCACATCCATTATTTCATACATGAGGCAATGTGCAATGAATAAGAAATAATTTTGTGGTTTGTGCCACATCAATTGTTTATATGGATTGTTGTTCGAAAGGTATCATTCAACTTTTACTATTATAAATTACTTTAAACCAAACTCATGTTCATTTGATCTCGATATTTAGTGTCTCACTGTCTGGGGCGTCCTATAATATGGCTATATCTTTTGTAAATCTATCAAATCACTATTCAGATAAACACTAACACTGAAGTCCAAATGGCCATTCTTGTGAATTCGGAAAGTAATGTCCACCATATCTAGATTGTAGTAACCATGTGTAAACAAACATTAAGATGATGGAAACCATTTTTGACGGATGAAGAGGGTGGTTGCGATTTGGATCAAACAACTTCACCTCAATGGTGGTGTGTCGTTCATGTCGCTGGTGTCGCAATGATAATTGATACTAGTGCAAGAGTTGACTTTAAACAATGTAGCGTAAATCTGATGATGTCTCAATAAGGCAGGTGCGGACTAAGGGGTAAGCATGTGTCAGTTCATTTTGGTCAGACCAAAAATGAACCTAATACTAACACCTTGGGTTCTTAGATGCTCATAACCTAACGTTTCAGCTACAAACAATCTGGTCATTGGGAATGCAGTGAAGTTAACTCAATTACTTGACATAGACCTATAGAAGTTCATTTTTCATTTCAATTGATATTTTCAATAATACTATCGATCAAAAAAAAAAACAATTCTAGTAAATTATAAACGAGAAAAGAGGGAAAGAGGACAATAACATATCATGATAGAAAAAGTTATAACACAACCTCTATGACATCTAAGGGTGAAGGGAGTGGTTAAACACCTTAAAGTGGTAAACTTCAAAATAAACTAATGAGAGCGTGCCACGTCAATCAACCTAAATTGTTTAAACTTTTGGTCAAAAGTGTTGGCAATGGTTAGACACTTGATGAATTGGTAAACTTTTCTTTTTAAAAAAATTGTGTGTTTAATATGCAGCAGCAGCAAACAAACCAGCTTCACCGAATCGGCAAAGCTATGTCGGGCATCACGTTTTGCCGATCGGTAAAGGAGGACGGCGGCGGTGTTACCGCGTAGCAAACCTCTTTGCCGATCAAGTTTATCGCCCACTCCCTTCCCCTAATATGTTATCCGTACCAAATAAAAACATAAAATTCAATGGTCGATTACTTTTATTATTTCTACACACATATCAATAACCCAACCATAAAACTTGGTTATTGAGAAAAAAATCACAACCGATACTAAAAAGTTATTTAACAAACAGAGTAAACTTCCGTTTTGCTCCCTGTGATTTGGTCGTTTTAATGGTTTTGCCCCAATCCTTTAAAATAGTCAGTTTACTCCCTGATCTATGTAACATATCTCTATTTCACTCCCCGCCTCTAACACCATCCATTTCTCTGTTAAAACCTGGTCACGTGCCCCTCACACGAGGGCATTATGGGTATTTTGATAACTTTAGATTTAAGGAATTATTTATTTACTATTAAATCTTGAAATCCCTTTTTGTATTAATATACATAATTATTAATTCAAACAAAATTCATTTTTTATTTTCTGTATCAATAAACATTATTATCAGGCAAAATATTTATGTATCAAGAAACACATGAACATCATCAAGCAACACATAATTAGTATACAAGTATCAACATCATCTTCATATATTTGTTTGTGATGATCTGAACAAACCAGCGCCTCTATCTCTATAAACCACAACCACAATCAACATCATCTTCATCGTATGAAACCCTAGTCGTCTTCATCAGATCTGAACAAACCCTAGCCTCTTCTTCATCACATTAGAGAAAACCCATTACTGTATAACCTCCGGCGGCCAGATCTTAAACCTCCAGAGAGTGGTGGTGGTGGTGGTGGTGGCGGTGGCGGTGGCGGCGTCAAGTGTTGAGAGAGAGAGAGAGTAGTGGTAGTGCCAGATGTAGAAAGAGAGACGGTTGATATGCACCTTCGATGAGAGTTCCGGTGGTTACGGCGGCAGAGTGGTTATGGCAGCGGATGGTGGAAAAGACTTGTGGTGGCGGCGGCGAGGTGGTTACAGCAGCGGATGAGAGAGAGAGTTGTGGCAGCAGGTGGTGGTTACGGGCGGCGGATTGTGGTGGCGACGGCTGATATCCGGTGGGGATGGTGACCGGTGGTTGTAAGGTGGTGGGTGATGGTGTTGTGATGGATAATGAAGAAGATAATGTGATGTGGAGAGAGAAAGAGAGGAGAGTGTGTAGAGAGAGTATGAATGAGTATGAATCTGAGAGAAAAATGAATATGCTTGCATATAATAAATAAATATATTTATAATTGAATTACCAAAGTGCCCTTACTTTTTTCTTAAATTACCAAAATGCCATTCTAGTTAACAGACATTATGGATGAAGCTAAAGCCATGGAGCAAAATAGAAAAAACATAACAAACTGTTGGAGTAAACTGACTATTTTTAAAGGATTGAAACAAAACCGTTAAAACGACCAAACATCGAATAGTTATTTAACAAATAAGAGTGTATTGAATTCCCATTAAATCTTTAGTGTGCATTTCGTTATAGAATAAAAACAATATAAAAATTCATAGTTACAAATTAACCCCAATAGCATACATGAATACAAAATGTATAAACAACATACCATCTTTATTAATCTATCTATACATATAATAACGTAAAGAGTTAATTACTGTTCTCGTCCCTATGGTTTGTCAAAAATCACTATTTCAGTCCATTAGTTTAAAAATTGCGATTTCGGTCCCTGTGGTTTCACTTTCGTAACCATTTCAGTCCACCTCGCAACCATTTCAGTCCCTGTACTTACAAAATAAATGGATTGAAGTGGTTACGAAAGTGAAACCACAGGGACTGAAATGGTTACGAAAGTGAAACCACATGGACTAAAATCGCAATTTTTAAACTAATGGACTGAAATAGTTATTTTTGACAAACCACGGGGACGAAAACAGTAATTAACTCAAAACTCTAACGTAAATCACATGGATGACACGTGGCGCTCTATGAGTTAATCTCAACTATTTTTTCCCGCCTAAATAAATAGATATAGATAATATTGGTTAATAAAATTTAAATAAAAAGATATATTATTTTAATCCATAAATTTTATCTTTTTATCTTTTACTCTAAACAAATAGATATAGATAATATTTGTTATTAAGATTCCAATAAAGAATATATTATTTTAATCTATTAATTTTATCTTTTACTATTTTTTTCCATTTATATTTATCCATATTTATCCGTCAAAAACCGGGTTATCCAAACCCGCTTCGTTTATTAAACCGAATAATCAGTTATAAATTTTGTCGCGTATTTAATGCTCAAATTAATTTTTATACGATACATCATTAATAAACAAATTAGAATTGAAACATAATTATTAAATAACAAAAAAATAACAAATTAAAAAATGTGGAGACGCCCGGTTTCGAACCCGGGTCACCCACAAGTTTAAAACCCACACAACTTTCACCACTCCGCCACTTGAGTTGCTTGTTGATATAACGAAACAATTAATACATATAATGTAACTCGAAATCAAATTCGGTCATCAGCGCGCCCAAATCGCCCTCGCCGGAAATACCGACGATTTCGCCAATTATCGACGGTTTCCTTTGACTTAACGTATGTATTAACATCGACATCGGTTATAACCGATGTCTAATCCCGCGACATCATCATAACCGCCAGAGAAAGGCTGACCACGAATCAAGACTAAAATCAGACCCAATTCATCGTGATTCTTCCCTATAAATACACACCCAAGTCTCTGGAAATCATTTCGCTCAAAATCGCACCATTTCTCGAATCAATTTCACTCGCCGGAGATATTCTGAAATCGCCGGACTTTCGCCGGAAAACCGAGACTTACATCAAAACGGTAAATACCTCGACTCTTTCGGTTTCAATCCATTGTTAGACTATTACTAACTTCAATCCATCAACCAGAATCAGTCCCAGACGACGTTGCCGGATATTCTGCACTCGCCGGAAAACCTCTGGAATTTCCAAAATCACGCTGTGAATCGGTATAATCATTTAAACCTTCCGATAATCATTGTTTAGTAACTCAATTTCGCAACTAATCGATCAAAACTGTTAATTGATTCAATCAGACGAAATCCACAAATCAGAGCCGACGACCATTGCCGAAATTCTGAGAAATACAGTCTGATCGGTACATTCGATTCCTTAACTCTTTTTATCCATTACATTTCAATTAGTAATATGTTCGACGAACGATTTAAACAAGAACAGAAGAATATCGGTCGTCTGAGTCTTTGAATGAAGAAGACGAAGTCGACGATGTTTATAAGATTAATTAAAACAAGTTATTAAACCGGGTTAGACACACAGTCCAGCGGTGGACTGTGTGCAAACACACATCGCACGTCTCGAGTTCGATCCCTGACACGACCCTATCCTTTCTTTTTAAACCGAACCGTATTAACTCGCTGTAAGATGTTAAGTTTAATAAAAACCAGTATTTTAACCAAGTTAGACACACAGTCCAGCGGTGGACTGTGTGCAACGTTAAACAACAGGTCCCGGGTTCGAGACCTGTTATGTGCACCGGTTCGATATAATTAAAATTCTTTTTAAAATAAATGATTTCTGGTTAAATCTAAATAGTATATAAGTATAATTAAAAAAAAAAATATTTCGGGTTAGACACGTAGCTCAGTTGGTAGAGCTGCGTGCACGCATACGAGAGGTCACGAGTTCGAACCTCACTAGAACAAACAAACACAAGTCCGAACCGGTCAAACGGTCAACTGGTCAACTGGCCAACGGTCAACTGGTCAAAAAGTCAAAAAATCTTATTTTCTTTTATTTATTTATTTTATTTAAAAATCAATTAAAAATACTTAAAAATAATATTTTTAAAGTTAGAAAATTTACTTGAACTCACAAAAATAAACCTAACAATCCCATTAAGAACACTAATTAAAAATATTAATCTCAAATAAAAGTTTATTTATTTATCGAACTATTATGTTATTATTTAGGTTAGTTCCCTTGCCGATTAAATCCGAATTCGTGCGCATTCATCATCAATCCAAGAAACGCACCCACTGTGAGTGAATCTCTACAAATTCCCCGTTTTAATCACATTTTGGGGTGTATCATGTGTCATATTATTTATTATATTTAAACACTTGTGCATCCATCATACCCATGATCAAATGTGTATTCAATATGTATCAACTGTTTGTGTGGTTAATGTTTAGATTAAATTTATCATTTTCAGTACATACATCATCATAGGCCGTCTGTTCTCCATTACATATGAGCGGAACCGTTCCCCATTACCTATGAGCGTGAACGAGGCGTTGCCAACATACGATCGGCTCCGTTTGATTGAGCCTTGATCGCACATACATCATCATAGGCCGTCCGTTCCCCATTACCTATGAGTGGAACGTGACGTTGCCAACATATACATTATCATTCATGTCGTATACTCATGCAAGGTGTTTTGTTATTGTTTGTTATTGTATGTTTATTTACGTTTGCTCACATATGATTATTGCACAATTTTTCCATATTAAATACAACAAGAAATCAATAATAAATGTTTTCATAGGATTCACTCGCCAACTTTTTGTTGACCCAAAAATCATTTTTACACATGATACAGTGGACAGGATGAAGCAAGGAACACATAGGAAAGTGCCTTATAAGAAAAATAATGAAGTCTAGAAAGATGTATAGAACATGTTGTACATGTATGATTTGATTTTATGATCTTTTTAAAAAATTGTCATAATAAATATGAACCATTATAATATATGTCATGAGCTTTGATGAAAACCCAATCATGCCCCGATCACCTTTTTCCGCTGCGGGTCGGGTGTGACATGGTTTTTTTTAATGATATAATTTTTTTATTATTTAATATACAAAATTACATTTATTCAACCTGTATAATACATAGGGTTTTTAAAGATAGAACCTTTTTATTATTTATGATATAAAATTACATTTATTAAACTCGTACAATACACGTGATTTTATAATAAAAGAAATAAAATGGGGACACTTTCCATTGGGTTGAGATGCATGTATTGATACCAAGACTTTTCTTTTCAATAAGTAATGCATACAAAGTAATAAAGGGGAGTAAAAAAATCAAAATAGTTGCATGTTTCTCTAAGGAATATTGGATTTCAATAATCCTAACTATTCGTCGTTGGTCGCGAACAGTCTTAGCTTCAAAAATAACCACTGACTGTCCCAACTATTAACGCATTGGCCTCCAATGGACCCTGACTAACAAACCCTAACGCTATTAGTATCCGATCGCCGAAAAAAACGTTTTTAGCCGGAAAAGGTTAGTAATGCTTTCTTTAATCCAACTTTTCCAAAGTTTTGTGGATGTGAATTTTGATTACTTTGTTTTTTATTTTATAATTTTAGGAGCTTTGTCCCATGAAATTCAATGTTATTAATGACAACTTATGACTTTATCATGTTTGTTCAATCATAACTATCAAGAGTATATTAAAAGTAATAAGTATTTACAAAAATAAATTATATCGTTTCATTAATCAACCCCCGTGCAACACACGGGGCCATAACCTAGTTAATTACTAAACAAAAACTAAATAAAACAAAGAGTAAACTTCCGTTTTGCTCCCTGTGGTTTGGGCGGTTTAATGGTTTTGCCCCAAACCTTAGAAATAGCCATTTTACTCCCTGATGTTTCGCTTTTTTCACCAGTTTGCTCCACGACTTTAACATAGTTAAAAATTTTAGTTAAAGTAAGGGTATTTCGGTCATTTTATATATATATATATATATTCAGTTTTATTAATTCTTTAAATCTATTTTTTCTTTATAATATATAAAATATATATTACTTTTAATAATATATAAATACACCAGTGCAAACACTTACCATCACTATCCCTAACTTTCTTCCTCTTTTAATCGGCCACCACCGTCCGGCCGCTGTCACCTGCCATCATCACCAGTCCACCACCACCATTCTCCACCACTAAACTTCCCAACCCATCTCTCTCTACCTTCTCCACCACCACCATCATCCACCTCCGTGCCATCACTACCCTACCACTAAACTGAACATTAAACCCTTTTCATCTAACAAAACTAACCCTAAAATCAAACCCCAACTTTTATCTTCAATATTCCTAAATTTAAAAAAGAAAACACAAGAACACAGAGATAGAGACGCCTAGATGACGTTAGGGTTCCGGCGACCGACTACCATCCATGGCAGAGTCTCCGTCGTCAACGGCGGCGGTCTTGGCTGGTACTAAATGGCGGCAAAGGTTTCAGACCTAGATTAGAATATGTTAGGGTTCAGGCGAAGGCTACAGACCTCGATTAGATGATGACGTCGTTAGGGTTCCGCCGTTACATTCAGATCAATGTTGTAGTGGTGGGGGTTGGGTGGTTTCGGTGGTCGTGGCCGTAGCAGGTGGTTGTGGTGGCAAGGGAAAATGGAGGGTGGTAGTTGTAGGATGTGGGGTTCCGGTGAGGTGGTGCTTGAAGTGATGGTTATGGTGGTTGTGGGGGTTGGGTCCGATGGGGTGTTGAGTGGTGACCGATGGTGGTTGTATGGTTGATGATGAAGAACAGAGAGATAAATATGTAGAGAAAGATGAGAAAGTGTGTTTGACAGTCTCTGTATATATGTCATAGAAATAATTTTACAAGTAAATTACCAAAACGGCTGCTGTTGTTGGTGTTGGTGTCCGATGATGGTGGTTTGGTAGGGTTAAGAGAGAAGATATAGTGCAGAGAGGTAGAGACAGAGAAGAGATAATTGTTATGTTAAATTTTATTATTATATATCATATAATCTTTTATTTGTAGTTTTACTAAAATACTCTTAGTTTTATTTTGAAGTTACCAAAATACTCTTTCAGTTAACAAACAATTTGGATGGAGCTAGAGGCGAGGAGTGAAATCATGAAGGACTTCATAGATTAGGGAGTAAACTGGCTATTTTTAAAGGATTAGGGTAAAACCATTAAAGTGAACAAACCACAGGGAGCAAAACAGAAGTTTATTCTAAAACAAAAGTTTATTTATATAATAATTTTCATATATAGTAGACCCTCCTCATGCCGCTCACGTGACTAAAATATTTCAAAAGCTTATTTGAATTCAAATCTGAAAGCACTGTTCCTCCCCATTCTCCCTCTTTCCCAATTTCAAAATCTCTCTCTCTCTCTCTCTCTCACACACACACACACAGACGTTGAAACCTTATCATATCAGGTAATCCATTTCTATAACCTACAATTTGTTTAAATCTGGTTCCAATAATCGCACACACAAGCACCAGAATGTATGCCTGATTCGGATTTGTTCATTTTCTAGGGTTTACAATCCGAATCTGTTCGAGATGGAGAATTCCGATGCAAAAAACGGATCTCAATCCGTTCGAGTTGCGGTCAATATCCGACCGTTAGTCACTCCGGAGCTTCTAGTCGGATGCTCCGACTGTATCAGCGTCACTCCCGGTGAACCTCAGGTAATTACTTAATTAACGATTCCTCTAATAACCTTAATCCAGTAGCTAATTTTGAGATTTGTTAGGGCTTAGTGAGGCTATTGTGTATAGTAATTTTTTAATTTCGTGTAAAATGATATGTATTTGTACTGGATCTGTTGTTTAGGTACAAATCGGTTCGCATTCGTTTACGTTTGATTATGTTTACGGGAGTACGGGTGCTCCGTCTACTAGGATTTTCGACGACTGTGTTGAGCCTCTTGTGGATGCACTTTTCCATGGATACAATGCAACAGTTTTAGCTTATGGACAGGTATATCTTTTTACTTTTAGAGTTTCTGTCACGTGTTTTCATAACAATTTGCTGTGCACTATCTGTTTTATTATGGTCAATTATGTAGGTTAAGCTGTTTAGTATTTTTATACCTAGATAAGCACTTGTGTTACAGTATTGAAGATTGTTTTTTCTACTGTTTATTTGTTTCATAGACTGGATCCGGTAAAACGTATACAATGGGCACAAACTACAATGGGGAATGCAACGGGATCATTCCTAAGGTTATGCACACAATTTTCAAACGAGTAGAGGAGACTAAAGCCACTACAGAGTTCTTGATTAGAGTGTCTTTCATCGAGGTAATAAAAATGCTGGCTTACTTTGTTTTGGAAATAACGGTGAATTCCTCACACATATTCACTTGTCTATGTAATTGTTTGCTGAAATAGTTTTAATGTTTCAGATATTTAAGGAGGAGGTTTTTGATCTATTGGATTCGTCTCCAGTTGTTTGTCCTAAAGCTGATGGGAATGTAAAACCTGTAGGGCCTTCTAGGGCTCCGATTCAAATCAGGGAAACTGCTAATGGTGGGATTTCTCTAGCTGGTGTAACAGAAGCTGAAGTTAGATCGCAGGAAGAGATGGCTTCGTTTCTTTTGCGTGGATCCGTGTGTCGTGCGACTGGGAGCACAAATATGAATAGTCAGTCAAGGTTATTATTTTGTTTTTACATTCACAAAAGTTTGTTACTTTACATCTTTACCATCTGTTCTTCATTCCAAGTTTAAAACGCCTTTGAGCATGGCAATAGCTTTTTTTGTATCAACTGCAATATCTTTGACTGGTCCATGCTTATAAATCCAACCTAATTGTAAATGTATGCTAAACGTTCATATTATTTTGTGTCATTGTTTTACATACACTAAAAGATGTATTGACTTTGTTTCTTACATTTCTATTGTTTCAGTCGATCGCATGCCATTTTTACAATTACAATGGAGCAAAAGAAATTACCTGGCATAACAAGTGGAGGGGCTCATGATGATGTTGGAGATGATATACTGTGTGCTAAGCTTCATCTGGTTGATCTTGCTGGTTCAGAACGGGCCAAAAAAACAGGAGCTGATGGGATGCGCTTACGGGAAGGTAGGTTTTTATTATCACATAGTTCATTATGGCGTTTCACATGTATTATTACATCAGTTTTCTGAATACACGTGTTCAGTAAGTATATTGAATTCTGGTACACTTGCTCTTTATGTTATTAGTTGATCTAATAGCTTAATTTAGTCTGTTCATTTCTAGGCTATAACAACTATCATCAATAAATTAACTTTATAGTCAAGTATTTAACAAAAGTAAATGAACTTGTGGGATTGTACATTGACGATTTACCTAAGTCAGAGATATATAATAGTTCTTTGTTGTGTTAGGAATTCATATCAACAAGGGTTTATTGGCTCTTGGTAATGTGATAAGTGCATTGGGTGATGACAAGAAGCGGAAAGAAGGGGGTCATGTTCCCTATAGAGACAGCAAATTAACCCGCCTTTTGCAGGTATGGAAGAATGAAAGTACTTTTTATACATATATTATATATAAAATGTGTCTTCTAAATACAAGTATTAGTAGAGGGAATACTTGCTGGAGATTCACCTTTTAAAGAACTCATAAGTTTATTTTAAATGAATTTTCTTCCAGGACTCTCTTGGGGGAAACAGCAAAACTGTTATGATAGGTATGGCGCTATGAAACTTTCTTATGTTCGACTATTTTAAGGGGCTGTTTGTTTACCTCTTAATGAGGCTCTTAATGGTTCAGACCTCCCCTCTTACTGGTTTAACACTTAATGGTTCAGACTGTTTGTTTCGCAAGCATATGTCTGAATGGTTCAGACATTTGCCTCTGAATGGTTAAGATTTATACTGAGTCTGAATGATTAAGACCTTTAATCTGAATTGGTCAGGCATTTGCCTCTGAACGTTAAGCATTATACTGGCTCTTAATGGTTTAGACCTCCTACTGGTTCAGCACTTAACCATTCAGAAATTACCAAACTGCTAGAGGTCTAAATCATTAAGAGTAACTAAACAAACAACCCCTATAGTTAAGGCTCAACATATGATATTATGATCTCTTGCATTGTATATTGCAATTAATCAACTTTTATGACTTTTCTTTTCTTTTTTTGTTTGATGTAGCTTGTGTAAGTCCGGCTGATACCAATGCAGAGGAAACCCTAAACACCTTGAAGTATGCCAATCGAGCTCGTAACATACAAAACAAAGCTATTGTAAGATTAATCTGTTTTACAGTTTTGCGAAAACTATCTTTTACTTAGCAATCATGTCAATTTTTATTACTTCAATTTGTAGGTGAACCGTGATCCAGTTACAGCTCAAATGCAACAAATGAAGAATCAAATTGAACAATTGCAGGCTGAGCTTCTTTATGCGAAGGGGGACTCTTCCACACCATTTGAAGAACTTCAAGTGAGACGTTCTTTAAATTTTCTAACTTTATCAGTGCATGCCCTTAATGTACATAGATGCTAATTTGAAAATATATTTATCAGATTTTGAAACAAAAGATAGCATTACTTGAGAGAAGCAATGCAGACCTACAAAACCAACTTCAAGAACAACAAGTCAACTTTGAAAATTTGACCAAACAAGCAATCGATGCTCAGGTAAGTTAGACCTTAGACCAAATGAACGAAATCCACCCTTTCTAGCTTTTGAAATGTTAGCATATGAATATGTATGTTGCATAAATGACAGGATTTTATGATTTCAGTTTGAGAAAGACAAATTGTTGCTCAAAATTGAATCTGCACGCGATGGTAAACCTTGGGATGAGATAGATTGCGACTCAAATAAGGTTAAATGAGTTTTTTTTCAGACTTCTTTGATGTTATGATTCACTAAAATCAAAACAAGGTTTCTGACCATGCAAAGTTTTTTCAGGATGTGGATTTGTTGAAAACTTACGTGTCAAAAGTTCAAGAATTAGAAGGAGAATTGCTGCGCCTGAGAAGATTGAACAATTCAAAGCGTAGTGAACTTATTGATTACATGCATTTGGATGAGAATGTTCTTAATCCAAAAAGTAATTTGTTCCCAGAATCTGATCTTAAAGCGGCCGAAGTCGCTGGTAAGCTGTTTTAAACACTTTTGCAAAGTGACAAACAAAACTACAAAAAACAGACAGAAATAAACCTCAGATAAAAACAGAACTACAAAATAAAACAACATTTCTATCTGTTTGTAGGTGATTCCGAAGTTGAAGTGAAGGAGCTTGAACATTGTTCTTTGCAAGAGAAGCTTGATAACGAGCTTAAAGAACTGGACAAAAGGCTTGAACAAAAGGAGGTAAATCTTTTATAGAAATTAACTTGTGAAATTTGAAGTTATTAATTATAATTACTTTCCTTGAGTTTGTTCTTTTCTACACACACACACTTGTAAAAATTTGGCTGGTTTTAATTTAAAGTATTGAACTTGTAGAAGTCATAGAAGGTGCTAAATTTTTGTTTTATTTTCACTATCTATATCATGAAAGGCTGAAATGAAGCGGTTTGCGGGTGGCGATACCTCAGTTCTTAAGCAACATTATGAGAAGAAAGTACAAGAATTGGAACAAGAAAAGAAAAAGCTTGCAGGTCTTTCCCCATCTTTTGATTCCCTTTAACTTGTATATAGTCGTATACTTGTCTGACGTTTCTTTGATTAATTGACAGAAAGAGATTGACCAACTTAGATGCAATCTTGCAAATATTTCTTCCACCTCTGATGACAGCACTCAGAAGTTGAAAGAAAGTTACCTTCAGAAGTTAAACTTTTTGGAATCCCAGGTAGATATGAGACATTCATAAATATAATATCATACAAAATATGAAGCAACTGAATTTTTGATTGTTAATAGGTTTAACTGTTTAAGTATGTCCTTGAATAACAATATTTGAATTTCAGGTTGTGGAGTTGAAGAAGAAGCAAGATGCACAAGCGCAATTGCTAAGACAAAAACAAAAGAGCGACGAGGCAGCGAAAAAACTTCAAGATGAAATTCATAGAATCAAAACACAAAAGGTCCTCTTTTTCTGTTCTAAATTTTCTAAGCAGCGTTTTAAGATAACTTTTTTACTAAATCCGTGGGTGTACTTTTGTGATTGTGGGTGGATATACAGGTTCAATTACAACAAAAAATAAAGCAAGAATCTGAGCAGTTCAGATTATGGAAGGCCTCACGGGAAAAAGAAGTACTTCAGGTATATAGATCTCACACGCCATTTACTATATATACAACACTCGCCTTCTTTTCATGTTGATTTAACATGCTTATAATATGTGTATGAACAGCTTAAGAAAGAGGGAAGAAGGAATGAATATGAGATGCATAAACTACTAGCTCTAAATCAAAGACAGAAAATGGTAGGTTTAAATACACTGTTCTTGTTTATTTGTTTCCCTTTTGTGTTCTTAATCTCATGTGATTTTTTTTATATTACTTAAGGTTTTGCAACGGAAGACAGAAGAAGCTTCTATGGCTACAAAACGATTAAAGGAGTTACTGGAATCACGGAAGGCTTCTTCAAGGGATACATTCGGTAAAACTTCCATCAAAATCACATACTCAGTTCACGTTTTACCTTACCTTTTAAAATTTAAACATATGATGATGCACACACCTCTATGCAGGAAATGGCAGTGGCCCTGGATTTCAGGTATACATAGTGACCATGATTTTAATTATTTACTATAAACATGCAAATAATGGGTTTGTACTAAGTAACTTTAATTGCACTACAGGCACTCATGCAGGCAATTGAGCACGAACTCGAGGTTACCGTTCGTGTACATGAAGTGCGTTGTGAACATGAGCGTCAAAAAGAAGAGTGAGTGCTATTTTTATTTTCTACAAAATCTAATCAGTAGACATGTTTTTTCATGTAATTTATACTCCTTTTGCTGAACTTTTGTTCTGATTTTGCAATTTCAGGAGGGTTAAAATGGCCAAAGAGGTAGCAGAACTCAAAGCTGAAGCAAATATCGCCAAGCAATCAACTTTAAGGTTCTGCTGATTTTACTTTCTTCATATCTCGGTTTACGATGGTAGAGAATATGTTTGAGCCATTGAAAATTTGATTTTTTTTTGGATATTGTAGTCAAACAATGTCACCCGGTGCAAGAAATTCAAGGATATTTGCTCTTGAAAACATGCTTGACACTTCATCCAAAACGATTGTTTCAATGGCTTCACAACTATCAGAAGCAGAAGAACGAGAACGCGCCTTTAGTGGCAGAGGTCGCTGGAATCAAGTTCGGTCGCTTGCTGAAGCCAAAAATGTCATGAACCATTTGTTCAATCTGGCTTCCTCTTCCAGGTATGGGTTTATATTTTTTCTTATTGGATAATTGCTTCATAATTATTTATTCTAAATAAATATATGTTTATAAAGGTGTCAACTATGGGATAAAGAGGTTGATTGTAGAGAGAAAGATTCCGAGATAAGGAATCTTAAGGAAAAGATAGTCACGTTAATAAGACAAGTTGAGATGCAGAAGGCAGAGCTTAGTCGCATGGAAAAGATCAAGGTTTGTTTCTCATTTCCTTTGTTCGAAATTTCAGTTTTTTCACTTGTTTGAAACAGAAAAAAATATTGTGTAGTGAGCAACCTGAACATGAACCGGTTAAAGTTTATTTTTAACCTGTCTGAATGCAACATGTGCAACGTGATAATTTGTATAGATCAAACTGGTTGGGGGGTTAAATGAGTTGTACACGGGTTGGTCAGTTTAGTTTGTTAGTTTTGATTACCTAATTCAAATCTTAAACAAGTTGGCGTATTGGAAACGGGTCAGCTTGTTGATCCTTTTAGCCTCAACCGGGTTGGTCAATTTAGTTTGTTAGTCATGTCTTTTTAACATCCTGATATTCATTTGTTTTTAACAGAAACTTTACATGTCAAAAAGCTTCAAGAAGTCAACAAATTGGGATTCTACCGCTATAGATGATGGTGAGGGACACATGTATGATTTGAGACCCAAGGTATATTTGTTAACTCATTCTCTTTAAATCTCAAACTCTTGCATTAGCTCTAAATATTAAATTTATATAATAGCCTATGTGCCCAAAAAATATATTTTGTTTAATAACTGTTTTTTCGCTTAAAGGGACTTCGAAACTCTATAGCTTACAGCAATAGCGGAGATATTCAGGGGTTATTAGAAGACATGGAAATCTCGGAATCAGAACATTCTGATTTGGATGAAACGGATGCTGAGTGGTTACACTCAGATGATTTCCAAGACGAGTGGGGCAATAGAAGAAGACAAAATGCTAAAAAAAGAAATTCAAAAATTGTTATGGATAGTAACCCCGACACTAAAGCGTCTCCGGTTGAAGGTAGCGATTCAAATGTGATTCAAAAAGCGCCATCTGGAGTGTGTTGTTCGTGCAGCAAGTACTCATCTTGTAAAACAAACAAATGCGAGTGTCGAGTTGTTGAAGGTTTTTGCTCCATGTCTTGTAACTGCCACCCCAAGAAATGTAGCAACCGTATGGCGGTTTCAGTCCAATCTGATTCGGGACCACCAGTTACAGAGGAGGGGATAGTAAATATACTATCTGATGCTGAAGAGTCGGAGAAAAGCAGTAATGAGCTGGCGAGTCATGGTGCAATGCTACTTGAGGCGGCTTTAACTGATAAGCCTGCTGAGACTGGTGATGCAAAAAGAAAACCGCTTTCTGACATCGGGAATAAAGTTGTAAGTACTCACCTATGTAAACATAACTAACACGTTACATATTATGTGAACATAACAAAGTTGATAAACTTTTGCAGGCCAAACCAAACGCTCCGAAGCCCCCTGCTGCTAGAAAGAAATGGAAAAAATCAGTAGCCATCCAACTCGTTCCTGTGCCATCAGACCAAGCTTCAACTCAAACTGAAGAAACTGAACCCTCCACAAAAGAAGAAGGTAGCACCGTCGAACTTCCTAAACCAAGGTTACAAAAAGAAAGTGGCACAGTCGAGCTCACCAAACTAAGGTTACAACAAGAAAATAGCACAGTGGAGCCCACTAAACCAAGGTTACAACAAGAAAATAGCACGGCGGAGCCCACTAAACTAAGGTTACCTCGAGCCATGCGGTCTGCAATTTCTCATAATTCCAACCCTCTAAGAGACAGAAACTCCGAACCATCAAATGATTCCACCATCAATAAGGACGCCGAGCCAAAGAGTCCACGTCACCTTCCGAGACCAACAACAAAGGAAAAAGAGAATCATGGACAATAAGGGAATTCAGGTTTCTTGATTATCAAAAGTAGGTCAAAGATGACAGTTAACCAATCCTCCATTGGTGACGGGTCAGCTATTATGTGTACATGTAAACTTGTCTTAACTTGTTTGGTGTGACATGTTGGTTTCACTGAAAGTTTGAAAGCTGACAACTTATTATTCAACCGATTATTTGATTTTAACATTGAATGGCATGTTCAAACAATACTAATATTTGTTTATAAAAAAATATCACTGAAAAGACACCGGTTAGACTTTTGAGGGTGAGGTTTGCTGTGAGAGTTCATATCAGATTCAAAAATTCTCATTTCGTTAACTAAAAATCGATCATTAATTCGGAAATCTGTTAAATTTGTGAAAACAGGTCTAAACTCATCGACATCATGTGCTTGCAGCCACTTGTTAGACTAAGTTATTTAAATTAGACAAGTTTATTATTATTAAGGGTACCAAGTTGTAATTAGTTTATCTATATATAGGGCCTTGTATTCTTCATTATTCAATAAGAAAACCTAATTACAATTATACGTTTCAATTTGGTATCAGAGCTTATACGCTCTGGGATTCCCTAAACCCTAAAGCAGCCGCAGCCTTCTTCTACCCTAAAATCAGCCGCAGCCTTCTTCTACCCTAAAATCAGCCGCAAACAGCCAATCACCAATCCTGTGGATTCTAACATCCACAATCGATCACCAAACCAACAGCCGATTATCAATCCTGTGCCATCCTGCTGCAGCTATCAACCCTAACAGCCGCAAACAGCCGATTACTAAACCTAACAGCCGATTACCAATCCTGTGGCTTCTAACATCCACAGCCGATCACCAAACCAACAGCCGATTACCAATCCTGTGCCATCCTGCTGCAGCTATCAACCCTAACAGCCGATTACTAAACCTAATAGCCGATTATTATGGCTGCCATAACAACCTTTACAAATCAGGAAAAAGCTATCCATAACTCTCACAAGTTTGCTTTCAACCTAAAACCTACAAACTATGGCTATTGGAAACAAATAGTCGAACCTTTCCTTGCCTCTCATAACCTACTCGGTTATGTGAATGGTACCATCCCTTGCCCATCAAAGGATGTTACAACTGGAACAACCACCACTGTCAACCCGAGTTACGCTCCATGGCTTGCCAATGATGCTCATGTCCGTATGCTTATTGTCAACACAGTTTCTGAGGAATCTTTTCAGCATGTTCAAGGACACACTTCTCGTGAGGTATGGTTATCACTTGAACGCGCTTATGCACCTGTTTCTTCCTCTCATGAATTTACTCTCAAAAGCCAACTGCTGCGAATCACCATGAAGGGTGATGAAAAACCGGCTAACTATTTGGCCCGGGCTCAAGAGTATGCTACTGCCCTTGCCAACATAGGAGAACCGATGAAGGAAAAAGATCTGGTCATGTTAACTGTTACCGGCCTTCGTGACGAATATAATGGCCTCAAGGCCAACTTATTGACTCGTTCCCCTCCTGTTACTTTTACTGAACTACACGGGTTACTAAGTGATCATGACTACATGATCACAAAGATCTTGGCCACCCATCAGCAGGCGCCACACGCCTTATTTGCGGCTGCCACAACCTCACAACAGCCTCTTACGGCTGCTGTCCCAACTCCTCCACAGCCAAATATTGATTCCCTACGGCAACAACTTCACAATCTTCAACTCATGGCTTCTCAGTTGGGATATCAACTTCATCCTGCATTTTCTTCACAACCACAAGCTTACTTTGGGTCTCGCTCCTTTAACAACAACAGAGGCAACCGTGGCTCTCGTGGTTCTTCCTGTGGTAACTCTCGTGGTGGCCAAAATAACCGCAATCAGGACAACACTAGCACTCGTCAATTCTCTTGGGCGTCAACACAGAACACAGTCTATGGCCACTGTAACCGTTGTGGCATTGGTCATCTCCCATCTCAATGTCCAAATCAACCGAACCAATCTCGTGCAGCACCACAAGCCAACTTTGCTGCTCACTCTGATGTTGCCTCCCAATCAGGATTCACTTGGAAGCCTGACACTGGATGCAATGGACATGCCACTCCAGACTTATCTAGCATTGACAACTCGGAGGCCTACTTTGGTAATGATTCTTTACTTATTGGTGACGGTAACCCACTACCTATCTTTCATATTGGCTCCTCAACTATTTACTCGCCTAACAAAACCTTTAAATTATCTAATATACTTCACGTTCCTGACCTTAAACAAAACCTTTTGTCCGTTCAAAAATTTTGTGTGGATAATGATGTTTTCTTTGAATTTCACTCGTCTTATTTTGTTGTGAAGGACGAGTCTACACGCACAACCCTCCTAACGGGTCCCAGTGAACAGGGTTTGTACTCCATTCGTCTTCCTCAGCTCCAGTCTATCCCTAAAGTCGCTTTCACGGCTGTCAAAGCTTCTTCTAGCATTTGGCATCAACGCTTAGGACATCCTCATGCTCAAGTTTTTCGTTCAATTGTCTCTCATTGTTCTTTACCTATTACTGACAAGTTTTCAAATACATTATGTACTTCTTGTCAACTAGGCAAGTCGTCAAAATTATCTTTATCAGACTCATCTTTTCGTAGCAAAAATTTGTTAGATCTTGTTTATTGTGATGTTTGGGGGCCGTCGCCCGATTTGTCTGTTGATGGTTATCGTTTATTTTTGTTATGTGTGGATCACTATTCTAGATACATGTGGTTTTATCCCCTAGCTCAAAAATCAGATGTTTACAATGTGCTAACCAACTTTATTAAACTAGTGGAACGACAATTTAACACCAAACTTAAATGCATTCAATCTGATTGGGGGGAGAGTTTCGTACGATTACATCCTTTTGCACCAGTCATGGTATCATTCATCGCCGCTCTTGTCCTCACACAAATGAGCAAAATGGGATGGTCGAGCGTCGTCATCGGCACGTTGTGGAAACCGGACTTACACTTCTTGCACAATCCAGTCTTCCCCAACGTTTCTGGCAATTTGCTTTTGAGACAGCCGTTTACTTAATCAACCGACTTCCCTCTCGTGTCTCCTCTAACAAATCTCCATATGAACATGTATTTCAACGAAAACCCGACTACTCTTTTCTTCGTGTTTTTGGATGCCAATGCTTTCCTTATCTTCGTCCATATAACCGTCACAAAATTGAATTTCGATCCACTCCTTGCGTCTTTCTTGGCTACAGCCCTGTTCATCATGGCTATCGATGCTTTGACCCATCCACCGAACGAATATACATTGCTCGACATGTTCGCTTTAATGAACATGTCTTTCCATATAACAAACCCGTACCTACCCAAACACCACCACAACCTTCCCCACCCTACGTCTCAATATTTCCTGACCCACCACCCGGTTTTCCAGCTGCACCCACACCACCTACTCCTCCTATACCACCCACTACTGCACCTCCCGAACCTACCCAATCAGACCCACAACTACAAACCAATACCAACACCCCACCCGAACCCTCCACCGAACCCACAGTTCCCACGGTCCAACCCACCCAAGCACCTAGACCTCACCCATCCAACCTTCGTCCAAACCCCAAGCCACCCACTCGTTATAATCCCGCTGCCTATACTGCCACCACTACCTCTACCTTACCCGCTGAGCCCACCTCCTTTATCGTTGCTAATAAGTCTTTAGAATGGCGCCAAGCCATGGCTGAAGAGTTGGATGCGCTACATAGGAATGGGACATGGACGTTAGTTCCCCCTGCCCCTCATACTAACTTGGTTGATTGTAAGTGGGTTTACAGGTTAAAAACGGATGCAAATGGGAACATCAGCAGGTACAAGGCACGACTTGTTGCTAAAGGTTTTCACCAGCAACATGGAGTTGACTATCATGAGACTTTCAGCCCAGTAATCAAACCTGCTACGGTTCGGACTATTTTATCCCTAGCTGTCACCAACAAGTGGATTCTCAGACAATTAGATGTTCAGAATGCCTTTCTGCATGGTGATCTTCAGGAGACAGTTTATATGAGACAACCTCCTGGTTTTGTTGACCCAACTAGGCCAGATCATGTGTGCTTATTACACAAATCTTTGTATGGTCTCAAGCAAGCTCCTCGTGCTTGGTTTACAAAATTATCAGTGGCTCTTTACCAATTGGGTTTTCACGGGTCCAAAACTGACCCGTCCCTGTTTATTCTTAACAACAATGGTACTTTGGTTTACCTTCTTGTCTATGTAGATGATATTATCATCACAGGTAATCACTCTGGGGCTGTTACTGCTGTTATTGACCGCTTGAGCTCTATGTTTGCAATTAAAGATCTGGGTCCATTACATTATTTTTTGGGCATTGAAGTGGTGCATCATGGTTCGGATCTGGTCCTATCTCAACGAAAATACATTCTTGATATTCTTCATCGTGCAGGTCTTGCAGACTGCAAACCCGTGTCGTCCCCTATGAGTACTTCTCAGATTTTCTTACCTGATGATAGTCCGTTACTTGATGATCCTTCTAGATACAGGCAAACGGTCGGTGCTCTTCAATATGCAACTTTAACTCGTCCGGACATTGCTTTTACAGTTAATAAGGTTTGTCAATTCATGCATGCTCCTACCGAGAATCATTGGGCTGGTGTGAAACGTATTCTGCGTTACTTGAAGGGCACGACTGATTTGGGTCTCTTATTTCGTCACAACACGGGGTCTACGCTACAAGCCTTTTCTGACTCTCATTGGGCCACTAGTCTTCGGGCATTCTCGGATTCTGATTGGGCTGGTTGCCCTATCGATCGTCGTTCCACGGGGGGATATGCTGTCTATCTGGGTTCTAATCTTATTTCGTGGTCTGCTCGAAAACAACGAACTGTCTCTCGATCTTCAACAGAATCTGAATATAAGGCTATTGCTGATACTGTACAGAATTGATTTGGCTGAAATCTCTTCTTCATGAGCTCGGTCTGGTTAGCAAGGCACCAACGCTTTGGTGTGATAATCTTGGTGCAACCTATCTCTCTGCTAATCCAGTGTTTCATGCTCGTACAAAACATGTTGAAATAGACTATCACTTTGTTCGTGAACAAGTTACTCAAGGGAAGCTGAATGTCAAGTTCATCTCCACTAATGATCAAATTGCTGATGTGTTTACAAAGGCTCTACCTTCACAAAGATTTGAGTTTCTACGGTCCAAGTTGCAGGTCGTTCCCCGCCCTCAACTAGCGGGGGGATGTTAGATTAAGTTATTTAAATTAGACAAGTTTATTATTATTAAGGGTACCAAGTTGTAATTAGTTTATCTATATATAGGGCCTTGTATTCTTCATTATTCAATAAGAAAACCTAATTACAATTATACGTTTCAATTCCACTTTAGTCACTTCAAAAACAGATCGCGTATATGATACTAGAGATGGGCATAGTAACCGGTTCCAAACCCGACCCGGTGGAACCTAAATGGGACCGGTTCCGGTTCCTACCCGACAAATTGGGTTCAAAATACCCGATGGTTCCTACCCGGTTCCACATTTTTGGAAAAAAATAAGTTCCGGAACCGGTTCCAACCCGTACCCGGGTTGTACCCGTAATCGGTTCTTATCATACCCGGTTCCTACGGTAACCTTCCAGACCCGGTGCCAATATATTTTTAATGTGAGTTCTTTTATAAGTTTTTGCTAGAACAAGGTATAATACATAAACATAAAACTATTTATTACGAGAAACAAGTACCCGGTTACACAAACAACCTAAACCATGAAACGAAACAAAACACATAAAACACTAAACATACTAATCATAAAACACAAATGGTTTACAATACATAAAACAAACTAAACTTTCGATGACCCGGTCCCGGATGCTTCACCCTTTTCATTGTTTTTCGCCTTTGTCACCGGACAATGGCGGTTGGTGTGTTTCTTGAGCGTCGAGTTGGCCGACGCTTTCATGAACTTCCCGCTCCCCTTGCATCTAGCCATTTCATGGTATCCGACATCAAGCACAAGTCAAAGTGCTTCTAAATAGCGGGGTTTCTTTTGGTTTCCAAAACATCCACGACGTCATCGTTGCAAGCCATCGTTATCTCTTTGATAGTATTAGATTTGAAGTGGTTAAAGTGTTGATTTTTTATAGTAAGTAAATGAAATTAGAAGTGGTGTAGAGAATGAGGTTTAAATACAAGAAAAAACCGATTTTAAAATTAATATTCAGTTTCAAATATTAGGAACCGGTTCCTAATAGTAAATGCAGCTTTTTATGACTTGACAAGACTCGACAGAACCGGTTCCACACGGAAGCTTGCAGCCTTTTCTTCACATATACGACAGAACCGGTTCCTACCATACCCGGTTCCAAATTACCCGGAACCGGTTACAACAGGTTCTACATTTAAAAACTTATACCCGGGTACGAACTGGAACCGGTTCCACAGAGGAACCGGGTCTACTGACTAGCATGAGGAACCGGGTCCGGGTTAAAACCGGGTCCGGGTGTTCAAAAGACCCGATTTTGCCCATCTCTATATAATACATATGGTTTGAAGAAAGAAGCACCTTCACCACATTCAAAAGACGAGTTAAACGCAAAACTAGACTATTTGAAAAAATGGCATAAACTACAGATCATTGTTAATAAAATGTTAAAACCGACAAGCGAAGTTAAACTATAGATCATTGTATATATTACGGTTTTAGTCCTTAAGTTTCATTTATTACATTTTTGGTCCCGCTATTTGCTAATGGGTAACATGATGATCACAAATTTTTGGCATTATGTCGCCCCCACATTCTTTCCCCTACATGGTATTTTTGTCATTTCAAGTCCCTTTTTTTAAGTGATCCAGATACTCCCCAATTGGGCAGGGGCGGACCTACGTGGAAGTGAGAGGTTGCCCGGGATACCTCTCAACTTTTTTGATGAAATGTAAAATAATATTTTTTTTCCGGTTATATATTTAAATACCACTGAGCAATTATTAAGATACCCCTAAATATAATATTAGAGAGATAGAGAAGAAAAATGAAATAATTTGAAGAAAAATGAGAGATCTTCGCCGGATATGGAGATGCAGAGACTAACATGGAAGATGACACTGTGTTTTGAAACCAAAAGTTATTATTATTTGGATTTTGTTCTTCTCTTGGAATTTGGAAAGTGGTCTATAGCCCACGTGGGTTCAATAACCTCCTATTTTATTTATTAACTACAACAATTTACAATTACAATTTCACTTTTTACACATTATTATTAGATTGTGGGGGTGTGGGGGTTTGGGTTTGGGGCTTTGCACGACACGTGACGAAAGTGGGCTCCATCAGGCCACCCTAAAAAAGTGAGGTGTGGTGTGGCGTGGCTAGCTTGGCGTGGCCAACCATGTGGATATTGGACCAGCCAACCAAAGCCAGCCAGCTCAGCCCCCCACGCTAGACAGAATATTCACGCCAAACGGGCCCAACCCAACGCCCTCCCCCTCCCCCCCACACACACACCAGTCTTATATTAGTAATATAGCATTTAATCAACCTGTCTATTAGTTTATCAATCAGCATATTATATATTATTTAATCAACTTATATTATGTATTAGTTTATTAATATTAATTATTATATTTTATTTTATGTAGAGTTCACTGCTTATAACAACCTTTTATCATAGATCATCTCAAAAACTTAGGCTACGATCCGAGCCTAAAATTTTAATGTTCTTTTGTACAGTAGAATAAATAGGATACCCCTGAAATTTTTGTTCTAGTTCCGCCACTGCAATCGAGAGCTATCAATTTAAAATGGATCCCATCCTCTCAATCAGATTTGATAGAACTTTTTAGAATCCTTACTCTTTTGATGAAAAGAAGTTGTATGCATATAGTTGATCAAAGATGAGAAAAATACCATTCTCAAATAGGCGGAAAGGCCTAGTTTGATTTAGCGACTTTAGACTATGATCATGATGTTCTACATTTGGCTAAATATACCTAACAAAACAAGGCTATAAATGTGTACATGGAACATGACCATACTAGGTTGAAAACTTACTTTACTTCCAACAATAATCGCCGCAGTGGTTGTGTTTAGAACACATACTTACTACATCCACACTCATGCTTACATCCACTTGATACCATTCCTAAATGGACAGTGAAGAGAAGGTGGTATTGGCGGCGATGGGATGGGAGGTGGTGGCGGAAAAAATGGTTGTGGGGTGTGCTAAACATTTTGGACTAGACCCAACTGACCCGTTGTATTACTCGCGTTAAACCCATATGTAAAATTCTTATATCAACCCATTGACGGTCTTTTGCTTTCTTCCAACATAACCATCCAAGGCTCACCCCTTCTAACGGGTTGCTTTATATGCTCACGAGACGATTAAACTTACATAGACGCCAAAAACACGATCCAGTTAAGAGACTATATAAAACACACTACTCTTCTTTTAATCGTTTTTAGATTACCAAAATATTTTGTTCTTCCGTAATTCGTGTGTATGTATGTCATTTAAAGTAAATGTGAAGTACAATATCAAATACCACCAACAAAGCCATACTGTTCTAACGAAGAAGATATGATGGGCAAACCACTTTACATAAATACTAACTTGTCCTGAAAGACCATATGTCAACATAAACTTCATTAATCTATAAACCAGAATATTGACACCCAAAAAAAATCCTAAAATTTGCTCAAAAGTACCTAACAAAACCAGAGACTAAAAACGAAAGAAAAAAAAAATGTCAGAAAAAGATCAAAGGTGAGATGTACCAGGTTATCATCGCCCCTCTGGTTCAAGATTCATATTTGGTGGAAAAGTATCTCGGTGTTGATCTTTTGACCCCAAATTCGCAACTGGATTGCTGGAAACCGCCACTTGATCTTCTTGAACGGGCTCGAGCGCGGGTGAGTTATCTGAGAACGAAGGTTTAACTTCCGATGACACATTCATATCTTGGCCTGTGCTAGACTGATTCAACGGAACCACAGGTCCCACTTTTGCATGCGCATGGCTCAGGTTAGACAGCGGTGTGTTTGGCGAGACTCTAGAACAGGGTGCACGGAAATAGTCTGGACCCATGTGAGCCCCCGATGCAGGCAGTGATCTAGTTGTTTTAATATGGATTGCACTCTTCAGCTGTTGCTTCAGTATTGCTGCAGCAGCTGATTGGGTAGCAATTCGAGCACCAGCAGCAACTGCAGCTGCTTTTACAGCATCCGAGCCCGATGCAAGTGGTCGGTTCGGGCACGACTGGGGTCTTGGAAATTGTCTTTTCGGTCCTGTCGGGGTAGAATCGTAATTTTGTGCAAGCGTGGTGGACGGTGGGTCAGCCACGGTTGTTTGAACCGAGGTATTTCCAGGACATGTCCTGCCTGTTACGTTGGAACTAGAGTTAGTGCCGTAGAGGTGGTGACCGCTTACATATATGAAAGAGTAAATTGCCATTTTTGTCCCTGTGGTTTGGTCCAAAATGCCACTTTAGCCCAAATAGTTTTTATTTCTCCTCTAGGTCCCTGATGTTTCCAATTTTTTGTCATTTTCATCCAACAGCCTAATTTCGTCCAAAAAACTCCTTTAAGTCAGGGGCAGTTTGATCAATTTAAATATTTCTTTACTTTTTTAAAAAAGTTAAAAGAGAAAAAGGGTTTGAAGAGTTTTTGGATGAAAATGGCAAAAAAAAGAAATATTTAAAATGACCAAACTGTCCCTGACTTAACTGAGTTTTTTGGACGGAGTTAGTCTGTTGGATGAAAATGACAAAAAACTGGAATTGTCGGGGACCCAAAGGTCAAAAAAAACTATTTGGACTAAAGCGGGATTTTGGGCGACGCCACAAGGACTAAAATGACAATTTACTCTATATAAAATATAACACAGTTTTACGAACCCATTTTGACCCAACCACAGTTTCGCGAACCCTAGTTAGGTATGAGAGAGATTAGTACCAAGGGAAGAAGCTGGCTTTGGGATATCGAGTCCAGGCTTATCAAGGGCCATGTTAAGGGCCCGCCGCGCTGCTAATTGCGCCTCCGAAAGTTGTGAACTGGTTTTCATAAGCGGGTGATTTTGACGTTTCTTGATGATATTCCACCTCTACAAAAATCAATTATATTATAAATATCAGTAGAAAACGTGGTAAAATTTCATAAAAACATACTGCGCAGATGTATTATATGACTTTATAAAAACAACAAGGACTGAAAAATCGACTACGGACTCAGATAAAGTCATAAAACAACCTGAGACAGTTGTGAAGCGGTTCTGTCACCCTTAAAATCCGATTTCACAATGTGGGTCCAATTCCCTTCGCCGTATTTCTGCACAGCAGCAAACAGCTCCCTATCTTCTGCTGCAGACCACGGTTTTCGTTTCCGCCTAGGTGGCAGATTAATATTATTTGTACCACCGTTTGCATTATCCAAACCTTCAGCAGAAGGAACTGTCGGAAGCGGTTGCGTTGGAACAAAAACTGGAACTGAAATACCGACCCCACTCACTGAGTTGGCAACTTGCGGATTTTCTAACGGATGTTTTGATTTGGTTCTCGGTATGTTTATAGTCAACGGTGCCTCGATGACTGAGCCTCGTTCTATGTCACTTGGTGAACTAGAAGCCATGAGTACCTGAAAAGATTTCAGAAATTTTAACAACTTCATTAGGTTATTAGTTATTACACATTTAGCCTTCACTTCAGTAAACTTGTAAGTTAAAGCATAGTAAGAAAAGTTCCAAAATTCTCTTACTTATAACAGATCTTTGAATCGAATTAAGAAAATTAATAAAATGATAGCCAACGGGACATGTGATGAAATTGTACCACCTTGTGATCAAATGGCAAGTCAAAGTGTCAAACTTCCACACCGAAATGACTAAATTGCCACCTGTAATTTTGTTTACCTTCACGCAAGCTGCAGCCTCTGCTGAAGCCTCGTTGCTAACAGTTGGGAAAGCTTCAAGTTCACATTCTAAATCACTATCATCATCCTGCCAATTTGAGTTAATAAATTGTTATATTAGTGTAAACATAACAAAATTTGATAAATTTATGTTTGTTTAACACACAATAGTATTCATCCAGCTTCCATCAAGAGTTGAATGTGTAATATATTTTGGTCGAAATTGACATCTCTATTTTAACGAAAGAGATGTATGAGGATCTATGTTGTCGTTAACTATTGCATTATGTATGCAAAAACAAACAAGTCTATCGGACACTTACTACAGGCTGAGCATCCTTTTCCAACGTCTCAAGTAACGGGTCACAATACGCCAAATGGCGCCAGAACATTTGGTATTCCCTAGGGTTTGTTATGCCGGTTTTGGTATGGTTTATCAATGCATTCCAATCTATCTTCACATCTTGAACTTGAGCCACTTCATGAAGCAAAGTTAGAATAGTTGTGGGCGAGTACCTTCAATTTCACAACAATAACAAAATATAAGTCAACATTCACACATTGTTCAATCAAATTATCTTTTTCAAAACAATAAAGAGATACATTTAGTAAAATGTTTTTGTGTATGTATGTGTGTTCTATTAACATAAGGGTCACCAGATGCATCAATCTTGACCATCTACTTCACAAACACGAAAAAAAAACGACATAAACAGCAAAACACTCTCACCTCATTTTTAATCCAACCAAAAAATTCAGAAAATCATTAGTAATAACCATCCAAACCTCTAGATCCATAACAAAAAATTATACAACTTGAAGGTTTTTTTTTTTTTTTACTTTTATAACTATCCAATTTAACCAACTGATAATAATGTCAATACAGGCTTCACCTTTTTGTCTCAATAAACAGAGAAATAATAATAATAATAATAAATCCCTTTTAAATATTATAATCCAAAACCCAAATGGGTGAAAAGTGAAAACTGAACAAGCATGTGTTTTATTATTTATTCAAAATCGCAATGGCAACCCTGTCAAACAAAGCAGAAAAATTGAGAAAAGTAGAGATTTTTATGACCTTACAGGGATGAAATCTGGAAAATTTCTGCAATTGGTCTGTTTCAAGTGAAATAAAAAGAAAAAGAAACAAGATTTGTTGTTATGATTGAATGAAAAAGATAAAACCTTTGCAAGGTAAAGGAAACGTGTTGTTCAGTGATGGAGGCTCCCTGTTTCTGCATGACGAATTCCGGTGAATGAATTTGCATAAACCCTAAAAGGAAGATGATAAACCCCTCCCTCCCTCCCTCCCTATCAAATTGGGGTTCTGTTGTTGTTGTTGGGGAATAGAATAGAATATTAATATTAATTGTGATTGATGTGTTATTATTATTAACTTTCAAACCCAAGATTCTGCTCACCGAATCATTTTCATCTCATTAATACTTTACTTGCTTTTCATATACTTTAATTTATGTCCTTTTTTTCTTTCTTCATCTCAATATATACACTTTTTTATAATTTTTTAAAGAAAATATTGAAATCTATCCATCTCTGTCTATCTTAGTTGATACTATAGAATGGATATCTATTTTTAATCCAAATAAAATGTCTTTCTTGACTTAACAATTTTGTCATGGAATATTTATACTATTGAACCCTTTTTCATTTCTAGCCTTCCAAATTCACGAAAATAGTCAGACATGATAACCTCTTTCCATCCCTTCAAACCAGATTGCTTTTAGCCCCCATTGAATCATATCACGGAAGCAAGAGAAAGTTCCCGCAATTTGTAATTTAAGCCAAACCAAGATGTTCCTCTTTTGGGAGTTTATTTATTTAATAAATTACCAATGATATGTGAATTTACATCGAGATAGATGGAAAATGGGCAACAAGCTGTGCCGCTACCCTTTTTTGAATAGCAAAACCAAGTCTTTTAAAAATTATGTCCATATATCTTGGGGTTATAATATTACTATGTATGACCCTTTGAACTCGTTTGTGGGCTAGTTGTTCTGGCACATGGATCTAGCCCACAAACGCGGAACCAAAAAGTGGTATGTCGTTTCCTTCTCAAACCCACACTTGCAACAAATTACCATATTTCTCCCTTTATAGCCTTCTGAAACATCGTCGTCAAGAAAGGCTTAATTGAATACCCTTCCAGAGCCATTTATTTAGTTTATTGTGATTTTTACAGTAATCTCATAAGATTACCTATTTACTAGAGACCCAGTGTTCTGACTTGACTCTTTGACCCACTTCCAATACCACTCTACGGCTTCCCCTGTCCTAAACTCTAAAGGCTCAATCGAATCTCATTTCCAAAGTCGTTTCTCTGTTTTATTTGTGACTTTTACCCAATTAAGGAATCTCATAAGATTACCTATTTGCTCCCACACACTTTATAGATTGCTCCCTTAATATTAGTTTTATATAAAGAAATACTTTAAAACACAACTATAAACGACATATCACTTATAGATTAGTATTAAAGGGTAAAGATCAAATATGAATTTTGTTTTAGCTAGAAAGGATATGAACTAATGATAGAGTGACACGTGTCAAAGATAAAAAAACTTTTGAAGGGCATTCTAGTCAAACAACCATAAGATAAAAAAACCCAGTTCTATAACAAAAACCCAGTATGTCATTTTCTTTTTTGTCCATTGTGTTTTACAAAAGAATGAAAAAACACACTTTTTGGTTGTTTTTTTGGTCGATTGCGTTTTACAAAATAATGAAAAAACACAGTTTTTTATCCATTGCGTTTTTACAAAAGAATGAAAAACACACTTTTTAGGTGTTTTTTTGTCAATTGCGTTTTACAAATAAAATGAAAAAACACTGTTTTTTATCCATTGCGTTTTACAAAAGAATGAAAAAAACACATTTTTTGTGTGTTTTTTGTCTATTGCGTTTTACAAAATAATGCAAAAACCAGTTTTTTGTCCATTGCGTTTTACAAAAGACATTTTTCTTTTGTGATTTTAGTCCATTGCGTTTTAGAAAGTACACTTTCTTTTATATTTTTAATCAATTACGTTTTAAAAATAAACTTTGTTTTGTGTTTTAATTCATTGCTTTTTAGATAAAAAAAACATTTTTCTTTGTTTTTTTTGTCCATTGCCTTTTAGAAAAAACACTTTATTTTGTGTTTTTTAGTCCACTGTGTTTTATAAAAATGAAAAAAAATTGTGTTTTTTTTCATTGCGTTTTACGCATCTGGGTTATCGAAAACTTTTTTTCAAAAGTATAGCAATAGTGTGCTCGTTTTAAAGATAAAAAAACGCTCGTTTTTATGGTGAAATTTTTATAAAAAAAATAATGTCGTATGGATGAGTTATTAACGTTTAAAAATGAGGGAAATTAGAGGAGAGAGAAACTATTACATTCGATTGACTACAATGCCCCTCAACAAACTCGCGCGCTTCCTTTTCTTCCGTCAATTCCACTCATTTAATATTAGCCCTTGATTAGTAGATACATGGTCAAGATTACTTTCTATCCTTCCTACCCATAGAAACTTCCTAGTATATCCTGACTTTAGTATTAAATAATTTATTATATTATTCATATAAAGAGTAAAATTGGAAAATAGTTTACTTCTCTGCCCTTCTATCTTGACTCTAAAATTTGGAAAACACAATAATATTCGCATATACATATGTGCATATAGGAATAGGGCCAACCCATGGGTTGGGCATGATGGGTGACCGGCCTAATCGCACTTTCTCAGGCCCAAAAGTAAATTTTTATAGTTTTTGTATATAACTAGTAAAATTGTCCCGCGCGTTGCGGTGGTGTTCCGTAAAATTTTTACGTCAAAGCATAGAAACTGAAAACGTACATAAAAATAGGCACAAACATATTACATTTGACCAGACTTATTTCTGGAAAAAAACACGTAAAAACATAAATCAACTTGAATTTATACACACAAGTACATAAAATAAACATGTAAAACTCGATTACAAAGTTTTTATAAAGTTAAGGTGTTATATATGTCATTGCTGATATTTAAGGAGTAAAACTATAAAAGTATACAAAAGACAAAAAAATAATAATAAAGAAAAAAACCCTTAAATCACTATTAACAATAGTTGATAATTGTATTATATTAAATAAATAAATAAATAAATAAATCTTTTCAAAAGCAAAAGCCTATACAAAATTAAACCCTATGTGATTTTAATATTCATTAAAGTTTATTTTTATTTTTTAATAACTAACCTAATACACAATAACTTTATTCAAACATCATCATCATACTCACACTCACTAAATCTCACCAATAGAAAAACTAAGGTAGGATCTAAGGAAGGTAAGATGTATTCAGCCTTAGCTCTACCCCGTAGAAACAGAGAAGCTGCTTACAGTGAGATCCTCCCGGGTCTGAGGAGGGTAACATATAGACAACTTTATTCAAACATGTTTTCATTTAACCCAACTAACTCTATGTAACCCACTGAAAACTTATCTTTTTAAAACCAGTTTAATAATCTTTTGGCAGTGGCCACAAATGTGAAAGGTCGAAGGGTCCATTGGCATATTGGGATCAATAGAGCAAACAGGCAATGAGCGAGCAAGCTGAGTCATTTGGCGATCTATGAATCTTTGATGACCGATTAATAGGGCCAAGAAGTAATGAACGATTCATATACATCCTCAACAACAATCAATTTTAGTTGATAAGAGGGCTTCCGGCACAAACGCCTCTTGATTTATAGAAATTTCAAAGCATGCAAACTGCGTTTAACTTATTTCAGGGACAAAAACCACCTAGTCCATCAATGAAGTTTTCATAGAACAACAAAGTTTTTAAAAGTGTCCTTGAGTCTTCTTCTGCCACCATTCCATGAACTTCACCTGGGCCGCCATGGTGTCTAACTTGTAAAGTTGAAGTGAATGATTTGCAATTTCTTGACCGAAACTCATCCCAAACACTGCTCCTGCTCCCAACGAAAGTGCAGCGCCTGCAAACAATTACCCATTCGTAAATCATTTTGTTTTTTAGAAACCGGATTTCATTCAAGTTATGTTTTATCTCTAGTGGGACCAGATATAAAGTTGACCTAAAACAAAACGGGTCAAATAAATCCAAACGGCTTGCAAGTCTCCTTAAATGTATAACTAATGCTAAAACTTCCAAATCATCTTATTCATTTAATTAGATAGTTATCAGAACGATACAATTTTTGTATCGTATTTGACTGATCGATTATGTATAGAATATTGAAGATGAAAGTTAAGATACAGAAGCGTTAACCCACCCTTAGTTCATATTGTGGCAGTTGATCGTAAACAATCATACTACTTAAGTCAACCTCACAGAAGTTTCACTTTCCACACAAGGTTAGCACTAAAAGGTTGAAAGTTTCTAAGCAGATATAATTTAGAGCTAATCAATATTATGATAGTTGATTTTTTTTTACATTAAGCGTAAAAATAGCAATTATATAAACTGCTTACCATGGGGGCTTTTAGAATATTTCCACGCAAAGGCGGCAGTTGACAGACCTCCTACTATACCTCCAACAGCTAGAAACTTCACAGCATCACGAGTCTTCTTCAGCTGCAAAATGAAAAACATTTTCACATTTTGAAATAATAATAAAACGGAGTCACAATAAAAGAGCATTCATCACAATCTTTATTCCAGAAACCTTTTATAAATGAACTTCCTCTACAAACACTCATGTTGTATTGTACAACCATCGATAAGTAAGTAGACATAAAAAGTAGAACACCTTTCACATGTATGTAGAGTAAGACACAAAATAGAAGAGGAATGACAAGATAGATGCGTATGATGCAACAAAAGACCTAATTTATATCACTTTGGGGTATTAAAATGTTTCACTTGACCAAAGAAGTTATTTATCATTCATGACTTTGGAATGGGTAGAAAAGAGTTTTACCATGAACAAACATTAAGCTACGCTACCAACTCCTACTATGCACAAATCTTTTTATTCTCTTCTACAAATGATTAACCAGCACCGATAACAAGACAGTAAGTAAACATATACCTTGCAACTGTAAGGTTTATATGTTTCATTAATGGCAGCAATACTATTATACTGAAATTGTGGGAAGAAAAGGATTCTTCAAATGTCTTTATTTCATAGTAAATCCACGATTTTCGACTAGGGTATGCACTAACATTATTTTAATTTTCTACTCTACAAAGAACTACAGCTTTTTTGTTTGTGTGCCATTTTTTTATTATTTTTGGTTAACCTTTGCTGTAGCTTGCAGTTTTCAACAAGTGTTCTGTCTTAGTGTAAAAAAAGAATTGTTTGTTAAACAAAAGAAAATTCTTAGGAAGACGAAGGTGACGTATTTCAACACAAAGTAAACACCCTCAACTGAACCCACTCAGATTGATTTTTTTATCAGTAAAACCACCCAGAGTTAAACTGTAAATGTTTGCCACCGAGAAGAGAGTTTGAATTGCACAACGAAAAAATGGTCTAACATCTTCCATATTAACTTTGAGTGGTTTTATTGACAAAAAAGACGCATCCCGGTTCAAAGTCATTCTCCAAGTAGCTACAACCATACACAAAATATCATGATTATTCCTCATCCAAATACCCTAGAAATTCCCAAGTTATCCACTGAGTAAACCTCTTAGCCATAAATCAGTTATTATAATCAATTAATCAAATACTCAATACAATAAATCATTATATAACAAACCGTTATTATAATCAAATACTCAATACAATAAATCATTATAACGAAGGTGCTAGATGCCCAATGATTTTATGTTTTACATTATAATTTTACAAGTCCCATTCCTGATGTGTCATTCATCAGCTTCACTAAACAAGTTTAGCAACTACCCACCCGAATCATACAATGCATAAACAGATTACAGGTGAGCACATTAACTGATTAACAGAGTACATACAGATAATGGTTAAGCAACTACACACTTGTATATGTTATATGAGGTATCACAAAGAATTTACGGAAATTAATATGGTGATGATCAACGTACTGGATCGCAAAAAGTTTCTGGTGATGGGCCTATTATGTTGTTTTAAACTCAGAAGGGCCTGATCGTGATTTGGAGCATGGGTCTATTAAATGAGATGGGCTACAAGCCTACAAGAGCATGGGGTAATTGATTTGGAATGAGATGAGCAGGCCACTCACATGGCCCAAGCTGAACCGGTTCTATGGGTCCGAACATCTCCCCAGAATGACCAAAGTGAGCCGTTGGTGGATGAGGCTAGTGGTCCTTTTGTTGAAAATATTAATATGCAAGAGAAGGTGGAATTTCTGATGGGCCATCGCAAGAAAAGGATGCAAGTGGGCCTACACATGAGCCCATAACGGCTTCTCCCTTGCAATTTAGATGAAAATATCAAGAATAAAAGGATGAGTTTTAAGGAACAAAATACTACCCTGTGGTTTGATAATGAGCAACTGTTACGATTAGATGCAAATTTACCCGACTATGATCCAATTTGTGGTACTAAACTATGGAACTGTAATCTTTTCAAAGGCGAAACGGTGGAGGATAGTGAAACTAGATTGCTGTATGCTCCACCAAAAAGGGACCAAAACGAGGAAGTAGTTGATAGATGTGAAATCAAGGAAGCTCCTTCGAATTTTGCCCGTGTTCTAGTGGATGCTTTTGCCACAAATGGTCTCCCAAATAAAGTGAAAACTCATTTTCCAGCAAGAAAACGGGATCCAGGTAAAGCAAGCACTCTTGATTGCTTCTTTCAAACTACTAGATTATATTGTTAATTAAAAAATTAGTAAAATAAAAACCCTAAAAATCAAAACAAATTAGCACCTGTTCATTACCTCTAATTATGTTAAAAAAAACTCAAACCCTAGAGACCAAAAGAACCCAAAATTACCAAAAAAAAACCTAGCTAGGGCTTCATACAATTCAAAACTAACCTCTTATATGAACGAATCAGTAAACAAATAATGAAAAGCAACATGCAATCATCTTTATACACACCGTTTCAGATATAATTTCAACAAAATCAGTAATCACGAAACAACTAAATAACACAAACAGATTCATCGATTAATCAATCAAGTAACATAAGGAGATAACAAAATGGTATAAAAGGTGTGTAAATAGAGGAGATTGATCATACAACTGGTCCGTGAACGGGATCTGAAGCGATGAATTCTTGAACATCAGCGGCGGACCATGACGGAAGAGGGTTTTCACGGCGGAGATAAGGGTGATAACTATCCAAGATCCTGAATCTTTCACTCCAGAAATCCTTGATTCCTTGAAATAGCGATTGCTCTGAAGCTCCTTCTGTCGCCATTTTTTCTCGATCTCTCTCTCTCGGACTCCACTTTCTTGCTCTTTTATCTTTAGCGATTGTTTATATGGCTTTTTTTTTACTTTGTATGATACTAGGTTAAAACCCAATAAATCACACGGTTGAATAAATAAAAATTATCGTAAACAAATAATTTTAAGATATATAATATCATTAATTTTTTACTTGTAATTCCTATGAGATTGATAAATAAATAAGTATATTAGTATTTTGTTACTAATATATATATAAGTAAGTGATACGTAACTTTCTTTGGAAACCCGTACATTACAAATGTTGAATATTAAAAATAGAAAAATATATGGTATCAACTTTATCAATTAATTATTACACGTGAATTCAAACCCGTGTATTAAACAGATTGACATTATTTGGAATCGTTGATTAGTTAATTATTAGAAAAGGACAAATTTCTTTGATTAATTATTAAAAAGTTAACCATTTAAGTTGTAATATATGATGAATCCATTGCCCTGTATTACAATTAATAACATTTTTCAATTAAATATATTCATTGCTAATTCTGTTATATTGATACGTTAATGATTATGCATAAATATTATAGATATGTAAATTAACTTTCGGGTACTACACAAACTTGTCTAATGATTTATAACAAATTAAACTTTTATTAACCTTTTTAATTAATTAATAGTTGGAATCATTTATTAATAAATTTTCTTATTATTGATAAAGATAAGTGGTATTCATATATTAATTGATTGTTAAAAAAGTTTAAAAATATAAATAATTTTTTTAGGTTAAGTTGTTAAAAAAGTTTTAAAAAATATAAATATTTTTTAGGTTAAGAGAGTGTCATGTAGCATTAATCAAAATTAAATTAGATTTAGATATATAGATATAGATAGATATAATATAGATAAATAAAAATATAGATATATATCGAGGTTTTATTTAGATAACGATATAATAATCTATACTATATAATAAAAGAAACCATTAATGTGACACTTGTCACCATATTAGGCATTGTATATTTTGATTTTTCAATCTATTATGGATAATTATTATTATTTGGTTTATTTTGATTTTTTCAATCTCTTATTGATAATTATTATTTATAGATAACCCTGCAGCTAAATATTATATAGTTTAATCTATTATAGATAATTATTATTTAGTCTAATCTCCTCTAATTAATTATGGATAACTTTTCTCCTAAATACTATTTAGTTTAATCTCTTCTACTAAATTATAGATAATCAATATTTAGTTTTATTACTTATTTGATTTTCTATATCATATTATTTCATTGTTTATATTACTTTAAACAGCTACAATTTTTAGTTTCTTTATTACAGGTTTTTCAAATATAATTTATATTTTATCACTCAAATGGTTGCTTATTTGCTTCTTGAATAACATGTTTGATAATTGTATCTTCTTTTCAATAATCATCTGCGCAATCACCATTATTTATCGCGTACCGAGTATAACTATTAGTTTATCTTATTATTTGGTTTGTAAAATCATATTTATTCAACCCTTGTAATACACGGGCGTTTTAAAGATATAACTTTTTTTATTATTTGGTAAACAATATTACATTTATTAAACCCGTGTAATAAACATGGTTTTAAAGATATACATTTTTTTATTATTTGGTATATAAAATTAATTTATTCAACCCGTACAATGCGTATGGTTCTTATAGATATAACCTTTTTATTATTTAATATATAAAATTACATTTATTCAACCCGTGAAATAAATAAGGTTTTTAAAAGTATGTTGTTTTATTATTACGTATATAAAAGTCATTTATTCAACCCGTGTAACACATGGGGTTATAACCTAGTTAACTTTAATTAAAAATAATTATCTATAATTAAGTGGAAGATAAAGCTTTAATTAAAAAAATAATTATCCATAATTAAGTAGAAGATAAAGGCGGGAAAACTAAAAAATAGATAACTTCAATGAATAACACGTGTCCCTTATTGATTTACTTTATCATATAGTATAGACTCTAGCTTGTAGGTAGAGGTTTACAAAAAAAATCTGGTTTTAAGACCGAAATCAGAAAAAGAACCAATAGGCGGTTTTAACCCGACCGAATTGACGGTTTGTAACTAGTTGGTATTCAAGATCTTTGAATCGGTACCGGTTTTCTTGTCCAGGTTGGTTTTTAACCAAACCGAATCGATTAGTACCAGTTCGGGTTTCCACCATGTAAAAGTGGTTAAAAAACCAAACCGGTTTTTCCAAAAAAAATCGATTCGGTTAAAAACCGATTTATACACCTCCCATTTTTTTATTTAAAATAATTTTATGGATTAGCAACAATATCATGACTACTCATGGAAATTTTATAGTGCAATACATGGAAAAACATGTATATAGTTCACAATGTAGAAAATATGTTTATAGTAATATTAGATTTAGTTACACAAATGTTGTTTCGTAAAAGGATATGAATATATGTTTTAAATTAATCAAAAATCATAAAACTGAATTCAGATATTATAAGTTTGGTATTGGTTAGATTCAATATGGTATTGCACTATGTATGGTTACCATAAAAAAAACTTTATTTTGAACAAAACTCTATTTTCAATAAAAATATGTATTGTAATACACGAATAAAAAATAAATAACATTGCCGAATTTAGATTTTTTTTTCATTTTTTCAAAAGCTAAAGCATACAAGTTATTATCGAAAATTGACATTAAAAATATATATGGGATATTATTAAATAAAAATTAGCTATTGTTTACGCTATTTGGTGTTTATTATACACACACATGTAATTTTCTTGTGTGTTCTCATTTCATAACAAGAAAAACAGTTGTTATATTCCTACTATCACTTGTGTATTAGTTGTTACGTCTGATGATAACATAAAACCATGTGTCATGCAAAGTTACATCATCTTATATTGCCTTGTATTTCTTTAAACCGTGTGTCATGCAAAGTTACATCATCTTATATCGTTTATTAAATCTCCTACATTGCCTTGAAATAGTTGTGTGAATGGATAGTGATCAAAGGTTTACTAACCGGTGAAGCTACAACTTTTAGCCGTTAAAAACACTCCCCGTCAAGTTGACTATATTTTTGTTTGATGGTATGCACATAGATGTGAGTATACGGACACGTACTCGCGCATCATGAAAAGTGCCCTAGCTTATATTTTCTAGCAATCACGTATCAATATGTATAACAGATATTCACATGTGATAAATCAGTTTAGCGTGCATTGTATTTTTAATAAGAACGTATGTTACACCCAAAAGTGCATTAAAGCGAAAATGGGTCAAGTATACTCACAGTAGGTGCGATTAGAGGAGAGTAGACGATTGTTGAGAGGTGAAGACGAGTGTCGGATCAGCCTGCATACGCGAACAGAAGTGCATCAGACTCCGAAATGCTGAAACAGTTAAGTTTGAAATGGGCAGTATGCAAGTTCGGCCGAACTTGTATAGATTTGTTGGGGTTGAGTCAAGTTCGGGTGAACTTGTAAGTTTCTCAGGGAAACTTAACAAGTTCGGGCGAACTTGTGATGATTTGTAAAGTGGAATGACAAGTTCGGCCGAACCTGTGAAGTTTCCTGAGAAACTTTGCAAGTTCGAGCGAACTTGTGGTTTTATGCTTGAAAAGTTGAGTGTTTGGACTCAAGTTCGGCCGAACTTGACTAAAATGTTGCACAAAATCAGTTAAATCTCGAGCGAACTTGATGTTTTCGGGTCCAAAGTCTTGCGTTTTCGCGTCGTTTGCTGAGCAAATCAAATGTCCACCCCTCCAACCTTGTGCTACTGAGCAAAACTTAGGTCGGAGTGGTCTTTTAGAGCGGTTGTAGTCGTTTTACAAAAGCGTGGGCTAATCCGGGCGAACTCGTGGTTCGTTCGGGTTAGATCGGCTTGTGTAAAACAACACAAACGTTCTTGTGCTTCCAGATCTTGGATCGTGAATGACAGATGCTTCGTTCCACATCAAAAATGAACGAAACACACATCAAAAGTCCGTATTTTATGTAAAAATCGATATTTATAAAAGTTTTCCTCAGATCTATAACCTCTAAGCCGAAATCATAAAGATTTCATGTTCGGGAAGCCACAGCTATGCCCAAACAAACTTGTTTAGTGTAGATCTAGGTGAAAACAGAAGATTTATAGAAAAAGATGAAGGTTTTCGTAAAAAAAGATGTTCAGATGAAATCGAAGGTAGAACCTTGTGTAAAATCGTTGTAAACCTTTGGAGATTGCATAAAACAGGTTGGTTCTTACTTAGGATTCGAGGGTTTCGTGTTAGGAGAGCTCTGGGCGAAGTTGCAGCAAGCTCAAATGAGAGAATGGGGCTGAGTATTTATAGACGAAGTGAAAATGAGAGCTAGTGGGAGTCAAGTTCGGTCGAACTTGCATGATTTCATGCAAGTTCGGGCGAACTTGTTAGATTTTCAAGAGGATTATGTCAAGTTCGGCCGAACTTGAGGGGAAAGAGAGGGTTTTTGTAGCCAGTCAAGTTCGGCTGAACTTGTCCAAAAACTCCGAATTTCTTTGTTTTTCGATTGTTTATCGATCGTTCGGCGATGTAATCGCGTTATATAGTTACATTTAAGCGTTATAGCAAAGTATTAGGCGTATTAAACTTTCATATTTACTTAAAGTTCACAATTATTCGAAGTTTGATAAATACGCGATGAAGTATGCGTCTTTGTTCCCAAGTCTTGCGAGAGTCGCGTTGCATTTTAAGCGCAGCAGATAGCCTCGGGAATTTCACGCAAAGTTGATAGTATTAAGTTTGTGCGAGATAAGCGTTGTGTTAATGCGATATAATGCGTTGTGGTGTGATATAGTGTGAAAAATGTGCGATGTAGCGTAATAGGCGATATAGGTTACATTATGATATGAATCTCTAGTGCTAGACGTAATGAGAGCAGCGAACTACGATGAGTTAACAAGCTGCGAGGATGCGGGTTGTTACAGTCTCCCCTGCTTTAGGAAATTTCGTCCCGAAATTTATTCAAAAGGGGGGACCTTGAGAATTTACACAGGTGGGTAGCGATAACGGCGATAGGGCGATGAGGATGAGCGATTGATCGATCGAGGAATTACGAAGGAAAATGTCTCGGTGGTGCAAGAGAATCGATTATTAAAAATGACTTCGTTGACTCGTGATTACGGCACACGAGTTGGTGAGTCAAGTATGTTTTAAGGTTTTGAAAAATTTTGGTTAAACTGTTATGCAAAGGCTTTTGAATAAAAACTTGATTTAGGGAAATTTTCTTACGAGGCGGCGTTAGGTTGAGTCGATTTAACCCACGTTGTAAGAAATGTCTTTGTTGGTCAAAGGTTTTAGATAATTCAAAATTTTTAGTAAATGACCCCAATTTTGTAAACACTCAAAATATTTTTTTTAGAAACTTTCATTTATTTCCAAACACGTCGGTAAAAATATGTTTTAACGGTATCCAAAATTTTATCTAATGTCGAACCCCACATGGTATCATCCCATGAGTGTTTGTTAATATGACTAAAACACTTATATATAGGAAGTACCAGCGGCGTATCCACCATGTTTTAGTCTTATCACTTCCATCTCATGGAGCGATGTCAGGTGTGTTGACAGGATACGGATAGATTTCGATATGCTTGGTCTAGATGATGAAGGGTTGGACCAAGAGATTATGAGGCTTGAATAACGTCGAACCCCACATGGCATCCCTTTCACGGAAGTTTGTTAATATGGCTAAAACACTTATATATAGGAAGTACCAGCGGCGTATCCACCGTGTTTTAGCAATACCGCCCCGTCCCGTGGAATGATGTCATGTGTGCCGACATGGCATGGATAGATTGGCGATTGGAATAGCGAAGCGGTAAGAATAAGAGGTGCGATAAGCGTCAAAGCGTCACGAGGTGAGGACGATAATCGAAGTGATAGCGTCCATTCGTGATAAGCGGCAAGCGATAAAGCGACAAGCGATAAGCGAATGCGATAAGCAAACGAAAATGATACAACGTCGAGATTATAATGCGATAGGCGATGCGATAGCGATGCGATATAGACTTTATCGAAAGCTAGTTCGCGTCGATGTAGACTTACCAAAAGTCTAGCGGTGGTGCGTTCGAGAAGTGATGAGATGTTACGCCTTGCAGAAGTGTTTGCGTGTGAAAATAATCATCATAATATTATAGGTCTAATAACGTTAACCTACACATGGCACGTTTCCACGGGAGTTCGTTAGCATGGCAAAGCACTTATATATAGGAAGTACCATCAGCGTATCCACCATGCTTTAACCACACTGCCTCCGTGCCGTGGATAGGTATCACGCTTTGTCAACATGGTTAAGACGCTTATAGATAGGAAGTACCAGCAACGTATCCACCATGCTTAACCATGCCTTTAATGTTAGGGCACCATTAGAACTCACTACGATCCCATGCAGACACCGGGTTAATCCCGTGTGCACCCGCGATTAAATAGTATTTGCATGATTATCGTAACTTAATCTAAAGGCGCATTGTGGGGGTAGAAACATATTATATCGTGAATGACCGTATAATTTAAGTAATAATAACTAGTGTGTACGCTTAGACTACGTGCGAGGTTCAAGAGAGATAGAGAGGCGTCGTTCGTGAGTTGAAGCGATATCAAGAAGTAGGATGATTATAAAGCATAAGCACTAATGTCGAAAATCGTACCTTCATTGACGTCGTCCTGCTCCTGGTCGAGGTTGATGTCGACGTCTTCCTCTGCAAGGGCTGCGGACTTGGGTTGGTGACTTCGGGGGTGTCGATTCATTTTCCTGCCGTGGCCCTGTGCGACATTTGCTGGTGTAGTGACCAAAGCAGTTGCAGTTGTCGCAGTAGCGGCAGCTGGTCCCGGCTGGATGGTGATAAGTACACGTCAGACCCTGGGGATGAGGTCCGGTGTAGTTACGTCTCGGGTAGAATGGAACTGCTCGGAGAGGTTCAAGGTTGAACGGTTCGGTCGCGGAGTAGTTGAAACTCGAGCTCTTTCTCTTGCGGCTAGGCTCGGCAGGTGCTTGCGGTGGTGTATCGTCGTTTTCGTCATCGGGTTCGTCGTCGGAATCATCGTCAGAATCATTGTCAGAGTCGTTGGACAATTTGACAGTAGCTTGATTCAGATTTCTGGCAGGATTCTTGGAGAAATATCCATCCAAGACTCGCTGGTCGTTGATTTCTGCGGCCAGTTGGTAGGTTTCTTCTATAGTAGCCGGTCTTGCAGATTCGACAAAATTTCCCACACGATGGCCTTTTCGGGAGTGTCGACTTGTGTTGGGCAAATGATGCTAAGCTGTTTGAACCTTGCTGTGAGGCCGACGTTGTCACCTCCGATTTGCTTGATATTCCAGAACTCGTTTTCTAGCTTTTGGACTTCGTGGGGATGGCAATACTCTCTCTTCATGAGCTCCTTCAGCTCCTCCCACGATAGCGCGTAAGCTGCACCGTTTCCACGTTTGATGCGCTCGGCTGTCCACCAAGCGAGTGCTCGGGATTAGAATACTCCGGTAGCGCATGTGATTTGGAATTGCTCAGGGCACCCACTCTGACGAAGGGTAACCTCGATGGCATCAAACGACTGGAGCATTTGGGATATACTTCCTTCACCTGTGAAGACCATTGGGTCACAGGCCTTGAACTGCTTGTAAGAGAACACAGACTTTGGTGTGTTGGACTTAGAGTCTTCCGAGGTTTGAGAGTTGCCGAGGGCTTGAATTTGAGTAACGATTTGAGGAATGACCTTGGCCATTTCCTTAGCCACAAGTGATGCGATCCTCTTGCCGGACTTTCTTCGTGCTTGATGCCGAGAGTTGGAAGCGTTCGAAGACATCTACAACAGGTTTGGAATGAGATTCGATCATAATGATTTGTATTTTGCGATGTGATTTAGCGCGTTAAAACTTGTTTTAGTTGATATAGTAATACGTATTTCACATAGGAGCCACATAGGAAGAACACACATCTCCTAAATTCTCACGTATTCACATAAGCGCGTGTAGTTACATGCTATAGGTATATATATATAGATATTTAGATATGTATATATAATTGGCGGTATTACACGAGGACGCGATTAGGGGAGTTGTTATGATTTATTTATGTTGCGAGCATTAGCTTTTGTTTTGGATTGCGATGGCTGTGCGAGTTGTGCATTAACATATAAAGATAAAAGCGAAAAAGCGGTAAGCGAAAAGCGATAATCGAAAACTTTCAAAAAGTTTAAAATTCGTTTTAAATATGCACGAGGCATATTGAAAATCGATGATGCGTAAATCGACGATAATAGGCTTAAAATCACTAGAGCGTCCTAGGTTTTGAAACAGCGACTACCCAAAGTGATTCGATCATTCCGCCGAGTTTGAGCACACGCTTTGGCCTAATAGCTAAATGCTCTCACCGCCCGCGGCTAACGACATCACCCTTCCGGTTACTACGCGTCCCAAAGCGTTGTAAACAATCGAGACTTTGGTGAGATTGAAAATCGAGGAGTGGGACGAGTTTTCAAGGTTCGGGTTTCACCCCTGACTTGATAACTTCAAATCCCTGATTGTGGTTTTAACTCCCGGACCCATCAGGAGGTTTCCACCGGATAGAATAGGAAATTTCCGTTAAGATGTGGATATCACTCGTAACTTAACAGGCAACTTCGTGCAGATGAGATTACGCGGAGTGAGTGATTCGTCGAGAGTTCACGGTTTTCACACCTATTCCCGACAAATCAACTCGTTTGTGTGATACGAGCGTTCTTCACGTGTATTGTGGCAGCTTTAGGAAAAGCATTGTTTAGTTCGTGCCGAAAGTTTCTGGTCAAGTTCGGGCGAACTTGGCATCACACTGATGTCAAGTTCGAGCGGACTTGACTATTTCAGACGAACTTGTTATATGTTGAGAGGGGACAGACAAGTTCGGTCGAACTTGGTCAAGTCCGGTCGAACTGATCAAGTTCAGGCGAACTTGATCCATTTCGAGCGAACTTGTCCCCTAAGTTCGGGCGGACTTGCTGTTCGTGTTTGTTTTCGGCGTTTAATCGATGCGAAATGGTCTAATTTGGTGTCTTAACTGTAGACTAAGTCGAACATGGCAATTCTACCTAATTCCCTACAGTTATGGCTCCAATACCAATCTGTCACACCCCAACCGATGGCGAAATCATCGGGCGCGGCCCTAGGCGAATCAGATTGCTCGAGAGAATCCATAACAACTATTTACGCAAAAATATTTAAACATTCGTTATCCCATACTAACAAACATATAATCCATAATAATTATTACAAATATCAAAACATCTCTCAAACAAACATAATTCGATCTTCACTAGATTTTCTATTACAATGCGTTTCTAGAGATAATTCATAAATCCGGTTTCCAGCAAGTAGATCTCAATAACCTGCAACATACGTTAAAATAATTTGTCAATACAAAATGTATTGGCGAGCATACAGGTTTTGGTATAATAGCATAATAGATAAAAGTGTAGCGAATCTCTTCATACATAAACATGATTCATACAACGCATAAACTCACAAGACAATTTATCATGCTAACTCGCTGAGAGCCTCGCGCGTACTTCCTAGCTAAACCCCGTCGGGTGAGAGCCTTCTACAGTACCGTACTAGCCAAGGTGGAGATAACGAAAAGTGCCCTAGCTTATATGTTCTAGCAATCACGTATCAATATGTATAACAGATATTCGCATGTGATAAATCAGTTTAGCGTGCATTGTATTTTTAATAAGAACGTATGTTACACCCAAAAGTGCATTAAAGCGAAAATGGGTCAAGTATACTCACAGTAGGTGCGATTAGAGGAAAGTAGTCGATTGTTGAGAGGTGAAGACGAGTTTCAGATCAGCCTGCATACGCGAACGGAAGTGCATCAGTCTCCGAAATGCTGAAACGGTTAAGTTTGGAATGGGCAGTATGCAAGTTCGGCCGAACCTGTATGTAAACATACAAGTTCGAGCGAACTTGTATAGATTTGTTGAGGTGGAGTCAAGTTCGGGCGAACTTGTAAGTTTCTCAGGGAAACTTGACAAGTTCGGGCGAACTTGTGATGATTTGTAAAGTGGAATGACAAGTTCAGCCGAACTTGTGAAGTTTCCGAGAAACTTTGCAAGTTCGAGCGAACTTGTGGTTTTATGTAACATTCGTCGAAAAACAGGTTTCAAAACCCGCTTCGTTTAATAATCAAGTATTCAGTTACAAGTTTCGTTGCGTATTTATTGTTCAGATTAGTTTAAATAATACATAATTAATAAACATTTTAGAATTTAAAAACCATAAGTAATAAATAAAAATAATAAGTAAATAAAAAATAAAATAGAGTCGCCGGGTCTCGAACCCGGGTCTCCCGCAAAGACACACACACATCACACCACTCCGCCACACACTTCACTTGTGTTAAATACTGAAACATATAACACTTAAAGTAAAATCCGAAAATCAAAACTGGTAAATCAGCGCGCCCAAAACTTGCAGTCGCCGGAAAAACCGAAATTCCGCAAATGTGGCTATTTTCCTTTGACTGAAACGCGTAAACTGATTTCGACATCAGTTATAACCGTTGCCTAACAATCAATTTCAGTCAAAACCGTCGGAAATCATTGACCGCGAATCATGACCTTAATTCGAACCCAAATCAGCCTGTTCCTCCTTATAAATACCCACTCAAACTCCTGGTAAACATTTCGCTCAGAACCGCACTCTCTTTCGAAGCTTTATTCCTTCCAAAGCTCGTCGCCGGAGATCTTCACATTCGCCGGAATCACTGATCAGAAAACCGCATTTGTTCTTCAGACGGTATAATTGTCTAAACCTTCTTGCTATCTCTTGACTGATAATCTAATTGCTCGAATCAATAATCAAAACTGTTGAATCAGTTCAGTCAGCCGGAAATCGCAAATCAGGGCTGACGAAAACTTGCCGGAAATCTGAAGAAAATTCTCTGTCTTGGTATATCATATTCCTTAATATTTCTTTTTCTATCCTATTTCAATCGAGTATAAGCTTGTTGGTCAATTAAGCAAAACAGTCGGGTTCACTGTTCTGTGTTCTTCTTAATGAAGAAGACGAGGCCTAAGTAGTATATTAATGTAATTAAAATCGGGTATTTAACCGGGTTAGACACACAGTCCAGCGGTGGACTGTGTGCAAATACAAAACACACGTCCCGGGTTCGAATCGCACATGTTACCGACTTTCAGAAATAAAACCAACATTTTTAAAACCTAATCAGATCCATTCACAGCATATACATAAGAGGAATATAATCAAGTAGTTAAGCAGATTAGACACACAGCCCAACTGGTTGGGCTGTGCGCACTCGAACCGAAGGTCCCGAGTTCGATTCCGGGTTTCTGTAACCGGTTCGGCCATATTAAATCATTTTTAATAAAAACTAAATAAGGTTAAAGTTAATTAGTATATATATATATAATTAAAACAGAGAATATTTCGGGTTAGACACGTAGCTCAGTTGGTAGAGCTGCGTGCACGTATACGAGAGGTCCCGAGTTCGAACCTCACTCACCGCATAGAATACATACAGTCTGACCGGTCACACCTGCTCAAACCTGACAAGTCAACCCAAATTTTTATTTTCTGTATTATTTAATTGAAAATTAATTAAAAATACTTAAAAATAAGGTTTTTAAAGTTAGAAATTTGCATTAAACTCATAAAATTAAATCTAAAAATCTCATTAAAGAGCACTAATTAAAAATAATAACCTCAAATAAAATTTATTTGTTTAATCGAATCATGTCGTTATTATTTAGGTTAGTTTTCCCTCGTCGGTTGAATCATAATATTCATGCGCATTCATCGTCATCAAGAAACACATCCACTGTGAGTGAATCGCTACAAATTCCCCGTTTTAATCATGTTTTGGGGTGTATCATGTGTCGTACTATTCTTTTATTTTATTTAAACACTTGTGCATACATCATATCCGTGATCAAATGTGTATCAATTATTGTGTGAATTATATGTAGATTGAATTTCATCATTTCAGTGCACGCATTTCATTAGGCCCATCAGTTTCCCGTGGGATACAGGTTGAGCATCAGGAGCCTCATTAGATCGGCTCTGTTTGATTGAGCCTTGATCTCAAATACATCATCATTTCATGTCATATACTCATCCAAAGTGGTTTGTGATTGTTTACATATATGTTTGCTCACATGTGATTAATGCACGAATATTCCTTATTAAATAAAACATGAAATTAGTTAAAATGTTTTATCAAGGTTCACTCGCCAACTTTTGTTGACCCAAAATCTCCCTCGTTTTACACATGATACAGGTGATCCAGCTGAGACAGGAAACACTTAGGAAGGCTAGAAGAATAAACAAGTTTATGCTTTGGAATAAATATATAGATTCATTTTCTTTGTAATTGTATGAATTTTGTTTTGGATATTTAAGGTTGTAATTTGAATTTAATAAATATGAAACATCTTAGTAAATATCATGAGCTTGGGTGATAACCCAATTATGCCCCGACTTTTATTCCGCTGCGGGTCGGGGTGTGACATTTTATGCTTGAAAAGTTGAGTGTTTGGACTCAAGTTCGGCCGAAATCATTACGACTTACCCTTGAGGTCAAGTTCGAGCGAACTTGACTAAAATGCTGCACAAAATCAGTTAAATCTCGAGCGAACTTGATGTTTTCGGGTCCAAAATCTTGCGTTTTCGCTTCGTTTGCTGAGCACATCAAATGTCCACCCCTCCAACCTTGTGCTACTGAGCAAAACTTAGGTCGGAGTGGTCTTTAAGAGCGGTTTTAGTCATTTTACAAAGTCGTGGGCTAATCCGGGCGAACTCGTGGTTCGTTCGGATTAGTCCGGCTTGTGTAAAACAACACAAACGTTCTTGTGCTACCAGATCTGGGATCGTGAATGACAGATGCTTCGTTCCACGTCAAAAATGAACGAAACACACATCAAAAGTCCGTATTTTGTGAAAAATCGATATTTATAAAAGTTTTCCTCAGATCTATAACCTACAAACCGAAATCATAAAGATTTCGTGTTCGGGAAGCCACAGCTATGCCCAAACGAACTTGTTTAGTGTAGATCTAGGTGAAAAACAGAAGATTTATAGAAAAAGATGAAGTTTTCGTAAAAGAAGATGTTCAGATGAAATCAAAGGTAGAACCTTGTGTAAAATCGTTGTAAACCGTTGGAGATTGCATAAAACAAGTTGGTTCTTACTTAGGATTCGAGGGTTTCGGGTTAGAAGAGCTCTGGGAGAAGTTGCAGCAAGCTCAAATGAGAGAATGGGGCTGAGTATTATAGGCGAAGTGAAAATGAGAGCTGGTGGGAGTCAAGTTCGGTCGAACTTGCATGATTTCATGCAAGTTCGGGCGAACTTGTTAGATTTTCAAGAGGATTATGTCAAGTTCGGCCGAACTTGCTGATTCTGTGAAGAATCTAAGCAAGTTCGAGTGAACTTGAGGGGAAAGAGAGGGTTTTTGTGGCCAGTCAAGTTCGGCCGAACTTGGGTCACCCAAGTTCGAGCAAACTTGTCCAAAAACTCCGGATTTCTTTGTTTTTCGATTGTTTATCGATCGTTCGGCGATGTAATCGCGTTATATTGTTACATTTAAGCGTTATAGAAAAGTATTAGGCGTATTAAACGGTCATATTTACTTAAAGTTCACAATTATTCGAAGTTTGATAAATACGCGATGAAGTATGCGTCTTTGTTCCCAAGTCTTGCGAGAGTCGCGTTGCAGTTTAAGCGCAGCAGATAGCCTCGGGAATTTCACGCAAAGTTGATAGTATTAAGTTTGTGCGAGATAAGCGTTGTGTTAATGCGATATAATGCGTTGTGGTGTGATATAGTGTCAAAAATATGCTATGTAGCGTAATAGGCGATATAGGTTACATTATGATCTGAATCTCTGGTGCTAGACGTAACGAGAGCAGCGAGCTGCGATGAGTTAACGAGCTGCGAGGATGCGGGTTGTTACACATGGTCACAAATTAACGAGTTTTTCATTTTCCTAATCATTTAACTTATCTTTATAAAGAATGTGACATAATTGAAGACTAAATAGAACAGAATACTCACTACATCTTACATACAAGGATGAGATACAAGGATGATATAAGTTTTACATAGGCCACACAAGGTGCAACACATTATCTCTAACTAGTAATGTAAAAGATTTATACTTTATTAAATAAACGGCCGATAGTTTTGTTCATAACATGAAAAAAAAAACAATTAGTCCAAGGTTCCATTTCGATAAGATTATAGGTAACCCTTTTGCTTTTGTATCGATGATGAACGTAGAGTTGGGGCCATATCCTTTCTAATTTATGGATTTCTAAAATATTTCTCTCTATATCAATAATACTGTGTTTTTCTTGTGTGTGAAGCACACGCTCTTATTAAGCAACTTTGAGGGTAGTTAAACTCCTTAAACTTCTAATTTACAAGTTAAGTTCTTCTTGAGCTCCCTTATGTACACACACACGACCAACCGAGGTTACAAAATGGATGCATCGGGCAACTAGGTTGGTGCTAACACGTGTCATTTGTGTACTGGTTTGGTTGAGTTGAACAAAATAACATTTGTTCTAACTTTTTTACAAAAAATAAGCTTAGACAAGCATGTACCCTTCTCTCCGTTTAAAGAAAATATGTCACACTAACTACTAGCTAGGAAGTTGTCGGTATTGCTTTCTAACCTGTAACTTGTTTTACACCAACAATAAAAACTAATCATCCACGGATTTAAATGTGTAGACGAAGAATGAGCTCACACAATATGCATACTATAATAAAGAGTCTAGCCGAAGCTACTATCCCCCTGGTGATCACCTTCTCAACTATTTTTTGTGTCACCCGGATAAAGATATACATTTTGTGTCTTGATGTATTTTAGTTAACAATCTGACTTTCTAACAAGTGAAATCTTTAACATTGTAGTTGGTAACTCATGAAAGTTTAAAGCTTGGTTGTTAATTTATACGGGTATTCAGGGACTTGAAATGACACTTGGGTGGCAATTTTGAACAAGACACAAAAATAAACATATTTTGGGTTGGGCCTAGACCGGTTGACCCGCCTACTCATCATTATATGGGTCATGCTCAGATTGGGTTGTAAACAAGTAAGTCAATCCATCAACTCATTTAAGGTCAAAACCAAAACAATTTAAAGTATTTACCTAAAAAGTTCAACCTGCTAACCCGTTTACAAATCATTTAACCTAATTACAATTTACAACAGTTTACGTCCCACCAACTTGTTTGAACCTTTGAGATAAACAGGTTGTGAGTCGTGTCCAGGTTACAAGGTATTAACAAGCCATGACTAAATATGATGTCGTCCTCAGGTTGATAATTTTTTACCCACCAAATTGATGCGATTGCCACCACTAGTTATGTAGGTTTTAAATTATATGTAATTTGTTATTAATTTTTTTTTGGCTTTTGTTACATGTTAAGATTTTGTCTTTTTTCCTTTTAAACATCTAGTTCAGGACAATATTTATCGACGAAGATAGATTTGTGGCCATATCATTTCTAATTTGTGGATCTCCATAATATTTGTATTTATATCATTATAATTAACTGAGTTTTTTTGTTGTTTAGAAAATATTGTGTTTTTTTTGTGTGTGTTGTGTGAAGCCATTGCTAAACTGGACACTTTGGGTTATGCAACTACTGAGAGATTGATGAACTCTTTGAACTTCTAATGTACAAAATTAATTTCCACTTTACCTCTATAGTCTATCATGTAGATTGAGGTGACAAAATGGATGAGTTGACCAACTGGGTTGGTGCTAACATGGGTCATCTGTGCAATGATTCCAAACACTCCTGATGTTCTAGTACGCGTTTAACCAGTGGCGGATCTAGAAAATCCGTCAAGCGGTAACGTTTATAAAAAAAGCGTAACGAAATCGAAAAAACGTCAAATTTTTCCAAAATTTACACTAATTTTACACTACCGCCGGAGCGCCAAGCGGTAGCAGGCGCTCCCCCTTGTATACGTGTAGATCCGCCCCTGCGTTTAACAAAAATTAATTGGATAATCTGGTAAATAAACAATTCCAAACACTCCCTTTGGAGATGTATGCAATAGGAGATAAACTATTGACGCATTTCCTTTTTAGCTAATATTTTTTATGTTTACCCAACACTCCAGAGTCAAAATATAAACCAAATCGAACTATTTATATTAAACGTGCCAAATTGCCACCACTAAGTCATATATGTATAAATGTACATGTTGATCTGATGGACTTAATCATGTCCATATTGCTTTCTAACACCTAACCTTGCAATCCACACAAGCCCAATGGCCAATGCACCAACATGATGTGGGTTAGCAATTTCTACTTTCAATATGTACTTGCAAGTATACAAAGAAAATATGTACTACGTTAACAATAAAACTAAGCATCCACAGATTAAAACACGGTGCTCATGTAACCAATTTGCACACGAGTGAAGGACACTCTAAGGAGCATCTCTATCGTTTCATCAGAATTCATTCTAACGACTGAGGTGGCATTTGAAATCCAAATGCAAGCAATGGAGGAGGGTGTTTGTTGGGCATTTGAGAGCGTTCATTTTTTAACACCGCGGGCGGACAGATAGTGGTGGGCCATCTCCGCTGACACTATAAATAATACACACATACATATATATATAATTCTATTTTTTTTAAGAAAATGATGTTTGAAAAAATGTCTAGTGTTGAAGGAGAAATGCGTGATTGTGCTGTGAATGTTCAGATTTAATTTAATGTGTTAACTGACGCGGCACGTTTGTAGACGTTTGAAATGTCTAGCGTTGAAGATGCTCTAATTAGTAGCATGCATGAATATCACTTGCTAACTGCAAGTCACGATATACGTGGTCCCACCGGTTTGCACTTTGAAGAAAACATCCAAAGCTCGATGGATTTTGATGGTTACCAAAAAAATATAAGCATGTGAAACATCAAAATTGTCTTACATGCATGATTTTGCTTACATTCCGTGTGTTAAATTATTTTCACTATTTGCCGATTAATATGTATATGATCCATTATGCTACGTCGTTTCTTGCCAAAAAGATAATCCAAATTGAACACGACTCAATCAAGAACCAACACTTACACTACCATCTTGCACCACCATCTTTCATCTTTCACCATAGCCCATCTCACCCTAAACCATCTTCACTTCACTCCATACACTTTACACTTTTACCACCGTAAACCACCCTCACCCACGCCTCCACCTTCCATCTCCGGTTCACCACCTCTGCAATCGTTCAACCAACACTTAAAACCCTCCGACCAGACCGCCACTAACCCTCACTCTGTGTTTTTCTTTTCCTCTTTCACCGGTTCAACGGTGGGTTTCATACACCTTGTTCTTTACCTCGATTCTCGCGTATTGCGTATATCAGTGAGGAAGCTTAATTACTTGGTTATGTCTTTGTAATGGACCGCATATAACTGCTTCGCGACAATAGTTAGTGGTTTAAGTGCTTCAGCCATTATTATATAGGAAGGAAGATCAAGATAAACGAGTATAAATTCAGGAGTCCGGTAAACAGATTTTTTAATAAACGGCTGCAATGTTTCATGCATGAAGGAACATCAATTTTGTCAGCAGCCATTAGTACATCAAACACATCAGGAGCACTTGTAACTGTCAGACTGCTGCTATACATAAACTTCAATAGTTCAATGAGACCAGCTTCCTCTGTAAAAAAGCCAAATGCAAAAGTCGACCCACAGGTGTTTGATCAAATGCCTCAATGAAGTGAAGGTTTTAAAAAACATGTTTCTTTAGCACTCTTGTGAAGTGCGAATTGGTTAAGGCGATTTGATCCTGTAATTCAGATTCGATTGTGATAATCTTTAACTATCCGTCTTGGGGTAAGGGGTTATGTGGGGTACCATTTAGAGGGTGGGCAACCTGCGGTTGCTGCCCTCCTTCGTCTTGTATAGAATTTTACTGGTTTTCTACCCCCAACAACTCATCTCGAGTTTGGTGTACCGTTAGTGTGTTTTTTCTTCGGTGGCAATTAACATACGCGCATGGCTCCTACGAAAGGGGGTCGGAACGTTAAGTCAGTGGGCCCTGTGCAGGGCTCTGCTAGTGGTTTAAGGACCTGCCCTTTCAAAATTTTCCACGAATGTAAAGATGACAAACCGGGGTCTGTGGGTTTTTTCCGCCTACTTGAACACATGCAAAGCACACACCTCAAGACAGAAAACCGAAAGCTATCTTTGAAGGAGGCTATCTCGAAGGACTTGGACCTTTTTTTGGATGTTGCGGAAGTTCTTAGGGAAGGGGATAAATGGTTATGTGGAAAGTGCATGGTGATGCATGCACTCAGTAGGGGATGCAAGCATGATAATGAGGTCGTGTCGTTTGCCATGATCTCGGGGGATGTTGAAGATTTCATTGTTGGGATCCGGAAACCATGTCAAGTGGTGGTTGACACAAACCCACGTCACCCAGCAGGGCTCGGGGGTGATGTTAACCTACTCGAGCGTGTTTTCTCCCTCCCTATTCAGACCGTTAAAAGCATTCCCCCCAGTTGCCGGCTGTTGTTTGCTCAGGTTCTAACAGGTGCTTTGCGCAAAGTGGTAGCGTCGCCAGGATCGGTTGACAATTGGGTCCAATTGTTTTTACCACCGCGTTGCACCTTGCGGGTGGTTAGACCATCCTCCAGACAAGAGCGAAGGTCAGGGAACAGGAAATCTCTACAGTGTTGTAACATCTTACACGCGCTTACAATTTGGAAAGATGGGTCTGGGTTTGATGATTTGGTCTCTTCCCTATTGGATAGCGTGGGGGAGACGAGGGCTTCAATGGGAGAATGCATGAGAGAGGAAGACAAAGAAAGGAACCCTAATATTAAGCAATGTCTTCGGAAAGTCAGGGATGGACATTTCACAGCTGTGGTTAAGATCCTATGCTCTAGTGGAGTTGCCCCTCTAGGTGATTCGACATTGAAAGCTCTTATTGATAAAACACCCAGTGGTGCCGCCCCCGTTCTTGCCTTCCAACCCTTTGGCCCAACCCACTCTTGTTGTTGATGGGGAGTGTGTACTCAAATGTATTCGATCCTTTCCTAAAAAGACGTCATGTGGCAGAGACGAGATACGGGCCCAACACCTGCTAGATGCTATTTGTGGCAGGGCTCGATGACTTCCTCAGGTTTGCTTACGAGCATTACTGAAGTTGTTAACTTATGGCTTCGGGGATCATGCCCTAAGGTGCTTGCTGAGTTTGTTGCCTCGGTCCCCCTCACCCCCTTATTGAAGCCTGATAAAGGAATTCGACCTCTTGCTGTGGGGGGTATTTGGCGAAGGTTGGTTCCAAAGGTGGCGATGAAGAAGGTCGGGAAAGAAATGACCCAGTACTTGGGTAACTATCAATTTGGGGTGGGGGTGCCAAATGGGGCAGAGGCGGTGCTTCACAGTGCAAACAGGTTTCTCAACTCATTTCATGCAGATGGTTCCTTAGCCTTGCTTACTGTAGATTTCTCCAATGCTTTCAACACGGTCGACCGCACACTTTTCTGCACGAGATTCATCAGCATTGCCCGTCAATCTATCGGTGGTTCCAATTTCTTTACGCCCAGCCTGCTAGGTTGTATGTTGGTAACGAGTGTATTGGGGCTACTACCGGAGTTCAACAAGGAGATCCCTTGGGGCCCCTTCTCTTTGCCCTTGCCTTACATCCCCTTATTCTCCGGGTTCAGGACCGCTGTAAACTCCCGTTTCATGCTTGGTACTTGGATGATGGGACGATTATCGACAACACCTCTGAGGTTGCTAAGGCCTTAGACATCATCAACGAGGAGGGACCATCTCTAGGGCTTTATCTCAACATTAAGAAAACAGAGGTTTTTTTGCCGACATGCGACGGGCGGAAAGTTTAAGATAGGCTTTTCCCGAGAGGGATTGGTAGACCAGAGAAGGGGATTAAGCTCCTTGGTGGAGCTGTTAGTCGGGATCCTAGCTTTATTGAGGAGTTGGCAGGGCGGCGAGCCTCGGGGGTGGTTGACCTCATGAAACTCTTACCCTGCCTGAGAGATCCCCAATGTGAACTCCTTCCGCTAAGGTCGTGCATGGGGGTCGCTAAGTTACTTTTTGGGTTGCGGACTTGTCAACCGCATTTTATGGAGGATGCGGTATCTCGGTTTGATGATGGCCTTAGAGAGGCTATAGAAGACATAGTAGTGGGTGGCGGCCCCTTCTTTGGTGACCTCCAGTGGCGTCTGGCATCTTTGCCAATGCGTCTAGGTGGTTTGGGCCTCTTCTCAGCTCGAGATGTTGGGGCTTATGCCTTTGTGGCGTCTAGAGCTCAGTCTTGGGAACTACGGAATCATATCCTTCGAAACTGTGAGGTCGTCGGGCTTGACCCGGACTATCAGCAAGCACTTGAACGCTTAAATGTCTCTCTCCCAGACTTGGATATTGGCGGTTTTTCTAAGAAGGACACCGCCCCCTCGAAGCCACAAAAAACTTTGACGAATGCTCTGTTTAGCAAAATCGCTCAAAGCCTGGGAGAAGCTTTTAATTTGTCATCCCGCCAGAAGGCGGTGTTTGAGTGCCTGAAAGGTCCCCATGCTCAGGAATTTTTGACTGTTATACCAATTGAGGGGTTGGGACAATGTATGTCTGCAGTAGAATATAGAGTCATTCTCAAATACCGGTTGATGATCCCTATGTACCCGGAAGATGAAACTTGCCCGATATGTCGTAAAGCTTGTATGGATAAATACGGGGAGCATGCAGTTCACTGTAAAGAGCTCCCTGGTTCAAATATCGGCACGACTGGGTGCGTGATGCTTTGTGGGACATCTTAAGAAGAGCTGGGATTTCGGCTAAGAAAGAGGCCCCTGTGAATTTCCTCACGGACCCTATGGAAGGGAGATCTACTCTACGACTAGCGGATCTGCTCGTCTTTGGCTGGGCTGAGGGGAAACATGCTTGTGTAGACCTCACGGGGGTTTCCCATTTGGTTGGTTTAAGGGAAAACGGGTTTGTAGCTGGACAAGCGGCAAGAAAGGCAGAATCAAAGAAAGTGCACGCTAAAGCTTGCGCAAAGAACCATCATGTCTTTGTCCCTTTTGCCTTTGATACTTTTGGCTCCCTAGCGCTAGAAGCTATCCACTTCTTGACGAGGGTTCAACGGGTCGTCTACAGCAATTGTTCAACCCCAAGGGGGCAAGGGTTTGTATTTGGAAGGTTAGGGTTTGCAATTCAGAAAGGATTGACGGCACAGCTTGTTGCCCGGCTACCTTCTGTTTTGATGTAACTTGGCAAGTTTTCTGAATTTAAAATAATATTATTAAAAAAAATAACCAAACATTGAAGAATGTGTTATTTTATGACATTTAGATCTCTTTTTTCTTAATAAAAAGAAATAATATTATTCATTAATTAAAGAGAGATAATATTGTCTTGAGCCGAAAGCATGATGTGAAACATGGAGAGTTGAAAAACCGATCAACAGCCGAACTGAAATATTACCCGAAGCAAATCAAGAACCGTACGGTTTGGTTATGATTTCATTTTAACTTGCATGCAATAATTTAAAATCCTTTTAAAGCTTCTATAAAAAAATACAAAAATAAAATAAAAAGAAGGATTTGATTGGTTGGAGAAAATGAACCCCACCTTTAAAGGTGTTACTGCAGTGGAGCCCTCCCTCCCTTTGGCGCCCAGAGGTGGCTATGGGTCGCTAAAGTTGCTTATGTGGCGGAGGGCTTTATGCCATACCGCCTAGCCTAACTTAACTGATTAAACCGAATCATAGCTGAAATAACTGAATAAACCAAACATACATAAGTGAATGAATTGAGAAAACTATGAGTTTTTAGAACCGGCTTTCATAGTTTGGTTATGGTTTTATATTTATATATAATCAAATTAATTGAGTACAATAAAAATGTCTTTATACATTTTTATGTTTTTTATTTATCGATTGAAATTAGCTTAAATTCACTAACATCCTAAGTTGGCGTTTGACTTATGGTAAACCAAATTCACCAAATCATCTGTCGAACTAACCAAACGTTCACAACCAAAGCCAATCAATCATCGAAATCCAAAATCCTAAATTTCAACTATGAGTTTCGTTTGATTCCAAACCAAACCACATACAATGGCCAGACTATGATATGTGTTCGTGTGGTGTTCTCATAAATAATTCCTAAAGTAGATCCAACATGACTTGCTTTTTTATTATATATATATATATTGTAACCTGAGATCAAGACATAGCATAAGCCAAGGAAAATGGGCTTCCCACCCACAATTCAGTATAATTGATTTAATCATGATTGTATTATTACTCAACTAACTTATAATTTTATTGTTTAATATAAAGAACTGAATAAGTTAATTATAGTATATGTTCTTGTGGTGTAGAAAAACATAAATTATGTCCTAAACTTCATCAATTACAATAGTAATTATTTACTTTGCACTATCGTTAAATCTCTTGTGTTGGGACATATGAAGAAATTTTGATAGTTTCGCTTTTAACTAACAGGACATAACCTAAACGGTATCAAATATGTCACGTTTCGAAGCTTGTAAGTTGAATACATCCGCAATCTTTATAAACCACACAAGATATTTTAAATTATAAATTATCGTATTAATATAGTTCTTAAGAGTAATAAGATCATTTTTAATAACTATGCTACCGAATTAACTCAACTCTATTTTAGTCGTATTTACATTAGTAAGTATTTGTTTAATCATCATATGTTTGTTTGAATTGAGAATACAATAATGTTAAATGTTATTAAAACATCCCTATTAATAAATAATTCATATGGTTTAATGTGTAGAAGAATATAATACTACACAACTGTCTTTGCTTAAGATTCCATATTTATCCTGGTGGACGACAAAGAGTAATATATGACTGATTTTTGGGATTTTTATGTACAAACTATAATTTCAGATAATTTTTTTTGTTAAATTTATTATTCTTTTTGCACTTTCCCTTTGTGCTCAGGTTTCGGTTGTAGTATGAGAACTTTTTTTTAATGTATGCACTTATTTTTTTTTTCTTACACATCTAAGGGTTGTTTAGCAACTTTTAAATGGTTAAGAGCTGAACCAGTAAGAAGTCTGAACCATTAAGAGCCAGTATAATGTTTAACCGTTCAGATACAAATGTCTGACCAATTCAGTTTAGAGGTCTTAACCATTCAGACTTAGCAATGTTACATTCAAGCAATGTTAACCATTCAATTCATTAAACAAACAGTCTGAACCATTAAGTGCTAAAGCAGTAAGGGGTCTGAACCATTAAGAGACTCATTAAAAGCTAAACAAACAACCCCCAAATCTACTTACAAATCAAAATAAGAGAAATGAATGCAATCAAAATTGAACAAAAATAATTGAATCTAAATCATTTGCATATTCGAAGCGCAAGAAGAACTCGACTAGAACAAATTAAAAAAAAACATATGATCGAAATCAAAACCCAACGAGTTGGATCCAAATTGGACCCGTCCAACCAAAACCATCGTTCTACATCGCCAATGACCCTCCCTTCATGCCGGTGAGATCCTCGACGCCACCCCCTCCACGCCTCATTCCACCTCACGCTTTTTTGGGCTTGAAAGGGATATCCAACTCTGTTGATTTTGATGTCACGTGACGCATCAAGTCCTCTATTCATGTCCCTTCACACCCTTAATGTTTTACAAATGTTAATGTCTGCAATTCCTTTAATTTCTTATACTATTCATGTCCTTCACACCCTTAATGTTTTACAAATGTTAATGTCTGCGATTCCTTTAATTTCTTATACTATTTATATTATATTTGAAATTTAATTATGTATTCCAATAGGTTTTTGTCAACATCACAATGTTAAATTATTTTACATGTGTATGATTAATTAAAAAAATAGAGTAAAAGGATAAAAAAAAAATGATTTTATTAGGGTAGAAGTTAAGGGTGAGCGAATTAACCATAATAATCGTTGACTGTATCATAATCGACATAGCCAAGCCGCTATTAACCGATAATTGACATAACCGATGGTTATGTTTATGAAGCTTTGTTTAACTAAACAATCAGTTATGGTTATAGTTATGTAGCTTTGGTTAACCGTGTAACCAAAAACGAACTAAACTTGTAATGTTAAGTCTATAAAATGAAACTATATTTTAGTGTAAACATATAGAGGTTTTTTACTAAGATAAAAGTAAATTACTAACAAAATGATTTGATGTAAGTATCCTTTATTTTTGTGAAGAATTGAGATGGTATGATCTTATGATTCTTTTGTATAATACTAAGTGGATAATTAATAGATTTAAGTGATTTTACACATCTCTATCAATGAGAATCTGTTAGTGCACTTGCATATGAATATAAGCTGAAGGCTTGGAAACTAAAAAATTTTACCGTCCCACGTTGAAGGCTTGAGTCTCTTTATTGGATGAGAATTTCTGTATTACCTTATTAAAAGGAAAACCAAAAAATATGGTCTTGGTTGTTTTATAAAAAAAGTTCTAAGTTGAGTCCAAATCATGCACATCCCTCTTGCACACCTCTATTTATTCCAAACCTTGCATTTTCAATTGACCAAAATAACAAAAATTAAACCATAAGCGATTAATCGTAATCGAAGTTTGGTATGGTTAAAGAAATCCAATAATTGAAGCAAGCGGTTATGGTTAATGGTAAAACCCAAACCAAACCGACACATGCATACCCCTAATGGATGGAGTCCACCCCCAAGAGCTTCTTCGGGTAAAAAGACCCCTTCAAACCAAACTGCTTCATGTGGCTTGGAGCTCATGTAAAAGAATGAAAATGTCACAATGATGGAGCTCATGTAAGAGAATGAAAATGTCATAGGAAGTCACTGATTGAATGTGAATAACGAGAGGAGATGTGGGGAACATGGGTGGTGGGAGTGCGGGTTGGGCCGTCCTCGATAATCTTTGAAAGGTTTGGGCTCTGAGCGAGTAGAAAGAAAAAAGCGGGCCCCTATTGTGCCAAATTTAAACGGGTTTTAAACTTTACTAATGGGTGTTGATGAGTAAAAGAGTAACATGCTTAGTTTATAATAGGCTTTTGTATTTAACAAAGTATGTAAAATTTTCTTTTTAGAAAATTGTGTGTGTATATATTACAAAATAAAAAAATTCGGACATTATAAGATCTTCTTGGGTCATCACCCACACCCAGCTCTAGGTGCGAAAACGCCAAACCCTTCCACCCGGGAGCTTGTAGGGGTATCTCCTTGAGAGAGTTCCTGGCATCCACTCCGTCACCCTTATACGTCGAATTTTCTATCAGTAATTAGCACTTGGATAGTGGCTAAAAATGGTCAAACTTTGATCTTGCTTTTGATTAAACATAAGTTTGATGTATTAGTAGGTGATAAACTTAGTTGTTTATAAGGTTTAAGCATATGACAAACCGAACATTGGGATGGAGAATATATATAAAATAAAGATAGTGGTTTTTGAATGACACTTTGTAAGTAGATCTCAACACTAAATATTCCTATACAAAACACTCTTTTGACCACGCTTTTCACTTTATATATATGCGTGTTATGTATGTATACTATATTTGGCATTTTATTTACTCTAAAGTTTTTGTAAATACATATATGTTGACAATATTTAATTGATTTTGTGGTTCTATTAAAAAACCATGAGTTAAAATTTGTAGCTTTATTTTTAATATGTTAATATTATTAATTAATTAATTAATTAAGTTCGATTACAAATAATTGAAATAGTAAACATAATTAAAGTGTTTCTCATTGTCTTTAATGGTAAGTCTTTTCTTTCTTTTTATTAAGTTGGATGTTCTTTTGGATTTGCTTGACCACTAATGGAATATTATCACATTGATAACAATGATCGTACAAAAAAAATGTTTCATCTTTTGCCACAAAGCCCATTTTTCATCTTGAAAGCTTAAAGTAAATTTTACATCTAAAATTATTAAAGTTTATATATTATGTGCATAAAATCTTAATGAAACCGGTTAAGCATTCATGATTCACCCTTATGCTCCTTATCAAAGTTTATATACGTAATCAAGATATACATCGGATTTTTGTTAATACCAACACTTAGCAATAAAAAAGTTTAAGAGACTATAACATTAAGAAACGTAAAAAAATATTTAATTGCATTATATCTAATATATAAAGTGAAAAGTTATTAAATAATCAAAAGGTTGTAGGAAATTCCTTTCAACATAATTCTAATTAGATAAACATGATGTTCTTAGTTAGATTATAAAAAATCGAAGTTAAATCATATTTGAATAAACTAAAAATTGGTTTAATAGATCTAATAAACTTAAGAAATAAAACTAAATAGTTGAATAAGTTTCATATAAATCATTATAAAAACAAAATAACATAGCTAAGAGGCTTTCTTGAAACATCAATAAAGTTTATTTGTACCAATTAGTAGGACTATGCTTACTAGACGTTGAATCCAAGCAAAGTCACCGAATTTTTTTAGTTAAACACCATTACGAGTTTGTTAACCCCCCCCCCCCCCCCCATACACACACACGAAGTGTGGACACGTTTCCCCCTTAAGAAGTGTGAATTAGGGAGATAGAGCTCCACCACAACCCGTCAATCACATGACACACATTTTTTTAACCCACTGCGCCTTTCTAAATGAGTAATTTAGTTGTCTACGTAAAAGTAACATGATAAGAATCTTTACACTTATTGGTTAACTCATTATATATATTTTATGTAAAAAAAAGAAGGAAATATATGATAAGAATTTTTACACTTATTGGTTAACTCATTATATATATTTTATGTAAAAAAAAAAAGAAGGAAATATATTTGACTCAAACTAACCACACCACGACATGATGAAAAGATAAATTACCAATCTAAAAAGATGATTTTGTTTATAATTCTATTTTTAGTCAATAAAAAATCGAAGGGTCTAAAAAGTAGCGAAAAGCAAAAGTACACAACTTTTCCTTTCTATTCTCTAGCCATAAGGTAAATCAATCAAAAAATATATGTTGTTTAAATTATATTCTTGTCCCACCTCTAGCCATAAGGTAAATCAATCAAAAATATATGTTGTTTAAATTATATTCTTGTCCCACTAAATCTTAACTTATCCATGTAAAAAACAACCAAAGTTTCCGTTTATAAAATCATCGATTGTGGTTTAACACTTACGACGTTAGCTATAGCATGCGACATCAACATGTTTAACGCCCAAACACCGAAACAAACAAGTTAAAGTTGGGCATCAACATGAGAGGCACCAAACTATTAATGCCCTTGAGGGACAAATGAGGTGGGTTCTACTCCAAACCAACCTATCACATTTTTTTTCTTTTTCTTCTTCTAAAATTTATTTTTCATTAAATCACAATCTGATGGTTAAAGGGTAGGTTAGTTAAAGCTTACTGTCTACGTGACAATAATATGGCGCGATATTATGTTAAACCATAACTCTAGGGCGGCTCTTGGGCCGGCCAACCCATACCGTCGCTCGATGCCCAAAATTTTAGAGGGCCCAAAAGGTTTTATAAGCTTTTATATATATAGTAATTTATATATTTAAATATTTACATTTATTATATATAAAAGTGTTGGTGGTGGAATGAAAAAATCACCTCAAGATAATGTACAGACCTCAAGTTTAAGGCTTGGCTCCATACCAATGTCTTATTTTTTAACTCATTTCCTCTTATCACAAATTTTGGCCAAGATTTTTATTCCGCCAGGCCTAAATTATTTTGAAAGTTTTAGCAGACGGCTCTACATAACGCATGGTCTAGATGGTGTATTACAAACACACAAATAGTGAAATACCATGGAGTTATCCATAATGCCATCATACAAACTCATAACTTTGGAATATCTCTCATACACACTATTATACTGGTATCGGGTACCGGTACCGAATCGGGTATTTTTCGGTACCGACTTTTAACATTTTCGGTACCGGTTTGGTACGGTACCGATTTTTACCCCCAAATATCGGTACCGTACCAGGTATATTCGGTACCGATACTCACTTTTAGGGATTTTCGGCACCGGTTGATACCGAGCTCATCCCTATATAATAGCCCAATAATGTACGACCCTATTCACTCAAGAATCAAGATTGACATATTGTGTATCGTCCACTATCCAAGAATCAAGGTCGGAAGTCTTAGCCAAGTTGAATAGCCACTCACCTAAAAACTGGTTTGAATTGCTCAAGTCTTAGTCGTTTACTCTAGAATTAAAAACGAAAACCCTCTCATGTCTAAGCCGACTCACTCAAGAACGGAATTCAAAACCCTCTCAAGCCTTCACTGATATGAACCGATATGTAAGATCCAATATTCCAAGCTCCATCACTTTGTGTTTATAACATACCTTTTTGTTGTTGTGATATTCTTATCTTCTTGAACCAATTTTACCCATGTGATGTCACTAATGTTTGTTTTGTAATACCAATTCCTTGAATTAACGGGTTAACATTAGAAGGCGATACCAAATGTTTTTTTAGATTTATTCGATTGAAAACCGAAAACACATCGAGTAACAATTAGGTTAGGTTTTCGGTTCCACTAAATAAAATCTTAAACCGATTACCCCGAACCAGGTTAGGTTTTCGGTTCCACTAAATAAAATCTTAAACCGATTACCCCGAACCGAATTACCCACATAACCAACAAATCGAAATGATAAGGAATAAAATGTCACATGAATACAACAAAATTGGTACATCCAAACATTACTTTAGAAGTCCAAGAAGTCAAATATACAATTGGTATTGATCTAAAACTGAATATGTTATTATAACATATACTTTAATCTGTATATAAATAGAAATGTATGTATGCAATGGATGTATGTATACATACACACATTAGCATTCATCTCTCTCTTTATATGCCCTAAAATCAAAACCCCCTTCATACTCCCATTTCTCCATCTCCTTCTCCTCCACACACGCCGCATTCTCTGTTTTTTATACTAAAATACGCATCAAACAGAGCTTGATCCATTTCCCAGATCAATCTATACAAAACCCCAAATAAAACACACTTTAATTGCTCTAAAATTGCTCATAGCAAGTGGGTGTGTTCTTCAAGGTCTTGTTAATGGCTGATAGCCTGCTATCAAATCTGTTATGTTCAGAAGGTAGTGAGAGTGTGTGTTATGATGATAATGTTAATGATGATCACACCATTGTGGACTATGGGTTATGGGGTTACAGTAGTCATCAAAACAATGATAAAAATCAATGCTTTATCAAGAATCTTGAAACAGAGTGTGAGGTTCTTGATTTTCCTGTGCAAAGTGATGCCTGTTTGAATGTATTGGTTGAAAAGGAATGTGAACAGTTTGTGGGTTTTGATTATTTGGAGAAAATAAGAAATGGGAAGTTGGATTTGGTTGCAAGACAGCAAGCAGTTGACTGGATTAGAAAGGTTTGTTTTTTTTTTGGATGAATTTAGTGATTTTTTTGTAAGGAATTAGTGATTCTTTGATTTGGGGTTAAACATTTTGAGAAATTAATAGAAAAGTTGTTTGCTTTAATTCTAGTTTTTGGAAATCTTGAAGGTGCTAATGCTTTTTGTGGTTGATTTTGACTTTGACCAGGTTCATGCTCATTTCAGTTTTGGACCATTGTGTGCATTTTTATCAATCAACTACTTGGACAGATTTCTTCATGTCTATGATTTCCCTGTAAGTATTTATTACAAAATTCTCTTCTTCTTTTTTTCTTTTTTTTTTTCATATTTTGTGAATTAATTTAACTACTTAAAACACCACTTTAATGTTCATTTATTATGCTTTTAATCTTTATCCACAATTTAATGAACAGAAAGACAAAGCTTGGATGATGCAATTGCTAGCTGTAGCATGTTTATCACTTGCAACAAAAATGGAAGAGACTGAAGTACCCCTCATTCTTGATTTACAGGTTCACCATCTTGCTTCCACAATAAAAAAATGTTGACTTTTTTGTGGGTCAAAGTAAATATGGGCTCCATGTTGAGAATATAAATGGATTTGCAGGTATGTGAAGCAAGATATGTATTTGAAGCAAAAACCATTCAAAAAATGGAGCTTCTTGTGTTGACCACATTGAAATGGAGGATGCAAACAGTGACTCCGTTTTCGTTCATCGACGCTTTCATTGGAAAACTTGGTTGTGATCAACCCATATCAAGATCTTTGATATTGAGAGCAACCCAACTCATATTATGCTTAATTAATGGTAATTTATAGCTACATTTTGTATCATATACCTCATACTTTATATATGCAGAGTGTTTGTGAATTATGATACAAAGGGGTAACATGGTAATTTGTACTAATGCAGGGATTGACTTCTTGGAGTTTAGACCTTCTGAGATTGCAGCAGGAGTAGCAATTTCTATGGTTGGACAAACAAAGATGTCTGCACTCTTTCAACATGTACAGAAGGTAATGATCATATACTGGTTAGTTATTTTTTTTGTATTATTTGCATGATTATTTGTATTTTAGCTTGATTTGTTATCATGATGATCTAAAAGATGCAAACTTTTTATTCAGAGCTATAATTCTGTTGATGATTGGGACTGCTTGTTCAAAACTGCTTATTTACTTATTGCTTACTGAAATAAATAGTTTGGAATAAGCAAACTTCAAACCATTTGCACTATCATAACAATTTTGTATTGTTTTTTCACTACAGAACACACAAAAAGTTGTTACAGGAATGCACATTCATGCCCACGGTCCCCGCCGTGGTCCCGAATTTGATATGTTGGCCATGATATCTTATAGTACTTATTGAATTCTCTCTTCTACAATAAGGGTTTTACAGTAGACATTTAACCATAGCAATTGCCTACTTGTAAGTTACGCATAGAAATGTGCACATAGCCTTAAACCGGCTTTCTTTTATAAGTAAAAATGATGTGTATATAAGAGCATTCACAATAACATCTCCGTATTTATGTGTGCGACTTCTCTTATTGTATGGAGTGTTGTGAGTGGAGAAGAGAAAAAATGTTACCATACATATCAGTAAATTTGGTAAGACGTTCACTTTTTATAATTTTGTGGAGGAGAGAGAAAATGTTATTGTACATATCAGTAAATTTGGTAAGACAATTGTTCAGTTTTTTAATATTATTTTATGAAAGTGGTTGTGAGTGGAGGATAGAGAAATGTAATGATAAAAATCTAAAAAATATTATTTAATTGAAAATGAGAGAGAAAGACTACTGATTTTAAGTGTAATTATAGAGATGGAGATGGTGACGCTACTGTGAATGCTCTAAAGATCACCGTTTTTGCATAATTTTGAATAATTTCCATCTTATAAGAAGTAAAAAAGATATGTCTATAAAGATTGTACATTGCTTAAACTTTGGTTAATAGGCTTCAAAAAAGTAAGCAGCCTTCAAGATTGATGATTTTGAGCAACACTAATTAATTTTTTTTATATGGGTTTTTGCAGGAGAGGATTCTTAGATGTGTGGAATTAGTGAAAGAGTTGAATAGTGTTTGTACCAAGAGCATAACAAGTGGTACAGTGCCACAAAGTCCCATTGGTGTGCTTGAAGCAGCAGCATGTTTGAGTTACAATAATAATAATAATAATAATAATAATAATAATAATAATAATAATAATAATAATAATATGTGATGATTCAGGAGTTGTTAGATTAACAACTTTTAAAAGGAGGAAGCTTAATAATAGAACACCCTCTCACTGGAGCTTTAGATTGTTTTATAGTTAGATGGAAAATAAAGTGTGAATTTTTTTAATTTATTATTTCATTTTTGGTAGGGTGGGTGTTTGATGTTCTTCTGTTCTTTCCAAGAGAAAGGAAAAAAAATGAGTTTTGAGCTTTTAAGTTCTTAAAAAAGTAAGTAAAAAAGTATACATTATGATCGATTTATAAGATAAGAATTATTTTTGAGTTTGTTGATTGTTATCAAAATATTTGATAATCTGTTATATATTATGCTCTCCACTCCCATTAGAAAAAAAAAATAGCCGGAGCAGGTTTTGTTGGGTATTGGTTTGGTTTACTACAATACTACAACGATACCAACACTTGGCGTAGTGATGGACACATGTTTTACATCGATTTACAACCTTAAAAAGAATGCCCATATCGGTACCCTACGCTCAATATAACTTTTATAATACCAAAAAATACTTTATTGCGAATACAATTCTGTATTCAACGAATTTTATACCGCCACGTCGAGAAAACCATAAAAATGAATACGATATTGATATTGTTTGGTTTGTAACGATAAAGCAAGTCAACTATATTTGAACCGTTCGAATAGAACTTTATCAAATTGCTATATAATATATTCAGAACTTTATACAACGTATATTATATTAAAAATAAATAAATAAAAGTTATGGACTCCACTCCCGTTACAAAAAAAAAAAAGTGTAAAATAGTTTCATAATATAATGACACTTCATTCCATATGTAACAAGGCTTTGAGCTCATATCATATAACAAGCATACCTTGTTACAAATTAAAAAGAAATTTTTACGTGTTATATGATAAGCTAAAAATTTCAAAACATTGTTTGTATGTTAATATTCTAGCACCATTCCTGATTTTTACCGATATCAAAATCAAGAAATTCTAATACTGATATAGGAATTGATTTCGATGGTCAAATTCCATTTCCTTTCATCGATGAACAATACTTGATTTGGCCACCCAATTCATCGGTGACGATGTACCCGATAGGCTACCTTTACCCGATGAGAGTACCCGGATACACTCCGCCTCCCTAATACATGATGACATCAATATTGACTATACTTCTCAGGATATATTGTTTTCATGCCTTTTTATCAGTTTTTTTTTATTGTTATTATTATAAAAAGACAAAAATAGGAAAATGTTAATAAATGCAAATGTAAGAAATCTTTGGAGAATCTGCACGAAATTGAATGCTTCTATGAAGAGGAACTTGTTTTAATTTATTCACGGACTGCGGATGAAAAATTTTATGTTTTTAACACATAAAACATATCTTCTTGGCTTCGGATTCCTTTTTTTTTCTTCCCTCAAGTATTATTATTATTACTTTTACATCGACTTTCCAATATTTTTGTATATTATTTTTATTCTTTAATAATTTATCTAGACTATTTTCATGCTAAATTTTATTAATATTTTGTAATAAAATGATTTAAAGGATTGTAAACATTTAAGTATATATGAGGTCGAGACTTCCAATAATTTTACTTTTAGCTAATTTTAATATCTACTCACTTGACAAAAAAATGACTACATGTGACCATAAAACCCTACTCAATGAGGAACCTAGCATCCGAATTTGATTTGACTAGAGATGAGGGCGGGGACCGATACAGATAAGGGTCCTTAAACCTGGCTTCGACTATCCATATAATGTAAAAGCAATGCTACAAAAATCGCGACTAATCGTTAGTCGGCACTTTAGTCCATTAATCGCTAGTCGGCCCTAATCAGCCGGCCAAAAATCAGAAAAATCGGGAAAAATCGAAAAAAAATTGAAAAAATCACAGATTCCGACCAAAACTTACCAGATTCCGCTCACTTAAAAAAATACGTATCAAAATATGTGTGTGTGTGTGTGTCTATATAACTTAAAACTATACATAAAATGTCTGATCCGATTAATCCCGATTAATCATTAGTCCCACACCACCGGTCGACTAGCGCCTAACAAGTACTACAACTATGTGTAAAAGAATTATGTATGTATGAACGTATGTATTTTGATTCAATGTTACTCCTGGTTAGTTGAAGTTTACTTCATATTTTGTTACTTATTAGCATTTGCTTTAAAGTTCCTAGTACTACAATATTTTGGTTTTACATAGAGAATGTCACTATATACAGAACAATACAATCATGCATACCTAAAAAAAATCTACTCTTTGTCAGAGACAAGATGTAATCATATTTCTAGACTCCTAGTTTTGGGTACAATGAGAAAGGAGATGTGAATTGGGTGGAGGCGAGGATGGATGAAGAACGGGGTCCTCATACCCGTGATGCGTTGTCCTTTCTGATATTTACTATTGTTAGATAAATTTGTTAAATGTGTCGCTTTTAGGTGGACCTGATAATTTTAATACTTATTTTACCATCAAATTTACAAGGTTTGAGTTTGTATTCTATATATATTATTTTATATGATGTATAAATAAATGACAAGAATATTATATTTGATATATGAAATACATATACATGATTTAACCGTGGTGTATGGCGAATGCTAACACCATTCATTCATATCTACCCGTTAAAATTATCAAGGAACATGGTGAATAAATAAGTAAATAAATAACTGAGTGAAAATTTTCCAAAGAAAACACAATCATTGTCCCCCTCTTTCCGTACTCATGAATCATGTGAATATCAATCAAGGCTATCTTATTTTGACCTTCACAAATATGGGGAAATGTGAACAATGCAATTACTCCTATGGGTTGAATTGAACGAGTGTGCCCTTGTTAAGTTATATTAAATGAACGAATATCAACATACCTTTATTCGTAGTTATTGGTTCGTTTACATACCTTTGAATTTCCGTCTCGCTAAACTCATTAAATATTCAATATTGTCGTTTTCTTTTCTCTTAAAATTCCTTTTTAATAATTGTTAAGGGTGGGGGCTTGGGTCCAATTGGCAAAGCCATTGGAGTTAAAGTGTTATTTCCTTTGAGGTCAAAGGTTCAAGCTCCGCCAAAAAACAGATTTCTTGTAATTTAAGCCGTTCATAAAAAATAATAATAAATGCTAGAATGAATCTCCCCTTTCTATTAAAGGAGGAGGAGCATTACCTAAGCATTGCTTAGGTGTCAACCATTAAGGTCATCCAACAATGCTATTGTTAAGTCATTATTACATCATAAATCATCAATTTTAATATTATCTTTAATACATTTATATTAAGTTAAAAAGGAGGGTAATTTGAATTTAAAAGTTATAGGTATATGTAATATGCATTTAATGCACATCGGGAAACTTCATATCAACATCTCTTTTCTCTCTTCTCAATTATACAAACCTCCATCTCTTCTCACCTACAAAACTCTTGATCCCAATCTCTACTCAACAACACTCATCTTCTTCATCTTCTCAACACATGGAGTTCGATTCAACCACCACCACCGCCATTGCCGAACAACACAACAACGATCATGGATGGCAGAAGGTCACATACGCCAAGAAAAAACGCAAAAATCCGGCACCGTTGAACTCCGTTTCCAACGGATCCGTAATCTCCAGCAACAATAACAATAGTAATAACAATAATGATAATAATGTGTGCAATGTTATTGAGAAGAAATCGGAAGAACGACGGAAGGTTATCGAAGCTCAGAGATCATCAACGGCGATTTATGATGATGGTTTGTAGGTTAAATCGTTGAGATATTTGCCAAGTTTATAGCTCTAGGATGGAGTTATTATTGATATTGTTATAGATTAGTGTTGATATTGTTGGATGTGACGATGAGTGAATTGCTTCGCTGTTGTTTCTACAATTCAGTTTAATGATATGCTATGATTTATTTTATTATTAGTTGAAATTTGTTTGGAGTTTATAGCTCTAGGATGAAATTATTGTTGTGGTTGTAGATTATTATTGATTGTTGGATGTGACAGTAGTGAATTTCTTAGATGTTGTTTTCACAATTCAATTCATTTTTCTACTATGATTTAGTTCATTATTAGTTATGAAATTTGTTGAACATTTGCACACATTTAGGAAATTGGGAATTTTCATGGATTTTGGAACACGTGCGTTTACTTTATTGTTGATTTACAAATTATAGTTTAATTATGTTTACGTGACTCAATTTTGTGGTCTTTGGAAGGAATTGAAGCAAAAGTAGAGTTCATGAGTTATTTACTGGAAAGCTAATGAAGATGTTGTATACATATCAGTGATCCATGGAGGCGCTATTGCTCAAAACACAAACAAGGCACGCTAGATGTTCGATGAAATTCCTAAGAGAAAAAGGTAATCACCCAGACATTTTGAAATCATACTGCAACATTAGTTTTAAGAATTCATAGCAAATTAGAAGCTGAAACATGATATGTTTGACGTAGTTATGACCCATAACATTTGGTTCAAATTCTTGCAAGTGCAAGATAAAAGTGGAGTTAAAGTGTTTAAAAATGGTTATAAATACTTCATGTTTCAAAAATGGTTATAATCTCCCTTCTGTTTAGGGATTGTGTATCTGAGCCGATTAAAGAGATAACATGTTCATGAAATTTTGATCCGACCTATGCGAATCAGGAACTTTATACTTTTTTTCTTTCATATCATGTTTATACTTATTTTCTTTCATATCACGTTTTCTATATTCGATGGATCTGGCCTTTTGATGATTCAGGATTCGAAGTTGATTTCGGATTGAGTTGGATTTGAGTTTATTCGACTAGGTTCCGAGGCGCTCATTAAAGTGTAAAATTAAGTCTCTTTGTATCATTTTTGTTTTTGATAGGTTATAGAAATTTGTATTGATTTTAAATTACTTATCTATTCATAATATTATGTTACTTTACTTGACCAGGTAGTAAAGGATGAAGGGTTTGAGCTGCCATACAATTATGAAAAAGTTCTCAAAGAACCTCAATTCCCATTCTACCCTTTGACTATTAATTCCATGCTCTGGTGTTGGAAGCCATGGTATGTGTAATGGAAGCCATTGACAATTATCCTATGTATTAAAAAGATGTGATATGGTTAACTTATAAATTGACTGAAATTCCTTTGAGATTATGGAAAGATTTATAATGTTTTAGCTAATATCTAGGCCTCTGAATGCTCTGCTATATAAGACAGTAGTCTTGATTGTATACACAAAGTTGTGTTACCTGAAAATAAGGTTGACTACGCAAACGAGTGTCCATATAAACAAGCACTTAAAGATGATTAGTAAAACTACATTAGTCCATACAAGACAATAGATTGCATTTTTTTTATCTATTTTATTTTAATTTCCAGTTCTGCAAATGACAATGGAGGATGGCTTCAAGAACTCGATGGTAACGACCAAACTCGACGGTAACGGCAGTTAGGGTGAAGAGGATGGCTTCAAGAATTGGTCTAATTTGTTATGTTACTAATTGTTCTGTTTGGATGTTGATTAGGGACAGCTTCGGATGTTCCGTAGAGAGTGCCGATGCCGGATAAAAAAACTCTTGAGTTGATCCTGGATAAGCTTCAATGTACAAGAAAACGCTGCAAGAAGGTAAAATCAAGAGCTTTTGTTCAATGTCCATTTGATAATAATACCGTAACGATTCGTAAATTTATAATATTTTTATTATGAGTCTGAGTCGTCCGTAACTCACGTCGACTCCGTAACGAGTCGTAAAATATATAACATTTTTATTTTATCGCCCGAGTCGTCCGTAACGAGCGTCGTCCGTAACTGGCATCGTCTCCGTTCTCCACTATTGGACTTGCATATATGAAGTTATGTTAAAAAGAGAACTTTCGGGTTATGTTAAAAAGCACTTAAAGATGATTAGTAAAACTATATTAGTCCATACAAAACAATAGATTGCATTTTTTTATCTATTTTATTTTAATTTCCAGTTCTGCAAATGACAATGGAGGATAGCTTCAAGAACTCGACGGTAACGGCATTTAGGGTGAAGAGGATGGCTTCAAGAATTGGTCTAATTTGTTAGTTACTAATTGTTTTGTTTGGATGTTGATTAGGGACAGCTTCGGATGTTCCGTAGAGAGTGCTGATGCTGGATAAAAAGACTCTTGAGTTGATCCTGGATAAGCTTCAATGTACCAGAAAACGCTGCAAGAAGGTAAAATCAAGAGCTTTTGTTCAATGTCCATTTGATAATAATACCGTAACGATTCGTAAATATATAATATTTTTATTATGAATCTGAGTCGTCCGTAACTAGCGTCGTCTGTAACTCACGTCGACTCCGTAACGAGTCGTAAAATATATCATTTTTATTTTATCGCCCGAGTCGTCCGTAACGAGCGTTGTCCGTAACTGGCGTCGACTCCGTTCTCCACTATTAGACTTGCGTATATGAAGTTATGTTAAAAAGAGAACTTTTGAGACTACTCAAACAAATCGAATAAATGAACCAGGTGGTTTGTTATTTAATTAAGGATTTGTGTGTTTTTTTAATTCAATTGAAGTGCATTTGGGTTGTTTTTTTTACCTGTAACATGTCAAATGGGTTGAAAGTCCTCAAAAGTGTACTAAAATGCACTAAAAGGTTCTACTTTCTCAGGTTCTACCAAATTCCATAGACCTGTATGTTTTATGTAAGGATTTAATTTCATTTGATCTCATGGTGGTGTTCCATCGTGGTGATTAATCAATAAAAACAAACCACTTTGTTCTGATTTTGAATAACTTGAAGATTAGGCACCAGCAAACTATCGTCATCACAACATCACTTTTCATGTTAAATTCACCTTAATCAAGTTGATCTATGTCGCTTATTCATCTTCAATTTACGGTTCGTGTACGATTTGAGGTTATAGTGTCACCCACCGACAACTTTATGCCTTTTACAAGGTAATTACTTACATTAAACCTGAGGTTATATCTTTAAAACATATTATCACGTAAATATATAATATTTTTATTTTATCGTCGGTAACGAGCATCATCTGTAACTTACGTCGACTCTGTAACGGGTCGTAAATGTATAATATATAATATTTTTATTTTGTCGCCCGAGTCCATACAACACAAAGGTAAGTCATCATATCGGACTATCATTTTATATTATTATTTTATAGTACAATTCTTTCATACATATAGTTTTATCTATACTTTATGTTTAACCAAATATTGTAATGATTTTTATTTTATCCGATAAAGAAGAAATCTGTGCTTTTAAGTACCCGAGGATGAATCCAGAGTTGTTTCAGGCTGATAATTGGAGAAGATTTTGTGGCGTTTGTGAAAAAGATGAAAATAATAACAGGTATGATATATTTTTTTTTCTAGAAATGAATTTTAATTCATTCTACAGCTAATAATGTTGATACTACTGTGGCTTCTATGAAATCTTTATTTATACTACTTTATTCACTAATAATGTTCAAGTTATTATTTTTTTTTCAGTTTTTAGATAACACATGTAGATTTTATTCCCTTCATTTGGAAAGCCATACGTGCAGGAGAGGATCGAATGACCTAGAGCTTCGTATTTAACGTTAACTGGAATCATTCACCGTGACTTAAAGCCAGGTGAGTTGGAATAGTTGAAATCGTCGGTTGTAAGCGTTAACTGGTACCATTATGTAAACTGTTGAGATAGTCATGTTGTTTTTTATTATATATGATGAAGTTCATGTAAGTCATAAATTGTAATAATTTACTTTATTTTGTATTCCAGAAAACTTGCTACTAACAGCAGACCACAAGATCATACAAAGAAGAAGCATCGGGACACCTTTTCTCACGAGAACTGGTTCCGACGAAGAGGTAAGATCAAACTATTTTCAGTTTCATCTTATAGTGATACCTTTCTGGGAGTGTATTCTACTTAGAACAGTTAATGCTTTTTCAAAGTAAATAGAGTTTCATCTTATATAATATTTTTATTTATCGTTCGACTCGTCCGTAACCAGCGTCGAGTCCGTAACGAGTCGTAAATATATAATATTTTTGTTTTATCGTCCGAGTTGTCCGAAATGAATACATATTTTAATTCTTATGAATACAATATGTGATGAAATTGCAGGTACAATTTTTAAAAGGAGAAATATTGTAGATGTTTTCAATTAAACTAATAATGAGCCTTTTATAGTGTTTACAATGGGTCATATGGTAAATGAAGAGGCGTTTCCTAATTATGATAACCTGTGTGTTGTGAGTAATATAGAATGTAGTGATATAGAGACTTACAGTTCCTGACAAAACTCAAGGACCTGTGGGTTATGGTAAGTTCTTATTTGATCCGTTTCTTGATCTTTATTGGATAAGACCTAACATACTCTATGTTGCAGGAAAGATTCTACTATATGATGTAGACCTGTGTTGGTGTTTGAGACCCCACTAATAACGAGCTTGTGTTATCGTTCGGTAGCAGTTTAATATCGTAGGTTGATTCAAGGTACTACATCATGATTTAATATTTCTGCATTATATATAAGCTAGCAAACCTAAATATATGAGAGGTAAACATCCTTTAATTTGCATTTAAGCCGCCTTATGTTGGTGCTTCTCATCTGCAGCTCAAAAATCTCAATCCGAACAGGTTGAGATTTTTTAGCCAGAAATGAGAAGCACTAACATAAGGCCGCCTAAATGGAAATTAAAAGATGTTTACTTTCCGTATATTCAGGTTTGCTGCCTTATAAATAATACATGGATTTTAAATAATGATGTAGTAGCTTGAGTAAACTCGCACCATGTAAAGTGGAAGGAATCGTCCTGCAGCAGCCAATTCTTTTGTGGAATTGAACAAATCATTATCACAAGGTTTGTTAACCGTTTGTAATTTAAATAGATAATATATTTTTAATTATTGCGTTTTCTGTGTTAGTGGAATTAAATCATTTAGTGAAATTAAACATGTTTTGTGGGTTCATTATGTTTCTCTTAATCAGTCGATAAATTTAATGTATTCTTAAGTATAATGTGAATGTGAATTCATGAAATAGTTGCACATCATATTTTACATGTAATTTTCTTGGATTTTAAGTGATTGAAGTTCATCAAGCGACACAGATCTGGCTTCTGATGGAAGTTTGCTTGAACGTTTCGATAACCTATCTAAGCGTCTACGTCTTCTGAGTGATGTTCCTTTGGCAATCTCCAGTGTGCAGCCCTTGGACTCAGGTTTAATACTATCTGTTGAGTAGTTATATTAGTTTGTCACTTTGTCATCTAATAGAGACACTAAACATTGAGACCACTTGCATCTTTACATTAAATACAGACTGAATATTGAGACACTTTCATACGGTTGATTAGAGTCTAAATACTGAGACCACTTGCATTCAGTGATTGTCATTCGAACATATTAGTATGGCCATTTTATCTTGATCCAGTATTTTGCTAGATAAAGCAATCTAATAGGTTGTAACTTGTACGCATTAATACACACTTCATATCAGTTTCAAACCTGTTCGTCCCATTTGGCCTGTTTATTTTTTAGGCAAGTATTTTGAAATTTACGCATTTGACATAAAAAATAACTTGAAAACCTGCACATGTGATATTCAATCACCAATAAGTTAAATTTTATATCTTACACACTATTTTTACGTATATATACAGCTTTCCGCCACACATCAGTTTTTCCTCCTCGACCTCATCCATTGACTAATGGAACCAAAGCTGGAAATAGAATTAAGGCTCATCTTAGGTCTTTTTATAGCCTACCTTGGAAGTCGACATAAGCGGGCAATTCTCTTTCTTTTAAGAAAGCAAATTAACCAGGTTCAATTTCCTCCGATCCTTATATTTGTTGTTTTATGAGTTTCATTTCTTTATCTACATATTTGATCTGATCTCACTATCATCCCTTTCGTTTTGATCATGTTTCTTTATCTAATTAGGGCTCATCTTAGGGATGAATTGTTGTTGTTTAATGTAGCTGTCTTGATCTATGTATCTGTTTAACACGTATGTTAAACAATAAGTTGAAGCATATCATAACCATTTTCATCATATTCCTTGTGTAGGATCATGTGGTGAAGGTTGTATTATGAGAATGAAGATGAAAGATTTATGGAACACTATATCGCAACAATGGACGATCTTACATCAAGACATGTTTCAAGATTTACGATCATGGAATATAGCATAATGTGTGCTCGATTGTTATTTATTTGTTAATTAAAAGATGTTCTCTTTTGTTTGTTATTTATATGTTTTTATTGCCTGAGATCATATTTAGAATATGTTATTATTATTTGTATTATAGCTGGAAAAAAATGTTGTTTAATAAAATGTATTATGTGAAATTTCTAAAAACCACCCGTGTTTGTGACTACTGTTAAGTGTAAAATATGGTAAAGATGCTTTTCTAAACACCACCCGTGTCGCACACGGGTTTACTACTAGTATCAATTATAAGTTATATTTGAAAAACGTTTTAGTGCTATAACCATTTACACATTTATTAATGTACACATAATTTTATTAGTTCTACGAATCTTGATACATATAATTGTTTTTAATGGCAACTTTCTTTAGAAAACTAGCATAGAGCTAGCAAAACAAAACATAACAATTACAAAGAAAAATTACACCAATCATTTCAAGACATAAACGAGCCCCTATTTTTGATTCAAAGATACCCAAGCGTTTTAATATCTTTCATAGTTTTAGAAGTAGATGCCGGTTTGTTTGCAAATATCAACTCGTTCCTTGCTTTTCATACACCAACATACCGTCATGAACTCATGATCACACTTTGGAAAACTTTCTTCTTCAATCGCCCATGTTGGAATGCTTATGAAGCATTAACAGGTCACGTATCGAGAAGGCGTAAACCGGTTGGACCTCGAACCACATGTTAACTTGAAAGTTGAAACATCTTGATGCATATAATTCACATATTTGCTTTAATGACGGTTTTGCATCTAGGCATTATATTAGATTATGAAAAAGAAAATTAACATGTCTATGATAGCAAGATGTTTATTTATTATGTGAAAGTCTTAATCAAAAGATTGACAAGATGAATCCCAGATCATTGTTTTATATGGAACTCTGTTATTTAAAGTAAGGTCAACATTTGCATATATATTTTGTCGGTGTTGGATCGACTACTCACGATAAAGTTTAGACACCCTCTTAAAAGCTCAAAAATCGAGCCAATTTTGCGTGAATTATGGGGACGGTCACATATTAGTTACATGTAAATGTAAATAAAAATGTTTAGATATACACTTGCATAGTTATCTTATATTTCTCGTCCTGTTATATGATGTATAATATTATTTATTTTTATTATATATAATAATAATATAATATGAGTTGAGTTATTATACAAAGGAGTATAAAAATAAAAATTGTTTAAAGGAACCATACAGTTACAAGTGTCTATAGTCAAGCTAAATGTTAACAACTAAAAACTAAACCCTCAAAAAACCTTAAAAAAAATCTAAAAAGCAAAAAAAATAAAAATTATTAGTGAAGATAAAGTAGCGATCATTATAATAGAATATTGAAAAAAAAAACCTAATTTTTTTAGTGAAGATAAAGTAGCGATTATTTTCTAGAATATTCCTTCTTATCATAAGGGTCATTTTCTTACCATAAGGGTCCTTTGTATTTGATTCTTTCTTATAATAATATAACAATAATAACGTTATGATATCTACTATGAAACTACCGTTGGTGTTTTTAAGCATTTGGGTTTTTAAAATATATATTTAACCAATAAAATATATACAACAAAGTGCCTTTGCTCAAGTGATACCAAGGTGTTGGTCTTGTTAGATAAGATTGTCTTTCAAGTGGTGAGGGTTCAAACCTCATGACGAATAAATACGTGAAGTTTAATACTTGAATTAGAGGGTGTGTGAGTTCCTTTCTAGAAAAAACTAATGTTGTAAAATATTTTACAAAATATTATATAAATTTTCTTTATTCGCAACAAATGCGTATACTCATGTTGTAGGGTTTTGTAAAAGATAAAAAAATGAGTGTTATTGGAGATTTGTTATGTTTTAAATTTCTGTACACAATAAATATGATTATATAATATGTGAGATGAATTGAAAACGAGAATTAGTACAATAAAAATACATACTAACAAAATTAAATACCATATAAACATATGCGTATTTTGGAGATTTGTTAAGTTTTAAATCTATACACAAGAAAAAAATGATTATATACGATGTGAGATGAATTGTAAACGAGAATTAGTATTTCAAATACATCTTAACAAAATTAAATACCACCTAATTCATATAGGTATTATTTTATATAATTAAAAGTTTCACACTTGGACTGGAATATGTTTGGGCCTGCCAAACAATTTCTTAGGTTTATTTGTGGATCCAAAACAGAACCACACAATCCGAATTTCGAATTGCCAAAATTCCCAAACATAAAAATTATAACAATATTCAAAACTTAAGCCCATAAAAAGTTTTTAACAATGGGCCGTAAATCAGGCCCATGCTTTATATTCAAAACGGCAATGTATTAAGTATAAACGGGTCCATTTAGTTTGGTATGGCTCAAATTTTTTATTCTTGTTGTAAACCCAACGTTGTTCAAACTCAAATCCTAGAGTATTCATAATTGGGTTTATAACTGTGAACACCGATCAAACCAGTTGTCGGTTTGTTGTTACAGACGGTTTTCTTTCTTGAGTTCCGGTCAGTTTTTATCCTGAGCCCATTGGGGATTTCGTCTCACCATGTGTCACGCCAGAGAGTGTTCAGCTCTTGTTGGTGGCACAACCTGTCAAGTGGGGCGGTATGATTTTCTGGGAAAACGACCAAGCCAAACTCAGAAGCAAGCGTGAACCCTGTTAAGATAACCTAGTCTGGCCAAAGTGGGACAACAAAGCTCTCTAATTTGAGAAGTGCGATAACCTAACACAAAAAATTCGTTATTCCAAAATAATAGAATATACGGAGAAAAAGAAAAACAAATGATATATTTAAATGGAATGTGAGATAAGGTAAATAGGAATGCACGCGTGTAGGGTAAAACCAAAAAGATGGGCAGACAGATATTATACACCCGCCTTTTAAGTTCTAAACTTTGATAGACCCAACCTTGTTGACTTTTGTTTTTAAGGAACAGAAGATTTCTGCACAAAACCACTAATTCAAAAACCCTTAAACCAACCAGCTCTAAAGTTTTGTTCCCTAATAAAAATTCATTTAACTATTAGCTAATACTTTTAATATAACAGTTAACTTACACACACTATAATCGTACTTTTAAATCTATACATTTATTATTTATCATGTAACATAAACCTTACTAATCACACTAATGTAATGTTAACTAGGGTTTTGTTTGAAATAAGATGATCCGACAATGACAACACATACTAAAAAAACAAGAGGGGAAAGAAGGGATGTCCCGATAAGTGTCATGTGTCATTCAATTGGTTTCTTTTGTTAAGTAGTATAGAAGATATAGATTAGGTATGTTACGCGTATAATGTCTAAAGTTACAAATGTTATCAACGTCATCCAGGTTTTGTTTTTCTTATGTATAGTTACGTATTTTGACATCATTTTTCATGGTTTTACGCTAGCTCTTTATGTTGCTACACCGAATGCTGATGTCGTATTGATATCGTAATGAAGCGAACATATGCCAACCAAATTATCGTTGCAATGTATGGGTTAAAAATACTAGTGAATTAAATAATCAATATGTTATGAAAAAGCCGTTCAAAAAATAGGAATATTGGATTTTAATAATCCAAACTATTCGCCATTGGCCGCCAACAGTCACAACTTAAAAAATAAACACTGACAGTCCTAACTATTGACATATTGGCCACTAATGGACCCTGACTAACAGAACCCTAAGTTAGTCTCAGGTCACCGGAAAACTGTTCTTTACAAGAAAAAGGTTTTTAAAGGTCCGATCTAAGGTTACAAAGTGGTTTGGGACGATGATGTTAAGTTTTCCGGCCAAAAAGTTAAGTTTTCCAGCCAAAAAGAAGTTTTCCGGCGAAAAAATGAGTTTTCCGGTGACTTCAATAAATGAGGTTTTTACTAGGAAAAGGTTCCTAAAGGTCCATAATAAGGTTACAAAGAGGTTTGAGGCAAAAATGTTGAGTATTTCGGTCAAAATTGAGTTTTCCGGCCAAAAACGTTTTTCCGGCGACCGAAGACTAACGGCGTTAGGTTTCTGTCAGTATTGGAGGCCAATATGTCAATAGTTAGGACTGTTAGTGGTTATTTTTTAAGTTGGAACTGTTGGCGGCCAATGACGAATAATTGAGATTATTAAAATCCAATATTCAAAAGAATATGTTAAAAGAGTAATAATAGCATACCACACGAATTAAATTTCTATGTTCAAACCAATACACACTTGGCCACTTCAATCAATCTATGGTTCAAATTTATTTGTATGTATCGAACAAGTTGATTTTCTTTCAAACTAGTGGGATTCTCCGCTTCGCGGTGAGAGTTTATTCGGTAACAATTCAGTTCGTTATGGTACACACATTTGCTATAATCAATAGATATCGACACGTGCTTCTATCGGAAACATGTAAAACATATATCGGTATATAGATTTGGTTTGTTACAGTAAATAACCAAAATAAAAAATAAAAAATGTCGGGCTGGAACTCGGTCAAATCGATGTACACGGTATAACAAACGAAAGTGAAAACCAAAAATATATCAAAATGTAAAAAGTTAAGCACCTAGTAATTATATAATTTGAAGATAGCATATTGTTTAATTAAAAAAAGTTAAATGAAAGAAATAAACAAAAAGAAAAAAAATGAATCCTTGCTTGGATAATAAATAATATAATGATTATGTGTTTTATTGAGAATTTCAGATGTATTTAATCATAAAATAAATGAAGGGCCAAAGTGAAGTAGTTTGAAAAGTATAGTGATCAAACTAAGAAATAAAAAAACAATACTATTCTTGAGGATGTTATGAATTAATACTATATAGTGATATTGAGACTTCGATACCTTACTAATCACACTAATTTAATGTTAACTAGTCTTAAACCCCCTCGCGTTGTGGGGCCGGGACGTAAAACCGTGTTATCAGCGTTGTGGAGCCGTGGGCGTAAAACCGTGTTAAGTAGCAACCGAACCATGACCAAAACTTGGAAAAACGTAAAATAAATTTTTAATACAAAGAAACTCACATGTAAAACTACCAAACATCTTGCTAAATAGCAAATCAAACGAAAAAAATACTAAGAAACCAAAGATGACCACTAAACACTGTGCTAAATAGCAACCGCCACGACAACTAAATCCTGAAAAAAGCATACAACAAAAACTAAGTTTATTTAACTTTCAATAATAAAATATAAAAGAATAAACTTGTAAAACAAAAATGAAAAAAAAACCTTAAGGAAAACATACCACAAAAGACGAAAATATGGTTACTATTCATCAATACGTGATGAATTAATACATATATATCAATATTGAGAAGTTGATAAAGATTTTAATTAGGAAAAAGTTAAAAGTGATTGAAATTCAAAAAGTGGACATCTAGCTGTGATCGTTAACAATTTCATTCAAACTAGAATTAATATCCGCCTTAGCTGTATGTATGTTTTTACATTAGCGTGTGGCTTATATGAGGGAGCTATAAGTCCCTTTTTCTTAGCTTCTTGCTTTGACGTATTTTTGTTATATGTTTTTATGTGCCAAGTTTGGTATAGACACTGACAATTTTTAAACACAACACATTCAAAGTCTAAATACTATTATAAAAGCTACAATCTTCTTTCTTTCACCACACTTTACAATCACCACACTACACACCAATGACAAAATGGACTGAACACGAAGAGATCACATTGTCGAGGGCTTGGCCTATTCTCGCCGAGAACAAGGTTCGAGGCTCGTTCGAGACGTGACTTCAAATACTTGATGTATTTTATAAAAAAAATAGATAACAAGGCACGCAAGGTATACGAGATCATTTTGAGGTGGCATATAATCCAAACCAATGGTACCAAGTTTGACACACCGCTTAAAGAGGCGATAAACAACGAACAAATGCAAAACAAGGAGAACGCGATTCAGGTGGCCCTTCGTGTGTATAAACAGACATACGGGAAAGGAATAATCCAAATAATGTAAGTTTAGCCAAGCGATCTCTCATACGCCGGTATCCTTCCTTTCAGAAAGCTTGAATCTTTGATGTGATACTTTTTTTTCTGTTGCCCACACACAATATATTAATTGTATAGATATTATTAAAAACGAAACTATATATTATATATAATACACAAATCTAAAAGTTTATGTTAAAAGTTTCAAAATCTTTAAAACTATATTCTGCATGCATATAAAGTGTTTAAAACTATATTTTGTATGCATATAAAGAACCAATTTAGTTGTATTTATATAGCAAGGCGGCATAAGATATGCAATGCATATGTGGCCATACAAATAATATGAAGTGTTGATGTCATCGTCGATGTCACACAAGGCATGCTCATTGACCAAATCAAACAAACATTTTATATTAATAAATTGTAATATCGTTATGGTAATAGCAAGAGATTTTTTTAAGGTTCATTAATTGATTGGCAAGTTTTTTTATTCTTCAATGAATATGTTAAGCTTTAAGTCATAATGACTCTTTGATTATTTTTTATTCCTCAATTTGAGGTTCATTGGTTAAGTTTTGAAGATGAAATTATGGATTTTAATAATCTCAATTATTAGCTGTTGATTGATAACATTTCAACTTTAAAAATAACTAGTAGTGTCCCATCTTTTCACATATTGTAAACAATGGACCTTTGCTAACAGAAAGTTAATTTCCTTTTGTCCTTTTCTCTTCTGTTAGTAAAAGGTCTATTAGATTACAATATGTGAAAAGGTGGGACAACCACTGGTTATTTTTTAAGTTGAGACTGTTGCCGGCCAACGACTAATAGTTGAGATTATTGAAATCCATTATTCTTTGGAGATGGTTATTTAGGTACAATAATTGGTTTACATTAGATTATGTGAAAGCATCTTCTATATTTTTACGGAGTAAAGATAAGGTTGTCTACATAATACCCCCCGCAGACCCTAAGCTTTGCTATTGGTGGGATTTACCGAGTATGATGATAAATTGGTTTACCATCAGATTATGTGGTGGTAATATTGTTCGAGGCTTTTGCCTAGTACGGGCGTCAATGGTAGATCATGGTTATGGTGACTAGGTGAAGCTCAATTATACATGCTAGCATGGTGGTCTTGTTATGTGTGCAATGTTATTCCACTTGATTTAGGGTTTTGGTTTATTATCTTCATTTTCAAGTTTTGTATTCTGTCCTTTTCTTTTCATTTTGATTTCTTTATGTGAGTGGGTATTTATGGCTTATGCTCAATTTCTAGTCATTGGTATTGGTTATTATTTCACTTAGCATCAATATATTTAGTAAGTTGTATCTTAATATTAGTCAATTTTACTAGTAAGAAGGGCTAACCCACCCATCAAATGAGATGAAAAACATGTAAACAATAAAAAGGGGCATTAGGCAAGGATTAGATCCAAGACATTCATCTTATATCAACATATCTCCGAGTCCCTGACCACTAAGCCACTGTCATAACATATCTCCGAGTCTCCGACCACTGAGTCACCGTCATAAGATGTAAGATGGTTAATAGATAGTTTGGTTATTAATTGTATTGATAGGTTGTCTCTAGTTATCTTAATATGAATCAACCTTTCAATTACAATAAGAAGACAACTATAAAATCCATGTTCTATTTTATAGTAGCATCCATGTATTATATGAAATATTTATTAGCCATTTTACAACATGACATACAAACACACACACATACATGTGTGTGCAGGGGCGTAGTTTTGAAGGGGCTGGTGAGGCGTCCGACCCCCAAACTTTTCGCTCAGTAATGTTTTCTATGTAGTTTTCGTATAGAAATTTTTGGGTATATACTTTTTCGACCCCCGGTTCTATAGAAATTTTTGAGTATGTACGTTTTCGACTGGACTCCCCGTTGAAAAAGTCAAGCTTTGCCACTGTGTGTATGTGTGTGTATGTATGTATGATGTAATTGTTGGGGATAATTTAAAGTAAGTAATTAAAGTGGGTGAGTAGTGGATTACAAAGGAAGACAACAAAGAGGAGTGGTCATGAGAGCCATGGAGCCATTTGGTTGTGGATCCTCCAACAATAACCAACCACGCTTGGAAAGCTAGACCATTTCCATCCTCCACCACCTTCTTAACCTTTCTTTATTACTACCATTATTTTCCAACTTCACTTCTAAACATGCACACATTCATCAAACAAGCCTCGTATTTTTTTATATCATTATAAAATAATCACTATAATATTTTATATACTCAAAGTTAATTAAAACATGATAACATGAAAATATACAATACACGTCATAGGAATCACTTCAGTTGTTCATGGGTACCACTTAAAGATGCAAATATAAGAAATCGACGACGTTGGATGCTGTGTTGATAGAAAATTATTTAAGTCACCTAACAAATAATCTACGGGACCCCATCCACTTCTATCCTCATTAATCGAATGCAGAAATTAGAAAATAAGTTAAAATTATTTCATATGTCATATACCTGAATACTGGGTTGGCGGTCCAGTGGCAACATAAAACCTTTTAAACCTTTTAATACACTTAAGGTGAGGTCTTAACTTCAAGTCTCATAAGAAATCAGAAATTCATTGCTAGAAAAGAACATAATATATATATATAATTATATATATATATTAATATTATACATATGTATATATATATGTATATATATGGTAGGGATTCTAAGAGAAGTCCACCCTATTTGAGAAACTTGAGAAGCATTCTGGACCACACAATTTTCTAAGCTTTTCGTAATATACACATACATATAGTTTAAAATTCACTATATACATATATGTATATTGGATTATACACATATGTATATGGAACTATACGTACGTGTACATTACGAAAAGCTAGAAAAAATGTGTGGTCCAGAATGCTTCTCAAGTTTCTCAATTAACATAGTGCTTCTCACATGATCCTAACCCTATATATATATATATATATATATATATATATAGATACACACACAAATATAATCAAGTTGAGGGTGAAAATAAACAAATTAGCGACTTGCTTATTGTATATATGCAATGCCAACAAGTGCACACGAATGCTGGGAAAAGCAACATTACAAAATGATAGATGAAAGGACCCCCCATATGCACCTTACTCTCTATTCTTATACTTAAAGTCATTTCATATAAACTCTTTTGTTGAATGGGTTTATTATATTGCTAGAAACTTTAAATTGTGGTATTTATATATTGCATTACTTATATATTTACACATCTATCATTGTGAAACATGTTAAAACTATGAGTTCAATATCATAGTTCATGAAAAAAGTATTTCATCCACTAAATCTTTATAACATATATGTTTTGTAATATTTGGTTCCGATATCAATTTGTAACATAGAATCTCTCATACCATTCTATATTGTTTGTCTACAAGGAGTTTGTGATTTTTATTTTTTGGTTGTTTAAGAGGAGATTTCCACAATTAAACGTGTTTGGATGAGAGCAATCCAATCATGATTGATATGTAGAGAAGTCTCTCCCGAGTAACCAAAAACAAGTATGTGAGTTTTTTATGTCATATATATAATGCTGGTTTTTTTTCCTTGTTTTGATGATGTATGGATGAAGCATATGTTTGTATAAAGAGCGTATGTGTAGAATAAATGATTTTAAAAAGTTATGTTGTAGAATGATGAATTTGGGGTTGATAAATTTCAAATAACATGTATAAGCTTATCAAATGAAATACAAAATCTTTTTAGTAAAAGTCACATATATTTGATATTTTTAATCCTAATTAAAAATTTAAAGATCAGGATGGACATATTAACGGCCGTTGAAAAAATAAGGAAAAAAGATGAATGTTTTTTTTTTTGGAACGATGATTTTCTTGTGTTTGGCTATTGCATTTCCCAAATTGAAGAGTCATGTAGGGTCATTTTGCCCTACTCGAGTCAGACTATGTAGATGGACGCATGACGTATATTTAAAATACTAGCTATTTTAGTTTACTTGATAATTAATTATTTATGTTAAATAATAATAAGTAAAGGTCCATTTCCATTACAAGGTGTCAAACTGTCAACCTTTTACTTTAAAGGCGTGTTTGGAATTAGGTGCAGTATGTGAATGTGGGACTTATGGTAATTGGCGTGTATTGGGTTTGAAATCACACCTTCTATCAAACACTTATATATTTATATGCTAAGTTTACCGTTATATTTGGTCATTTTTAAATAAATTTTAAACCGAGCCATTACTAAAAATACAAATTAAACCAGTAACGTTGGTTGGTCAACCAGACCGTAACCATTTCTTGAAAACATATTTTTATATAAATTTATCAAAATATATGAAAAAACAGTCCATTGATAAAATACATATACAAATACATAAGTTAAATGTTCAGCTAACACAGCCAATTCGAAGTTATTCTAAACTATAAACCGTCAAACTACCGTAAATTATAAATGTTATACGGTAGGTGCAGTCTAGACGCCAAATTCCAAGTTCCAAACTGTCAAAATCGAACCATATATCATGGGAGGGTTAATTTGAAAAGTTACTAGAGTTGAAAATGTGTTACACATGTGTAACAAATGCTAACAAAAATGGTTATTTATTTGAGTTTTAATATATATGGCGGTATCTTACATCTCTCATGCATCCGTGCGTCCACGTATACATCTTATCGTACAATAATACATCTTGGGATAAATCGCACATACTTATAAAAACCCTACTTGTTAGGGCGGACGGATTGTGCAAAGATGATGTGGGACAAAAGCATGGTACGGGACTGGAGAGAACACCAGCTCGTGTACCGTCGTACCACGCACAAGCAACCCCAAGCAAGGGTTTAATCCGAATGCCAAGCCGCGATTTTTAGTTTATTTTACTATAAAAATAAGTCAAGGCCGTGGTTTACATTCATTACCAAATAATGCCAAAAGCAACTAACTAGAGCTTTTTACATTTTATTTCACTTTAATTGATGACTAGAGAAAATTTGAGATCATCGAAAACATTGTTACTTAGAATGATGAAATTGTCGAAAAGAACTGGTGAGAAATTTATAATTTATTAATAATATAGTATTTTAGGAGTCTGATTGAACATAATAAATGGAGTCCTGAGGCAGTATTTGACTATCGCTTTCGAAATAAAACCAACTACAATTTAAATTATAGTTATCATATTATATAATAAATGAAAAAATGACAGGTTTATATGAATATGACACTAATTACCACCTTCACAAATTTTATATAATATATCCCTTTTGAAATATATATTAGGGGATGATTCTACACACATCACAATGTTTTACAGGAAAAACAAAATAATACATTAGTTTAACGTTAAATGTTTAAAACTAGGTGATGCCCTGCCCGCGTTGCGGGGCGATGGCCGAATAATGAGCGAGTGTTAGACAGTACACGGAAGACAATTAAATTGAGTCAACCAATTAAAACAAAACACTTTTATAGTTTTGCTAAAAAAACTAAAACAATGGCAATACTGTTATTTTTAACTAAAGGAAAGTTTTATTTTTTGACTGGGGTAAAATCGTAATTTGCCAAAAGCTAAAGTGATGGCAGTACTGTAAATTGGAACCAGGGGCGAAATTGTAAATTTGCGCAGGGGTAAATTCGTAATTTTTAACTTAGGGCAACACGGTAATTTAAATTTGAACTAAAGGCACAATCGTAATTTAGGCTGGAGGCAAAACCATAATTTTATTTTGAACCGAGGGAAAAATCATAATTTTGAGTTGGAGCCAAAAGCGTAATTTTATTTTGAACATGGGCAAAAACGTAATTTTGAACTGATGGCGAAATCATAATTTTTTAAACGAGGAAAATCTATTTTTGAAGAAAGGGCAAAATCGTAATTTTAAGCCGGGGCAAAAACATATTTTTTTCTTTTGAACTGGGGCGAAAACGTAATTTTGAGCTGAGGGCCAAATCCTAATTTTGAATCGAGGGCGAAATCGTAAATTTGGGCTGGGGACAAAAGCGTAATTTTATTTTGAGCAGGAGGACAAAACGTAATTTTAAAATGGGGGTAAAACCGTAATTTTAAAGTGTATAAAAAATAATAAGCGGTTTGGTCCATAGGGGAGTGCCCGGCCAGCTGCCTAGCACTATTCTCCCAAACTTTTGAACTGGGGCGAAAACGTAATTTTGAGCTGAGGGCGAAATCGTGAATCGAGGGCAAAAGCGTAATTTTTGGCTAGGGAGAAAGGCGTAATTTTATTTTGAGCATGGGGTAAAAACGTAGTTTTAAATTAGAGGTAAAACTGTAATTTGAAAGTGTATAAAAAATAATAAACTGTTTGATCGAATGGGGGAGTGCTAGGCCAGCTGCCTGGCACTATTCCCCCAAACTTGGTTTTGTAGTTGTAGGTAATATAAGAAAATAGGTAAATTGCATCTTTATTTCTTTAGAAATTTAAACACACACGCATATGTAAATAATTTGTTTATTTATATAACATGTCATATGTAGCATGTAGGTTATATTACTTGGAAAAACTTTTATAACTTAAAAAGACTTATGAACAAGTTAGTTTAATGGTTTTTTAGGTAATAATGTAGACATTTGCAACACATACATATGAAAGTCACAATGAGAAACCGTAATTATAAGGTTTTTGACAAAGATAAAGGTATGTATTTGCTCACAAGTATTCCCAAGAATGGTAGATTTACGCATAGTAGTATTTGTGTGATCCACTCACACGAATAGTTTAGATCAATGTTGTAATCAAGTCAAAACTCAGTCCCTCGAAAACTAAGTTTTTGCCTGATGATGTATTCGCATAAGGAATTTATGCGAATAGTCAATGTATTTGCATAAGAGATTCATACGAATATTCAAAGTATACATATATGAGATTCACGTGAATAGTCCTAAGCATTTACATAAGGGATCCATGCAAATAGACGAATGGTCTAAGTATTTGCATGCGATACTGGTGCGAAAACAATGAAAAAGCTAACTCTCATGTGAGCTTAGACGTCCCTTTCTTTACTATTTTTATTGTAGATGTATATGTTTGATGTGATTGATAGCTACTACGTGCCTAATATTGATGTTTCATGAATCGATGTTATGTGATTAAGGTTAAGTAAATAAACGTAAATGAATTGATGATAAACTGTTGACTTGTTGCTAGAAGTATTAATGTCTAGTATGTATTACTAGAAACATATTGATAAATCATGTGAACGCGACGACGTAGCAGGTATTAATGATTGATGGAGTCGTATGCCTGTATTAGCCTGCTTGGCTTTGTGACAAGCAATTGATGGAGTTTTATGCCGGTATTAGCCTGCTTGACTTTGTAAAGTTCGCTTCACAAACTTATGTTTGTATTGATGATTGATGTGATGTGCATGATTGATGTTAGTATGGTTTATTGCGGCTTCCTTTAAAATGATTTTTCTTGCGTAATGCTCAATGTTTTTAACATAAACTATAACTTATTTAGCGGAGCTGACTATCTTTGGAATGCATATCGGGTTTAAAATGTATTGATGCGAGTCACCGACATGGATTGAAGGCTGTCTTACCCTAATGAATGACATCATTTATGACTTTGAGTTTTACGTTTAAACTTTAATGACTTGTATTCGATGATGTGTTGTTCTCCGCTGCATACTCATGATCTTTATCAATTTAGAAACTATATTTTGATACTTGAACATAGGTATGAGGTCCCTGAGTTTGGACCTTAAATTAAACATTATAATATTGAGTATGAATTTTAAAGGAATATTCAAAAAAGTTAATAAAGCGTTTATTGTACTGATTAATTTTCTTTATAAAAGTGGACACTTCCAAGAAAAATGAAGTACCAAAAACACAACTTTTACTAATCTTTTTGGCAAACTCTTTCTGGTATGTTGTAAATACAAAGTAACATATATTCTCATATCTTTAAGAATAATGTATATGTTATATCAACATTTTCAAATTCTTACTTTTCAAGTTCTAAGAGGTAAAATTCCCATTTTATCCACTGAAATCGCATTACCATGAATCACATCAATGAAAAGCGTTTTTTACTCTTTGTGTCACACCTCAACCGATGGCGGAATCATTGGGGCGCGGCACTAGACGAACCAGATTGCTCGAGAGAATCCATAACGACTATTATAAGCGATAATATTTAAAACGTCAATTTTCCATACAATTAACATACCATCACCCACAATCATTACAAATCCAAACATTCTCAAACAATTCAAAGTTCACCAACTAATTTATTACAAATTTCTAAAGCAAATTCCTAAGTCCGATTTGCAGCGATAACATCCTCAATCTGTTACATACGTTAAAATACAATAAAGTAAATGTGAGTACACAGGTTTAATAGCATAATAATAGCGATAAAGCGTTTACGCATAACCAGCATGTGACACGTAGAGAGACGAATCTAAGTATGCTAACAACAATGATACAAGCTAACCAACAAGACTGCGAGGTGGAGTATGCGCGATACGTGTTCACACCAGCGAACACGCACGTAAAGTAATTATGCGAGCCTTAACAACCCCCGAACCAATCGGGTGCTGAGTCCAAACTATAGTACTATCGTTGCTACGGGTGGTCTGAAAGTCCTCATTATTCACACATAGCAAACAAACATTCAGCGATTCACCTATAACATGCAAGAGCGGTTAGCGTTTAAAAGAGTTTAGCGTGGTGTGTAGCGTGTTTTGATATAGGGAACGTATGTAACACCCAAAAGTGCGTTTTAAGCGAAAAAGGGTTCAAGTATACTCACAGCGGGTGCGTAAAGAGTAACTGAGAGCGAAGATGGAGTGAGGAGAGTGCCGGGTCAGCCTGCGCGTAGAAACAGAAGTGCATCAGTCTTCCAGAGTGTTGAACAGTCGGACGGAGAGTCGTGCGGGAACAGTCTATTTTCGTGCGAAAATTTTGGGCGGAAATTTTCGTGCAGAAATGTCTGTTTTTGTGTCCAAAATCGAGTGGTTTCGCGTCTGTCTTCGGGAAATCGAGTGTTCGTCCCTCCAACCTCATGGGTTACTGATCAACCTAACATCGGAGAGGTCTTTTGAGCGAGTGAGTCTCTTATATGAACTCGGACTAGACCGTGTGAACCAAGTATAGTTCACGCTAGCCCGTCCAGATCGCACAAGTGACTATTCCTGCGTTTCGGTGCGTTCGGGACTGAGATTTCGTCTGAAATAGATGTATTTTCGAGTCCATTTCGTGACGGTTTCGACAGTGCTTCGTCCCACTGATTAGTGAATGAAACCTTAAATGGTTGTTGTTCGTTTTTGTGTAAAAATCGATTTAGAAAAACAGTTTTGTCAAGATAAACACTTTGTTAGCTCAAAACAACACGGTTTCAGATCTGAGAAGCCAAGGCTAACTCAAACAGGCTCGGTTAAGTGTAGATCTTAGTTAAAATCAGAAGGCTTTCATGAAAAAGATGAAGATTTTCGTAAACAGAGAAGTTTTAGAAGAAATCGGAGATAATCTAGTGCAAAATCGTTGTAGAAATCGTTGTGATTCTCGTCAAAAACGTAGTCTTCTTACTTGAAACAGAGAAAACGAGCTACAGAGCGTTTTGGTGCGGAATGGCAGCAAGTTGGACTGAAAACAGAGGGTTGTATTTATAGCGGAGAGGAATGGAGGTGATTTGGGGAGATTTTCGTGCGAAAATGTCAATTTTCGTGCGAAAATATGCATTTTCATGCGAAAAAATGCATTTTCGGGTGAAAAATACCATTTTCGTGCCAAAACATCTCAAAAACTTTCGTACGAAAATAATTTTTTTTTATTCTAATGATTAAAACACGCACTTTTTATAAAAGGAACCTATGCTAGAAAAATTTCTAAAAATTATTAAAAATAAATCAGTTCGATAGAGCGAGCGAGAGCGTTGCGAGTGTTAAGCGATTAACTGCGTTTTAAATAAGCGATAAATATGAATTAAAAATAGATCAACCATTATATTTCAAATCTCAGATTACAATGGTTACAAAAAAAGATAACGATCGTACGGAACAACCAAGAAAAAGTCGGGTTGTTACACTTTGCCACTTTGGTAAAAGAGGCAAAGGTTTTACTTTATACAGTGTTATCAAAATACACAATACACTCATTTCCAATAAACTTATACTATTATAATGTAAGCTGCATATATTATAAAAAGTTCAACTTAAATAATTATAACAAGGTCTATTGTTTTACTGTTTTGTTACGATTTGACTGCATGTTTAGGTTCCGTTAACTTTTAGTTGTCTTGCACCGTCCACCTTTAGAGAGCATTATATGTCTTGCACATGAGAATTAGTTTGGTCATTTCACATTCCTTTCTCGTACTTCATCACCATTTTCAATATTCTTTTAAATAAATAATCATTAAAAGTTTGTTTTTTACTTGCGCATCCTTAAATGGCGTGTTATATCTATGCAAGTTAATATGCACATATACACATTCTATCCTAAAAACAATTATAAAAAAATACCCAATGAGTTTGTTTAAATTCTTAAACTAAGCCCTAAAGTTATATAATAACCCGATTATACGTTACAATGTTGATAGATCTAAGAGTGGTGGGTGAGCAATCGGTGAGGGCAATTTATAATGGTGTTAACCAAAGGTTGTGGTAATTGTTTAGGGGAGCCAAAACACCTAGTCTAAGTTGGTAATGTGGGATTTAGAGGTTGTTTGTTTAGCTCTTAACGGACTCTTAATGGTTCAGACTTCAACTGGTTCAACACTTAACGGTTCAGACTGTTCGTTTTACGAGCAGACGTCTGAATGGTTCTGACTCCTCTGAATGGTTAAGCATTATACTGAGTCTGGATGGTTAAGATCTATAATTTGAATTGGGCAGACATTTGCCTCTAAATGATTAAACATTATATTGGCTCTTAATAGTTCAGACCTCTTACTGATTCAACACTTAATGGTTCAGACATCATCTTACTGATTCAACACTTATTGGTTCAGATCTCTTACTGATTCAGCATTTAACCATACAGAAGTTGTCAAACAGCCCCTTAGCCTTTATCGATTGTTTCCTAGTTTTTTTTTTACTTTGATAAACATTACAAAGCTTTAAGCTTACCAATTAAATCATTTTATTCCAAGGTTGAAAAGCTCAAAAAACTAACCCAAAATTGGCAATCAAAGGTGAGGGTCATGGGAAGGAGTAATTTCTTGAGGCCATCAACAACATCTATTCAACACCGTCGTGTCTCGATGTTTACCTGGATTTAGAGGTAAGCATAGAAGAATGGAGGTAGGCCACAAAGGCTATGAACGAGATTGATCCTCAAGAGGGTGATCTGGAACAAAGAGATTCATGAGTTCGAAAGTCTGGTCCTAGTCACATGTATGTGTACACACACATACATTTCATGTATTTCTAAGCAAAACTTCTAGCCCAAGTTTAGTTTTGGTTATTAACCGAACCAAACCAAAAATCGACAATCCAACCGAATAAACCAAACCAATCAACTAAAAAATGATATTAATAAAATAGATCAACCTACGACTTCGACTTTAATTTCAATTTCGATTGAAGCTAATAACCGAACCGTACACATCCACGACAGTGTATGTATTCCCCGGGTCATTTCACGATGAAAATTAATGTCTGTTTTAGCTATAAATTACTAACTTTAAAGATAAGGGTTTTGTTTTGTTTTTATTTTCTTTTCTTTTTTCGTAATGGTGCATTATTTACACCACCAATGTACATCTTTCTTTTGTTTAGACATGTTTTATACTTATGAATTAGTTAATCGGATCAAAATTAATAGTTATATAACACATAACTAAAAGTTGGTTATGGGGATAAACTTTTGAATATAAAATTATAGTTTTATCAGTGATATGAAATTCATGAGTGCAATGGTCAAGCATCATATCATTGGTGTTTTTGGCAAGCATAGGATGCCCACCTCAAATCGCTCATTTTACTTACTTTTTTTTTTCTTTTTACACAGAAAGGGAAACCATAAATATTGTTTATGTATTAGTGTGCAAAATCCTTTTTGTACTCAACAAGTCTAAAAGTGGTATAGAAATCAAAGACCATTGACCATTTTGTTGAATGAAACTAAATTAATAATGATACATATTTTTGTCTTCTAATATGTATATATATACCCTTTTTTGATGATGACCAGTTATCAAAATCTCTCATTTGTTGAAAATTAACGTCTTAAAATAACCGAAAAATTTATAGTTAGCAAACCCTATATATTATAAATATTACAAGATTTATGCACAAGTTAATAAAAATTTTCAATTACTTTAACCTACTTTATTTGTTAGTTATTCAATTATTTATTAATATTTTTTTTCAAAATTGAATTGGAGACTATGTTTATTTTATATGTAATTGTGATTAATGTTAATATGATTTTTTTTCATAAAATGAAGTATTTAAGTAGCAAAAGATTATTAACAATCATGTGTTCTAAAGCAGTATCATCGTTGTAAATTGTAATTGTAGTTATAGCCGTTGAAATAAAACGTGGAGAACAATTTTGGTATAAGAAAATTATAAATCTAACTTTTTTAACCATTAAAGTTATAAATATGTCTTTATAATACTGAAAATCACAAAATAGTTAAAGATTTATACTTCCGTGATTTTGTGATTCTCTTTCGAAATTACATTGCATTAAAGTTATAGCCGTTACAACATTAATTTGAGAACATCAAACCGACCTAGATTTCTTTGGTTCGATAGGTTACTACGTTATCCTACCAACAATTTGGCACCAAGTCCAATTGTCATACTAACATTCATAGGTTTAAAACATACAAGCGGTAACCAGAAAGAATAAAAAACAAACATTCCAAAACTCAAATGAAGATATGCAAATAAGAAGCAATGAATCACTTATAAGTATTGCAACACTTGCCTCAAATTTAAGTTTCGACACCATCATCAACGCTTCATGGTCTTCCCGTTGGAACGTTTGTCATAACACAAATGTTTCGGTTTTATATCAGGAATGAGTGTCACCCTCACCCTTTCGGGCATCTTTGTTACTCTTTTGAACAGATTTCTTACCCATTTTACCTTAATCTTTTTCCTAATTTTAGCTAGCTCCTTTTGCTAGTTTCTTCTTTCTCTAACTCCTCAAGCCGTTCTAAAATGTCAGGATCTACAAAACGGTATACGTTATGTCCATCAAGGATTTCTAGCATGTTATCTTCTTTCCATTCATTGTTTGCAAGAAGACAGTGTTTCTTCAAGCTAGCAGAGTATACACCCACACCTCCATTTTTTCTGATGTAAAAGGGAGAAAATAAAAGCAGGTTAAAAAAGTTAGAAAAAAAAATAAATAAATAAAATTACAAGAATACCCCTCATGTAACATTGAATTTTAATGGTATTGGAGGTTAGGATGAATTTGGCAACAATTTATAAACCGTTGTGGTCGAGGTGAGAAAAAATTAACTATTTTGGATGTATTTGGCAAAATTAGCCGAATCCCACGGACAATTTTGACAAATTACTCTAAAGCATGTATTCTAAACTTGTAATATCTTTACTTAAGGTTGTGTAATGGTTTCATTAAAAGTGGTGTTATGTTACCGTCACGTAGGCGGATGGATTCCACTTTTCACACTTAGTAAATGTGTGTAATGGTTGGACATGGAAACTAAGCAAAAGGAAAAAAATGAGTGTGAAGTGTGCCAAGGAAAAAAAATGAGTGTGAAGTGTGCCACCCCTTCACCCCACGATCGTTTTTTCCACACCCTCCACCCAACACAAACTAGAGGTCCGAACTCGTAACATCTATACTTAAGGCTACGCGTAATGGTTTCACAAAAAGTGGTGCTGTGTTACTACCATGTAGCAGAATGATTCCACTTTTCACACTCACTGAATGCGTGTAATGGTTGCATGTGGAAATTAAATAAAAGGGAAAAAATGAATGTCAGGTGTGTGAATGTGGTTGGTCCAAAAATGAGTCAAGAGCCACCCTCCGCCCCACACTCGTGGTTTGCCCTAAGCCTCCGCCCAAATCACGCTTGCGGGAGGGTGTTCAATGTCCGAATGGGATGAGTTGGTAATGGGAGTGAGTCCATTACACATAGTCTAATAAATAACTAATTGGTTGTTCTACGTGTTACAATCTTATAAGCTCAAGTATTTTTTCTCGCTTCTCTTATTTCACTTATTCGTATTTTATTTTTTATTTTTGTATATACATCCATCCTCAGACTATCGTTTTATAACTTCTAAGCCTTCAATATTAACTACTGAATTTTTCATTATTAACCACGTGAAACACGAGTTTCTAACCTATATAATGGAAAGGCTAACCACCTCTAAGGCCACCATCAACAAATAACAAGGGTCACGACCAATGGTCATATATGATATCATATCATAATTAATAATTAGTTAAAAGCATTCAGAGGTTTTATATTCACATTGTATTATACGTACAAGTGTAGTTATAAGACAACACTATACATGACTAAAATTTAAACTAATCAATAACCACATAAAAACAAAAAATATGTAGTCATGTAAGACAAAATATATGTCTAAAAGCATATCAAATAAGCTCCATAGTGACATATAAATATTTTAGCGAACTATTGAAATCGATTAGCAGTGAAGTGATATGACCAAGTAATTACAAAAAAAAGGTTATAACGTACTTTAAAATTTTAATACGTCTTTTTAACGACGAATTTTTTTAATCTCTGTTGTCTGTGGGACATGAACCCACAATCTCCCTCTTCTAAACCCAGGTGCTTTCTATAAATATGGCAACGTGACAATTCGTTAACAAACAAGTGTTTGAATGACCTCAAACACACGAAAAAGGTTGATAATTTGAACAATTTGTCTAACTATTTCGTGTCTATTTTAGTTTTAAATAACAGAAACACAAAAAATCAGCATATTAATATAATAAAAAATTTAAAAAGTAAAAAAAGTTGAAAGCAAGACATAATGGTGGTTCAATATCAGACCTAACCATAAAGAAGAGAGTCAAAAGACTCAAAGCTATTGAAACCAATAATGAGTAGCACAACCACCCTTTCACCAAAAGATTTTTGGATTTTAGTTTTCAAAATGATAAATAACATTTTTTAGTATTGTACAACTTTTTTTGGTTAAAGCATCTTCTATGTATGATGTATCCAATTTCAAATGCACCATGTCAATTAACACCTCTTAGTTTTACTCATCCTTCAAACATACTCAGTTTTCTCTAATACTACGTCCACTTTCAAACACCAACTAATATATTTATATGTGTGTGTAAAAGGGGCCAACCACTGTTCCATCTGTTGATGTTGGACTTCCGGACGATCAATGTACAACCTTTCAGACGGGTCCTCCAATGGGGAGTTTGGATTTCATACTCGCCATGTGCGCGTTTCGTTTTATCCCATTGAAGGTGCTCTTATAATCATGTTCATGGGTGCTCATTTTTCAAATAAACTAACACTCCGGAAAGTTTTCACTTTTTTATGCCCAAGTTGTTAACAAGGTTTGTACCGCGAGACTCGAACCCACCCTTAAAAGTAAGATTTTTAGGACATTGAGGAAGCACGATGTGCCATGAAGAGGCACGATTGTGCTTGTGCTAGGCATAACCATGTTTAATTCGAATGAAAAAACCACTACCATGCCAAGTATGAGGCACGATCGTGCTTATGTTTCAGCGGCAACAGGATCCTTCGGGTTTACATTATAACCTGCTTGAACCAAATATACCATTTCCAGACCCAATATTCCAACCCATTTTGTTTATTTGCCAGCTTACACACCATCCGGCCTCACCTCTTTCTTTACACTCTCTCACTCCCAAGCTCCAAAGATATCTCTCTAAGTTCTTTTTCGATAATTCAGTATGTAGTTTAAATTTCTTGAGCATCCCCAATGTATCCCGGTGGACATAAGTAACTACGATGCGCATTAGAAGAGTCGTCTTGGAGGGTTTTGTTTTGTCTAGGTCCAGATAGTAGTGGATCATGGGATGTGTGTTTCAACTCTCACACAACACTACACACACTAGATTATAATACATATAAGAAAGGATAAAAATATATTTACATAGAGTTTAAGTAATTACAACTCTTAAAACATATGGTACAATAATTTAACACGTATTGCTAACTTTTAAACTAACTTCTCACCCACAATTTTTAAATAGACATAAATGTTTCATACTTAATAAGGAGGACACACATCTAATACATATGTATCTTTATTACATTATAGTACACATAAGGAGGACACAAAAGTAATTTACATAAATTTAAGAGTTTAAGTAATTACAACTTTTAAAACATTTAATACAATCTTTTAAAACATATTGTTCACTTTTAAACCAATTTAAAATCACGATTTTTAAATGATTATTACTTTTTCATATGTTGAGAAATTTCTTTAAACTACATCATAAAAATGAGCGTTTTATTTTCTTTAGTTTGAATATGTTATTGCTATAGTTTTTTTAATTAAAAAAATTACATGTTACGTGATTAAGGATGTTTATGTTCTCCATCGCATTACAAGGACACTCTTCGAATGTATATGTATTTATTTGTTGTCATTTTTAAATTACGTTTGAAAAAGTAATTAGGGTTGGTGAAAAAATATATGATTTGGAAGGATGAGTAGAAATTTGATTTGTAACCTAAAGTTGTGTGTTTGTAAACATCCGAATATATTTAACATTGGATATGCTCTTATTTCAAAACAGTTAACCGATTTTAATAAGCAATCTAAATTTACAATTGCTTGCTTAATAACTTCTAAAAATAATTAGGCTATAAGGTGTGGAAGAGGATAGTCATTTAGGGATGATCCGTCACGTAGGTGACCACGTAATCGAGTGTGGGGATGAGCCCCAAGGGATGAGGCAAGGGTGTGGTGACGATTCCCTTTATATACACATATGTATGTATGTATATGTATATGTGTGTGTTTGGATAAGGAAGAGAGCGACGTCGAGCACGGCTTGGGGAGAACGAAGACGACGGGACTGACCAGGGGCGGTGTGGACGGGCCTCCACGGAGATCGACGGCCCTCTGCCGTCCCCCATACCGCGTAGCCTAGTAATAATTATTGTAGTTGAAAGGATTACAACCTTGCCATATCTCACGCCCCTTAAAAACTAGCGATGACAACTTCTGATATAATCCAAAATAAATTGTGAAAATAATAAGGTTTTGGGTTAACTAGGGTAACCGTAAACACATTAATCCGAACACGACACGTTTAATAGACGGTTCCTCGGTACATAAGGTTTTGTTGGTAAAACCTAATATTTATGTATTATTTTAATGTAGTTAAATTCTTATACTTGTTTAAATTTGTCAAAAAAGCTGATAAAATAGGAAAATGTTCTATTAAACTTGTTGAAAATTTTAGTTAAGATGGTAATTATATTTATTATTATCATTAGCCCCAACCAACTACTAGACATGACAACCTTCGCAGGGAGGAAGGGGGATTAAATTGTGAAAATGTGGTTAGTTAGTATCGTTTGGTGTTGTGATTATGGATAATGAGTGTGGTTGGTTTCATGATTAGAGGTGTGTAGATGTATAGTCGATTAGGGGTGGGGGTTGCAGAATCTTTTGGTACTTTCTTAAGTTTTTACATAAATAAATTGAATAATATTAATATTAGCACAGTCGAGATAAAATTTTGTGAAAACAAAAAAATAAGAACTTTTATGATTTTTTAGGTTAATCAAACCAATCAGAATTTTTGGTCACTTTACCCGGGTGTGTGTGTGGGGGGGGGGGGGGGGGGGGGGGGGGGGGGTTGTGTGTACGGTCCTCCAGGAGATTGACGCCGTTAATTTCTTAACTGACCCATTGGAAGGGAGATCTCCATTCGAACAACTGACATTCTGGTCTTTGGATGACTAGGAGGAAAACATGCATGTGTGGATCTAACAGGGTTTCCCCGCTTGTGGGCTTAGGGGGTAGTACTTTCATGGTGGGTTAGACTGCTTTTAAAGGCTGCTTTGGGTAAAGTGACTAAACACGAGAAAGCGTGCATTGACAACCACCATGTGTTTATCCCTTTGCTTTTGATACTTTTGGTTTCCTGGCGCGAGAGGTCTGTGGACCCACTTAGTTGAGTTCAAAGGATCATGCATAGTAATGTTATAACCCTAAGATCTATGGACGTAATTTTTAAAAGACTTAGTTTTGCTATTAAAAAATAGGTAGCGGCGCAACTTGTTTACCATCTATCTCGATGTAAATTCATAAACACATAAAAGTAAATTTACAAACTATATATAAAAAATATTAAAACGGTTATTATATACTAAAGGTGAAAAAAAAAGTAAATAAGAATTCATACCTACGTAACACTACTAACGTGACAAAATGTGAGGCATTCGGGGACGTCCGATAAAATTGGAACGATACAGAGAAGATTAGCATGGCCCCTGCGCAAGGAAGACACGCACAAATCGAGAAATGGTCCAAATTTTGCCCTGACAATATAGGCTAGTGACATCTTGAGGGTGAGATAAGGCTTAGGGACCATTAGGTCCTTGCTTTAGTCCCCACAAAGGGATATTTCCTAAATTTATTGGTTCCTTCTGAATTTGTGTATATGCATTATTGTCTAGTAGAAATGGATATGATCAAATGATTTTACTGATGATACAATAATACCTAGTGATTCGTGAGTGATCCAATTTGCATTATACATCTATATTGAGTTAAAAGTAAAATTAAAAAGAAAGAAAGAAAGGAAGGAAGTTGACTGTCATCAAAATTACGAAGACAAAGAAAGAGAAGAGATGTATTTGCATTGCACGCTTGGGGTGGGGGCGGTGGGTGTGCTAAATAAATAATCACCATTCATTCATTCATTCATTCATTTCTCTATTTATTATCTTTCTTCCCCCGTGCTCTCTCTCTCTCCCTCTCACTCTCCCCATCTTCATCTTCATCTTCATCCTCTTCAACATTCTCCCATTTACATTCTTTCCAGGTTATTCTCTCTCTTCCCTTTCTCTTTTCATCATCAACATTCATCTTTCTATCTTCTTCTCTCACATAATTCCATAAATTTCCCTGCTTTTTTCCATTTCCTTCATGGGTTTTGCACAAAAACTCATTTTCTTGGATGTTTGATAACCTTGAATTGATCCCAATATGTATCTTAATGAATGTAAACAATAATCCAGATTAAAAGCAGCCTTAGTTTGATCCAATATAAGTTTTGAGATGGAAATTAAAATCTGTCGGAAATCGGAAAAGGTAACCGAAAGAGGGGGGGGGGGGGGGGTAACTATATGAACATGTTCTGAAAGTGTGTTTGGATATGGAATTGAGCTAATTACTGTGATTTACATAGATTTGAGTGTTTGGGTACAAGTGATTAAGATTCTATGCTGTTGAGTTTGAAGATAAACGGTTGATTTGATAATTAAATTGGTTATAAGATCATGATAAGTGTCTTCATATGTATTGCTTCAGGTATTACTTATAAGAGGTTCTGTATCTAATATGCATCTTGTTTTAATCTGTTTTTTTGCAGGTTCAAACTTCAAACAGTAAAAACTGAATAGATAATAACGTGGCGTTAATATCTCGTTACAAAGAGCATGCGGTGGTATTGCTTATCTGTAGACGTTTACCGTAAAATCATCTCTCTGAATCTCTATTGTCGGGTGATTCTGTAAAACCTGTTGAATCCATTGATTTACTTTATGTTATAACCCTTTTCATAGCAACCATTTACAAAGTTTCATCCATGGGAACTAATTTATTCATCGTTATTCCTTGCTACTGTCGCTGGATTAGCTGAACACCAAATCGCGTCGTGGTTTAGTCTTGTTTCGATTAAAAATCGAATCTTTTTTAGTTCTTTGAAAATCTTGTTTGGGTTATCTTCTTGGATTGTTTGTCAAGATCTTCAGGGGATTAAAACTGATTATAAGGGTAGGGAAAAAGTAGTTATGGTGTGTCTATCAGCTGGACAAACAAGATTTCGGGCTTTGAAACATTTAAATGGAACCGCTGGGAGCGCCACCATAATTGTTAAAGTTATAGCATGCTTTCAACCTCTTCAAGATTGTCAGGTTCGCTGCAGTTTTATTTTCTTGTTAAATTTATTGTTGTTTGATTTCTTATTTTTATATTTAGGACATAACTGTTAATGGCAAATAGCGAGCACTATTTATAATAGTGATACACTAGATTTTAAAAAAAAAATTAAATGTATATTATATCAAAATATCATGGTATATACACTATTTTACATGTATATTTAACAAAAACCTAAAATCCGGCTATCTTATAGCTAGCTATATTTGATCGCTATGTATATTTAAGAAAAAAGATGAAATCCCGCTATTTATCGCTACATACCCTGTAGCAACCTTCGAACTATATACTACGCTATTTGCTATAGCGACCATAGCGACCGCTATTGACAACTATGTTCAGGAATTGGATTCTTGATAACTTTTTGATGTGTCATGTTTGTCTTTGAATCATATTCTGTTTCATGTTTGTGATATTCGGGACAATATGAATCTGATGTGCTCTTTTTGTGGGGATGTTTTATCTTTTCAGGCCGAATACTTCCGTCATTTGCTTAAACCTGTAACGTAGTTCTGTTTTTTCTCTTCGCGATCATATTAAGCAGTGGATTATTTAGTTGTCGTTTTTTTTAGAAGTTTCAGAAATCTATACACACGCCCACACAATCGTTCATCACGTGGTAAGTTTTCTAATATCATGTTCATAAAAGTTAAATTCTTTTAAATCCAATTGGTTTCATTATAATAAAAGATACCCTTTTCAGGTGAATTTTTTAAACTTAATGGAAAAGGGTTTGAATTCTTGGTCCCGAGACCAGAATATCGATTGGCAATCATTGAATCCGAATTTATCGAGCGCCCAATTCGGTTTAGGGCCTCGAGTTGCCTTCCCGTCTTTTGGGAATTTGGTTTCCCCACCCGTTTACCATGAACCCTGTGATTGGTTCTATGGCTTGCCAAGATACCGCCAGGGTATTGTCCCGACGGTCAACTCTATAGTGAAAGAAGTCAAAGAGAAGCTTCCGGAAGCAAGCCCTGTTGTGGCTCAGGAAGTGAACGGGTTACAAAAGAAGTTTCTTGTGTTTGATCAATCGGGTGATCAAACAACTATGATGTATGGTTTGGGTGTCAGGCCCGGGCCCTCCTCGACCCGTTCCCAATTTCCTTCGTTGGATAAACCAAAACCGCAATTTGGATCACACACAATTTTTATTGATAAATAGTTGAAGAAAATGGTGGAAATGATTCACAAAGTGAGATGCGAGAGGATACCGCAGAACTTAATGCATTGCTGTACTCCGACGATGATTATGATGATGAAGACGAAGATACTGATGATGAAACGAGTACGGGCCATTCCCCTTGTTCCATGACGGGTGGACAAAAATGGGAACTTGAAAGTGGCGAAGAAGAGGAAGTTGCGAGTTCTGGGGGACCCTTGAAAAGACGTAAGAAAGAAGACGTTGGTAGTCTTGTAAATTCACTCGAGGACACTGCAAGTTCAGGGAAATCTGGTATTAACTGTTCGGTGAATGGAGCGTTCGAGGGAGAATATGATAACATTTCGTGTGGTGATAAGAATTTAAGAATAGCGAAAATGAAGGAGACTATAAGTGTGCTTCAAAATCTGATTCCCGGTGATAAAAACGGCAAAAACGCAATTATGGTAATCGATGAAGCTATTCATTACTTGACAAGTTTGAAGGTGAAAGCAAAAGCTTTAGGGCTTGATTCTCTAAGATGTTAAAAATGCTTGTACTTATTTCCGTTATACCGTCCTACGATAGTGTTACGACAGCAGAACAGTGAATTTGGTAACTTTGATGTGGGGTTGTGATGACAAACAAGAATTGGGCATAAAGTTGAAGATTTGATGAAGATATAGTTTGGTACCCATCTAGGGATAGTAGATGTATGTAGGTGCATTTTGGTAATTTTGGATGTGGGATTGTGACAAAGATCAAGATGAAGATCTGGGCATAAAGTTGAAATTTTGATGATCCTCAAGTGCATAAAAAGTAAAAACTACTGTGTTATGATTAAAAAGGCGGGAGAATTTGGTAATTTTGATATGGGGTAGTGATGAAAATCAAGAATTGGGTATAAAGTTGAAAGCTTTGTGAAGAGAAAGTTAAAAAAAACCATCAAAGCATGCTCAAGTGTTTTCTTGAATGATGGAATATGATCATTGATTTGAACCACCGTGTGTTGTTGAGTTGTAGGGACAATCTAGTAACTTTGTGTGTGGTGTGTGCTTAGGTTGGGTCCCTTGTTGATATTGTCTTGTTTTCTTGTGTCTGCCATGCCCGCCACCGAGCACCACCCCTGCCGGTGGCCACAGTTGATGGTCCGAAGATGTTGAAATACTGTTTATTTTTTCGCATTGATATTGCTGTATAAATTTGATATTGTATATGTAACTTGTTTGTACGTGAAAATCTGTCTTTTGTCTTGCATGGAGTATTATAAATATTACTGGCCAATGCGTCTTGACTTTTTACTGGTTTAACACTTAATGATTCAGACTGTTTGTTTCGACATCTATGTCTGAATGGTTCAGACATTTGCATCTGAATGGTTAATCGTTATACCGAGTCTGAATTGTTAAGATCTCTTATCTGAATTGATCAGACATTTGTCTCTAACGATCAAGTATTATATTGGCTCTTAATGGTCAGACATCTTGCTGGTTCAACACTTATTGGTTCAGACCTCTTACTGGTTCAGCACTTACCCATTCAAAAGTTGTCAAACCACCCTTAATATATTAGTTTCCAAGGCTAACTCAAAAAATGAAGGCTAGCTAAGTTGGCAAGGATTCAACGAGTTAGTTCTGAGGCCAAGGGACGTTTAGTTCCGGGTTCGATCCACGCAAGTGTTGATATTTGGGCGTGTTTACCTCTTGGGACGAGAGCCAGACACCAAGTGGTAATAACCCACTGGGCCAGGCACTAGGCTCGAACCCGGGTTCGTCTCCGCGTAGGACGTCCTTGGTATTTTACGTGCACACTACTGCGTTACATGTCGTTCAAATAAAATGACAAAAGTCACCTACTAACATATTAATTATACATATAGAAGCTATGTATAATTTTTTTTGGTCCTGAAGATGTCCTTTTTTTTACTTGTTTTTCACATTTACTTTTCGTTGCTACAAAATGTCTATGAACTGGGGCGTTTCCGCCGGTGTATTAAGGTCAGACGTGGTGCTTATGTTCAATGAGATCGTGCCAATGCCCAAAAACGTTGGTATATTTAGTAATGTTGGCATCTTTGACGGTGCTTCTGTAGTCGATGTCACAGACGGGCGTTGCCACTCCCACATAACTTTATGGGCGCCCGACTATATTTGTTTTTTAAACAAATGTTAGGGGGCATAGCTACCCATTTTTTTGTTAATGTATAGTATTTTTTTGTTAACACTATTAGTATATGAATAGGTCAGAGATAGAGCGTGTTTGGTTTACTAAAAAGACACATCTTAATAGTTCATTAAGCTTCTTAATTGGTAAGTTTTAGAAACATGTTGATCAATTCAGATACTGCATCTTAATCGACCAGGCCTCCTAATGGCTAAGCACAATGTCGCCAAACATTCCCTTAATTTTTTAGTTGCTTTAAATACGAATTCAAGTTTTACACATTAGAGTATTACTTTGTAACAACTAGACAAGTCCCCCTAAATGAGTGGACGGAGTCCATCAAGAAAGAGGTCCACGTGTAACCATACCGCTCAACGTTGTACAAACGCTCGGGAAAGAAGTTGGAGAATATTCAGGAGGGAGCCAGAACCTTGTAACTTGTAAGAGACACCCCCCCCCCCCCCCCCAATGTGAGTACTCCAAATTTGATTCGGAAGTTTCCTTTGAACCGACACAATAGTTTGTTGAAAATTTTTGCATGGTAATAAACACAATACATTGTAATATATGTATTGGTTATTCATGCTACTAATATGATGAGTTGGTGTTACACCCATCGGAGTAAAATAACATTATTTTGGGTTAATTATTAAGAAAATTATTTATTTCTTGATGTCGATATCCATGCATGCGCTAAGGAGAATAATGGTGATGTGCTTTATTTCAATTGAAAGTGATTTTTGTTGACTTTGCGATTACTTTAAAAAACAAATTTGTTTATAACTTACATGCTTCAAAAACAAAATTACATTAACATAAACATAAGAATATAATATTATTGTCATATTAAACAAATAGTTTCTGTAGATCGAAGAGAAATCTCATGATGTTTATTTATTATTTATTATTATATTTAAGTTAACTTCACTAAAAGACACACCCGAAACCCACACAGGGCCGGCAAAAAGATACAACCACCTACTTTTAACCAATCAATCTAAACTAAATGCTTTTTCTTCGATCTATCTTTTAACCAAAGAAAACCGAAAGACTTAATGTTCGCCATAATATCATCACTCTTGCCCTTCCATTTGAAAACAATTTCGCATTTCGAGCCTTCCATAAACACCAACACCCTAGCATAACCAGCCCTTTAATCACTATTTTCTTTTCATCCTTCCTAAGCTCGCAAAACTTGTGGAAGTTCCGAAGGTCCTTAAAGGAAAAAAAGCAAACAACGGAGGGAGACGAGACCACAAATAACCGAAGAGATGTCACACCCTCATCGTTGGTTCACAAGGTGATTGACATATTCCTCGACTTCCCCGCAAAGCACGCACTTTATGTCCCGAATACGAATGTTTCGTTTAGACAGCGCCTTCCTTGTTGGGATTCTGTCTTGAGCAGCCCTCCAAACAAAAATATTGCATTTGGTAGGAAGCCACTTGCTCCATTTAACTACGATATTACTATCCAACACCTCGTCGATAAATGATTCTTAACCAAAGTAGATTTAGTGTGCTAGATTTTTTTACTAGATTTTTTTTGTTGTATTTTAAGAAAATAAAATGGTGAGAACTTGTGTTTTAGAGAAAAGATACCTTTGGACCTAGAAAAGCTTATACATTTCTACACAATAATAAGAAAATTAAGATGTGAGAGACACTTAACAAATATGAAATGAGTGGATTTGGAGATTTGAATTGGAACACTTTGTTTTCACCTTTTTTTAGTGGGTATCAAAAGCTACTTTGGATTGACTTATGGTTACATGTCCTTTGAAATGGTTTTGGGCTTGGGCCAATCCAGGCTAACATGCACAAATGATGACTTTTTAAGTTGCTTTCTCTTGGCCCAACAAACACAACCAGACCCAAACTTAAGTAGCTTTCTCTCGGCCCAACAAACACATCTGGTAGAATAATATACCATTAAACAGAAAATTGATCCTACCAGATTTGTTTAACCAGATAACATATTATAAAATTTATATAAACTAGTTTTTGGAACCCAAGCATTGCCGTGGGACCACTAAATCTAGTCATATTTGGCAGAAAGATCTAACACCATCATAAGCGACGGCAAGAAGATATCAATAAATTTCATAATGTTAGGCGAGTGCTTTGTACAAAACAAAATCCCGGATACAAATAATGATCATAAACACTCTGTTTGCGTTAAGTTCAAAAGCAGATTGATTTTTGTTTGTCATTTGAGTTTGAATGATCATAAACACTCCGTTTCCGTTAGTTCTTGAATTATCTCTTTTCTTTCCATTGTATGTTGACCTGATGCCTTTATCCAAACCTTTTGGCATGTTGGAATATTACCCACCCCCTTCAATATGGATCATGGATCGTAGTGATTGATGTATAATCTTTGACATTTTCATGAAGAAAGTATTCTATTGGCATGTAAAGTTTTCTTAAGACAACTGTCAATGATGGTCGTGTGATAAAAAGAAAACGAATCCATTCCATGTACTTGTACGGAATGCAAATTGAAGGACATAAAGGATATCCAATATCATTTGGTTGAACATGGTTTTATGTATAATTTTACTTGTTGGTCAAAACATGGGGAATCACTTGCTAAACTTTGCGCAACATCGGCTATTTAGTCGGTAACAATGATCCATACGTTAGTTACATTGTAAACGAGAACAATGATAATTTTAAATGACATGTGATGTGACTTTGTGGGTGACGATGATCATGAAAACAAGATGAAAAGGTGCAATGCAAAACAACGGAGTTACACTAATCGTCGTTCCGTCGCAATTTCCTTATTTGTATCCACGTTTGAATCTGTCGCGGAACACAGATAATGGCTCACTAGCATTTACTATGTTTTCAGATATTATTCGTTAATTTATTATTTTTTTATTACTATATTATTGTCGTTATTAAGCAAAAACTAGGTTTTAACCAGTGTGCGTTACGCGACACTAAGCCGAATTGTTCTCCTCTTTATAACATCAACAGGATCTTAGGAACAAAAGACCTAGAGAAAACCAACCATCTAGAAATAAAACGTATTACTCTAAATCTAAAAACAAAATCTTCAAATTCTCCTTCATAAGTCAAAACAAAATAATTAACCCAACCCAACCCCTCTTATACAATAAATATATGTCTCGTGTTCAAAGAATTGAACTTAAATGAACTCTTGCATATATAGTGGTTAGGGCCTAGGGGCTTTTGCATAAAAGGGATAATGTGTAGGACACTCGTGTTCGTTCCACAACCACCAATTTTTTATTCTTATTTTTTTAATAGATCTCTTAAATATGTAAACTTAACGATTGATTATTTATTTATTTATTTATTTATTTTGTGAATATCATTAGGAATACTAGTCGTATTCGCGCTTCATTTGCAAATTATACTCTAATACAATTACCAACTTAAGATTTGTGCCCTGGATTTAAAAGTTAAAATATTATACTCTTATACAAATAGGTTGCATCTTTTTTTTAAACATCGTGTCCATCAGTGTAAGCCCCTCTCGCGTCGGATAGTAATTTATGCTTCACAATACATCGGTTAGTTTATACCCTGCGTTTGACTTTCAAATTAATAAAACGGTGTAATTTACCTTCATGTGAGTGATTTCATCTATAATTAATTATCACCACTGTGTCCATAAAGAAAACGCTGCTTTAGGATTTATCCTTTTAATGCATATATTGATTGCATCACCATCAACATCAGCATTCCATAAATTAGCCACTAATTGACTTTCAAAAAGTCAAACTCCCTAAATCAACTTCTGGCCAGATTCCTTCTAAAACCTTTTTTTTTAATGGCGTCCTTTTTAATCTGAATTCCTTGAATATATTCATGTCCTTTAAAAAATCAAATACACGACGATGTAGATACAATAGAAAATTGAATTTATGAAAAAACAATCTGTTATTCATGATTCATGTGAATCCTTATACGATTTTAAATCAAAAATTCTGATCGGGTTGTTTTTGAGTGGAACCCGAATCAGTTTTGACAATTTTTTTTGTTTTTATCTAATTTTCAGTAGGTTCGAAAAAACAGAGATTAATAAAAGTTAATTGATATGAATAAAAGGATTTTAGAATGGTGAAAGACACAGGCTAATTGGTTTCAAATTAGCAAACATAAAATTACATTGTATCTGCTTTGATTTTTCTTAACTTATGCACCTTACTTGCTGATTAGAAATTTTATGTGATGTTCTAATTTGACGATAGGCCTCGAGAAAAACATCATAAACTCAAAATGAAATCGATTACATAATATGTAGTAAATTGTTCAGATTCTCGGGTTGGTTTGAATCACACACCCTTACATTAATACTAAAAGATATAAGAATAAAACAATCCAACTTAAATTGAAGTTTAATTTTGTTAGCACAATAATTTAAATATTGATTTAAACAACATACACTATCGTTACATATGTTGTACTTTTAAGGGTTGTATTTTGTCTATATACATATAATTGCTTTCGTAATTTTCCTGTCTACTTTAAAATAAGGAATCTTTAATATAATCTCTACAAACAAAATGTCAAAAAGACATCAAAATTAAAGATTTGACATAATATGAAAAATGTCAAAGATATGGATAATTGGAGTAATTTATGATATTAGACTTGACTAATAAGAGTATCGTTTAGACTTTAGATCCTTTGAAGACAACCTTAAATAGAAAAAGGTAAGGGACATAGAAGAGTTATGCAAATCAACAACATTAGGGTTTCCATTAATACCTAAAATCCTCACATGCAAATGATGTGTAAGCATAGAACTTGTCTCCTTGTCTAAGTCTTTGCATTAGATACACTGGATTTTAATTTCACTCTTTATATTATGTGGGAAACATGTAAAAGGAAAATAGGCTATGTTAATTCTCTTTTAATATGACAAATACAAGCATATTATATATACCCACTTTAATAAAACAATACAACTTTAAATGAGATGCACACATACTAGAAACCAACACATGGATGTGACAACACAAGAAAATAATATGGACTTTTGCCTGATTGAATTGGGTTGTAGCTATTAGTGATTGAGGAGGGAGGACAACCCCACATGTTAGAAAATGGGTATAAAAAGCCACTCACAAACATAGATACAAATATGTACAATCGATAGTTTGAAAGATACAATCATACAATTCTGGCCTAAATAAGTTTAATTTACCCGCACCCACGAATGATATAAATACTATTGTGCTTTGTCTTTACTCAGTCATGAATAAACAATTACGGTATATATAAGATAAAATCAAATAATAGTTGATCGAAATGTAAAAATTGACGTGGACAAATATTCTACTCGTTATGAACATAAATATGACAAAAATGCAAATGTTATAAACTTTTTGTTGCTATATGATGATTGCGATAAAGCTACTTGTTTGGACTATCGTAAATCATACAAGACAAGACCATTATGTTTATGCACCCTGGAACAAGATATAACATGTATGGTGTGTGATCAAGTGACGGTTTTCACATATAGGGCATAGTCGCAATGTTTCAGTTGTTCACTTTTGTACATGAACAAGTTGTTATAAGTTCGTTGATTTTATAGACCACGTCCGACCTTGATAAGTTCGTTAATTCTATTGTAGACCAAGATCTGCTTGTTTCATATCTACTTACACAAAATGGTGGATTTGATAATTAAAGAGCATTTTAAGCTTAAATGCCCTATATATATTCAAGAAGTTACTGCATTTTTTTTCTTGAAACTACTCAAAGTGAGTTTACTTTTTTATTGTTTGTAATAAAATTCCTTTATAAATAGAAAACATTTTACTATATTTCAATACACAATCCCTTTATTTCATTAATCATGTGTAAAATGTTAAATTTGTTTAATATTAGTTTTACGTAACAAACACAATGAGTGTCTTTTAGGTCGTTGAGAACATTCATTATTATGCATTGATGAATGAATAGATACCAGAGCTGATTAAATGACGACTCAAAGGAATAGTATTTATATCATCGTCAAATGTGTTGAATGAATGTTTCAAACTCTTGTATATTTACTTTTCAGAAATTATTATAAATGGTGTATCATATTAAAAACTATATTATTACAATTATTTTTTAAATTTTTTCAATCAAAATTTAAGATATGTACCACGTTTAATTTGCTTGGCCCAATCTTTCCTCATTTTCGTATATTTCTTTTTCAGTTGACCTATTTAATATGTTAATATTTAAATTTTAATTCGATCAATTTTCTCATATAAATGAATTAATTATTACATATATCGAAACATTATACAACCACTCCTAGTATCTGTAAACTATGGTTTGTCACCGACAACCTTCATGTGTATATATATTATTTTTCCTTCTCATTCTTTCTTCCAATGCCTCACAAATAATTCCCCAAACATTATAACATGATCCCATCAAGTGCATGCACCAAATAAATACTATGCTTCCTAGTAGTCAACTATATCCAAACAATTCTTGCATAATTATATTGTTAACTAACTTATTTAAGTAAAAAAAAATATACTATTAAATTTGTTCTTGCGTAATTATATTGTTAACTAGGGAAAAGATCAAATAGGAAATTTGTTTTGGGTAGGAAGTGTAGGAATCCATATGATATTGACACGTGTCTTTTATAATTTAAGGGAAAGGCATTTTAGTCTTTTAACAATATATAAACCTGCAACTACCACCATCATTTACCAAGAAGACAACGACGGTGATCCCAGAACTTCATAAACTGACGATGAAGAAGATGATAAAGGTGAATTCACATTAACGATTCATCGACGGTGCTTGAAACCGGTAATACCAGTTACGATTTCCTCTTATGATCAAAGTTTGTCATTCATTATACCGCCGGAGAATGAGAAGAAATCCGACGACGAACGTCGGATCTTGACAAATTCCAGGATGTTGTTCGAAGGTTAGAAGCAGTTTATGTGGCCTTTTTTATACATTAATTTATGTGTAATCTTTCAACCTTTAAGGGCCGTTTCGTCTTTAGTAGGATTGGTTTTGCAATTCAAAAAGGGGTTGCGGCGCAGCTTGTTGCCCATTTACCTGCCACTTGTTTGTAATTTGTTACTTTGGTATAATTTAGATACAATTCTAGAAAAAAATTTATGTGTTAAAAAGTTATTTGTAAAACGTAATTATAGATATATGATGACCAGAATAGATTTGAGATTTCAAATACATAATTATTCTTTGTTTTTTGTTGGTTTTTACCTTTTTTTTGCTTCTGTTATTCTTCTTCATATTTACCTTTTTGCTTCTGTTTGTTTTGTGTTGTATTTGGTTTCCTCATACTCTTGCTTATATTGTTACTTTGTACTAGCCTTGCATTTTTCAAATAAAAAGAAAGATATTTGTTGACATAATTGTGTAAAGCAAGGTTTGGCAATTTTTTATATGCAATTATAGACATATTGGTAAAACGCAATTTGTACGGACATGTTTATAAAACGTAATTGTCTTTTTTACTTTAGTGTTTGTATGTTTCTGTCATTTGGTAAAAATGTATAAATTGATTTTTGGAAATGCCTCCAAAAAATTAATGGTTGTTGAAACAAGAAATGATTTTTTTTAACTGTTTTGTAATACATCTATTTCATTGCGTTTTTGAGTTATGTTATATAACACACAAAAAATGATTATTTTTTATGTGTTTTACTCTATTGTGTTTAAAAAAAAACACATTTTTTTGTGTTTTTAGTCCATTGCATTTTAGAAAAAACACATTTTTTTTGTGTTTTTATTCTATTGCGTGTTAGAAATAACATTTCTTTGGTTTTTTAATCCATTGCGTTTTAGAAAAAGACACATATTTTTTTGTGTTTTTTGGGTCCATTGTGTTTTAGAAAAAACAATTTCTTTTGTGTTTTTAGTTTATTGCGTTTTAGAAAGAACACTTTATTTTGTATTTTTTATCCATTGCGTTTTAGAAAAAAATACCTTCTTTTGTGTTTTTGGTCCGTTGCGTTTTAGAAAGAACACTTTCTTTTATGTTTTAGTCTATTGCGTTTTAGGAAAAAAAATCATTTTTTTTGTGTTTTTTGTCCATTGCGTTTTACGCATCTGGGTCGAATTTTTTTTCCAAAAGTATAGCAATAGTGTGCTCGTTTTAAAGATAAAAAACACTCGTTTTTATGGTGCAATTTTTATAAAAAATAATGTCGTATGAAAGAGTTTTTAACGTTTAAAAAACTGGGGGGAATTGGAAGAGAGAGAAACTATTGATTTGGATTGACTAGAATGCCCTTACACAAATCCACGCGCCTCATCTTTTGATTCAATTTCACTCATTTAATCTTAACATTTGATTACTAAATGGATGGACAAGATGACTTCCTATCCTTCCTACCAAATAAACTTCCTATTATATCCTAACCCTTGTTAGGCTGTGGGGTATGGGGCGGGGGTTGGGGCGTGGGTCGAGAGGCAACGCCGGTGTTACCACCCCGGTTGGGCATGGCTTATGGCGTGGCCCCTTGGGCGGGGCTTTGGCACCCGGCGTTGGGCGGGGCTACCCAGCTGAGGTGGCGGGTTTTAATTGGCCAACATTATAGGCGGGTTGACCAAGCGGTTGACCGGTTGAATTTTAAAAACCAACCGTTGGGTTGGCCAAGCCCAACAGTTATTTAAAGCCCACTGGTCCCCCTTCGCTACCCCAAAGTGCTATCCTTCACAACCGACACCCCACCCCGACTGTCCTCTTCGCTATCCCCAACCGCCACCCTTCACAACCGATACCCATGGCTTCCTGGACTAACGAAGAAGAGATCGCACTCGTAATTGGCGTCGTGGACGCCATGAAAGCTCGACAACCCGGCGAAACCCGATATTGGCCAGCCGCTTTCGCAAGTTATCAACATACGTTGGTAACAACCGCCACAACCTCAACGCGTGACAACACAAGTGGCGCGAACTACGCCCGAAACTAGATCGCTTCAAGGCCTACTACGAAAGCGTCCCGGGCGGGGACATTAGCCACGACGACCGGGTGGCGGTGGCAAATATCGAGTACCAATCTAAGGAGAGGCGCCCGTTCGAAAAGCTCGACCTCTTCGAGATTTATTTAACCCTTTAGGTTTTTTTTTAAGTTTTAGTATGTTTATGTTAATATTTGTGATGGTTTTTTTATGTAGGTTTTTTTTAATTTAGTATGTTATGTTTAATATTAATTTTTTTTTATGTATTTTGTAATTTTTAGGAGTTATTAATAATATTTTTAGGTATGTTTATAAAAAAAAGAAAAATAAATAAATATACACGTGGCCTAGTTACGCCCCACCATACCCACCAAATTGTGGCGTGACCGGCGGTGCCCCTCCATTGACACGTGTTGACTCACGCCCCCAACCCCCGCCAAGTAGAAAAAATATACTATTAAATTTGTAAAATGTGATGTTGTTATGGGTGTTATTATTATTAACTTATTATTATTATTATTATTAATGACTAGTTGTATTTTTGTATCATGACTATTCACCATTGTGGTTACTAAAAACAATCATTTGCTATAGTTAAAATCGTAGCAAATGTACATTTACGACCGATTAAATAAGAATATAGTTTATACACTACAAAACTGCTTAAATACTCTACAAATTCGAATTGTGGGATGTTTGTAGGGGTATTCGCGATGAGTAATCGATTCTTGTGAGATGAACTAATTCAAACTATATCAGGCCAGGGGGAGTGTTTCCGCAAATTCAAATTGGTGTCGATTCCATGTCCTAGGTGGCATGTTATTATTGGGTTGAAAGGGATGGAGGTTGAGTTTTGAATCGGCAACAAGGGTAAACTTATTTATTGCAAATTGTGAAGGAAATCTCACCTTCACAAACTTACTTATCGCAAATTGTGAAGGAAATCTCACCTTCACATGCCGAATGAAATCAACAAGTGCGGTAAAACCCATACTGCCCCTTTGGCAAGTGCGACAAAACTCACCTTCCAATCCATACCAATGGCCTTTTGTCGAGCCCACTCTCTACAGCCTTAACGTTGGTATCACAAAACTTACTCAAACTATCCAACTATATACTTAGGGTCATCCTCCAAATCCTAAATAATGATTATACTGATTTCAAATGTAGAAACACATAACAACACTCCAACCTTTTATTAGCACCCATTATTATTTTCAATTTTTTATTAAATTACCGAATAACTCCCAGTCTCTCACACCATCTAACCCTACTTCTAAATCTACATCTTTTCCACCACGAGACTTAACCCTCAACCGAATATGGAGAGGCACCTATCGATCACAATGCACATCCACTTCTTTGATTCGATATTAAAACCTTAAGCAGCCTTAAACACATCAATAATCGATGCCGTAACACAATTCTTTCAAATAAGTAAATCACCCCTTAATCATATAACTCAGTCTTATCAGCGTGACACTAGAAGGGTGTAAACAAGTCAACACATTTAGTTTGATAGAGAGCTTGAGGATCCATACCCAAAACTCAAGCTCGTCTCGTTAAAAAATTAATAGATCAAAAACATAATTTAACTAACACCTTCAGAAGTTAAATGAGTTTATTTCAGAAATTTTAGAACTGTAACCAAGCCTTGATTAGTTCAGTTGCAAGTTGGTTGTTAACCACATAATGTTAGAACTGAATTAATGTACGATCGATGCTGAACCCCATGCACATACCATCATCCCCATCCCCATCCCCATCCCCACCATCATCTAGTTCTTTCTTCTTCTTTCTTCTATACCATCATCCCCATCCCCATCCCCACCATCATCTAGTTCTTTCTTCTTCTTCTATATATAAATTGCAGTGAATTTAATGGCGGTGTTGAAAATGATAAAGAAATTACGGAGGAGATGACACAACTTCTGCTTGCATGTCCAACACGTCTTCCTGATTCTTCTTCAGGTTTCGTCATCACACCTCTACTCTCTCTCTCTCTCTACATTTAATGTATATCTTCATGCTTCTTAGTTCTTACTCTCTCTCTAAAATTTCAACAAATTTTTAATTTCGATAGAAAACATTCAGAAATTCAGATCAAGTTAATTAAAAGATCACGGTGGTCAATCACATGATATAATGATGATAGAAAATTAAAACAAAATTACTAGCTAATCTAAAACCAGACCGAGATTAATTTCTGTAATTTTTTTTTTCTTTTTCTGCTGTTGAAACTTAGGGTTTCTTACCAATTGTGTGCTTGTTATTATGCATCCACACCTTAAGAACATGCCTTTTAACACCTGTTTCAGCACAAAATTGTTGTACGGCAGCCTCATCTTGCTTCTGAATACGCCACCCTAACGTCTCCGAAAACGCCAGCATCTGCTCCTTTTGAAGTGCTGTAAATTTCGTTCGGAACCGCTTTTTCGAACCAGAACCGCCACCACCACCACCGCTAGAGCTAGGGTTTGAAATCTCCTCCAGATCTTCTCTCGATGCGGACGACGGCAGAGCTAGCGGACGCGGGTGGTGAGCCGAGGAAGGAACCAGTTTCATGTGCAGGTATCCTGCCGGCCGCTGGTGGTGGTGGTTGTACGGTGCTGCAGTGATATACTGCGGTTGATGTTGATGAAGATGATGATGCTGATGATGAATATGTTGATTATCTCGTTGGTGACCTTCTACCTCTTTGCGATGAAAATTCCTATGGCAGTTACACGCGGCGCATTTTAGACCGTCTAGTGTACCTTCTTCTCCTGCCGCCATAAACTCTCCACATCCATCCACCGCTTGACCGCCAATGCTTACAGCATGGTTTTTTAAACACTCTTTATACCGGTACCCACCGCCACCGGTTTTCGCCGGGGGCAGCTGAATTCCAACTCCAACGACTTCATCTTCGTGTTCATCAAACTCCATCTTTTCTTGTACTGTTTCTAAATTACGCCGTCAAAAGTGTACTTTATGTAACGAAATTGTATGAGAAGGTGGAGAAGAAAGGGGTTAGGGTTAACGGTAACGATGATGGATGATGATGCGTAAGTTAGCAAGGAGATTAGGGTGGAAGAGGATAAGTGAAAGAAGAGGGTGTGGACATGAATTAACCCATCCGCCTGCAAAAAAAAAAATAAAGCAAAAGAAAAGTGTGTGTGTGTGTGTGTGTGAAAGAGAAAGTGAGATAGAATTGTCTTGTTATGAGCAAAAACATTTCAGGTCTGGAGGAAAATGGTGACCGGTTATTGCCGGTCATAATCTGCTACCCAGGGCTAGGGCATCATTACTGCTCACTTAAACTTGCTGTACCAGCTAAACATCAATTTCATCACTTCAGTTTAACATTAATCACAACATGACAAATGAAAATTGTGACAATCATAAATTTTAGTTAAACGGTTGTTGGAGTTAACTGAGGATTTTGAAAACTTACGAATTGGTTTTTGTAAACGTGACAAATTGAGTCTACAGTATAAGTTTAGTGGATGAAACACCATAAGGGAGTCAATGACAAGAGATATAAAGTATAAATACTATTGTAGAGGATACACCAATAATGACGGCCGTAAGGTCCGGCTCCCGAACCATAAGAGGATTGGGATCCGGACTAGGAACTAGAAAGTGCTTCGGACTCGGAGTTGGCCGCATATCAACTGGTCTGAAAAGAGCCTGATGACGTCATCCTTTCTAAGGGTAACTCTAAGTACAACCAAAGTACGTTATTGTGTACCTTCGTCCGTACTCTCTCTCTACAATAAATACTTATCATCATGCCGGAGGGTGGTTGTAGAGTGGCCCTCCCATCTCCATGACAAACCTAACAGTTCTTTGTTTTGTAGGTTTCCTCCCTGTCAAGTCACAAGATTCAATCCACTGCGCTATCTAGAGGTCTGGTTTTTGGATCTTTTAACTACTTATTGTTCTTTGGTGTAAGTGATTTCAAGAAAGAAATCATAAATTTGTGGAGAATGTATGTAACATCACAAATTTTTGTTTTGATATACATAAAGAGTATTATGTCCCAAGTTATCATAGTTAATATTCATTGGAGACTTGTGTACATGTGTCCATTTTAACTACTTTAAATTTTGGACAAAAGTGTCGTATATTGTTGAATAAAGGTTAAAAGTGTAAAAACTGTTAGGATTAAAGTACGGAAATTGAGAATTTCATGAAACTTATATGGTTATATCAATGTTTGTAACATGTCCTAGGCTGAATCATGTCGTACATTCATAAATAGTTACATTTAAGGGCGTATCACTTAGTGTAAAGTTGATAAGGGTGTGGCCTTTTGGTGTAAATTGTTCGTAAAGGTTAAACTTAGGTGAATTACATATTTTGCTAATGGTTGCAAGTTATGTATGTATAACTATTGATTAAATATGGGTGAAGCATGCTAAAACTTGTACCATATAAGAAATGCATTTCAAAATTTTCTATTTGTGAACTTCAGTTAAAGTCTATAAACTTCAAATGGTGCTTGAAGGTAAATAGTGAAAAGAGATTCAAAAATCTCGAACATGAGATCAATGGATCTCATAGGATGTATAATTTGGTGTAAATAAACATTGAATGTGAAGAACGAGTTAAATGACCTGTTAGTTGAAATTGCATAGATCAACTTGAGATTATCTGTGTTAGGGTGATGATTATTGTGAGTCAAGTAATTGCGCAATATTGTGTACTTTATGTAACGTTAATTTTATTGTGTATAACATGTATATAACAATCAAGTACGAAATTTAATGGAAAATGCTACTTGAAAACACTAGAATTAATGTTGCATAAGAGTTGCTACAGGGGGTGGCAAATTGTGCACTGACTTGTTTACCATATGCTCGGTACACGCCAACTAGATGTTATACATTATTCCATTGCCCAAAGGAAATGTGGTCGGTTTACTACACGTCGGGTCATGTTGAAATGTGGATATGGGTGTTTTAAGTTGCGTGTTCTTGAGCATTGGTCATCAGGGTTTGTGTATAACAAGTTCGTGTTTAATTAATTTTTCAAGAAAATCACCACAAATAGGAGAACTAGAAATAGGATAAACCTCAACAAGTAATAAATTGATTATACATCACTTGAGACATGTAAACCCATTTTTGTTGTCATAGTAGTTGGGTTCATTTTGGTGTCGCTACTTAATTATCCAGCTTAATATCGGTTATAATAATACAGTGATGTGTTATACATATTTTCTATCCATATTTACCCCTATTTTATATGTAATTTTAGTGCTTTATTATGAGTAAACACTACCTAAATAGTTCTTTTTCGATTTGTGTAGGGCTTCAAGGTCAAAAACTAAAAAGAATAAAAATGATTAAAAACCAATGAAAAACACAAGTTTCCTCGTGCACGTCATGGTGCACGGTTGTGCCGCATCAACTCCATCTCTTGGAAAATTAGCAAAAATCAGATAAACTTTGCGGGAAAGCAAAGAAGTACATGCATGGCAGTGAATATTAAGGCATATCGTTCCTCGTACAAAAGATAAATCAGACAAGACAAAATAGAATACCAGAAGTACGTCAGTTGTGGGGCCTGTCGGGACACGTGTCCTATGCACAGTCGTGCATATAGTGGCATGCCCGTGTATAGTACCTACACAGTGATAACAATGACGACTTCTGGAAGAATCTACGGACAAACGCACAAGGCACGATCGTGACTAAACATGCATGACCATGCATATTTGTCCCCTGCTCTAGTATAAATAAAGGTCTCCACCTCTCATTTTAAGCATGTCTTCTCATGCCTAATGTCTTCTAAGCCTTGGAATGCAAAATCTCTTTCCAAGGACTTGCTTCTAAGAGCTCTATGGGACTATTTTTGAAACCACGACTCCTTTGAATGTGTGGATGATCCATGGATCTTGGTGAATTGATGTCAAAGTATGCCATGTTTATGATTCTTCCTAAGTCTCTTTGCTTGGAAGATAGAGGTTGATTCTTAGGAAAGACATTCATACCAACCAAAACCTCTCCAAAGGCATTGTGATATGTAGTTGATGGTGAATTTTGCTTCACAGTTTGATGTATATTGACAATTGATGTTGATGTAATGATTGATGTTTAGTATGATTTAACACTACTTTTCAAATGTTTTTACTCAAAATGATAACTCGATAATTTTAACCTAAATTAGAATTTACTCAGCCTGGCTAACTGTTTTTAGCATGTGTGTTAAGTTAAACAAGAATCAATGCTTAACATGAAGTCACTTGGCATGGATTGAAAGCTACTATACCATGAAGTCTGGCATCCTATCGACCATAGCTGACTTGTTATGGATTTTTATCATTTTGTTTTTATATGAATAACATGATGTAATAGATATGTGATGGTTTTCCGTTACGAATGTGTTATTGAATGTTAATCATAAAATTTGGTTGGTGTCTTAGTGTTGATACTAGAAAGTACGTTTAGAATCAAGTATGTATATATGTGAATTGTAGAGTTCGGGGTCTAGAATATATGTATGTAAAGTTAGAAACTGCAAATACGTATTTAGGGTTTTATTGTAAAAGTCGTTATGCTTTGTAGAAGTGATGTAACAGTATGTTGTTTATATATAGGCTTGAACAATCAAGTCAAGTGGTATGTACGTATGTATAAAATTGTTTGACCAATTAAGTTCAATTCGTATTAATCATTTGATTTTGTCTTTGATTACCCACATGTATAACACTGATCAGTTTAAAGATTATGATTTGATACTTGAGTCCAACTGTGAGGCCTCCTAGTTTGCGGCCTTACATACGTGATAACTTCTATGGTGAACTAATTCATTTCAAATTCAACTTGATTTCCCACTAAACATAGCATTGTTAATTTGTAACATGTTCACCCTTTGCTTCTTGTTGTGAATGCTCTTAAATTGGTTTGATATGTGATGATTATATCTTTTGCCGACTTGACGTTATAATTCCAACTTGTGCCACAGGTTTTTATGATTAAAAATATACATTTTGCATCTTGTTGTGAATGCTCTTAAATCCTAAGCATCATTTTAACAAAATACCAAAGTAACAAATTACAAATAAGTGGCAGGTAAACGGGCAACAATCTGCGCCGCAACCCCCTTAAATTGGTTTGATGATATCTGGTGATTGTATCTCTTGCCGACTTAACGTTATAATTCCCACTTGTGCCACATGTTTTTATGATTAAAAATATACATTTTAAAGATATATTTCATTATGTATTAAGATTAATTTGACACATTGTGTCTTTGTATAATATAAACAGGTATACCCAACATATTATATATTTATATAATGAATCCAAAAGTATATAATAAAGTCAGTAACACAAAGACTTGGTTTGAATGATAGTTATCTCAAAATTTATTTTTCATCCACGCTAAACTATAAATGAGTGTACCTCATATTTGCAAGTTTAGTTACAAACGTAGCAGATAACAAGTAAAACTAACTAGGGGTGTGTAATAATTGAATCGTTAATTAAAATTGAACCGAACCAAAATTAACCCAAACCGAATTAGCTAAAAATTGGTTATCGGTTATTTTCTTACCATCGATTAACCGAAATTAACTAAACTGGACCATTCATATTTTCATATATTTCTAGCTGTTATACCTCCATCTCGGGTATTTCATGTTTTATACATTAATTTTATGTATTTATACATTCATTTCATGTATTTAAACCTCTATTTCATCTATTTATACGTGTATTTCATTCATTTATACATCCACTAGATTATAGTTCCGTAAATTACACGAGTTGAACAAGAAAAAATGTTTTGTAAGCAGAAAACAATAAGATAAGTAAGTCTATCTGTTAATTATCCCACAAGATCATAACATTTTGCTCATAGTAATCGATGTCTAACCGGTTTTTAAAGTCCTTAATCATCAATCATGAAACTTCTTAATTATTTTTATATCGTGTAATTAAACATTAGATATTCTTTTTTCAGATAAACAATAAAATTATCTGCCCTTATTTTGTTATATACTTAACCCACCTTGCAACACATATAATTTCAAAAATTGTTGAGATGTAGTAATAAATGTTTGAGCTAAATATGAAAAATATTTAAACTCATTTAGTTATGTATAATTTGTCTCGGATATTAATACATTTAATTAATTAAAATTTATGACTTTATATTAAAGTTATAACTAATTTGTTGGTGCGAATTATTAAAAAAAATACGGCTAAAATTTCATTATCTTTTATTAGTTTGACAAAGTTTTTAAGCAATGTTTATCTAATTTAAAAACAAATCAAGAATATTGTATGATATTGTGTTTAGTGATATCCATCTAAATTAAAAACAAATAAGAATATTATATTGATATAGTGTTTATTTATATCCATTACTAACTATTAGAAAAAAAACCATATTAAAAGATTAATAAATAATTTATAAATAAAAATTATAATATTGAAGAAGAGAATGACACGTGGTATTATTTGTAGTCTTTTATTATAAGTTAGATTTTATGTAGTTAGACATCTATTTCATATATTTATACCTTCGTTACATGTATTTTTAAGCACAAATTAACCCTTGTTTGATATAGTTATTAACCCAAATTAACTAAATCAAACTGAAAACTAAAAAATTAACCGAATTACAGAAACCGATTAACCTATGACTTCCGTTACAGTTACGGTTAATGCAAATAATAATCAAATCGAACCGTACACACCACTAAGTAAAACATACTCAACAAATACAAAACATAATCTTACAATTAGAACTAAGACAATTTTTTTTCAGAACCCCGTTTATTACTTAACGCATTGTATTAAGAAGTGAAAATATAAAGATAAAAAACCTGTAACTTTTGTTTTCTTTGGTTACATATGAATATAGTAGCTGATTCAGAAATTATTTGTTAAGGGTGCGAATGAGATGTTTAACCATATTTTCAAAGGGTGTGGTCGAGTTTTTTCCTAAAATATACACCAATTTTATTGTTATTAGGCTATGAGGTATGGGGCGGGGGTTTGGGCTTGGGTTGGGTAGAAGCGCACTCTTCACCACCCCGGGTGGCTTGAGATTTGGCGTGGCCCCTTGGGGGTTTTGGCGGGCGTGGGGCTATCCGAAGGACATGGCGACAGGTAATTGACGGAGAGCACCAGCCGTTAGGTGTGAAATTTAATAAAAAAAATTCCTTATAAATACACTAAAAATTAACAATTTTCTCACAAAATTTTCAAAATCATAAAACATAATGAATTATTCAAGTTCGAGTGAATCGTCATCATCATCTGACGACGGCGCGGAAATATTTCTACAAACGATCGCGACTGTGGTGAAAGCTATTGTGGAAGAAGATAAGGGAGAGACTTCGCAACCGAAACGGAGGAGGTATAACCCTCGTGAACGGCACACCGCTAACGTTTTGTTGGTAAGTAATTATTTCTCAGCTGAACCTAAATACGATGAAAAAATGTTTAGGCGTCGTTCTAGTATGAGTAAAAACTTAAGGATATGTACGGATCTTGAGGAGAAGTATGATTTTTTCCAATAAAAACCAGATGTAACCGGCCAATTAGGATTTAGTACGTGGCAAAAGGTCACGGCCGCCTAGACAGTTAGCGTACGGCAATAGTCGGACATTATGGACGACTATTTAAAAATGTCAGCACGTGTAGCTAGAGAAAGTCTTAACAACTTTTGCTCGTGTATTTTAGAAGTTTATGAGAAAAAATATTTGAGAAAGGCATCGTTCAGTGATATGCAACAAATATTGGAACATCACGCCGATTATCATGGGCTACCCGGGATGCTAGGTAGTTTAGATTGTATGAAATGGCCATGAGAACTTTGTCCAACCGCATGGCAAGGCTCTCACACAAGTGGATATCACGGAATGCCATCAATCATGCTTGAAGCCGTTGCGTCACAAGTGTCACACCCCGACCCGCAGCGGAAAAGGTGATCGGGGCATGATTGGGTTTTCATCAAAGCTCATGACATTTATTATAATGTTTCATATTTATTATTACAATTTAAAGGAAATCATACAATCATAATTACAACATGTTCTACATATCTTTCTAGACTTCATTATTTTCTTCTAAGGCATTTCCTATGTTTTCCTGGCTTCATCCTGTTCACCTGTATCATGTGTAAAAATAGTTTTTGGATCAACAAAAAGTTGGCGAGTGAATCCTATGAAAAACATTTAAACGAGTTTATTGTATTGATTATAAAATAAAGTGCATAACCACATATGAGTAAATGTAGATGTAAATTTATTCACAAAACACTTAATATTAAATATTGCACACACATACAACAATAGATTGTTTTGAGGCACGCGTTGTTCAACTCGTCTCCCACGAGGAACTGATGGGCCTAATGAATGAGTTTTGAGGCACACGTTGTTCTACGAACTGATGGGCCTAATGAATGAGTTTTAAGGCACGCGTTGTTCAACTCGTCTCCCACGAGGAACTGATGGGCCTAACAAATAGTTTGCATACAACTTGACAATATGTAATACATAACAACAAACAATATTTACATTCTAAGTTTAGATCATAATATGGTATAGCACGAGTTTGAATAAGCGAATTAGTTTTAGCGACACATGATACACCCCAAAACATGAATTAAAAAGGGGAGTTTGTAAGAATTCACTCACAGTGGGTGCGTTTCTTGGATTGATGATGAATGCGCACGAATTCGGATTTAATCGACAAGGGAACTAACCTAAATAATAACATAATAGTTCGATAAATAAATAAACTCTTATTTGAGATTAGTATTCTCAATTAGTGTTCTTAATGGGATTGTTCGGTTTATTTTTGTGAGTTTAAGGTTATTTTCTAACTTTAAAAACATTATTTTTAAGTATTTTTTATTGATTTTTAAATTAAATAAATAAATAAAAATATTAAAAAATGTTGACTTTTTGGGTTGACTATTGACCATTTACCGTTGACTGTTTGACTGTGACTGTTGACTGTTTGACCGGTTCGCTAGTGTGCAAGTATGCGCCGGGTAAGGCTCGAACCCGAGACCTCCCGTACGCGTGCACGCAGCTCTACCAACTGAGCTACGTGTCTAACCCGAAATATTTCTGTTATTAATTATATTTATACACTATTTAATTTAATCAGAAATCTTTTATTTTAAAAAGGATTCAATTACATCTGACCGGTGCACACAATAGGTCTCGAACCCGGGACCTGTGGTTTAGTGTTGCACACAGTCCACCACTGGACTGTGTGTCTAACCTGGTTAATTTACTGCTTTTTATTAAGCTTAACATCTCTCTGTGAGTTGATCCTTGTAAGGGATGAATACCCTGCTACAGGAATCGCTTTTTGTTGCCTACGATAAAGAATATTGATAAACAGAGTTGATTGACTAAGTATGATTTTATGCACAAGAGTTTTGATACGTTTGGAAAGATAAGGTTATATCCTAAAACAAAACTTCTACTACTAAAACCTACATGGAACCTCTCATAACCGCCTGACAATGCCTCTGATCCTTTGCCAAGAATACTTATATATAGGAAGTACCAGCGGCGTATCCACCATATTCTTGTCAAATTTTCATTGGTTTTATCAGTAAGTTATGATTAGTTCTATGATGTGACTCTAGAACATAAACAAACACAACAACCAAAACCTGAGTCTTAATTCTGATAGTATACATGTTTGAATGATGACAGTACCTCTCTCGTTTGTTATGATGGAGAGGTTAGTCTATGTAGAAGTGAGACACAGCCCAACTTCTTTAAATGATGAGATTGAAATACGTTGAGATGTATGATGATATGAATGCTAAATCAGTGAGTATAAAACAAACTTCAACCAAGACATTACTAAATCCTACATGGAACTTCTCATAACCGCCTGACAATGCCTTTGATCCTTTGGCAAGAATACTTATATATAGGAAGTACCAGCGGCGTATCCACCATATTCTTGTCAAATTTTCATTGACTTTATCCGCAAGTTATGATTAGTTCTATGTGACTCTAATACATAAATAAACACAACAACCAAAGCTTGAGTCTTAATTCTGATAGTATACATGTTCGAATGATGACAGTACCTCTCTCGTTTGTTATGATGGAGAGGTTAGTCTATGTAGAAGTGAGATACAACCCAACTTCTTTAAAATGATGAGACTGAGATACTTCGTGAGGTATGATGATATGAATGTTAAATCAATGAGTATAAAACAGAACTGAAAATTGTAATTCGCATTAAGATTCTTGGATAAATTTCCAATTTATAATTGAGATACGTGAAAATTGAGATAACATAAAGAAAAACATAAAAACTAAGCGGTTGGAGTTGAATCTTGATTTTGGGTGAAGAAACTAGTTGGGTGGTTCGTTTGGGCCGTCATTATCTTCAACAGGATTGGCGTTGATGTTGTAAACTCTTCCTCTTGCTGGTGGCCTAGTGATTAGGTTTCCTTGATTTTCTTGGTTAACTGGGTTTGCTTGAGCTTGGGCGTGTATGATGTTAACCAATCGAGGGCACGTGTTTCTAAAGTGAGTAGGGTCGCCACAATTAAAACAAGCTCGAACATATGGAAACATGGGGTATTGGGGTTGTTGATATGTTTGGATCATGTTTTGAGTATGGGGTGAGGTTTGGTTTTGAGAGGTGCGGCAAGCCTTGCTCAAATGACCATAGCGTCCACAATTCGCACATAGTCGACAAGGTAAGTTAGATGGATGGTGATAAAAACAGGTGTTGCATTGAGGGTGAGGCCCAAGGTAAGGTTTCTTATTTGGGTAAGTTGAGTTGGGTGCTACTTGGGTGATTGGGATAGCTTGGAGGGGTACAACTTGTGAAGCTGGTTGGTTGTGTTGGGTGACAGCGAAGATTTGTCCATCTCGTTTCCTCTTAGAAGTGGTTTGAGAAGAGGATTCGGTTTAGGTGGAGTTTGGGGTTTCGGTTGATGCTTAATCCTTCTTCTTCTCCTCCTTGAAATCTTTATTCCGTATGCGGTTTTCGGTGAACTCTGTAGTTAACTCCATGGCTGCTTCCAAAGTTGCAGGATTTGAAATGCTTGAAGGTGCATTTAGTGGTATTTGGGGAAGGGTTGATAACAGTTTGATCTTCTTGATTGATTGGGTTGTCGGGATTAGCGGTAAGGGCTTGTTGAACTTGAACTACGATGCTGGGTATTACGGCCGCCATTTGTTGAGCGATTTGGGCAGCCATGCGCTCGCGGGATTTTCCTGATTTCATTTTCCTACGAGCGAGACTAGAATCTACAAGGAATACGTACCACGAGTATGAGTTGGACGTTTTAGGGGTCATGTGTCGTATTTAGGAATGAACATTCATAAAATAAATATAAAATAATAAATCTACAACATCCATAGGATGTCTTGGGCTTTGCTCGTAATTGGGCCTTGCATGCCGCCATACTTCACCTTCGTAATCATGTGGGCCCCCATGATTACCGGGTTTTTCATATGGTTCGCATGTGTTAGCCTGGTTACGTACACTAAAACCCGGAGAAAATCGAGAAATAAGTATGTAACATATGATATTCGGAATGTATCCAGGTGTGGACACGGTGACACCTCAAAGTGGGGTTAGTTCGAACGACGTTTGGTGTGGCATGCTTTGGCCTAATAGGTCCTTCGTACTCTCATCGTTGGTCCCCAGGTAGGCAAACTGGTCCGTTATATTGGATTTATACGAATGTCAACCTAGACAGGACGTTCCGGCTACCGGTACTTGTACCCTTACAGTTACTACATGCCCGTCGTAGAACTCACTTTGATGAGATTTGAAAAATGACAAATGCGACAAAATCTTGAATAACGGAAGTATGAAGATGATTTGAATATGTGAACATTGAAATATGTATGATGAATGTGTATGTAATTATGTATGTTTGACTGTAAGTATAATTCACTATGTATCACAAAATGTAATATTGGAAGTGTTTGCATGCATTTGTGTATGTAATAAATATGAAAGTAATAAACATCATGAGTTGCATGTAACCACATAAACAATTAAAATCTAATCAACTATATATAGGCTCTAAGGGTCTAATAACCTATCCTATATCCCTATAGTCAAAAGCTCTGATACCAATCTGTCACACCCCGACCCGCAGCGGAAAAGGTGATCGGGGCATGATTGGGTTTTCATCAAAGCTCATGACATTTATTATAATGTTTCATATTTATTATTACAATTTAAAGGAAATCATACAATCATAATTACAACATGTTCTACATATCTTTCTAGACTTCATTATTTTCTTCTAAGGCATTTCCTATGTTTTCCTGGCTTCATCCTGTTCACCTGTATCATGTGTAAAAATAGTTTTTGGATCAACAAAAAGTTGGCGAGTGAATCCTATGAAAAACATTTAAACGAGTTTATTGTATTGATTATAAAATAAAGTGCATAACCACATATGAGTAAATGTAGATGTAAATTTATTCACAAAACACTTAATATTAAATATTGCACACACATACAACAATAGATTGTTTTGAGGCACGCGTTGTTCAACTCGTCTCCCACGAGGAACTGATGGGCCTAATGAATGAGTTTTGAGGCACGCGTTGTTCTACGAACTGATGGGCCTAATGAATGAGTTTTAAGGCACGCGTTGTTCAACTCGTCTCCCACGAGGAACTGATGGGCCTAACAAATAGTTTGCATACAACTTGACAATATGTAATACATAACAACAAACAATATTTACATTCTAAGTTTAGATCATAATATGGTATAGCACGAGTTTGAATAAGCGAATTAGTTTAAGCGACACATGATACACCCCAAAACATGAATTAAAAAGGGGAGTTTGTAAGAATTCACTCACAGTGGGTGCGTTTCTTGGATTGATGATGAATGCGCACGAATTCGGATTTAATCGACAAGGGAACTAACCTAAATAATAACATAATAGTTCGATAAATAAATAAACTCTTATTTGAGATTAGTATTCTCAATTAGTGTTCTTAATGGGATTGTTCGGTTTATTTTTGTGAGTTTAAGGTTATTTTCTAACTTTAAAAACATTATTTTTAAGTATTTTTAATTGATTTTTAAATTAAATAAATAAATAAAAATAAAAAAAAAATGTTGACTTTTTGGGTTGACTATTGACCATTTACCGTTGACTGTTTGACTGTGACTGTTGACTGTTTGACCGGTTCGCTAGTGTGCAAGTATGCGCCGGGTAAGGCTCGAACCCGAGACCTCCCGTACGCGTGCACGCAGCTCTACCAACTGAGCTACGTGTCTAACCCGAAGTTTTTAATTATATTTATACACTATTTAATTTAATCAGAAATCTTTTATTTTTAAAAAGGATTCAATTACATCTGACCGGTGCACACAACAGGTCTCGAACCCGGGACCTGTGGTTTAGTGTTGCACACAGTCCACCACTGGACTGTGTGTCTAACCTAGTTAATTTACTGCTTTTTATTAAACTTAACATCTCTCTGTGAGTTGATCCGGTTCAGTTAAAAATGGAACATTTTTATTAAATGAGATTGTGTTAAGGATCGAACTCGCGACGTGTGATAAATGTTTGCACACAGTCCACCGCTGGACTGTGTGTCTAACCCGTTTATATGTCTTGTTTTAATTAATCTTATACAATAGGCCGACTTCATCTTCTTCGTTCAAAACACAGACAACGATTTTTCAACTGTTTCTTGTTAAATTCAGTTAACGAACTTATAGGTGATTGAAATGTGATAAACAGAGAGGGTTTGGGGAAAGAATGTACCGGAACAGATTGTCTTCCTCAGAACTCCGGTTGGAATCGTCGGCTCTGTTTCGTGAACTCCGTTTGATCGGATAAATTAACAGTTTTGATCGGTTAGTTGTGAAATTGAATTACTAAACAATGATTATCAGAAGGTTTGAAAGATTATACCGATTCACAGCGTGATTTGGATATTCCAGAAGTTTTCCGGCGAAAGCAGAATATTCCGGCTACGTCGTCTGGGATTGTTTCTGGTTGATGGATTGAAGTTAGTAATAGTCTAACAATGGATTGAAATCGAAAGAGTCGAGGTTTTTACCGTTTTGATGTGAGTCTCGGTTTTCCGGCGAAAGTCCGGCGAGTTGCAGAAAAACTCCGGCGAGTGAAATTGATTCGAGAAATGGTGCGATTTTGAGCGAAATGGTTTCCAGAGACTTGTGTGTGTATTTATAGGGAAGAATCACAATGAATTGGGTCTGATTTCAGTCTTGATTCGTTGGTCAGCCTTTCTCCGGCGGTTATGACTGATGTCGCGGGATTTGTCATCGGTTATAACCGATGTTGAGGTTAATGCATACGTTAAGTCAAAAGAAACCGACGGTAATTGACGAAATCGTCGGATTTTCCGACGACTGCGAAATGGGCGCGCTGAGTGACTGAGTTCAACTTCGAGGTTTATCATAAATGTTATTTGTTTCACTGGATAGCACAAGTGAGTCAAGTGGCGGAGTGGTTAAATGTTTGTGTGATAATGCTTCCGGCTGACCCGGGTTCGAAACCCGGAAGCCTTCTTTCTTTTTTATTTATTTTATTTTCACTCCTTTTCCATTATAGTTTTTAAATTCTAAATTGTTTATTAATTATGTATCGTATCAAATTAATTTGAGCATTAAATACGCAACGAAAATTTTAACTGGATGTTCGGTTAATAAACGAAGCGGGTTCGGTTAACCCGGTTTTTTACGGATGTTACAACAACATCTTTGGATATGGCATGCGTTCTTCGGTATGTCAGGTTCACATAATGATATCACCATCATAAACCACTCGCCCCTTTTCAATATCGGGTAAATGGTATAGGGCCAAAAGGCAGTTTCTTTGTAAATGGGGTTGAGTACGTGTATGGTTACTACCTAGTTGATGAGATTTACCCGGAGTGGGGGGTTTTCATAAAGTCGTTCACAAGACACACCACCCTAGATCCAAAGAGATTAAAGTTTAACAGGGTCCAAATGGCCGCACGCAAAGACGTCGAGCGAGCATTCGGTGTTTTGAAGAAGAGGTGGAGAATTTTGGCAATGCCGTGTCGACTATGGGACAAGGATCAGATTGGAAATGTGATGTACGCATGCATCATTCTTCACAACATGATATTGGATGATGAAGGTCGTGTGGTCGCTACCTACTATGAAGATGACAATGTCCAAGTAGATAACGTAATCGTTACAGACGAAGAGAAATCAACAAACGAATTTTTGATCAAGTCTAGGGATATACATCACAACCTTCGATCTGATTTGATGGAAAATGTTTCAACGATTCCTGGGTTCGACTCCGACGAAGACGATGATTAGTGATCTTTTTTTATGTATAATTTTGTAATTTTTAATATTATGTTTATTTGTAAAAAAAATTGAAAAAAATAAATACATGTGGCATACCCACGCCCCACCATACCCACCGTTCGATTGCTTGACCGGGGGTGCCCCTCAAAATCCAAGTGTCGGCCCATGCCCCCAACCCCCGCCCCACCATACCCCACGGTCTTAAGGCTGTGGGGTATGGTAAGCGGGGGTTTGGGACATGGGTTGACACGTGGATTGGGTGAGCTCTCCTGGCAAGACTAAAAAAATTGGGGGTATGGTGGGCTTGGGGCGTGGCTTGGCCAAATATATTTTATTTTTTCTTTTTTTTTAATTAAGTGATAACAATAGGTTTGGATGTACTAATATCCACCCGTCAGCTTAGATGGGTAGAGTACCCAACGCCCGGGCTACTCATATAGACGTTTCCCCAACTCACACCCAAAGCTCTGCACTATACCCCATAGTCTAAGGGGTGATGTCGCCCACCATTACGAAAGGATGAGTCCGCCCTTGTATGAATAATATTGAACATATTGGTTGTATTAATGAGGGTGGTAAGTATGCTTTAAAAGAGGTAAAAGCAGACTCAGAGTCTGAGACTACTTTTCAGTAAGCATGAGAATGGAATTTTGAGGTGACTTGTCAAAGTCAATTACTGTTCTGGTGACGTCATCATCAACACATGTTCATGTTTACCAAATAAAAAATTATTGTTACTCAACTTTTCTCTCGCACTATTCTTGAAAATTATCTCATCATTCACCTCTAATTGGATTGCTTATTAAAATATGAGTAATTTACATACACCCTTTGTTATTTATAGCGTGAACCATTTTATCTGTCAATAATCATGTTATGTGTCGTGTCATATAACATGATTATTAAACACATTTTTATTATTATTATTGTGTTTAGCAAGTAACACTTAGGGGGTGTTGCAAATGTTTTTCAAAAAGTTAAGACCAAACGTTGTAGAGGAACGTCCCTTGACATATCATCTAAACATCCTTATAAAACTAAAATATCATCTAAACATCCTTATAAAACTAAAATGTATTCCTATTTACGTAGTTGAGGTCATGCAAACGTTTGTTAGGATATTGAATTGAAATAATGCTAGACATTAAGCTTCCAATATAGTTTTATTCGACTTACCCAAACCATAAAATAGGTAGTACTCAAATTTAATTTTTTTGAAAGGCAAATCCTGTCATCGAATATTAGCGACCCATAAAAAAACTTAAAGTTTCTATGGATGATATTTTACCAAACCCTTTTATATTTTATAAAGGTTCAACCCTATCCACACACCCTTAAAGCATAAATCAATATTAGCGACCCATGAAAAAATTATAGTTCTTCATGTGGATGACAATTCACCAAACTCTTTATATTTCATAAAACCTAATATATCCACACACAATGAAAGTATAAATCAACACCAAGTCTCGTATAGGCTTAGATGGAGTGTTTAAGCCTCGTATAGGCCTATACGTAGCATAGATACACTAACCTTAAAATTCAGATCTGCAAGTGTTCGTTTTGGTCTGGTGGTTGGTTTTAACTAGGAATGGGATTGGTACCGTACCCATACCCGTACCGGTACCGGAAATACCGGTACCGAATTTGAACAAGACTTGGTACCAAATACCGTACCAAATATATTGGTACGGTACAGGTACGGGTACGGGTATTTTCGGTACAGTACCCGTTTTGTTATCATTTTGTTTTTATATAGTCTTTGAGCATTCGTACGGGTACTAAATAGGTAAAATTGACATGAGTACCAATATAATACGAGTACCAAATTTATAAAATTGGTACGAGTACCACTATGATACTGGTACCGTATAGGTAAATTTAATACAAGTACTATAAATACCATAATACAAATAAAACATAATATAAAAAGACTTTTAAAAGTCTATATAAATTCGGTACCAGTATCCGTTTTTACCCGTACATGTACCCGTACCAATACCGAAAGTACCGAATACCAAAATCAATAAAACTGGGTACCAATACATGTACCGAATACGTAAAATCGGTACGGGTACAAGTACGGGTACGAGTACGGGTATTTGGGAAAAAACCCAGCCCTAGTTTTTACACCTTGTATAGGTCTATATGAGGCGTATATGCCTCTCGCATAGGACTATTGTCTGACGACTTGGCTATACACCATGTATAGGTCCCTCTATAGGCCTATGTAGGCGTATGGAAATGGTTTATTTACAAACACTTTTATACATTATTTATCGTCTTAGCAATATATATAAAATTTAAGTATATTAAGTTAGAAAATAAAAGTACGATAGAAAGATAGATATAAATTTGTTAACATTAGATTCATAATATCTTTTTTATAAAATAATAACTTTTTTATTTAATCAAATGGTGATTTATAAAATATGTATATTACATATGGCCTTGTATACGATACGATATTATATAGTACTGTATTGTATTGTAGAGTGTTGTACTATAGTGTCATGTATTGTGTTGCACTGTGCAATTGTGTTGTCATGTCATGTGTTGTGTTGTAGTGTACTATACTATATTAAAACATAATATACTATATTATACCATACCATACTATATGATGCTTATACTACACATGTCCTACACCTATAGGCATATACTGAACCTATACTTAATGTTTTAAAAACCGGTAAATACCGGCCGATATTACCGGTCCTGGATGTAAGTCCGATACGGAATACCCTGTTAAATTAGTGAAACGAAACAAGAGTTGTACCGACGGTAAAATCCAATATACCGGTTTATATCGTAATACCAATACCGGCCCAAGGGAATTTTATGGTTTGTGACTTTTCATTTTTACGTTTTTAATGTCCCATCCTCAATTTTTAACCATAAACCGTTTGGAGGGCTAAAACGCCTAGTCTTACCTCACATATAACCCATCGATGAACAATCAAAAATCAAAAGCATCATCACTTCATCTCTTATGATTGAATTATTAGATTGATTATGATTTTTATACTCATATTTAATGTACACATTATATATTTATAATTTTTGGAAAGATAGTAACACAACATGTTAATATAAATGATATAGGAGTTTTGTTAATTGTTATGTAGTATATTTATATACGATCAAGATGAAGGTAAAAATTTCTCTGAGTTGTGAGAACTAAGAGAACTTGATCTTCCCGTGCGAGTTTTGCCCCCATTTTTTTCACACCATAGATTAAAATGTTAGAAAAGACGGTCGTAAAAAAACTTAAAAAAATTCGAAGTGGTGTTTTCGACCCCTTACAGTAGTTTTAAAAAAGTGATGACATAAGAATGAGATCCCTTTTTACAGCATTTACGACAGCCGTAAATGAAAAAAGAAAACAAGTTTTTTTTTTTGGAAAAGTTGAGATTTTTAGGATTTTTTTAAAAAAAAATTGAAAAAACCTTTCGTAAGGCCGAGTTCTTTAAGTTCTTACAACTATGTTTTCATTTTACCCTAACCCTATTTATATAATTGATGTTTTGCATAATTTTTTTTATTATTTTTTTTATATATAATCAACTAATCATGCATGTTCGAATTATTTTTTGAGTCGATGTTGTAATTTATGGTATTATATAGTTAACTAGTCACTCTGGTTGAACAGCCTGGGATAACCAGGTTCAATCGGTTGAACCGTCTTTAAGCCCAATCGGGCATTATTTAAAAACCGGTTTTTAAACGTAGCTCCTATATTACACCTATACTATACTATATTACACTATAACATACATTTACCTATACCTATATCTATACTATACTATACTATACATATTGGCTAATACGAGGCCTATGTTGGACCTATATTATACTATACTATACTTATTCTTATTCATATACATATAATACTATACTATATTACACACCTATAGGTCTATACGAAACTTATATTGCGTGATAATTTTTTAATAATTTTTGCTAAACACGAATAGTATAATAATATATTTTTTAAAAGAGATGTTACTTATTTTTTTTGTAAAAATTAGCTAAAAAGATAAATATCGTACAAAAATATATTAAAAAATCTTCTCTACTTTCCATATAGACCTATAAATGTAGAGCTGCAAACGAACCAAACGTTTAGTGTAAAGTTCGTGAACTGTTCGACGGGAAGTTTATGTGTGTTCGTTAATTTAATAAATGAACGAACATGAACAAAAATTTTGTACGTTCAGTTAAACAAACAAATATGAACAGAGGTCGTGTTCTATTTGTGAATGTTCGATAACGTGTTCAATAGCTTATTAAGGTATGTAACTTTTTTTCAAGTATATCAAATTTTCTAACTAATAATTTATTTATTGGATATAGTGTATTACGTATTAGAGTTGTTCCTTACTTCTCGTGCTGGTATTGAACCGTACCGTACTAGGTATTTTCGGTATCAAAACCGATACCCATTTTTTGAGATTTTCGGTACCGGTTGGTACAGAGCTCATTCCTAGTGTTTTCTGTTTGTTTATGTTCATGAACGGTTATTTGTGTTCGCCTGTGTTCATGAACGTTCGTTTGTGTTTGTCTGTATTCGCTTTTTTCTGATACTAAAATTAACGAATAAATACGAATATGTTCATTTCCTTAACAAGTAAACACAATTAAAAAATCTCAGTTCGGTGGTAAATGTTAACTAAAGTTTTTAAACACATAAGAGAAAGATTAGTATCATTTGGAGACCTGTAGAAGTGTAGAACCATAACATGGGTTTCAACGCTGACGCAGAGACACATTCACGGTGTGTGAGATTGTACTTGTATGTGAGAGAGATAGGGAGACAAAGATAGTGACGAGACGATAAAAGTTAGAGGGTCCCTTTTGGATTTTTTTCAAATCTGTGCTTCTTCTTTCTTCTTTTTGCAGCCTTTCTCCTTAAAACCCGAATTTTTCCTCTAAATTATATTACTTTTTTAATTAATTATTCACCTCATTAAAATTCTAATAACAAATAAAACTTTACTACACAAAGAACGTTTTAATCCAACAACAACAATTTTAAACTAAAACGATTAACCTACGCAACGTGGACACAAATTTTAATACAAAATTTATGTTTCGTATCTAAGCCATTCAATTCTTATTCTTATTCTTTTTGTCACATGTTGGAATATTGGAAACACTTATTTTGATGTGCTCATATTTGCCTTATAAAGTATAGTTTTATGCATCTTTTAAAAACGAAGAATAATGTAACTAGTTTTTGTCCCATTTATAAGTATATAAAATCCTTATGATATTAGCTTCACACTTATATAATTATATAGAAATAAGAAACATGCACAATTGCACTTGACTATGAATCAGCATGCACAATTGCACTTGACTATGATCAGCATGCACAATTGCACATACTTTCATTTGTAGTGATACCCTTATAGCCCGACAAGCAAATCTTTCGGATTGATGGCTCTATCAATGTACACCTTTTGTGAGTTGTGACTTCTTTGAATCAACCACTTATTACATGCAAACCTAAACAATCTCATGCTTTTTAGACTAGTTATGTTCTAATGAAGGGTTTTGGTTAAGAAATTAGTGATTATTACATGCAAACCTAAACAATCTCATGCTTTTTAGACTAGTTATGCTCTAATGAAGGGTTTTGGTTAAGAAATTAGTGATTATTCGTCTTTTTCATGGAATCTATGAATCGAAAGTAGGTATCATGCTCGCTTAGGTCTATACATGTCTCATTTGTCTAGTCTACCTAGTTGTATCAATATGAAAAATAGTGAGTCCCTTACCCCTACCAAAATGGAGTGTACCACTACATGATATACTCCAGGGTTGTCTAGTCTTGCTAAATCATGCATGACATGATTGTTTACTACATTTTCCGGTAATAATGCAATCGAAGAAACATATGAGAAGACGCGCTATGTTGGTTGTGAGCCTAGCTTGGATAGTGGAGGGATTTTAATTGTATGATGTATGGTGCTCAATACCACATTGTTTGCAAGTGTTATAAACAATTTCCAGAGCGAACGCCGCCTAAATTTGCATTCTTGGGTACAAACATAGTTGCTACCAAAAAAGTCACGTGTGTACAATTGTCAGGTTAACAAGAACCATAAATGGGCATGAGACTAAATGAGACAGTTGATAATAACAAATAACCTAACTAATGGCAAGTTATAGAGCGACTAAAAGTTGGGACTGTTATGACGAGAGTGTGCAGATGATGTGAACCCAAGAGAGTTATTAAGATTTTTGACAATAGCAATGAAGACCTAACTATGGTTAAGGTAGAAGCACGGGGTCCCAAACATGTAGTCATGATCACTAAAAAGTGTGTGGAATGTAGTAGGTGTGCAATGGTGATAAACTTATGTTAGTGGATATTTCACAATAACGAAAAAGGACATGCATAGTGAGGTCTTTATCCTAATTGGTTCACTAATGGAGGCAAGAGTGTTTGCATATTACTAAGTGTGATTAAGATTAGTTGATAGAATTTCATCGTCTTTCATGTAAATATTGAGACATTGTGTCTTAATGGAAAATCATCTAAAAGATGTGGAATGGGCATATACATGCTCTACGGTTAACTAGAGATCGCAAACTGTTGTACTTTGGATGTGTTGAAAAGATAGTCGGTGGCGGAGATAAGTAACATACGCACATGTACAGTTGTACACTTATACTATGTGTAGATGTGGCTTCGATTGGTGTTAAATGTAGAGGTGGGTAATGTATCATTTTATCAACATATTCAAATACATTGCTGCCAAGTTATGGTGAGGATAGGGTAAAAGTAAACTTGTAGAGGATAGGGTAAAACTGTGAAAGTAAACTTAATAATAAGGCTTTAGTAATCATAGTATGTTAAGGATAGGGTAAAAATAAATTTGTAGGAGTTGTGATCGGTCTTCTTGTTTGTTATAACTGCAGTGATTTAAGTTACGGTGATAAGAGAGATTTCAACAATTTGTGTTGGAAAAAAGGGGTATTAGCCATTAATGGGTAGTAGCAACGACAATCTTGGCAAGAAAATGCATGTTTTGGTTAATTTGTGCCGACTAATAGGATGATATTGGTGTTGATGGAAGAAACATCCTAGAAAAAGAAGTCTAGTTTAAAACAGTTTTTTTGGCAATATCTGCTGGCAACGTGTGATGGCGTGTTGGTGGAGGGATTGCGACATTATTTGGGACATATGTTCACTGATCGAGTTGAAGTCGATAGTGCTAATATTATGAGCGTAGGTTCTTCGGTTGAGTGTGAGCTTGACGAGGTACATGCGTGGCAAGGTGCAACATGTGGTGGAAACTTAGTTTATATCGACGACTGTCATGGGTGACTGGGGTTTTGCTGGTAGCAACTTGACTCTGATACCAAGTTAAACCATAAAGGTTGATTATACTGTGGCTAAAAAGAGAACTACAATAATCAATCAATTGGAGATACAAAGCTTATCAACCTAACTTTAACAAACATTAGAGCAACCATATCAGTATTGTCCAGACACACATGCACGCGAGCCGGGTGAAGGAAAGCGGACAAGGGCAATGTGGATGTGGATGTGGTTTGCTTGGTTTGTTCGGAATGGAATTCGGATTCTCAGACTTGTTTCAGATGAGGAAGGTGGGCTCCTCCCTCTCACAATCATATTATATGTGTGTGTTATAGTCTTATTATACTTAATAGGAATATGTGGATGGTTGTTGATATAGAAAAAGTGAGTGTTTTAGAAAAATGTTTGGAATCTGATGTGGAAGTTTGTTGTTGTGGATGGTCTTATGCATAAAAGCTATCTATATATGTGTCAAGTGTCTATGTGTGTGTAACAGTATAAAGTCTATCTATACAATTATGGAGGAAGGAATGCAAGCAGGTTGAATGTAAGTGTAACGAGTTTGAACTCGCATACCTTGGTAAGGCAAGGTTCCGCCTCTATTTCTAATGAGTTGCAATTTATATTAGATGGCGAACCAATCAACTAATTTATAGATACACATCCAATGAGATTGCGGTTGTCCCTATTGGGCTATCCTTACATAACTAAGACTAAAAGTCCTGACGACTACTTGTACAATCATGTATTTACTAATGTATTTATCGGTAGCATTTTCTTCATTTGTTTCTGTCCGGAATGGTTCCGTCTTTGGCTTCACCTATCCACCTCCAACTACGATCGCACTTCCTTCACAATAGTCCTCATCCAAATAAGTGGGGTGTAGTTTTACCCCATGGACCCGGATCTATCTTGCCAAAGCTTCTTCTTCTCATTATGGAGGAGGTTCATGGAGTCTCATATACGGTGCAACGAAGTTTGAAGATTTTAAATGGTCTAAGACTTTTTAACAATTCACATTTTTGTTGTGTGGTTGCTCATATATATATCCATTTGTTTAGGATTGGAAGTTTTAGTCATATTTTTGTGTTTTCCCCCTCTATTCTACTTTTGTTGAATGGAAGTTCTTAAGATATATTTCTGTTTTTGGTAATATAATAAACTAAATTCAACAATAATTTAATTAAAGTCAAAAAAAGAGGGGGGAATATATTATTTCAAAATCGAAATTGTTAAAAAGTTTATGATAAAAACAAAATATCATCAAGACACATTATATAAAGATGATATTGTAATAATGTTAACTGGATGAAGTCTTCAATCAAATAGTGCGATATTTACAAGCTTACAAACTTAATATAGGCCCTATTGCCACCTAAATACCACTAACTTGGTTATCATACCAACCTTTGGCCTTTACAATCATCCATTGAAAAATCCTTAAATTGATCTTTCGTGCCTTAATTCACCAACATAACGAAACATATTATATCTATTACTTTTTTTTGAGCATAGGCTATACGAAGCTGTAACACTACGAACCAAACTGTTTCCAGCCAAATAATATGAGTACTTGTATTTGTTTTTATGGTTTTCGATCGATGTAAAATACCTGTTATCATTTTATCGGTACTTGTATTCGTTTGCATAACATAGGGTCAAAACAATCATGGCCATCCATTAGTAGTTCGTATAAGTTTGTCAACCTTTGAACAATAACTACATCATTTTATCATCCAAGTTAGAGTATATCGTTTATGTTTGATTTATATTTTAATTTTTTTTCAAGTACGTGAATATTTTTCAAGGACCTGATTTTTTTATGTATAACGTGCATGAGGTTTATACGTTCATGACAATTCTAACGATTCATTAGTATAAAGTGGATCTCCAACGGATTTTATAACTATATGTAGAGGTAAATAAATTATGTAAGATTAGCCACTAAGGTATATGATTCTTAAAAAAAAAGGTGCGATTACCATTTATGTGATTTTTGAGGGATTAATTCCAACGGGTATGTCTTAATATATTGTGAAAACTAGATGAATATATTAAACCGTGAAGTACCTCTTAAAATATAGAAAGTTGTATATTGAATAATAAATCCAAGACATATCTAAGAATTTTTCGGAATCTATGTATAAATAATAATAAAATGTAATTAGTTATGACACATGTCATAAATTTATATATTAGCGATTTTTTCGCTTTTCTTATTTCATCTTTGCATATTCATTCTTTATATAAAAAAACTAATTTCAATCATATATTATCTCAAAAAACGGTTTTGTAAGTATTAAATCTTTTTTACTAATTATTTAATATATTTTTTATTTAATCAGTGTAATACACGGATTTCTAGTAAGAAAATGTTACAACTAAGTGGAAAGCAATGTTGCAACGAAGAGTGATACATTGTTATAACTTCATGAAAAATATAACGATAAAACTATATCATAGTGGCTTATTGCTAGAGTATAAACCGAACCTAAAGTCCCTCGTAATTAAAGGGCTCAAATATTTGTAGGGATTGACTATACTCAATTTTCATTTTTTTCTTCTCTTAGATCACAACTCACTGAGCTCATCATATATTGGTATTTATGTTGGAATTGCCATTTGTTGTAGTATTTCTTTTTCTTCATATATGTTGATATAGGTTTTAAATTTGTTTAATTTTAAATTTATGATCGAGATGAAGAATAAAAAGTTAGCATACTTCAAAGGGGTTGTTTTTTTTTTTACTAAAACCCACTCTTAACTTTAATCTTTATGTTTTTTTTACTAAAATCCACTCTTAACTTTAACCTGTATGAAGTGCACTAGTGGCATCAACCAATGAGAGCCAACCACCTTATCGTCACCCCTCACATTCACAATCGGTTTCCACTAGCCGATATCTAAAATCAAACTCCTGCCACAGTGTTACCAAAGTGCTCGAACAAACCGAATGAGATACCCGAGTACCTTAAGGGATTATTAATAGTTTTTGGTTTTCAAATACATAATATTAATTTCTCTAGTTATATTTATTTATTAATTGGGTGGGGGATTTGGGTTGGTAGTCTTTGTCAATACCAAAAATCTCAGAAAGGCTGAAACAATAATTCAATATGGTACAAATACTACAATGTTTGGGTCAAGCCAGCCCTAGCCCCTGGCTGAACTCCAGTCCTAAACGGTCTATAGTAGCCTAGTCTAAGATAATACAAAGCCCTAGCCTACATATAAGGCCTTTTGGGCTAGAATGGTCCGGACCGGTGGCTGTATTTATATGGGTTTCTTCTTTATATTTTTTTCATCTTTGTGATTACTCGTAGTATATAACACCATTACGAATCTATCTACTCTAATAAAAAAGTATTATGGGTGGTACATGACATCTTTCTAGTACACCTAAAAAAATTTTTTCTTGCTCTTTTCATTTCTTTTTTCAATTAAGTGACAAATAATTCAAAAAGTTTTAAAACACAAGAATATACTATCTATCTATACTATATAATAAAAGAAATCACTTATGGGACACATGTCACTCACTAGAACCATCTATTTTTTAAAAGATAATTACAAAATTAAATTTAATATAAATTTAAACAATTTGGATAGGAGATAATACAATTTTTTAAAATATTTGTAAGATTTCAAAACTATTTATCTTGGAATTAAGAAAAGACGCACCCTATATATAAATTAATATAATGTAAATGATTTATGAATTTTATTAAACTAATTAATTAAGAGTAGAACCTATTTCAAACATGTTTATAAGGGGTAAACAAAAATATTGATCAATGTTTATTGATTATATACTTTTATTTTCGTGTTCAACTCTCAACTCAAATACGGCATTCACTATGTTTACGTGATATTTATAAGAACCATCACCGCAATCACCTCATCTATCGTATATCGAGTATATCCGTTAGTTTTATTAAAGATATTTACTTTTCATTATTTAATATACAAAATTAAATTTACTCAACCCGTACAATACTAGGGGTTCTTAAAGATATAACACATATAAAATTAAATTTACTCAACCCGTACAATACTAGGGGTTCTTAAAGATATAACTTTTTTTATTATGTAATATATAAAATTTCATTAGTATTAAGCCCATGCGTTGCAATGATTGTCGTAAAATTGTGTCATGTACTGTCAATGTTATACCACTGTCAGCAATCACCAACACCGGAAAAACTCGTAAAAACAAAAAAAATAGAAAAACGAAAAAAACAACGCCTAGCGAAAAGCAGACGTAAAATCTTTGAATCACGAACGCTCGTTGCAAAAAAATTAAACCGAAATGTAAAACATAGAAAAAAATAACTAAGTCAATCCAGGCCCGCGCGTTGGACGAACTTGTCAAACGGAGAAAAATAAATGTGTTGCGACGGACCATTCAAACGGAAAAAAATATACGAAAAATATGTTAAACCCCACACGCACGTTGCGGTGCATTAACTCACAAAATTTTGAACAAAACGAAAAACTTGGGAAAGATGAAAGTATAGTGGACCAAAACTGAAAATAAAAAGAAGTTGGGATTAAACTGTAAAAGATGAAAAACTTTGGGTTAAAAGTAAAAAAATAGATGGTCTAAATTGCAAAATTGAAGTTGTTTATTTAATCTTAGATAAAGATAAGGATAAAAATAAGTGATATATATATATATATATTAGTTATTTATATTAATATTAAATAAATATTAATAAAATTTATGAATAAATATTAAATAAATATTAATACTAAAATTAAAACACTAATTAGTCCTAATTAAACACATAAAAGTCCTAATACATCTTATCCCATTCAAATAGGTCAGTCTTTAGAGATGACACGCTACGATTATCATCACGATCGCCCGACCATGCGTCTCGATTAGCGGTTCGAAGTAAGGAGATGGAGGTAGGGTTCATCGTCAACTTAGATATGTATTCCTCACTCGATTCGGTTTCGTACCATTCAACCCAACTAGGTGCGACTTATGTGGACGAAGGTTTTTGGGTTGAGGGTTTGTATTCTAGTTTGTTTGACCTTCCTAGTTGCAAACGGTCAATTTGGATTTGAGCCATGGTGTAGTCATACTCCAAGTTCTCCTCCTCATCTGTGATACCATCCCAATCATCATCCTATGGAGGGAAGGGTTAAAAATATTAAGATTTGACAGGGTGATCGTCGTGGCCTTGCTGTCGGTTCAGGGTAGACTGCTGCCGGTGGAGGGTAGACTACGACATGTGTGGTGTAGACTGCTGTTGTTGACACTTTGACAGAGCAGGTTGAGGGTTAGAATGTTGATGAGACGATAACCTGAGTCTGACGGTCTGGTTGTACCACTTGAATTATAACTACCACCCATATCTTCGAATTAGTTTGGTATTTGCACTAATTTTTAAGTGAGAGGTGTAAACATGGGATGATAAATGAAATATTGTATTTATAAGGACTTGAAAAGTAGCCGTTTGGATCTAGTCGTTGAAATAGTAACTGAGTTGACAATAACAAATAAGAAATAATTTTTCAATAATTTTTTTATTTAAATTTAATAAATAGTTATTATGTATATAATGTTTGAATGAAAAGTATATTTTATTAATATAAAGAAGTACAATTATTATATATAATTTATAAATATGTTTAGGTGTTTTTGAGTTGGTAATCAATCTATACATCCCACCACTATTTGTAGTTGATTAATAGGGCTAAAAATTGTTTTTAACCGCTAAAAAGCGTTTTTTGAGTTGGGTAATCAACATATACATTATACAACCTAATCAATCTATACAACCCATCGCTATGTGGCTATTTGGAACGCCTAGAATCAATTCCTACCTTTTCCAACGGTAGGAACCGGGCATTATATGGGTCGGGTAGGACTTGATTTAAAAAAAATATATGTGAAACCGGGTACGGCCTAACGGGTATAAAAGGGTAGGACTGGTTCCTCCTACCGGGTGAGAACCAGAACCGGTTTCAGATCGGATACACCGAGGCGGATAAGAAACCGTTGTGCACCTCTACCAAAAAAGGGGGACCACTACTCCTCATGGGGTATGAGTTTAAAAATTATCATGTTGGGCCGCGCCTTTCTGGAGTTCGGTCTACAATTGGGCTCATCTTAACCCCTACAACTTCTTTTTTAATTTTCATTATTTATAGGAAAAATGTGCTAACATTTACTAGTACTTTCGTAGAGGGCTTTTTACATAAAATCATGAAAGTTTTGAGTGTTAACATGTTAATTTTGTTATTTTTTTATGTTATTCTTTTTAATTTACAGTTACATATATAAGAATTTAAAGCTAAAGAATTCCCACATAAAAAACAAAGACATCATGCTAAACGGGCAATCAAAGTAACCAAGATGTCTTTCGAACAAGTGGTACCGATCTGTTTATCTTTATAAGGTTTTGTTAGAAAAGAGTAACGCGAACCATAACCCATTTTGGTCTCTTGCGGCCATCACTCAAGAAAAGTACCACATTGTGTGCATAGATGATGATATGTAACTCGTGGACTTTACTTTTTGCCATATATAACGACGAGGTTGGTGAAGAGTAGCGGGCATCACATGAGAATAAACGATTGAATGAGAAATAGGAGTGTTTGAGTGGTACGATTGTGTTAATACTCAGTTTCCAGGAGAAGGAGAATAAAATAATTTAACAAAGATAAACTTTATGATGAATGAAAACGACTACAACTTATAATTAAATTTATGTTTTGTAAATATAAAATAAATACACGTGTTTAACAGTATAAATTTCTTTAGAAACAATACTACATATTGACTGATATTTTACAACATACCCATATTAAAAATCACAAATTCTTCAATCCAGTAAATACATCGAAGAGTAATTATGATAGAGATGGCTAAAATCGGTTTTTTTGTGTCCCCATTTGGTTTCAAACCGGTTTTGCCTTATACCGGTTTTTGGCCAAAACAGTTTGGGTGCTGGTTTCAATTTGGTTCGGTTCCAAACCAGTTTGGTCGGTTTGAGCGTCGTTTTCTTGACCGGTTTCGATTGCATTTATTAGTTGACAAAAAATGGTTACAGAAAATTAGAAAATAAAAAAAATAATCTCCATTTCCCCACCTTCTAAATTACCCTTTTTAAACATAATAATCTATGTTGTATATGTTCGAAAACAGGCCCTCGATAGAATAGGAAAAACACAAGATTGAATAACCTGTAAGACTTTTTTTTATTACCAACCAAAGCATAAATAGACTCCTAGATAAACTTTATTGGTTTAAACGAATTATTATCTTTAGATCTAATATAAAAAAAAACTCAATAAACAATTTACCAAGAATGATATGTAACACGTGTAATAATTATCCTTAGATGATGGTGGATTAATTTTTCAAACACTAATTACACTTTGATCCTCTTGTCTTAATTACACTATAATTTCTTCATCTTTAATAAAACTATAGATAATTAGTTAGTAGTTACACTTTATCCTATTATAAAAAAACTAACAATTCCCATGATCTTTAAATTGTCGTAACTTATTTGCATGTTAATGTTCAAAAAATACACCATAAAAACGAGTATTTTATCTTCTTTAGTTTGAGTATAGTATTACTATATTTTTTAATTAAAAAAATTGATATGTTATACGATTAACAGTGTCTAAGGGTGAGCAATAACTGAATCGTTGACCGAAACCGGACCGAAAATAGACGAAACCGAACCGAAATCAACTAAAACTGAATTAAATGAAACTGATTAACCGAACCTGAACTAACCAAAATTGGTTATTTATCTTAGTTGTACCCTCATTTAACCAAAATTAACAAAACTTGTTCGATTCATATTTTGATATATTTATAGTTTTTATACCTTTGGTTCACGTATTTCATATATATACCTCTATTTTATGTATTTATACTTCTATTTCATGTGTTTATACTTTTATTTCATGTATGTATACCTCAATTTCATGTATTTATAAGCAAACGTTTTAGTCGAAGTTTGGTTTTGGCTAATAACCGAAACTAACAAATTAAACAAAAAGGCGTTAATCTAACCTAATTAACTGAAAACTGATTGGTTAATAAAATAGATTAACCGATAACTTCGGTTTCAATTGAGGATGATAACCAAACCAACCGAACAATGCAGACCTTGACATTGTTTGTATTTCCTGCCGCATTGTGCGAGCACCCTTTTCTAATATCATTAATAAAATACATAAATAAAAAAATACATATACTTAATTAGTTATAGAGAAAATAAAAACATACTTAACATTTAACTTAAATTAAATAAATATTACAATATTAATAAAAACTGACGTTGACTATGAGTTTTCAAATTTGTAACTTAGTAAACGCCCCTGAATTAATTCGTGCATATCCGGTTAAAGATTCTTCAACAACAATTACATCATTTTGATTGTCTCCTAAATTGTCCTCCTGTCTAGGGTAGATTCTGTGAAACCATTCAGGCACTATTATTTGAAAATATCTGATCACTTGTACGCGCGGTTGCAAAACCAATTTCCTCGTCAAATTTATCATTATTGCGACTCCAAAATTTGGACCAAATACTAGGGATGAATAATTTGGTACCACATTTGGTGTTTTTCGAGACCGGTACTTTCGGTTCAGTGTGGTACAGTATTTTACTGTCTTTTTACCTTCGATACTGTACCGAGTACTTTTGGTACCAATACAATTTTTGGCAAATTTCAGGATAGGTACTTCGGTACCAATCTCATCCCTACCAAATACATCGCTTGTACCTCCTTGTTTAAGTTTAGGATCTTAACGTGTACAAAAGCAAGCCCAACACGTACTTATTGTCTTCGCTTCAAACAGGAACACTTGGAAGCATGTAAAACTAAACATGTATCGTTTAAAATTGAACCAGTAACACACTAATCCTATGTAAACAAGTTTTAAATCTTAACAAGATAACTCATTTAAACATCCATGTCGGGTGTTTTGAAGGAGAAGTTTTAGGTTTAAGTATTAAAAAAAATCAAAACAAATGACCAATGATGTAAAAATCTTTTTTACTACAAATAGGTTTAAAAATCCATTTGATGTAGAATCAGAAATAAATTACCAAAAATAATAACATTGGTCATTTGTGTATACTCTACCAAAAAGGAAAGTTGAAAAATTAACATCAAGATAAGAGAGAGAGAGAGAGAGGGGAGATATGTGGGTAGAGAGAGAAAACACAACACTGAAGAGTAAGAAGAGTGTATGTATGTAGAAGATAAAAGACAAAACCTTTGCATAAAGAAACCCCAAACCCTTAACAATAATAGAGTGAGTGAGTGATCAGCCAATCCAGCCAATCCAGCCATCATCCTCTCTGTTCTCTTCTTGTGCACCCCCATTACACTTTCAGATCAAGAAACCACCAAGAATCCCAATACCCCTTCATGAGAGAGAAAACCCACATCATATTATAATAATCTCCCTGATCTACCCCCAAAGATTCCATCTTTTTTATACCCCATTTCCCATACCCCACAATTCTCAATCTGGATCACATGAACAACACCCAAATGTGTGAATCCGACGGTAAATCAAGAACCGTTTCCGGCACCGGCACCGGAGAGTATTTCATCACATACCCAGATCAAGTCCTCGAAAACGTACTCGAAAACGTTTTACTTTTCTTGAAATCACGATACGACCGTAACGCGGTTTCACTCGTCTGCAAATCATGGTACCGTGCGGAAGCCTACACCAGATCGGACCTCTTCATCGGAAACTGTTACTCGGTGGCTCCTCACCGGGTCACCCAACGGTTCACCCGGGTCCGGTCGGTTACTATAAAGGGTAAGCCTCGGTTTGCTGATTTTAGCTTGTTGCCTCAAGATTGGGGTGCGCATTTCACCCCTTGGGTTGTTACCATGGCCTCTACTTATCGTGCACTTGAAAAGATCCACCTTAAACGGATGTCTGTTACTGATGATGATCTGGCTGTGGTGGCCCACTCGTTTCCGAATTTTAAAGAGCTTGTTTTGGTCTGTTGTGATGGGTTTGGTACCAGTGGTCTTGCTGTTGTTGTTAGTCAGTGCAGGTAATTTGTTTATTTATGTTAAAGCTGTTAACTTTATGTTAAATTAGGGTTAGATGACTTAGATCTGTTGATTTGCTTTGTGGGTGTTTGTTTAAATTGTGTTTGATCAAGTTTTAGATGAAAACGTTATGTACTTGATGAATGTTTTTAGGTGTTTGAGAGTTCTTGAATTGATTGAAGATGAGGTTACTGATGATGAAGTTGACTGGATTTCGTGTTTTCCGGGTGATGGTGTGACAAATTTGGAATCTTTAGTTTTTGATTGTGTTGAATCTGCTATAAATTTTGAGTCTTTAGAGAAGCTAGTGGCTAGATCACCTATGTTAAAGAAACTTAGATTGAATCGGCATGTTAGTATATCGCAGCTTTATCGGTTGCTTATCAGGGCGCCGCGGTTGACTCATTTAGGAACTGGATCTTTTAGTCCTTTGGAGGAACCGATAAATGAGAACAGTCGCGAATCGGATTATCTTTCTGCATTTGCTGCTTGCAGATCGATTGTTTGTCTTTCGGGGTTTAGAGAAATTGCGCCGGAGTATCTTCCTGCGATTGTTCCGGTTTGCGCTAATCTTACGTCGTTGAATCTTAGCTATGCGAACTTTCGATGCGGAGCAGTTGAAACCTGTTATCCGTCTCTGCCACAAACTTCAGGTTTTCTGGGTAAGTCGTGTTCGTTATCTTTCTTGAATGATGAGCTTCAATTGAATCTTTATGTAATGTTTATGATCAACATTACGCCTAGAATCATTATGTTTTATTGAAAGTTATGAGTCTTTATCATAAGTTATGCATAATAAGATCTTTGTTACTTGTCTATTGTCTATTGTCAAACATTACACTTAAAAATGATATTTTTTTTGGGAAATTTTGAATCTTTGTCTAATTTTTTGCACAATTACATCTAGAAGATCATTATGGATTTTTTTCAATTTCTAACCTTTATTTAAAATTAACGTATATTTAGATGCTTGTTAATGTCTATGATCAACATTGCACCAAAAAGAAGCCCAAATAGTTCTAACAATGTAGATCCTACTGCTTTTAATCGTTGTTTCAGGTTCTTGATTCAATCTGTGATGAAGGGCTTCAAGCAGTGGCAGAAACATGCAAAGATCTCCGCGAGCTTCGGGTTTTCCCGATTGACGCAGCAGAGAATGCCGAGGGGCCCGTTTCAGAAGTTGGTCTACTCGCGATTGCATTAGGGTGTAGAAAACTACAATCAATTCTTTACTTCTGTCAGCAGATGACTAATGCTGCGGTTGTAGCCATGTCTAAAAACTGCCCGGATCTTGTAGTCTTCCGGCTCTGCATAATTGGCCGATACAGACCTGATCGTGTAACCGGTGAACCAATGGATGAAGGTTTTGGAGCAATCGTCAAGAACTGTAAGAAGCTGACCCGGCTCGCGGTTTCTGGTTTGCTAACCGATAAGGCATTTTGTTACATAGGGCAGTACGGTAAATTGGTGAGAACTCTATCAGTGGCGTTTGCGGGAGATAGCGATATGGGGCTGAAATACGTGTTGGAAGGGTGCACCAATTTGCAAAAACTCGAGATTAGAGATAGCCCGTTTGGTGATTCGGCTTTGTTATCAGGTTTGCCCCAATTTCTATAACATGAGATTCGTTTGGATGTCATCTTGTCGAGTGACCCGAGAAGGGTGTTTGAACGTGGCCCGCCATTTGCAAGATTGGTGGTGGAAGTGTTTCGGAGAGATGAGGAGGAAGGTGGGGAGAGGGGTGATTTTGTCGATACATTATATATGTATCGATCTTTAGATGGCCCACGGGCCGATGCTCCACGGTTTGTCAAGATCTTATGATGGCCCAACCCAATCGGAAAGTCTTTTTCTTTGCGGTAAAGATTCAGTTTTTCTTTCTCACCCTCGGGTTTACGATTGAAAATGAAAGGCCCTACATGGTTTATGTTTTTTTTTCTTTCACTTTTTTCGCTTAATATTCATTAAGTTTCGGATCAAGATACGGGAACTAGCGTAATTTTCTGATCGAATCAAGATTGATCCCGAAAACAGCCAAGATAATGAAGAAATGTTGTTTTTTTTCATCATTGATCATAGTATTCTTTTATATTCTTAGCCAGCAGACTACATTTGAATCTTGCTTTTATGTTTGGATCAATCTTCTATCCGGGGCTATAACAGTCAATCCGCATTTGCGCTAAAGGATTCTGTACCTTGTGCATCTAATGTTGTACATTGAGATGAGGATTTGATAATCTTGTAGCTCTAGACAGATGAGATGGGTTATTGTTATAGTGTTATATTCTTTTCTGTTTTCTGTATGTTTTGACAACTCCTGTAATAGTTAAAAATTAGAGATTATGCTAGAGGGACTTGTACCTTGTCCATTGAGAGTTGTACATTTGATTTAAGTTTTGATAATTTGTAGCTTGAGGAAATTAAATTAGTTTTGTTGGGTTGTGATATTTTTCAATTTTCATCATGGCTACAGTTGTTAAATTTGCATCTATGCTATTGTGACTTGTTCCCTATGCATTGGAGAGTTGTACATTATCCATGATGACAATGGACAAATGTTGGGGGCCTGCCTCCTTATTGAATGAAAAAGGATGGTACAAGTCCTTGCTGCACTTTGTGCTTGAGGGGTTGTGATCTGATCTCAAATGGGGTTGAACCCTCATTGGTTGATTTGACAAGTGTAGGGGTCAAGTTTTCTTTTTGATGTCACACCACCTGCAATTGCTTTTGGAGCTTCTATCCAAGAGATCTTCTTGTCCATTTTCTTTAGGTGAATCTTTTATTCTTGCTAGGGTTAAAAGTTATTGTGATATAGGGATTTGGTACACAAACCGTTGAAATTTATACATTCTTATATCAAGGAGACAAGTGCTTTCGGTGAAGGGGAGCGGGGATGTAGTTTGCCGATCAGGGAGGTGTTGCCAGGGGGATGAGCGGTGAGTGGGGAGGGGTGTATGCGAGTGACTACTCACCGAATGATGAAAAAGAGAGAGAAAGGAGAGAGGGGGGGGGGTTAATGGTGGGCCTCATCCTCATTCAACTAATCACAAATTTATCATTTAAAAAAATTGTTTACCATTTTCTATATGTTTGAGCACTCCTAGTGTTTGAGTGTAAAATGGGAAGTGAAGTGGGGAGTTGACATGACATGAAATTATTGGCTACAAAATTTTTTTACCACTCCCCTTTGGATAGCACTTCTTCCACCCTAAGTGCATTTTCAGTTAAGGCCTTTTTTTTTTTTTTAATTTTAGTGACCGCGTCTCATCTCATTAAACAAGGAGAACAAAAGGTCGACTCTAAGAAGCTATTGCCCACAACAAAGTAAGAACATTAAGATACGCGAGCGAGATCAATATCAAACTTTTACCAACCCTGCCATTCTAAGCTATGCCATTTCGACTTATTCTTCACCCATAAGTAGCTTGTCGACTGGAAGTCGATTATTTTGGAGTTGATAATTGTTTATTGGCAAATATTAGCTCCTTCCTTGCTCTACAAATGCGCAACTATGCCCTGATAATGATTAGTGAATTACCTTCAATGGGTTCTTATAGAGAATGTGAAGACTAGTGGAAGTCTACACCAAGCACTAACAAAATGCCAAATAACCGCAACCACTCCGCAAGCAATTAGGATGTGGTCAATTGTTTTGGTTGCTTCACCGCAAAAGACACACAAAAAGGTGTCTGTATCCCGTATCTATCCATCTATATTCAGTGCCGCCATAGTTGGAAGCCGATCTAGGTTTGTCCGCCATCCAAAAATGTTGAAGTCATCCATTCCAGGTGTATATAGCGGGTTGTTTACAATCTTTGGTTTGCATAGATTTTTTTACAACGACAAATATTACTCATTTACACCAATAATCCTAAAATATTCCCCTTGCTGCTTAGGTTTTAACCTCGAACTTCCCTCTAAGAGGCATGCACCCCTATCAAGTGGGCTAGCCCAGGTTTGCGTAAATGGGGACTAAAATTAAGGGGGCGTTTGGTTCGTGGAATGTTTTGGAATTGGAATTGAATTTGTATAGGAATTAGAATTTGAGGGAATTGGATTTGGAATTTAAACATTCCAATGGGAATTGGAAATTGTTGGAATTGGAATCTCAATTCCATTTTTGTTGTGTTTGGTTGTCCAATCAATTGGAATATATCACCACGTCACCAACAACCCCCGGTTTGGGTCAAAACGATTCGCGTCGAATAGGTTCATGTCGAAACGGTTCCATTCGAAACGGTACGGGTCGAAACCGTTCGCGACGAAATGGTACGGGTCAAAACGATTCGCGTCGAATCGGTTCGTGTCGAAACGGTTCGATTCGAAACGGTAGGGTCGAAACCATTTGCGACGAAATGGTTACGGGGGCGAAACGGTTCGATTCGAAACGTTTCGCGTCGAAACGGTTGGATTCGAAACGGTACGGGTCATCGAAACGGTACGGGTCGAACGGGTACGGGTCGAAACGGTTCAGGTCGAAACCGTTCGGGTCGAAACGGTCAAAGATTCCAATGAATTTACTTTAATTCATTCACATATAGGAAGGATTTTAAATTCCTTTAGATAAAGGAATTTAAAGGGATTCATGCCTAATTTCAATTCCATTTTCAACCAAACACATGAAGATTGGAATTGAGATTCCGAGTCTATCAAATTCTTTGAACCAAACATATTAAGAGATGGAATTCAGATTCCAATTTCCTTGAATTCCATTGAATTCCTGCCAACCAAACGCCTCCTAAATGATACGTGTATAAAAGATGTCGTGTAACATCTGTCTTTTCTTTCTATCATGGTTATATAGATATATCACACTAACATATTAGTAGTTTAATCATACTTTTCTTTCAAAGTCTTAATCAAAGATGTAACTTAAGTATTCAGTATTCGGTTACTCGATAATAGTTAGAATATTAATATTTTCTTAGACAAATAATTGTTGACCACATATCCTTACCCCGTATCAATCCGTCTTGCAAAAGAGTTGGTGATAGATGTTTTCTTGCTCTGGTTCATCGGTTTTATTTATATAGGAAATAACGTTTCATTCTTCAAATAATTGATTGATTTCAAGAAAAGATAACTTGTATACAGGTTCATATGAATAGCATCAACTAAGATGCTGTTTGTTTACCTCTTAATGAGGCTCTGAATGGTTCAGACCTCTTACTGGTTCAGCACTTAATGGTTCAGACTGTTTGTTTCGTGAGCAAATGTCTGAATGGTTAAGACATTTGCCTCTGAATGGTTAAGCATTATACTAAGTCTGAATGGTTAAGACCTCTAATATGAATTGGACAGACGTTTGCCTCTTAACGGTTAAACATTATACTGACTCTTAATGGTTCAGACCTCTTACTGGTTCAGCACTTAATGGTTCAGACCTCTTAATGGTTCAGCACTTAACCATTCAGAAGTTGCCAAACAACCTCTAAGTTAAAAGGGCCAATTATATGTTGAATGAAATATTTGATTTTAATAATCCCACATATTCGCCGTTGACCGCTAGCAGTCCCAACTTTAAAAATAACTACTGGCAATCCCAACTATTGACTTATCGGCCACCAATGGACCCTGACTAACCGAACCCAAACGCCGTTAGTCTCCGCTCGCCGGAAAATCGTTTTTGGCCAGAAAAAAAGCTTCTGAAGGTCCGATCTAATGTTACAAAGAGGTTTGGGACGAAAATGCTGAGTTTTCCGACCAAAAAGTTGAGTTTTCCGGCCAAAAAGAAGTTTTCCGGCGAAAAATGTGTTTTTGGGCAATTTCTATAATTGAGTTTTTTACTAGAAAAAAATCCTAAAGGTCCGTAATAAGGTTACAAAGAGGTTTAGGACGAAAATGTTGAGTTTCCCGGCCAAAAAACGAGTTTTTCGGTGACCGGAGACTAACGGAGTTTGGGTTCTGTTAGGCAGGGTCTATTGGAGGCCAATATGTCAATAGTTGGGATTGTCGGTGGTTATTTATGAATTTGGGGCTGTTGGCGGCCAACAACAATATTTAGATTATTAAAATCCAATATCCCTATGTGAATTGATTCAATACAAGGTCTACTAAATTTTGAACTTTGTTTTTCAACAATGTATTCAATAAGTAGAGACATTGTTCCTCAACATGGTCTTTTTGTTGTCTCCCTAGATATATGTGAACTGATTCAAACAATGGTCTTTAATAGGTAGAGTCTTCAACTTTGCTTCTCAAAAAAGTCTTCCTTCAGTCTCCTTGGTTGCAACTTGCAAGAATGAACAAACGAATGTTGCCGAATGTTGCCAATTGTGACTGAGGATTCCTGTTCTACACGGGTCTCTTGAAACAAATTTCGACTCTCTACTTATACAACGTGTCTGTCTCAAAAGGGATACACTACTCTCCGTTTTGGACACGATACATAATATATAATAATTAAATGAATTGCAATTATATTTCATTATTTGTGTTCAAAGTTAAAAAAACAACAACATTTTCACTGAATTTTCCTAACACTTTTTTGCGTAGTGAATATATAATTTATGTTAATCTGTATTAAGTTGTAGTCAGGTTTTAAAATGAATGCGTAAGGAAATATAGCTTATGTTAAATTTGTATTAAGTTTTAGTCAGGTTTTAAAATGATAAAAAATGCATTGGGAAAATATAATTTATGTTAAATTTGTATCAAGTTTTAGTCAGGTGTTAAAATAATAAAAATTAAATAATGAGCTAAGGAATCGATACGGTGACAAAAAATATTTAGTATTAACTATTAAAACGTTATTTTACAAGACAATGTTAAGTTTATTTACTAAAGGGGAATTGACCTGTAAAAATCTCACTTAGACCTTATTCGCCATTAATAATTCCACATCAGAATATCCCCCTACCAGTCCCACCTTTATGGATGGCAAAAAAGCCCAAGCCCGACGGGTATACCCGAAACCCGAAGTATATGGGCCGGGTATACCTAAAAAGCCCGACGGGTATGAGTTAAAAATATAAAAAAATTGGGTACGGGTATGGGATTTAGTGATACCCGCCCGATACCCGGCCCGTTTACCCGAATTATACCCGAAAACAATATTAAATTAAATTAAATTTTCTATTTATATAAACTTTAATACATACAATTATTCATTATTCAAGATTTTGCTCTTTTGTTTGTTTTCAAGACTTTAACATACACATACAAGATTTTATGTTTAGTTATATTGTTTTTATCCAAGGTAGTAGTAATTAATTAGTTAATTAGGTAAATATATGTTTCAAATATGCATTTTAATAGGATATGTAAGTATGTTATTGGTTATATTTTCCTTTACTGTATTTATTAAAATAGTAAATTATATAAACATTAGAGTAAAAAATGCATACGAGAGTCTCAATGGTATTTTTAGCAAATTAACGGGTATACCCGATACCCGATAGGTAATTTCCCGAAATATACCCGACGGGTAACGGGCCGGGTATGGGCCAAAAAATTACAACTGGGTACGGGCTTGGGATTACCAATACCCGGCCCAAACCCGACCCATTGACAGTCCTACCTTTCACCTATTTTTCCTACAATGGTCCCCCGTTAAAAAAAACTTAATGGAGTTAAGCTTTTTTTCCAAATTACAAACAGATTTTTAGGGCTTTCGATCAGAACGATGATACGAGTCAATTGATGTAAAACTTACTTTGAAATGGTACTCCAAGTGACTTGATTTTAGTTATTGAAAATTTAAACACCCGAATTGAAGCGTTGTTTTCATCGTTTGGAACACCGTTTCGAGGCAAGTTTTACATCAATGGACTCGTATCGTCGTTCTAATCAAAAACCCTAAAAATATGTTTGTAATTTGGGAAAAAAGCTTAACCCCGTTAAGTGTTTTTAACAGTGGACTATTGTAGGAAAAATAGGTGAAATGTGGGACTGGTTGAGAGAATATTTTGAGTTAGGATTATTAATTGCCAATAAGGTCTAGATTAGATTATTACAAACCAATTTTCCTTTACTAAAGTACATAATATTGAGTGCTAATACATCATAACCCATTTATGACTATATCACCCACATCACTAGGGATAAGTAAAAGTTTGTAAAAAAAGAAAAGAAAATATATATGTTTTAAAACTTTTGTGTTTGTGACAAGTGCAACATATCTCCACATATCCATATTTGTCATGAAAAAATAGGAAGAAAGTGATAAATAAATGAAAAAGCAATGAAAGTGACAACACAAATGTCACTATGTCTAATGATCCTTCGAGTTACTCAATTTTAAATCACCATATAATGATTTTTATAATAATTGTTATATGTAATATTCTTTTTTACTTTTAACAAAATCTTATCCTAGCAATTGCTATTCTAGATTATTGTATTAAGTTGGGTTTATAGCTTTTAAAAGGTAAGACTTATATGATTAAACATAAGGTTATGTTATTGGTACACTAATCCCCCCGTAACTATCTATATCAAGCGTTCCGTATGACTCATACGGTTCATATGATTCATACGTGTCGCACAATGTCTAATCAAACAATTTTTCACTACCCTTTCCTGTCAGTCATGTCGTTAGACTCACACGACGTGTATAATGTCATATGACCCGTATGGAATGGATGTATAGAAATGCGTGCTAGATAAGGTTTTCCTAAATATTACGCCAATTATTTAATACCACACAAGATTACACCAATTATTTAGTACGATACAAGATTCCACCAAAATCCATTGTACAATCTCTATGTTTCTTAAAGGTTTTAATCACTTCTCTCAAACACATCATTATTTTTATCACACACGTTATCACTTCAAATAAAAAAAACTAGTTAGCGATGTTTAGTTTTGCTAGAAACTATTTAACATTAGGCGTTGAATCTTCAATCTAGATATCAACATTTTCCACAGATCAAAGCCATTCTATTTGTATATCACACGTTTTCAGAGTAAATCCTACCGTTGTAAATAAATACAATTTCTAGGTGTTTACGTCTCGTGAAGAGTTGATAAATTGGGTGCAAGACACAACACACACTTGGTTGCGTATTTTTCACCCAAAGATCGAAGAAAAATATAAATAGCCACCTACTCAAAGTTTTTCTTAGATGTGATATTCATGGTAGTGAAAGTATTTACATGTACATGTCACGTTTGCAAAATGATATATGGTAGTCACAATGTTGATTATACAGATTTAGATGTGAAGAGTAGTATATTTTATTGAGATTAGTCTATTGTTTACATTTAAAACATTTTATTTTAAAAATTTTATTGAGATTAGTCTATTGTTTACATTTAAAATATTTTATTTTAAAAATTAATTAAGGAAGTTATAGTTGTTATATAAATATAAGTTCATAATAACTATATGACCTATGTATATGTCACGCACAATAACTAACACCAATAACATGTCATAAAAACCGTATGAATCATATGACTTGTTACTAGTGTATGTATATGATGTGAATGATGTTTGCTATAGTGGGGGCCAAGCATAGGCCACTATGAAGTTTGAAACCCTTACTTTTTTATATATGATATTTTTGGTCAATTGGTTTTACTTATTTACATGAAATTTGAGTCAACATGAGTGTTAGTGCAATATTCTATTTTTTTATATTGTAAAATAATTTTTTTACCAACTTTTTTATCCTTTGGAGGTCTTTTTATAAAGCAAATCAACAATTAGAAAATACTTCACACACTTCAGTAATCCAAATGGTATGCTATAAACGTTTAACATTACAAAATAAACGCTTCACAAACATTAGAGCAATCAAACTTTACATGATAAAAATGTTTGAATAGTATATTTACCAAAGTAGCCAAGTTTATGCTTTATGAGGTGCTTTTTTAGTATTGAGTTAGGAACTTCTTTAAATCGTTTTTGCAATATACAAACCATTTGTAAAAACAGTTAAGATCAAGTGAAGTCATCTAGCATATATGTCGAGTTTGACAGTGGGGTATGTGACAATCGACCATGGGTCGTTTGGCCAAAAGTTATTGTATGGATAGCTCATAGTATGTGCAAAAACTACCTTATATATACCTCCACACTTAAGTGATCTTTATACTCATCTGAATTTATGCATTTAAAAACAACATCAAAGATCTAATAATGCAAGATAAGTGAGGTTTTGATGACTTAGAGACTATTTGGTCCTGAGTTCGATTCGCACAAGGAGGTTTTTCTCATATTTATTCGGTTTACTTCTAAATTGATGTATAAACATTATTGCCTAGCGAAATGGATATGATCGGATGACTCTGTTGATGGTACATAATACTCAAGTGGTACATTAGTAATCCAAATCTGCGGTAAAAAATACCAATTTGATGACATTAAATGAAATGTTTGGATTTTGCAAAGGACAATGTTGGTAAAATACTGAAATAATAGAAACTTTATGACACACCAAGGTCCTCTTTGACTTGACCCCTTCAACCAATTCTCAGTAAATCCGGTCCTGGACTCCTGGTCACTATCCTGATGTAGACCAGTATAGAGCCAGTGCTAATCTTGGGTCCCTTTTGGCTAGCTCTAGCCAATTAACTACCAATTTAACATACTAAATAGTCTTCAAAATGATTGAATATTTAATTCTTTTATTTTTATATTCAATTTTATTATTTGTCTTAGTTTTCTTTCTTTCTTTTAGATTGATTATACTTAATATTTAATTAAACTTTCTTTAAATAACATAATTTTGGAATATTAAATTTAAATAGATGAAATTTATAAGGATATATCTTTAATATTCATAATGAATAACATGTTAAAAACACCAGTAATAGAAAATCAAATTATAAAAAAAAACTAAAAAATTGAGATGCAATGAAATAAATGTATGAACAAAAAAAAATCAATATTCTTAGATATAATCATTTGGGACCATTGAATAACATTCAATTCTTGTCATCACTATTTGGTGTCACTGAAGGTTTTGTTAGTTGCAGCCACTTCATTGGGTTATGATAAGCAGTGAAAGCAATCACTCACACCTACTGTTCAATATCGTAGATCATATATATATTTTATATTATTTATTATAAGGGTTATATAATAGGCTTATATGATCATATTATAATAACACTCCTTCAAAGTTTCTAAAAACCTTTTTCATGCAAAGCCAAATTACCATGCCAGAAGATTGAGGGTTTGCTAATAGTATACCTAATGGGAAAAGAACAAAAAAATGTCTACATTTAATCAAATCCGTTTTGACCTTTAAACCAAAGCTTCCATAGATAATCAAATCTGTTTTGACACTTAAACCACCTCACTTATATCACTTGATTATTTTCGGACACTTCGGATAAAAGTCATGCACCCGACACGCATTCACCTAAAGTTCTAGTAAAAATACTAACACTCTAAATTTATAAAAAAATATATTTATTCTCATATCAACAAACTAACGCCCTTACTTGCGGTATGCGCACATAATGTATATAGGTGTGGACCTCGGGGGCAAAAGTGAAAATGCATTAATTTTAACGTTATTTTACTAATTTCGTGAAAATAACGTTAATTGCGGGGACAGTTAGTCATGCATCATGTGGTGGCGTTGATAACCGAAAGACAAAAGACTACATGCACTAATCGGCCTTTGTCCCAATTATTGAGTGTTATGTGCCTTATTCCAAGGCTTGATGCAAAACTACTATCAAGCCGGGGGTTTCCTGGATGCAACCTCTCTATTTCTACGAGGTAGAGGTAAGACTGTCTATATCTTACCATCCTCAGACTCTAACTTAGCTTTGATATTGGTGGGATTTACTAAGTATGATGATGGTGATATCAACAGACTAATTGGCCGCAAAACCAAAAAAGTTTCTACAAGACCATTAATGGTGAAATGATAATATGTAAATGCATTTACTAACACGATTAACAAGAGATTGTAGCATATATATGTTGACTTATGTTATATAAGATGAAAATGTTAGAAAACTAAGCCAAAACCATCCATGGATCAAATTTTGTGCAAATGGACCAAAAAATAGGTAAGGATAAGAGATGGATGGATGGTGGTGAACAATTATGCTATTTACTGTGTGTTTGCTTTTTGTCTTGGCACTATTTCAACATGTCAACCCTAACCTTTGGTTGGTCAAAAGCTCAAAACTAGTTCGGGCCTGAATAAGAAAATGTAACGCGTTATTACGTTTCTATGTACTTTGTAGTTTCTACACACGACAAGATAAGACTACGCCTTTTCAAGATCACAACAAAGGGGAAAACCGTCGTATGACAATACTAGAAGATACCGTATCTTACGAGATATAATTCATTGGTTTGTATACGGTTGTAACTAATTTCTGACACCATTTTTGTTAATGTTATATACTCAAAATTAATTGTTTATATCTCTATTCTTGTGTATGTTAGATATATATTGATATTTATTTAGATTGAAAGTGGTGTTGTCACATTCATTCTACTTAGACTTGGCCTTTCAAAGAAGAAAGAGGTCACGGTTCCAGTGGTCAAAAGAAGTTTCTGAAAAGAAATTTTAAGGCAGCTTTTCTCTTCTCATTGGTGGACCCCAATTCAGTAAGAACCAACCTTCTATTTTTAACGTAAACTTTACTCAAACACAAATAGAGATGAAATTATCAATTATGTACTTCAAATTTATTTGAAAAATAAAGAGACTTTAATTTGCTTCATCAAGTCGGACCCTAAACGCAAAACAAAACCAAGCCTGGTTCAAGACGCGGTCTTAGATAGGTTATGTTTGAGCATGAGACTAGTTATAAGAGGTTGTAAAGTAATATTCATAGGTAAGTCGCGTACAAGCATGAAGCCTTAAACTTAGGTGTGAAACGAGATGTTTTAAGAAATGTTTTTTTTTTTTGTGGTTAGTTATTGTTGTATTGTATAAAAAAATACTACATAGAGACCGAGGTTGGACATTTGCGATTCTCGTAGAGAGGTCTGATTCTCTTTAAACGGTTTGTTGTTGTTATAAAGAAAAGTTGCATTGTATGATGAAATGTCATCCAGTTTGAATTGCTAGTTAATGTTTTTGTTTTGAGGGTTTTTTTTAAATTTATTTGTACTGTAATTTTAATTTTTATGATTTTAACAATACTGTAATTTTAATTTCTTTTGATTTATAACAATATAGAAGTTTTTTAGGTTTGTAAAAAACAAAAGTATTATTGTTGCTTTGATTTATCATAAAAAATAACTTAACTACACTAAAATGATTAAATGTAAATAAATGTTAGTAGAAAAATATCAATGCCATCGGGCTCCCTAACATATGCCTTCGTCAAATACTTGGACCTGGGCCTGGGTCGTCTCTAAGGACAGGTAAGGACCGTAAGGTTCTAATCTTCTTGTAATGTTTGTGTAGAAGGTCAAGGACATCTCTTTTCCAAACAAAGGCTTCATGTTGGGCTTGAAGGATTATAAATGGGCTTTAACATGTATAACGGGCTCTCAAAAAGAAAATGTGACTCTATTTATACGGGTTGCTCCATAATTATTGGTTTTGAACCATGATTCTAGTTAACAAAATGGGCTACTTTGGTAATTTGTAAAGGTTTTGGATATCTCAATGAATGAATCGTGTAAAGATCACTATCAGATTGAAATATTTTATGGTAGTCTATTGAATAATTTAAACAGAAACAAGAACGAAGATGCCCCCTTGGAACCTTCTTGTCACTAAGGTGGTTAAAACATCGAGTTCGAAGATGCTAAAAATGAGAATAGTTATGTACAAATGTGTAATACACGTCTTTTAACTTGTAACAAAGCTAATGGCGTCAAAATAATCCGTTGGATTAAATTCGTTGAAAATTTTTCCTATCGCAAATAGTGTTTAAATGTCATTTTCTTTCATTCGGAAAACCGTTGCAATGCTCTATTTTGTAGTGCAAGTAATAATAACTTTGACTCCCACACTAGTAGGGCTGTTCAAATCGCTCGGGCGCTCGTTCGGAAAATGCTCGGAATTTGCTCGTTCGATTCAGCTCGATTTAAAAAATGCTCGGTTCGGATTGTAAACGAACCGAGCACGAGTAAAGGCCCGCTCAGTTCGGTTCTGCTCGGTTGGCTCGATTTATTTTTTAATATATAAATGTGTGTGTGTGTTTGTGTGTGTATCATTTAATGAAATGACTAGAGACCAACATCAACAACGTTTGTTCCAAGATCCAAATAGAACTCATTTAAGTAATTAGAATTGAAATTTAATACCAATAGTCCATTGTCCAATACTTAAATGTCCATTTGAAAAATTGAGTCAAAATTCAAATACTAAAATGTGAAGCGTCGATCAATACTCAAGTCTTAACCCGCCATTTGATTCAGAAATACAAGACCCTAATCAAAACCCCCATTGGCCATCGTTATTCGATTTCTCCGTCCCCACTCGCCAGGTTTTGCTTCAATCGGTTCATTCAATTTCAAACTTTCGATAGAACAAGGGTATGTTTCAATCGGTAGATGATTTATCCTCCCGCTTAGTTAATCTCGATAGAACTAGTTGAGTGTTTTTATATTCATTGTTATTTCTTAAATTTTTTACCTTGTGTTCTATTGGACGAAACATTAAGGACGAAAACTGCACTTTATTCTAGTAACTAGCACTCCCATCGCCACTTTCCTTGTTTATTATGTGACGCTTGATACTCGCTCGACGTTCGTTTAAAAAAATGCTCGGATCGAAGGACGCTCGCTCGAATTTGGCTCGGTTGAAAAAATGCTCGATTCGGTTCGGATTGGTTTGTAAACAAACCGAGCACGAGCAAAGGTCTGATCGGTTCGGTTCGGCTCGTGAACAGCCCTACACACTAGAGGGGTGTCCACGTGATAATTCAAAGAACACAATGCACTAACACGGACACTAGTAAAGAGTTTAAACAATTAACTAGTAAAGTATTATATAGATTTGAAGATTTAGAGGCTGTTTGACTAAGCTTATTTTAGTGACTTATACTTATTGACTTTTAGAAAAGTGAAAAGGTGTTTGGGTTAGCTTATTATGTGAGAGGAATAAGTCAACAAGTCACTTCATTCTGACTTATTTACTTTTCCAAAAAGTCAATAAGTAATAAGTCACTCCAAAATAAGCTTAGACAAACATTCCCTTAATATAAAAGTTTATAAAATAAAGTAAATATAAATCACATAAAAAGTGATTTTCAGATTTTTAGATAAACAGGAAGGAAGCTGATTGTTTAGATAATTAGATTTGTAAAGGAAATTCGTTATTAACTATAATAACTTCAAAATTGAAGTTGTAGTCTAACTAATATATATATTTATAATCAATATTGTTCAGTGACTTTATGTATTTCCTTATTGACATAATTGACATGTTTATGTAAAAGATAATTAAGATAGTTAAATTTACAAATGACATTTTTGCCTCCTTAAATCTTAGAAGTTAGTATAAAAAGACAATCTAGTCCTCCTCAAATGTGTTATGATATAGTGTGTATATATACACATATTTTATAGAACCTGTCCGCACAAAGAATTTAACAAAAAAACTTATATTAACAAAAAAACTTATACACTTTATATTTTACAATATATTTGGGCAGATTTCATGGGTGTGAATATGTTAGATAAAAGAGTAAATTACGATTTTGGTCCCTGTGGTTATATCACTTTTACTATATTAACCCAAAATAGAATTTTTTTTAACATCTGTGCCCCTATGGTCTCTATAACTAACTATTTTGGCCGCTGAGTCTAACTCCACCCCTTACCCGGGATAATTATTTGTCACATGCAAGAGCATTTTTGTAATTTCTCCTTCCCCTTTTCACTTTCTCAAAAGCCTAGCCCCAACTTCCCTATTTTTTTCTACAGCACACACCTTATCTCCATTTTCACAACACAAAACACACACTTACCAGAGAGATCGAGATCGAGAGATGAAACCAGTGGATTTCTAGCCACCCATGGTAGCCGCAGGTGGCGGCACACGGTGGTGCACAACGGTGGCCCCACCCTTCTTTTTTCCCCTTAGAATGTAGTTACCAGAGATTTACACCTCCAAGGAAGCTAACAACACATGAGATTCCTCTGAAGTGGAGCGGTGCATGATGGTAGTGGCCGACGTTCGAACCGATGACCGGAAGGTTGATGGAGTGGTGGTGTCCGGTGGGTGTCGTTGGATGTGATGGTCGGAGCTGGTGATACGTTTACGGAGTGTACGGTGGGTGTACGGTGGTTGATGGAGTTGACGGAGATGCTTCAGGTATGGTTGTACGACATCTCAAACTTCGTTTAATATGTGAGTTGACGGTGGTTGATGGAGTTGACGGAGATGGTTGTCGGTGACCGGCGACGAAGACGAAGATGGAGATGACGAATCGACAATGACGGCGGGTCTTTTGTTCTGCGGCGACAGCGGATCTGAACGCAAGCTGCAAAAATAGCAGTGGTGGTTGTGATGTGGTGGTGGAGGTTTGGTGGTGCCGGTGTTGGTGTTGGAGTTGATGGTGGTTGTGGTTGAAGTCAACAGGGATGAAGGGATGTAGAGTGAGATAAAGGGGGAGGAGAAATTACAATTATACCCATCATGTGTCTGTCATATGACAAATAATTAACTAGAGTTTGAGGTTGAGTTAGACTCAGGGGCCAAAATAGTTAGTTATAAAGACCATAAGGGCACATATGTTAAAAAATCGTATTTTAGACTAATATAGTAAAAGTAATATAACACAGAGGCCAAAAACGTAATTTAAGATAAAATGACTTGCGACACTTACTCATTTTATTGTATGTTTATGACGTTTATTCACTTACAATGTCAATGAAATATCTTTAAAAAGATTATATATGCAATTAAATAAAGAATTAATGCAAACAATCCACAAGTCTTACTAAAAAATAATTAAGTACAAATCTTGAATTTAATGAACCCTACCTAAAAAAGCAAACCCTTTTCATATGTAACAACACACACTCAATACGTAGAATACAAAGTTGATATAACGATCGTACATAATTTATAAAGAAAGTAGAGTTTAATATTATTTTGAAAAGGATTAACCCTCACTCGTCTCCACTTCACCAATGCTAACTTTTTGATGCATATCTTATGTAACATATAGCCTTAGTGTTGGCCATAGCTTGAGTGTTCGCCACCACCTTCATGACCGTGTCCTCCTCCGCCGCCGTGACCATATGGAGCTGCTGCTGGGACTAAGATGGGCTTCTTCTTTCTCTTGGCTAAGCAGAAGAGTCCGGCGGCTAAGAATGCTAGGAAAAATACACCACCAAGTGATGCACACACCGCTATGACGACGGTGTGGTCCTTGCCGCCGCCACCAGACGGTGGTGGTGTTAGGATGTTACCGGATGGCGGGACAGCATTGTATGGTTGTGGAGGTGGGACGGTGGGTCCATATGATGGTAGTGGTGGTTGTGCTTTAGGAGGCCAAGTACTTGGCTTTGGCGGTTTTGGTCCCTTTGGTGGATAAGCGGGCCCAACAGGTGTTGGTGGTTTTGGGCCCTTAGGTGGATAAGCGGGCCCACTAGGTGTTGGTGGCTTAGGGCCCTTTGGTGGATAAGCATGTCCACCAGGGGTCGGTGGTTTTGCTTCTTTAGGTGGACTAGCTGGTTCGCCTGGCGTCGGAGGCTTCGGACCCTTAGGAGGGTAAGCTGGACCATGTGGTGGATGTGATGGTTTCGGTGGGTGTGACCGTTTAGGTGGAGAAGCATTAGGAGGGTAAGCCGGTGTCTCTGGGGTGGGAGATGGCGGTGGCTTCCAATGCTCCGGTTTTGGTGGTGGAGGAGGACATGCAACCGGGGGTGGTGGAGGAGGAGGACATGGAACTGGTGGTGGTGGAGGCGGAGGGGGTGGTGGTGGTGGAGGGCATGCGGGTGTTGGTGGCGGTGGTGGAGGAGGAGAATGGTAAGGATAATTTGTAGTCAATTTTCTTGAACCCTCCATGTTCAAAAGTTAGTGATACAATATGATGAATTAAGCAATGACTTATATATATATTTATATATATATGGACTCATGATTATTTTTGTATTGTATATACATTATGTTCAAAACATGCATGTGTATTATAAATGTAAATCTATAGTGAATTATTGATTGCACACTTATATAATCAATATACTATATAATAGTTTAATACCAATTTGTTGTTGTATCATGTAAATGGAAGATTACTTTAGCTAACTACTACCCTGTCATGATCAACAAAATACAAGTCAATAGTTATTCAATTCATGCACTACCCAAAAACAAAGTTTGTTAAATTCCGGGCCATGTGACCCGACCCGCATTATATTTAGAATATTAGAAAGACAATGTTAACAAGATGCTTGACAGCAGTCCCTCTTCTATTTTTTATTTATTTTATTTATGGCTGTGGAGTTGGTAGAAGAGACATGTATTTTTTAAATAAGAAAAAAATATGTTTGATTTTATGTCGTGTTTCAAATTTTGGAGCCTAATTGGTTTGATGTTATGGATGAAATTTAGGGATGATAACAAAATGAACATGATATATCATTATCATTAAGTAGATTTCTTTACCTAATTCATATATATTGTATCCAAGTATCGATTCGTAAATATATATTTTTTTGTCCCTAGTTCTTTATATAATAAGTAAAAAAAGAGATGAGATTACAATGTAATTTTAACAAACGAAACATGTAGCTTAAAGAGCAAGCTACTAAATCTTAAAGCTATGCATTCACACGTCATTGTGTTTTTTTTGTAATTGTATTTTTTTTATTATACATGTTATGGTCTTTTTAAATAACCTTTATTTCTAAGAACAAACCAGGACAAAATATTTTTCTTGTAATAACTTTACAGTAATACTGATAATAGAAATGAATAGTTAACTATTAATAATTCGATAAGGATCTAATAAATTATAATATAATACTATAAACTTTTTTAACTAAAAATAAATTATAAATACATTAACATAGATTATTTTTAATTGTTCTAAAAATTATTTTTTGAATAGTTGCCTTCGTTAGGACATGCTTGGTTGGTAAAAGATGATAATTCATATTCGTTAAGTGAATCCGTATGCATTGAACAATCTCTAAAGAATTTAGACCTACACCTACAATGTGTTCTAAATCTACATTTAATCTTAAATAAAATGTATAAAGGTTATGATCACATGGTTAAAAATTTGGTCAAAGTTTCCTAGAATTATTTGTTTTGAAACTTGTGTCACGCCCACTTGTAGAACAGATATATATTTTATTTAAACCGTAAGAATCTACATTTAATCCTTAAAAAATTCTTATTTTATTTGAATTAAAAAATGAGTCTTTTTTGTATATATACGTTGCTAATTTTGACTAGGTTCTGCTAAATATATAAACATATTAGTTAAACTAATATGGCTTTTAAAAAAACTAATTAGTTATACTATACAAATAAATTATTATTGTTCTTTAAGGATTGTGTGTGGAGTTTTTTTTTTTCAATTTCTAGCTATTTTCCCTCATTGCCATGTGCAAACTGCAAAATAAAGCGGATTTGGCGCTAAATCTTTTTCTACAATTCTTTATTAATAAAAGTTGACTTACACATTCAGTATATTTTATTTAGTTTTATTGAAAGCCATCAGCATTTTTAAGAAACACTTTTATACATGCCATTTTTTAGAATTCTTTATAAGTATAAAGTATTCAAGTCTTTGTTAATATATCTTGAATTTCTACGGCCAAAATAATTGTTTTTACATAACGTGTATATGTAGTTGTTATGTCAACATTACATTCGATTTTGAACTTTTTAACTCGTATCGTAAGCGTGTAAGTTAGTTTTTCTGTATCAAAATATTAATTTGCGTTTTGTCGTTTTCTCCTCTTTATACTAAACATATTCATTGTGCAAGAATTAAAAATAATACTCTTACATAATGACATATATATTAAATATATGTGTGAAATCATGCATATTCAACTTGTACGTTATAAAATATACAAAATGCACCGGCGGCTATTGGTTCAATTTTTTGTTTATCATATAAGATGAATATAAGCTCACTTATTTTATATAATTGGACAGTTGTGGAGGTACATAATTGCACCACACATGAGTGGAGAGATACTTTGCTATCTTTTAAATTCTATCCGATTATTTATCCTAAAACGTATTTTAGTTTCTTTACTTATCAGATAAGTATGTAGATTATATCTTCTTTTTTGATGACAATGCTAATAACATGAGAGTGAAGCATTATTTCTTCATCTATCATACTTGGTAAATTCCAACAAAATTAAGATAAGGTCTAAGGAGGATAAAAATTGTAAATAGTCTTACTTCTACCATGTAAGAATAGAGAAAAATCAATTTCATAACCCTACAAATTAAATAGAAATTAGATTCGTGAGTTATAATTACATCGAGATAGAAGGTAAATGGGCAACAGGCTACGCCGCTACCCCTTTCTGAATAGCAAAACTAAGTCTTTTATAAACTACATTCAAAGATCTCGGGGATGACCCTTTGAACTCGGCTAAGTAGGTCCACAGCCTCAGGCGCAAGGAACCCAAAAGTACTAAAGGCAAATGGGATAAACACGTGCTGGTTGTCAAGGTATGCTTTCTCGTGTTTGATCACTTTGCCCGAAGCAACTTTTAAAGCCGTCTGACCCACCATGAAAACACTACCCCCTAAGCCCACAAGGGGGGAGACACCTGTTAGATCCACACATGCGTGTTTCGCCCTATCCATCCGAAGACCAAAATGTCGGCTGGTCTAAGCGTAGATCTTCCTTCTAGTGGATCAGTTAAGAAATTCACGGGTGCCTCTTTCTTAGCAGAAATCCCAGCACGTCTGAATATGTCAAGAAGAACATCCCTAACCAAATCATGTCGATACTTGAAACCTGGGAGCTCTCTCCAATGAACCGCATGCTCCCCAAAAGAGTCCAAACACGCCTATGACAAACGGGGCATATCTCATCAACTCGAAACAACGGAATCATGAGGCGATATCTAAGGATAATACGGTACTCCACCGGCGACATATGCTGGCCCAACCCATCTATAGGATAGCAAGAAGGAAATCTTTGGCATGTGGTGCTCGTAGACACTCAAAAACGGCTTTTTGTCTAACGGTCAAGTTAAATTGTACTTCAACGTCATGGACAATTTTACTAAAAAGAGCACTCGCCAATGCATGTTGGGCTTTAGGGGGTGCCGGTGTCCTTTTTAGTGAAACCGCCGAAATCGAAGCTTGGTATCGTATCACGAAGACAAGCCAGAGCACAATCATAATCAGAATCCATACCACATATGCCACTGTCTCGTAAGATGTGGTCCTGTAGCACCCAAGATTGGTCCCTCGAGGCTACAAAGGCATAAGATGAAGCCTCTACTGCTGAATACAACCCCAAACACGTGCTGGTTGTCAAGGTATGCTTTCTCGTGTTTGATCACTTTGCCCGAAGCAACTTTTAAAGCCGTCTGACCCACCATGAAAACACTACCCCCTAAGCCCACAAGGGGGGAGACACCTGTTAGATCCACACATGCGTGTTTCGCCCTATCCATCCGAAGACCAAAATGTCGGCTGGTCTAAGCGTAGATCTTCCTTCTAGTGGATCAGTTAAGAAATTCACGGGTGCCTCTTTCTTAGCAGAAATCCCAGCACGTCTGAATATGTCAAGAAGAACATCCCTAACCAAATCATGTCGATACTTGAAACCTGGGAGCTCTCTCCAATGAACCGCATGCTCCCCAAAAGAGTCCAAACACGCCTATGACAAACGGGGCATATCTCATCAACTCGAAACAACGGAATCATGAGGCGATATCTAAGGATAATACGGTACTCCACCGGCGACATATGCTGGCCCAACCCATCTATAGGATAGCAAGAAGGAAATCTTTGGCATGTGGTGCTCGTAGACACTCAAAAACGGCTTTTTGTCTAACGGTCAAGTTAAATTGTACTTCAACGTCATGGACAATTTTACTAAAAAGAGCACTCGCCAATGCATGTTGGGCTTTAGGGGGTGCCGGTGTCCTTTTTAGTGAAACCGCCGAAATCGAAGCTTGGTATCGTATCACGAAGACAAGCCAGAGCACAATCATAATCAGAATCCATACCACATATGCCACTGTCTCGTAAGATGTGGTCCTGTAGCACCCAAGATTGGTCCCTCGAGGCTACAAAGGCATAAGATGAAGCCTCTACTGCTGAATACAACCCCAAACCCCCAAACCTAATAGGTAAGGAGGTAAGTCGCCACTGGAAGTCTCCAAAGAAAGGACCTCTACAAACTACCATTCCTCAATCGCCTCACGCAAACCCTTGTCAAAGAATAACGATGCATCTTCCATGCGTACCAGTTGGCATGTCCTCAAGCCAAAGAAAAGTTTGCCAATGCCCATACAGGATCGAAGCAATAATAGTTCACTCTACGGGTCACCTAGTTTGGGTAGGAGACGCATCAACTCCACAACATTAACAGCTCTTTTAGATGCGTTATATTCATATTCGTAAAACAATATAACCATATACATATACATATACATATATAATGCCACATAAATCTTGGAGATCACAAAATCATATAAAAGAGACTTTAAAATTTCGACAACGAGGTTGCGGAAATCTAAATTCGTACACGTGGACCATTGTGACACCTAGGCAAATCTAAATCCGATACCGAGTACGAAAGATTAACATGGATTATTATAACACCCTAGGAAAATCCCACATCAGTCGTGGACATGAGAGATCGCTGGTTCATTAAGTAAGCCAATGGCTCCTAAATCATCAACACGTTTTGGGCTTAATTGCCGTGGAGCACATGAAAACTCCATAGTTAAGCGTGCTCAGGGTGGGAGTAGTACTATGAGGGGTGACCTCCTGGGAACTCTCCTTTTGGGAGCCAGAAAACAAAGTCGTGAATTCCTAGATGTGGAACCCATCGGGGGCAAAGCGAAAAATATTGTTGGTGTAAGGGCCAGATGTTACAAATGGTATCAGAGCCACTCCTGAGCCATTCAGGACGGTGGGGAAACCTCATCGAGGACGATGAGCCCCTGGGGGGTTATTGTAATGATACCGATACCGAGTACCGAAAAATTAACATGGATCATTATGACACCCTAGGCAAATCCTAAATCGGCCATGACAGGAGAGATAGCTGGTTCATAAGTAATCCAATACCTCTTAAATCACTAACGCGTTTTGGGCTTAGTAGGTTGTGGAGCACATGAAAACTTCATAGTTAATCGTGCTCAAGTGGGAATAGTACTAGGATGGATAACCTCATGGGAAGTCTCCACCGAAGCGACCAAAAACAAAGTCGTGAGTTCCTGGATGGGCAACTCATCGGGAGGAAAAAAGACAATATTGGTGGTGCGAGGGGCCGGATGTTACAGTTGTTTGTTGTAATTTTTGCATGGAATAGATTAAATGTTTGTTTCTAAGTTTTTTACGGGTTCCTATGTGAAATGAAGGATTTCCAGGCCTGAATTGGAGATTATTAAAGACAAGTAGAATGGAAGCCCAATCCATTACCTTACGGGTCGTGAACAAAAGTGCGAACTACGAGTTGTGGGCCTCAAGTTAGTGCACCGAGCTAAAGATTGGAAGCCATAAAGTGAGAAGGCAACACGTGGCAAGTTTATGGAGCCATAACACGTATCTGGTTTACATGTCACAACACCCATACCACACTTGGATCGTATTTAAGGATGAGATGTCGTTGAAACCATAAGAAGTGAGGAACTCATAAGGGAATAACGAAAAGAGGGTTGTTGAAGAACAAGGATTCAAGATCGGATCGGATCACTAGGAAGAGGATTCAAGGAAGAATAACATACATGAGGTTAAAATATCAATCCTAACTGAGTTAGACCCTTCGTATTATCGTTTTCCTTTTGATTTCGATCATGTGTTCAATGAATTCAGTAGTTTTGTTTGTTACTATGAGTAGTTAACCACGCCATAGCTGGTTAGGGTAGGATGATTTTTGTTACTTTGCATTGAATTTATTGATTTTGTTATGAAAGTGTTTTTTTAGTAAGGTTTGCTTATGAACTTGTGATAGTGTAATTTGTATGTTGGGTATTAATGTTTGAATGAGTTTGTGTGGATGATTTAGATATTTTTTGAGGTTATGCTTGTTAAATCTGCTTCGTTTATCTTTAGGCTATAGATGGATCGTTAGTCTATGGTTGGAAGCTTAGTAGGCAAAGGACAAACTTGTTTGAGGGATGGTAATTCATATGGGTGATCTATGGAAAGAAATTAAAACACCAAATGTAACGTTCCATATTTTAGTTGTATTTTCGATTTTCTATAATTTTTATTTCATTTCAATCTTTGTAATTCCGAGAGATTGTGATCATAATGGAAAAACATATTTTATATCAATCTCGTTTAAATTATACATATATAATATCAATTAATCATCAAATGTGCATTTATATACAATAATAATACAAGGATATTTTAGACATTTCACCAGTCAACTAACAACTTATGTCAAGAAGGACCTTATTGATTCATATCGACAACCACAAGGACTTATTGCTCAAAATAAAAGACTCAAAGTATTATGGGTGTTAACCATAGGGACTCAAATTGTAGTTTACTCTAAAAAAAGTAACTTTACTGATATTGTAAACTATATGAGTGTCGACACCATATCGGTATCATGACGAGCCAAATCGATTTCGATCGAACAAAATCGGTACCAGTATCGGTATTATCGCAACTAATATTCGTTTTAATGGTATTGGATTGATTTAAAGCACGTGTCGATATCGTTTTGGGCATATCATCCCTTCATTTTCCTAATTTTCTATTTTAATTGTTATAGCGAATGCTAGTACTGGAACGAAACGAAACGAATCAATAACATCTGAGTTTCCTTCACGTAGCACGAGGGAAAGCAACTAGTTGTAACTAAATAAAATGTTTGTTAAAACTATTTATTTGTTAAGGAACATAAGACTTTTTTAGAGCATGGCTCGTTATTGTTATTATATTTATTTATATCCTTTACCTAAATATAATTACCAAAAAAATGAAAAAACTAAAATCAAATTCCTAATCTAATTTGCCGGCCCCACCCATTACCCAGAAAACTAAAAAAAAAATCTATTTCCCGCTTCTACTTTTCCGAACAAATCCACGTCTGGTTCTATATATTTAAAACCCCCTCAACCCTCAATCGTGCACATCTTATGCGAACCACCACCTGCCGAGCGCTGTGGCAGTGGTTGTTGTTCATAAATTTGAACGCTCCATTGATGGATTTCTTAATTTGCCATTGAGGTATCAAATATATATATATATATATATATATATTTATTTGTTTATTGATTATTATAAGTAATCATGTTATATTTTTATTGTACCGATTTTGATATAGTTTCTGTGATCTTAGTTCGGTTTGATTCTTAGTCGGGTTAATTCATCTTCAATTGTAAAGTATTATGAATACAATTGATTCTTTGTAAATAGACAGAATCTATCAGTGGTTGATTATAACCCAACTCTCTCTCTCCCTCACAACTCTAGTAGTTGATTAGAACCCAACTATCTCTCACATAATTCTTGTCTGATTGATCATTTTTTTATTTATTTTTGTTTTGCAGCCATATGCTTTCTTTGTGACCTTATCTACGTGTGGTTAGTACAATATGATGATCACGAGAAGTTACAAAAAGTTATTCTATTAAATGTTTAATACAATTTATAATTTTACATGATAAGCTCATGTATTTGGTATTAATGTGCTATTAATGATAGTATGTTTATTTTAGGTGCCTTGGATTATCAAACGGCAGAGTTGCAGTGGAAAACTAAACATGCTATGTTGGAGAAGGTTGAAGACAAATATTCACCAACTTAATATATGTTGAAATTCATTTTAGTATTTGGATAATGTGTATTTTTTTGTGTTATATTTCGATAAATTGATATCTTATCTTATTTGGTTTGGATATTTTTCTGTGGTATGATTTTTATATTTAATTAGGATTCGAATATAATGATTTTGGGAATAAAAACAAAAAAAGTAATATAATTTTCTTTGGAGAAATATGGTTGAGAACTTGAATCAATATCGAAAACCTTATAATTTGTAGCAAAAACCTTCCAAAATTTGTAGATTATTCATAGCAAAAATAAAACAAACTTTGTAGCAAAATTTTGCAAGAAACTGGGTAGCACAAATTATAGAAAATTTATGTAGCTATATCGTAGCTAAAATCCATAGCCAAACTCAGAAAAAACTTGGCAGCTAAAAATTTGTAGCAAACCATGTAGCTAAAAAATCCATAGCAAAGTTTCGTAGCTAAAAAACATTGCAAATTATCATAGCCAACATTCGTAGCAAAATTACTCATAGCTAAAAGTATCTATAGCTACAAGTAGCCGTAGCTAAAAAGCCGTACTAAAACACAATCGTAGCTAAAATTTCCATAGCTAAAAACCTCTTAGCTAAAAACCCATAGCGAAATTTCGTAGCAACCTTCTTCATAGCAAATTCGTGGCTAAAGTAGCGACGTCATTTTTTTGTAGCTAAATTCGTCGCAACCATAATTTCAGTAGCTAACGTTGGTAGCAAATAAATTTGCGACGGGACTTGTAGCTACGAACCAAATCAGTAGCAAATTCGTAGCAAAAAGGGTGTTTACTACGGATTTGCTACGGATTTGGCCGTAGCAAATGCCTATTTCTCTAGTAGTGTTGCTAGCGTATTTGGAAGTCTAGAAATGAGCTCACCTTCTCACATACACAGGTTCTTGTATCCAAGATATTGGAAGATGTTAAACCATTAGGCTTTCTATGGATAAAAAAACAGATATGGTATAAGTAATTAACATTGATGTAAATTTTCTTTCTAGTTTTGTTTTATACTTGCCTCTAGCACCTTGCTAATTAACCTTTTTAATGAAATTAGTCGTTCGAAAAAAAAACCCATTGTATCATAGTAATCCTAAATATATCTGTGATAGAGCTTCAATTATTCGATCAATCTACGACTTTTGTGTCCATGTTTTCTTTTACACAATTGTGAGGTTTGACTATCTATTTTGTGTATTATAATAAAATGTCAACTCCCTTGATCTTTAACATTATTAAAATGTTCAAAACATGGAACTTGCAACTTTGGTTGTTTGGTTCCAAGACCCATGACGGTAAAAGGTCATATAAACCCATGACGGTAAAAGGTCATATAAAACAAATTCCGATTTATTTTGATTTGAACGAATAGAATATATCTTTTTAGTGATACAGTGTTTTATTTATTTAATAGATAGATAAGAGTATACTTTGTAAATATAAATTTGGCTTTAATATATTATTATGACTTGTATATATTAAGCAAATACTCATAAAATTATGAAATAATAAATGAAGTAAATGAAACTCATAGATTTGAAAATAAATGTTAGGTTTGTAATTATTTCACTACATGGCAATACAAAAATTGATATTGTAAAATATGTTAGTTTTAAACCTTTATTTATGCAACTAATAAAATAAAAAAAATATACATATTATTGTTTAGTTTAATAAATAATAACATGACAAATAGGAATTATAAAAATGACAAATATGTGCTTGTTATTTATTTGTAAATGTAAATGCATCTTAATCGTCTTAAAACTTGTCTGCTGACATAGTCAAAGTCTAACTGTATGACTTATGAAATAAGATTATTTAGCAAGACAAATGCCATAGCAAAACAATTTATAAAAATCCAAATTGGAAAATTATAAGTGATCTTATCATTTATATTTGATCTGTATAATACTATATCATAAGATAGGATTTGATTGTCATTATACATGGATTAATACAATATGGACATTTCCAACAACTTTCTATTACATGAGTTAGGAGGCCTACAAAATATGATAATTTACCCCGTTGTTTTGTAGGCTTGATGACCCAATAATATATCATGTTTAACTAAAGCCCATAGTATCTGGAAAGAAGAAGATCAAAAGTCCATAGTATAATCACAAATGGGTATCTAATATTTTTTTTTATCAGCAAATTTGGATCACTAGCGGACCATTTAAGTATCATCGTGCCATCAACGAAACCACCTGATCATATCCATCTCCACTAGGCAATTATGCCTATACAACAATTCAAGAGGAAACTCAATAAATCTAGGAAAACTCCTCATAGGAATCGAAACCCAGGACCTAATGATCCATAATCCTTATCTCACCCTAAGAAGCCACTAGACTATAATGCCATGGGCACAAAAGGGTATTTCATGGCATAGATTCTAGAAGATAAGGGAGGTATTCCGTATTTATAATGAGAAAGTAGTTGTATAGTTAGGAATTAGGACACCATGATGCAATCTGGTTGTTCTTGTCTTCTTTGTTGCTTCTTTTATCCGGGATGATCAAGCTAGTGTTGGTTGCTTTCCGTCATGTATCTTGCGATACATCAGCCCAAATTGGCTTCCCCGAGAGCATTCCGTCCACCTGAGCGGGAGAGTGGGACCTACTATTTCACCGTAGGAAGGGAGAGGGTGTGATGCATTCCGCGGTCCTCACATAATTAAACTTTATTTTGGTTGTTACTTTTGTTTTGTAATGCTATATATCTATCTTCTAAGTTTTCATATAAAGGGAAGAAATGATTTATTAATATCATAGACGTTCAATATATTAGGCACTTTCTTAATAATATAAAACTCAATATCCTAATATTGATCGAATATTTTGAAGAGATCCATTGAAATTTCTTCTTTATTTATAGTTTGATTTTCTTGGTGAAAGTCTGACATGATGTGAAAGTTTCAATTGTGAAGATTATATTTAGTCTTCTTGGGATAAATAAAATGTTGTGTACGGATATAACATTTTGTTTTGTTTCGTATTGAGAGAGTAATTATGCAAATCTAAGATAAGTCAGGTAAAGAATTATCGAGATGTCACATATCTACAATGGCGGATCTAGAAAAAAACATCAAGAGGTAACGTTTCAAAATTTTCTTTTTCTTAAAGGGCGGCGAAAATTAAATAAAAAACGTTAAAATTTTCCAAAATTTACACTATCGTTAGAGCATCAAGGGGTAGCAGGGGCTACCCCTTGTATGAAGCTATATCCGCCCCTACATATGTATAAATACCATGTAATATGTACCAAAATATTTACCCAAAACAAAATATATCATTTACCACCATCACCATAACGGGATTTTAGTGACAAATGTTGCTTTACACTTTAGAGTGCTATTCTACACAAATGAGTACCATCGACGGATTATCCAGTAACTGTAACAAGATAAAAGAAAACGCTTGGATGACCGGCTCTAAATTAATATCGATAACCACCTTCACCAACGGATCTTCGATGGATTAGACACACGATTATATTCATTAGTTTAACAGTGTTGACTGTGTGTTTTTTTTTATATAAATTCTAATGTTTATGATATATAAAACAAATCCAAGTTTAATAGTGTTGACAATGTTTTTGATATATTCTAATTAACGTTTATGATATATAAAACAAATCCAAACACCTCTATATATGGATGAAACATAGATTATATATAAGACTTTTGTTCTTTCTTTCTTTTTTTTAGAAAAGAAGAAATAAAGGAACCAAAATAGCCACCTCATGTTGTCGGACTGTATATTGGGTTTGCATGTGTATCAAACAAACCGCCGGTTTTTTTTCTCCAGCCGCTGTTTGTGGCGCAACTTATCCTTGTTTGCAAGGTCACCGGGCCCTTATGTTTTAATATTCTCAATAATTAATCAGGTGTAAAACACCAAACCAGTAAATCATAATATTATTTTTACAGGAATTAATTATTTTAGAACATACCAAAATAATATTAAACAATATAAGGGTGAACGGAGTCGTCTCAAATTTCCTATATTTTCCAGTGTGTCAAATCAGTTTTCCATTCAAGATGGCTTCTTAGAATTTGTCACGCTGAAATATGACTAACCCGACGTACGTAGTGCATTTGGTACTTGCTGGGCCGCGTCAATCGTTTCCGCCTAGTCGGTAAAATTGAGAATTGATATCCCTAAACTTCACATGAATTTGATTTAACTTGCGATCGGTATCACCCAAATGTTGACGAAATTGGTTAAAGATTGCAATCCAAAATGATACGGTTCTGTGCGTCGGCATGTCCTCGATGACATTCACCCAAGTCGTACCCAAGGCTATATCTTCTTCTTCGGTTCAACGTCTCCTTGCCATTTGTGATAGGTTAAAAAAATTGTGTGGGAAAAGAATGAGAATGGTGTGGGTGAAAATGTTCATGTGATTGTGTTAGAAAATGATTTAGATAGAAGAACAGAGAGAAAGGTTGAACTTGAGTATAGGGATTGTGTAACTTGATTTGTATTTAACTAGTCGGTTACACACGTGCTCTGCGGTGGGGTGGCCAAATTTTAATAAATTTAAAATGGAAACGTACACGTAATGGTAAAAATAACATTAATGGTGGCAAGCTAGTCGATATTGGTTCAACTCATTACGACATCGATATGGTACCGCCACTCGATATAGCAACCGAAAGAGAAAACTTAAAAAATAAAGTCGACATCAGTGTTAAAAGATGTCGACACGTGTTTTATGTCGACTGAAAACCATAGTAAACAAATACCAGTAATGGTTATATAACAGTACCAATACCGATACTAATGTTTTTCGATGTGTATCGAATCGGTCCGTTTTCAAAAAAATATCACGTATTTAGTTTTTGTAAAAGAAAAAAAACTAACGAACGAAAGTTATATAAGAACATAAAATTATTGGATTAAAGGTGTATATTATCTATAGTGCAAATGGTGGATTTGAAACTTAAAAACAGTTAAAAACAAGAAGTTAAAACATGGACTTATAAGTTTTGAACATCTACACTAATCAAAATTATTTATTGTTAACAAAACTTGCTAATTGTTATATAGTAAATAAATATGCTTGGATTTTGCATAATTTAAAAAAAAAACTAGCGGTTATATGAACGGTTGGCTCACCTAATTCACTCGACCATCGTTGTTGTTCACCGATTTTTGGTGAAAAGTAGTTCCCCAAATCAGGGGCGATGTTCTCACCCAGAGCCATGGGTCACCGAGCTCTCCTCGGACTTCCCTCTTTCCGCTCTAAACAAAACCAAAGAAGAATACACATTTTTTTACTATTATATAAAGCCAACATTTTAGTTCTAGTACTTTTTATGAACAGCCAACGAATCCTCTAAATTGGCTACCGGCAAAATTCACCACATCGGGATGCACTAGCCTCCGAACCGGGGAAACACCCTCACCTAGGGCCAAATCCCGTGAACACTCGCCCGAAGGCACGGCAGTGCGGTGAGGTAAAACCCGCTCAGTTTTAAGGATCGTACTAGCAATCTCTTCCTACTCGCCTAGTCTCCTATCATCACCAGGTGCTGCAAAAAAATTATAGAGAAAGCAAAATCAAACCTAAATCTCTTATAGCACAAAGTATCTCCTTTACCACTTACCATCATCTAATTGCCTTTTAGTACTTGTATTAATTTAACAACTTACAAATGCAATTTGAATTTTACATTTATGTTATAATTGTAAATATCGAATTATAAAAGCATGTTGGTGTTGTATTATTGGCAAAAATCTAGGACCCATTTAATAGTTTATTACCTAAAATGCCTTGTTTCGAGGAATATTTATGTACGTTTTTTTTATGTGTTATTCTGCATATAGGAATATAGGATGTAGCCAATGATCTCTAGATCAAGTGGTGGAAGTTTTGCGTTTCTTTTAAGAGATGCAAGTTCAACTTTCACTTGGTGGACATGAATGATAGGAGACCTAGGGAAACCTGGGTTCGATCCTTGAGCCAAACGGGTTTTACTGGTAATTTCACCGTCGTGCCTATGGGCAGGTGGATTATCGGGTTTTCCCGGAATTGGTGGTGGACTCGGGTTACTCTCAGAGTACTTCGTTTGGTCCAGTGGGTGCCTGAGAATGCTCGGGATTAATTCTGTTGACCGTTCAAAAATAAAAAAAAGGAATATAAGATATAATGCAATAATCAACACAACAGAATGGACTTATAGTTTATTTTGAAATCATAGTTTATTTTGCAACAATTCTTTATAAAGTGTAAATTTTACCGTGCTTTGTTATCTTATACCAAGTAATTCGGAAGTCCAACTAAAGTTACGATTTTATAACACCTTGTGTACGATAAAAAAAAATTAATCAAAAACAGAAAACAATAAAACATGTATGGCCATAATCGAGTTTTATGTATATAATTTTCTAAACAATAAAACGTTTTTCTTTTGAAAGGTTAAACAATAAAACATTTGTCTGTATGTATATATATGCGTGTGTTATTAGGGTGCAAGGGGCCTCAAGTGGGTAGGGGCATCGGGTAGTCGGGTATGGCGGTAACACCGTCGCAACTCATTTGGGTAGGGGGGCTCGGGCATAACTAGCTGCATTGATTTGTTGATGCCATCGTTCCACAATAATCCTATTGACCGCATTGGTTTTCCCACCCCTTTTTGAATCTCCAACGAAACAAGATGATAGAAACTCAACAGAATACTATCGTCTCCGGGGGGAAGACATGTTAAAGAATTGCAAATATGGATTGGCACAAAGACAGGTTAAATCCATATTATACGGGTCATGTCAGTCTAGATGTTTAGTGACCAAGTAGGTTTAGTGTTTGAATTAATTAAGATTCGGAAGTTAAAGAATTATAAATATGATTTGGAATAAATCTCTCAAGATTGCGACATATATTAATAATCCCCTGTTTACTGATATTTTTTCAGAATTAGGTTCTAATTATATTATATTTATAAGTTATTTATGTTGAAATTCTGATTGCATAAAATATAATAATTGTCAAATTATTGGTGCGATTAAATAATCCAACAAAAATTGGTTGGATCCGTAATTTGGAATAAGTCATTCACAGTCAATTTTCGAGAGAAGAATCGGATCGAAGACCCTATTGTGTATCAATCACAAATTTAATGACAAAAAAATATAGCCTACATCTATCATAGCCAGCTTTTGCAAATCAACTTGACTTTTATTCAATCCGCACTTAAAAGCATATGATACATGGATTGCTTCATTTGAGTTGAGCTTGCTAGTGGGGTGTTTGATTGTTTTCTCTTTCCCTTTTTAGATTCCGTTCTTGATGTGATTGCAATGGTTGATTTGAAACCAGTTCGGTTCCGTCTCGGTTTGATCTTGTTGAAAGGCCGGTTTCGGTTTCAATTCGTAAACTGGTTCTTGCCTGCACACTTAAAAATATTTAAGCCAAAAAGAAAAAAAACAAAACAAAAAAATATGTCTTTTATTATCTTTTAAAGTTTTCGAAACAAGAAAAATAGAATAATGAAAAAAAACATAATTCTAAAATATTAATTTTTTTATTTTTGTTGTTTATTCTTCGTCTGATCTGTTTGTGCGCATCACTGCATCATATGCGAGTTCTTTATCGAATAGAGGATTACTTAGTCCATCTTTCACCTCTTCATCGTGTACTCGTTCTTTAATTTCCGTTTGGTGTTGTACACAATCCACCACATCCAAGTGATTTTTTTTAAACATATGCACATTCCAAAGCTATAAGAAAACGTCGATTCCAAAACTATCGTTGGTAGATCACGGGTCATAGAAGCTAGGATCGGAAATTTGGATTTCTTTCCATTCCACTAAGTCAATATATTAAATTTTCACAATCCTTGGGGGGCATACAAGTAACAAATCCAAGCCTTTATACCTCCCTAGCTCGTTATTGGGGTGTTAATGTGTTACCCCTTTATTTTTTAGCCGTTTGGTTTCTAATAGTATCAAATAATTAAGTTTAAGGTTACTCCAGGTCGAGCTACCTTGACTTGCATCCTCTTCCACTAATCGCAGGTGGGTGTATTTGTATGTTTGGAACATATCTTTTTAAATAACTATCATACATTGCTTGTAAATCATTGTCCAAATAGTTTTTTATGTTAGGTTGCCCAATTTGGTTTAGTTTCATACAAGCATAAAGCCATATCTGTTTCATTGATTATAGTTTTAACCCCCATAAAACATAAAACATGTGGTATTTCTTCAAAACACGGTTTAAGGCGTGGCACATAAAACATATGGTATTTCTTCAAAATGTTTTTAAATTTTTTTTTTCGTGGGGGATATCATTGCCCCAAACATGTAGTTGTGTTTTTTGAAAACGTCAAGAACTTTGGCGCGATGTTCAATACAAGCCCAACGCTTATCGGGAGACGGTGTAGCTCGAACACTGAAGTAATCCGAATTATGAATATGTTGTAAACTTTTTTTTTTGTCTTAAAGCACTTTCAGATAATTTACATCTCGAATTCCGCTAGCAGGTACGCCATAATTCGGACCTAAAAATGGTTGTTTCAAATCACGACAATACTTTTATGTTTCATATATCATTCTCAACTTGATTTAAAAACATCATGTAAAATAAATCCAAATCTTTATTTTTTTTTTTGAAAATTTCAACAACGGAATGGAGAGACTGTCTTGCATAACTAAATTAATAATATGCGTGACACATGAAAAAAAACTCTGTTACAAATTGGATTATATTTGAGTTATAATTATTCAGTTGTTTGACGCATTGTTGAACGACATTGAAAATATTTTGTTTTCTAAGTTATAAGTTTGTATTACAAAGTATAAAACTTGAAATATTTTCTCTGGTATGTGGATACTCAAACAATTCAAAGGCAATGGTAGGTTTCATCATTTTCACCTATTAGGATCTACCCAATAAGCGGTGAGCAAAGGTAGCATTCTGGTAAAACTGTGACGATGCGACAAACATCAGTAATTAAGTTCACTCTGGTTTGTAAGTTTTCAAAAAATACAACTAAATATTTTTTTGTTTGTTTCCATAATTTCATACAATGATGTTTTAGAGTAATACGACTTAAGTGTTTGTAACGAGTTTGGAGCATGTGTTGAATCATCTTTGTCAAACGAGGGTTGTCAAAGTGGGGAGAATGACAAACCTTCTCTAATCGTGAACTTCGCCATTTGGTCTTGGAACCTTGTTAAAGTCCTAAACAAAAATCCCACCTTGATTATTAATCGAAGTTTGACTACTTTCCACCGATTTATTTTTTATTGTCTTCCAATATCTCGTCATATGATTTCTCAAGATGGAATTTAATTTGGTTGGATAAGAGAACCACACCTTCTATAATGTGCCTTTTGAGAGTCATTCAACATTTGAAATAAGTCGAAACACCAGTGTTCTTCACCAAAAAGCTCTTTGATTCGAGTTATCTTGATAAATTGAACAATGAATGGCTCATTTGAGGAATCGAAAAACAACTGATGGTTGTGGCGAAGATATAAAGTGAAGTAGTGAACTACCAAACAAGCAAAGTAGACAAAAAGCGGGTTTTGGGTTCGTTTTTTTCGTTTTCGATTTGTGAGCAACCTAAAACATCAAAAACCTTTGTATACTAACTTAGGGTGGAAAATGGTGAACTTGGGTGTAAAACGGCAGATTCGGTCCGAACGGTTAATTCAAGTTTCAATGGCTAAAACGTTTGGAACTGTCTTTTTTCCAAATCGGTTTGGGGTCGACCTTAAAGAACCAGTGTGTGGAACTGTCGGATTGAATGTCGAACTAAAATCTAGTTCGATTTTATCAGTTTGAACCGAACCTGTTTAGGTCGGTTTATTTGGGTCGAGTCAGTTAACTGGTTTTTTGTTCATCTCTTGTAGTCATTTTATTTTATCTTCATCGTCATTAGGTCTTTCAATTTAGAACCAGTATTATGTTGAGAATGAGAGAACGTATACTTGTGTGTAATGCATCGAGTGTAATACAAAAGGTTGTAAAATACCCGTTTACACCACTATCTCATTTAATCAATAACGCCACAAGATCTTTGTGATTTATGGTTGAGACTGATGTGCTGATGTTTTTGTACATATTGGAAACCTTAGAATTAATAGAAGGGGTAAAATGGAAAGATCCAACCAAGGTGCACATGCTAATCATATGTAATTTCCCCCGACATAATTAAATGTCCATAACTTTTGTATACTGGTTATATTAAAAAAAATTACATCACAAAAACCAGCGTATTTTTATATTTCCAACGAGTATACTATTGATATATTTTTTTGAGAAAAAATGAACTGGGTTTTTTATGGTATTTTCAACTTTTTTTTGTTTTATGGCGTATTCTACCGGGTTTTTATGGTGTTTTTCTGAACTTGGTGTGTTTGTGGCATTTTCAACTCATGGTGTTTTATAAACCGGGTGTTTTATGGCCTTTTCAACTAGGCATTTCTTGGCGTTTTTATGGGGTTTTGTGAACTAGATGTGTTTATAGCGTTTTAGAGTAAACTGCCATTTTGGTTCCTGAGGTTTGGCCACTTTTGTCACTTTAGTCTAAATTTGAAACCTTTTGCATCTGGGTCTCTGTGGTTTCAGTTTTATTGCTATTTTGGTCCAAAAATGAAATCAGATCAAATTTCTCAAATTAAATCCTGCTATTTTGTCCTTATCCTCAGGGGCAAAATGATCATTTCTGATTTTTATTATAACAATTTATTAATTAAATTTATAAATTTGAACTCTACCACCTCCTCCTCCACCTTCACAACCTGCAACCACTTCCACCACTACCTCCCCATTTAACTTTGTAAAAATACAACCACTACTGTACCACCACCAGCCGTGATACCACCACCACTACCAGTTAACCACCGCGGTACCACCAACATCAGCTGAAGCACCACCACCATTGTACCATCACCACGAGTTAGACCACCAACACCACTGTACCACCACCACCACTACCGATGTACCACCCACCGCCACGACGTCCCAAATGACTCAAAACCACACTACCGCTGTAACATCCGTTAGAAATCGGATTTACCAAACCCGTTCCGTTTATTAACCGAACAATCAGTTAAAAATTTCGTTGCGTATTTAATGCCCAAATTAATTTTAAACGATACATAATTAATAAGTATATTGGAATATATAATTTATATTTGAAAAAGTATTAAAAATAGTGGTTTAAAAATAAAACAAGGCTGCCGGGTTTCGAACCCGGGTCAGCCGGGTCAACCTGGTCAACAACGCCTTAACTTCCAACCATCCAACCACTGCGCCACTTGTGTTCTTTAGTAACATATCAAAACAATTAATTCAAATATCAAACTCGAATTCAAAACTGACGCGCCCAATCGCAGTCGTCGGAAATCCCGACAATTTCGCCGAGATTGGACAGTTTCTTCTGATTTAACCGAAGCCTTAACTATTACATCGGTTATAACCGACGTCTGAACCCGCGACACAAGTCATAACCGCCGGAAAAATTATTGACCGACGAATCAAGACGGAAAACGGACCAAATTCGTCGATGTTCTGCCCTATAAATACACCCTCTAACTTCTGTTAGCCTTTTCGCTCACAATCACACCCTTTCTCAACGTAATTTCACTCGCCGGAAAACCGAACCCTTTCCCCTCTGTGCCTTACTCTAAAAACTGAACACCTAGAGCTCATACCGAAGCCACCCACACTCACCTCAAGCTCCCTGAAGACCCTCTGCCGCAAGACACACGTTGCCGGAATAACTTGCTATCACCGGAATTTCGCCGGCGAAACAGAGGATCTCTGTTCGGTATATCTTGCATCTAATCTCTCTCGTTTTTATTAATCTCACATGTAGCTAATCACAACACACTAAAGAAAACTGATTATTTTTGTCAAAACAGTCGGACACCGGTTCTGGTTAAGTTTAACGAAGAAGATGAAGTTTTCAGTTATATATATAATTTAAATCAAGTTTTATCTCGGGTTAGACACACAGTCCAGCGGTGGACTGTGTGCAAATAAACACGCATACGTCCCGAGTTCGATTCTTGTCCCACGCATACTCGCCTTAATAAAAATGTTCTTTTTTTTAACTAATCCGGATTCACTGCAAATAGATGTTAAGTTTAATAAAAACCGGAATAATAACCAAGATAGCCACACAGTCCAGTGGTGGACTGTGTGCGCGTTTAAAACATACGTCGCGAGTTCGAGTCCAGACTACCGCACCGGTTCTGGCAATTATCAAACTTTTTATATAAGGCAGAAATGAAATTATCTAGTTTGTATATAAGTATAATAAAAATCAGATTATTTACCAAGTTAGACACACAGTCCAGCGGTGGACTGTGTCAACCTAAACCACAGGTCCCGGGTTCGAGACCTGTTGAGAGCACCGAGCGAGTCATTAAAATCGTTTTTAAAATAAATGATTTTCGGATTAATTCAATTAGTATATAAATATAATTAAAAACAGAAATATTTCAGGTTAGACACGTAGCTCAGTTGGTAGAGCTGCGTGCACGCGAACGGGAGGTCTCGGGTTCGAGCCTCACCCGGCGCACACAATTACACAATCAAACCGGTCAACAGGTCAACGGTCAACAAGTCAACGGTCAAAAAGTCAACATTTTTTTTATTATTTTTATTTATTTATTTTATTTAAAAATCAATTAAAAATACTTAAAAATAACATTTTTAAAGTTAGAAAATAGCCTTAAACTCACAAAAATATATCCAATAATCCCACTAAAAATTGATCAATAAAATCCGCTTATTTACCAAACCATTATGTTTATCTAGGTTAGTTTCACTCGTGGTTAAATCCAACTTCGTGCGCATTCAACATCATCAACCGAACGCACCCAGTGTGAGTGAATATACAACTCCCCTTTTTAATTACACGTTTTGGGGTGTGTCATGTGTCACTAAAATTAACTCGTTTATTTAAACTTGTGCCACACCATATTGTGATCTAAACTTAGAATGTATATATTGTTTGTAGTCATGTATTTCATATTGTCAAGTTGTATGCAAATCATTCATTAGGCCCATTAGTTCCTCGTGAGAGACGGGTTGAGCAACGCGTGCCTCAAAACAATTTATTATTGTGTGTGTGTGCATTATCTGATATTAAGTGTTTTATGAATATGTTTACATCTATATTTACTCATATGTGGTTGTGCACTTTATTTTATAATCAATTCAATAAACTTGTTCAAATGCTTTTCATAGGATTCACTCGCCAACTTTTTGTTGATCCAAAAACCATTTTTACACATGATACAGGTGAACAGGATGAAGCAAGGAAAACATAGGAAATGCCTTAGAAGAAAATAATGAAGTCTAGAATGATGTGTAGGACATGATGTAATTTTGGTTGTATGTTTCCCTTTAAATTGTATTAATAAATATGAAACGTTATAATAAATGTCATGAGCTTTGATGATAACCCAATCATGCCCCGATCACCTTTTCCGCTGCGGGTCGGGGTGTGACAACCGCTTCTTGTCCAACTCACCGAAAAATGTACTTGAAGCTCGTAGCCATTGGATCTAGCGTAAATCAGAACAGAGACCACCCTCTTCCGTCAAATTTCAAGAGGACCACCACTGGATCGTAGCCGGTTGTTGCGCTGCTATGGTCTGTTGGTTGCGCCGCGCCACCGTGGTTGGCGCCGGGTTCGGTGGTCAGTTCTTCCTCCGCCCTCAAGCTCACTCTCTCTCTCTCTCAATGTGCAGAATGTGTGTGTTTAGGGGGCTAGGTTTGTATATGTGGATGAAAATGCAAGAGATAGAGAGATTAATTTTATAATTTTAATTAATAAATTGTTATATAAAAGTCATAAATGACAATTTACCCCTGAGGATAAGGACAAAAAATCAGGATTTAATTTGAGAAATTTGACCCGATTTCACTTTTGGACGAAAATAGCAATAAAACTGAAACCACGGGGACCCAGAAGCAAAAGGTTTCAAATTTGGACTAAAGTGGCAAAAGTGAACAAACCTTAAGGACCAAAATGGCAGTTTATTCTAGCGTTTTATTTTAGACATTTTTCATGGCGTTTTGTGAACCTAGGTTGAGAGAACTCGTAAGAACTCTATGTGATGTTTTTCTTTCTTGATTTTTTTTACAAATATGTTGTTTATGCAAATGTAAAAAAAGACATAGAAAAGGTTACACATGTTTTAAAAAAGTTATGAAATTCAATATCCGTCATTTTTACATAGGTATAAATTAGTTTTACACATACGTAAATTTCTATATGTGTAATTATTTAAAAAATGGAGCCGTGTTGATCGATTAGCATGATTGTGTCTTTGGGGCACTACTACCCAAGGAGCCAAGAACGTAAATTTGATAAATTCTTACAATATTCCTTTGATTCAATCTACAGCTTCTTGGCCTTTTTCTATGTCCTGCACTTCTAGGCTTCCGAGTTAAACACGATTATAAAGCCTTGGCCATTTCAAAAGTGGGCCATGGATATCATCGGAAAGATCTATCCCAGATCTTAAAGAGGTCATACTTTTCTCCTATATAGGGGATGGATACTTTGAGAATCAACCCAGGTTGAGAGAATTCGTAAGAACTTTGTGTGATGTTTTTTTCTTGATTTTTTGCTAATAGGTTGTTTATATTACTAACATTTATAAAAATGTAAAAAAAGCATAGAAAAAACATGCATGTAAATGCTTACACATGGTTTAAGAAAGTTATTCAATTCAATATCCGTCATTGTGTAAATTAGTTTCACATTGGAAATTTCTACATGCCAAATTTTTTAATTTTTTTTTCATAAACGTTATTAACATATAAAATATGTTAAAAAAAATTGAGAAAAAAAAACATTACTTAAAGTTTTACGAGTTTTCTCAATATATCCCGATCCCTCTCTTTCTCTCTCTCTCTCTCTCTCTCTATATATATATATAGTTTAAAATACAAAAATTCTTAAGATGCGAAGCGTACGCAAACAGTAGTATAACGTGCGTGATAATGCTACAACATGCGTAATTAAGATTTCTGACAATGCGTGATTTTGTTTTTATCCATGCGTGATATTTGTGGTCACGCGTAATCAGGGTTTGTAATTTATAACATGCATACTTTTTTTTTGAAAAGGTAATTTTACATATAAATAAATACCAAAGTAACAAATTACAAACAAGTGGCAGGTAAACTGACAACAAGCTGCGCCGCAACCCCCTTTTGAATTGCAAAACCAATCATACTAAAGACGAAACGGCCCTTAAAGGTTGAAAGATTACTATTCACAACCTGTTTGACCATGTTTAGAAATTCCACAGCCTCTGGGGCTAGGGACCCAAATGTATCAAAAGCGAATGGGATAAACACGTGAATATTTGTAATTTACTCGCGTACGCTTCGCACGTCAAACAACAATATATTCATTTAAAACGTTAGTGCATTATTGATTACAGTGATTCAAATAAGCAAGTTATAAAACTATGTCTCTTTTTGCTGCGTTTAAACATAATTACCACAGTTTGTCTAATTTCTCATCTTTAGATGTATAAATGCCCATTACACGTGTTATCAAACACATTTGCAGTAGTTCTCAATCTATTAAAAATAGTTTATTTTCATATTAATTTTGTTTCTAGTTTTTTCTATCTAGGGTGTTCTTACAACGTCACGTGTATACGTACTGTAGATTCTTTTGTTCCATTTAGGGTTCATGTTTATAAGAACAATGAGTAGGTTCACATGCACTCTCAACATATTGTTGTCTACCTTCAAGAAATATCAAATAAAAAAGCCTCATTTGTTTCAATCTTCCATCAGTGTTCTTCAGCCTTCAGGTATTGTATATGGCATTTTAGACAGAGAAATAAAATGGCATTAGAGACAATAATATATCCACATAGCCAAATTGGTAACTTTGGATATGATTATATGTTACAAGAAGATAACATTTTTGGTGGTTTTTTGGAGTCCAACACTAATATTATTAATCATCAAGAATCAGAAGGGGGGTTGCATGCATATTGGGGGGATTACTCTTCCAATTCTTCATTGATGCATCCTAAATCTTCGCCAGAAGATTGTACCGGCGGTGAGTGTGACATGAAGGTTGAGTCACCTACTGCTACCGTTCCAACGACGGCTGTTGGTCGGAGAAAGCGGAGGAGGACAAAGAGTGGTAAGAACAAAGAGGAGTTGGAGAATCAAAGGATGACTCATATCACGGTGGAGCGCAACCGCCGGAAACAGATGAATGCATACCTTGCTGTTATCAGGTCACTCATTCCATCTTCTTATGTTCAAAGGGTAAGAATATTGAAAATAATATTATGTTCATTATTACGTGTTTGTTTATTTTGTTCTACTCGTAGTACTTTTCTGTGCCTGAAAAGATAGCTAGCGAGGTGTACAATCAAAAGAACTTTTGAAATTAATAATCCACAAATCAGAAAGTGACTAGCTAGCAGTGGTTTTTTTTCTACCTTAAGTTAAAAAATGTGCTTAAATGTATCTATGCCTCTCTCTTTTTCTTCCATTCCATGGAAACCAAAAAACAAAATTAGTTAGTCGTGTGCTTGGTTGATTCTAAGGATATAAAGTTAGGCGGCTAGCTAGATTGCGCTGATTAGGGTTGGCGGCGGCTAGGGTTCGGAAAAGGAGAGAGAAATGATATAAGGCTGATACCATGTAGGGTTTATGAAAATTTACTAGAGAATTAGGTTCTGGGTTCGATTCTCATAAGGGTTTTTTTTCAGATTTATTGGGTTTCTCAAGAATTAGTGTTTATGTAATATGGCCTACTGGAGATGGTAATGATCGAGTAGTTCCGCTGGTGATACGATGACACTCCAGTGATTCGTCAGTGATGTTTCAAAAAATAGGAAGTGAACTATGTATTATTGGTAACTATATATAAGATAGCAATGGCGTTAACAAGAATGTAACTTAATCAAATACAACTCCCACAGAGAAAAGTGATTATATGAAAATAACTAAATTATTTTAACCCTTGTCTTTAATAATTATAACAAACTATAATTATACATTTTTTTAAAAATGTTATATGTCCAAAAACATAAACATGACAAAATCTACTTTACATAGTTTCATTAATTTAATTTGTTTTAAGAATGGTATTTGATCATTACTTTTTCAGGGTGATCAAGCATCCATAGTTGGAGGAGCTATAAATTTTGTGAAGGAATTAGAACAACAACTACAAACCCTAGAGGTACAAAAAAGAGCCAACATCAATGGATACTCTCCCCCACCACCACAACCCTTTGGTGATTTCTTTACATTCCCACAATGCTCAATTATTCAACCAGCTAGCAGTGGTGATGGTACTAGTGGTGGTGGTCCAGCTACCATGGCCAAGAACTGGCCACCGGCTATGGCCGAGATCGAAGTGACATTGGTGGAGAGCCAAGCAAACCTTAAGATACTATCAAAGAAACGGCATAGGCAACTATTAAAACTAGTGGCTGGTCTAAAGTGTTCATGGCTCACTATCTTCATCTTAATGTCACCACAGCTGAGGAAATGGTTATCTACACTCTTAGTGTCAAGGTTAGTATATTACATAGATGGAGTTAAAAGGATATTTTTACACTACGGATACGAAGTTGAGGGGTAGCCTATGCTACCCCTTCTTCTACACTAACTCCCCCTGACAGTGGCGGATCTAGAAAATCCGCATAGGTGTAACGTTCCGAAAAATGAGGTAACAAAATTGAAAAAACGTCAATTTTTTTTTTCAAAATTTACACTACTGTCGGAGCGTCAAGGGGCAACGGAGTTACCCCTTGTAATAGTATAGGTCCGCCCACCCTTAAGCTTTGGTTTATTACATTACTTAGACCATATATCATATATGGATTGTAAGTGATAACAATGCCACTAATTAAGTTAGTTCATTATTGATTTCACCGGAATACATGCATCTAGATTCGCATAACCATAGTATATAATTAAATAAATTTCTCTAACTGGTTTTGTATCATAATGAGAAAAAGAATAAAAGGACAAAACATATTTTGGATTTTCACTTTTTCGTTTTCAATTCTCATTCAAAGTAATAGTTTTTCTTTTGTAATCTAGTGTCTTGCTATACTTAATAATATTTAGCCGTTCAGACATAAAATTTGCTTACTTATAAAAAATGTTTCAAGATTAATTAACAACTATATTTCAACTATTTATATTCGCTTTCAATTTGACATTTGAGATATGAGTATAGGAAAACAACGACCTTAGATATCTATATTTATAGAAATTAAAGTATATTATAGATCAATGCAACATCCGGACCCTCTCTTATCCACCATGTTTTTAGTTCTTACCTGTTTTCACTAACAAAGTATATTTAGAAAAATTAAAAACAAAGCAATATTTTCTAAAAGTTCATATTCTTTCTTATATTTCCCTTAAAAAACATAACTTTTTTTAATGGTCAACGAATACTATACAAACACAGCTTCTCGGAGAAACCAATTGGCGAAAGGACACCCACGCCCTGCAAACACAGACAGTGTTAGTGGCCAGGCCACCCACCATTTCAGGAGAAATTCACCACCTGAAGGCTTACTGTGGTAAAACCTATGGTCCTCCTGAAAAATATTGCTCCAAGTAGGACTCCAACCTAAAACCTTGCAAAAATTAATCAATATCTTAAGGCTTTTATTTTTGAAATTAGCATTCATAGACTTCTATTTGTTGCTTCACATGAAAGATATAGACTTAACTTTCAAAATGATTGCTTCACAAGAAAGATATAGACTTAACTTTCAAAATGATTTTCTTCCTAAAACTGAAAAAGCTGAAAATGAATAAAATCTAAGGTTTTTCTTATATAACCAATTATAAGTTATAGTCTGTAGATGGTCTTTATATATTTGTTTGATCCTTACCAGATTTATATATTTGTTTGGTCTTTATATATACACTTAACTTTAGTCAATTCCACACTAACTTCTTAAAAAATATGTATAGAATGGAATGATTGAAAACTTAATTAAGTTGGTTCTATTGTGATAGTAATTTGGTGTTATCATGTTGACAGCTTGAGGATGGATGCCAACTGAATACAGTAGATGACATTGCAGATGCTATAAATTGCTTGCTGTGCAGAATTGAGGAAGAATCACTGTGTTCTAACTAATTAAGTTCATTTAAATTTGTTTTAATAGTTTTATTATGGTTTTTTTTTCTTATTTAGCTGTAATCTCTCAAGGTTATTACTCAGTAGAGAATATTTTTCATCTGTATTTGTTTTTTTTTTCTTTTTTCCTATAATTTCTGGTGCAGAAAGATGTTATTTGAATTCTGCATGTAGACCCTTTTGACAAATAAAATTAGCGGAATACTTTTATGGTTTTAACTTGCTTATGAATAATCAAACCCAATAAATATTACCTAATATATGTGTATTAAATATAATTGTTATAATTTATAATTAATAAATAATGTGTATTAGTACGTTATTGTTAATACTAACCACGCATCAAATTATTTGCAACAATTGTGACTAATTTACTAAATAACATAGATGCAGGAGAAATCGTATATCCAAAAGAAAATCTTTCGTTGGACTATTTTTCAATTTTGGTGTTTAACTTTTTGACCCATATATTTAATTAGCTTATTATAAATTTTACCAATTCTTTGTCACTATGTGTCTAATCCTTTTCACAGCTGGTGACACATGAAACAGTGTGGATAACAGTGTTTGCACATTAGTTCGTGCATTAGATGACAATATTTGCAGGCTGGTTTTCTCAACCTAGCATATTTTATTATATATAATATATATTTTCTCGTTAGTAATTGCGATATCAAACATGAAAATAAAGTGTTATCACGTATACCTCATGTAAACAAAAGTAGTTTCATCCTTCACACTCACTAAGATCGGTTGTGTCAAGGAGTGTCACGTTAGCTATGGCGCGAGTGGGAAGCACCGCCACGGGGAGCGCGCTAGGAGAGGCATGTGGGAGTCCCCACAGGCGTGAGAGATGGAGGAGATGACCATTGGGGTTAGGGGTGCTAAATAGGTCGTGTTCATGGGTTGGAGGGTTCAACGCAACCCGAACAATGACACAATCCCGAAATTGTGTCATACATATGAATTTGAAATTGTGCAAGCTAATATATTAAAATTAAAATTTACTACAAAATAACACAATTGTATATAGTACAAACACTCAAATTATGAAATCTTATATCAATTTCTCCCTTTTAAATTATAATTATGTCACAAAATACACACTTAATTTAATTTATTACATAAAACATATTGTAAAAAAATATAATAAAATATAAATGGGTTAAAGTGGCCAACCCGTCAACCTAACCGGATTGACCCGAACCCGACCTGTTTAGTTAAACGGGTTAGCAGGTTCAAACATGAAACTAACCGAAACCCGTTTAGACTAAACCTAAACCTGCAAATTTCATGTTAAATTTGTGTCATGTTAGATTCGTGTCAGAAATTCACACCCTTATTTGAGGTGCTCGATCCATGTGTTGACTATTCTAAAAGAAATTAATTAAATTTTCAGAAATTATTCAAACCAAATTCACAAATCATGCAAGTGTTATCCAATTCTACTCTCAATATTATCTCTATTCAATCTTCAATTTTTTAATTAAAATAATATGGACTTCCATCATCATCAGATGATTTCGAGTTTTACATGGAGGCGGCTATAACTACAGTCTAATAATGGAGCCAAAAGTTCATGTCCACTTACAAAACAATCTCTCACTTGACTGGGATGGACAGCTACTAATGAACGACTGCAGCTACAAGACTATTTTTTGATGATCTCGTGTATGATGAGGCTGTTTTTCGGCGTTGTTTTCGTATGAGTAGGCAATTATTTATACAAATGGTTACTGATTTGAAGCGAACATATACTAAAATATTAAATAAATATATTAATAATTAAAGCAATAACTGAAAAGTGTTTACATTTCATGTTACCACAACATACCTTAGTATGTGTGTTTTGTAATAAAAGTGTGCTTACGTAGGGAACTTTCTTTTAACATTTCATATGAATTGACACAGTCTAAGGTGAATAAAGATCATGTGAAATGTGACTTGGTTTTATAATTATTTATTAGCCATTGTCATTAATTATTTCTTTTAAACACTGCAAAGTAAAAACAAAAAATACTTCAACTTGAAATTGATAGACAAAATTTTACTCATCATTTTGTGAACAATGTTTCTAAATATGTCAAATTAAATACGTCCAAAGGATGTTGTGTGTCACCTCATGGCTTTGTTGCGTTGATCACTACCTAAGCCGGTTGGATATCATCTTAGAGTTTAGTGTTTAGGGATATTATCTTCAAAGTTTTGGCAAATTGCTCACCCTTCATCATTTAGGATCGTATTATGCATGTAAAATCACGTAAACATAAATTACATTCCTTTTTTTTTTCTTTTGTGCAAATTCATGCCGGATTTGCCGTGGTGTGCCAACGCTTCTTCAGAACACCGAATGCTTGTTCGGTATTCTTTCTTGCCGATTCTAGCACTTTTTTTGAACAACTTTATTTTCACATCATGTGGGTATATAAATGCCTTCACAAACGTGACCTACTCTAGATAATTACCATTGGCAAGATAATTACTATAGCTCCATTGACATAAAGCAAAGACCTAAGTGCAACTTTTCATCGAAAATAGTCGGTTAATCTAAAACATTGAAATCATTGTTTGATTCCGCAACACCAAAAAACACATGCTAAAGCAAAATATCATGTGATGCCACAACTTCAAGATTATGATTGGCTGTGGATGGTGCTGACCTAGTTATGTAGAGAGGTAGTATGATCACTCCCACGTGTGCAATCGATGCTACCAAGAATTCTAGCAAAGCATGTTGATGATCTTGACTTCCTGATCATGCAAAAACCTAACTAACCTAGGTAGCTAGGTAAGTAAATATCGTATGGTTGACTATGGTTAGTATCACACTAGTTGTTTGATTAGCTAAACTATTTACAAAACAAATGTATAAAACAATTATGAAGATTGGAATAATACGAAACTTGATACTTTCTCTTTAAAAGTTGTTTTGAAAGGTGAACCACAAAATAATTCAAATGGTTGTGTTCAATTTAGTGATTATCAAAAAAAATGTTAACTATAAATATTTGAACTATATGGTAAAAACAATCACACTTGGGTTCGGATTAAGAAGAAACTTGGGTTACTCGCAATAAATGGTTCAATCAAGTTAGGAATTCTAATGGTCTTTTGGGTTTTAAAAAAGCTAATCAATAATCTTAGACATCAACAATTGAACACGAGATGAACCAAGATCAATCCTCACATAAAACCATAATACAAACCAAAATCACTAGCTATTATCTTAACACAATGTAAATGATGCAAGAAAACAATTAACAATTATGAATTCATAACTGCATCAAATTCACAATCAAAAGATTAAACAAGTGTTTATTTTTATTTTCCCATTTTGGATAGTAATGTTTTATTTTAATAGATTCATTACTGAAATATTCTTGTTGGAATATATATTTTGAGGAAGTTATTTATATAAATATGCTACAAAACTATTTTTTAAGAATAATATTATAATATATTTATATTTTTAAATATCTTACTATTTATATGGTGATGATAATATGCATGTTATTTATCACATTTTAATATATTATATAAATTTCAAAAACATAAAATTATAAAAATATATGTATATGAAAACCCAACGGGTAAATTCAACCACTAACGGGTATATCTGTAACCCGCAGGTATGACTGATACCCAATGGGTAACGGACCTTGTATGGAACAAAATTTTTCAACCAAGTATTGGACTAAAATTAGCCAAACCACTGGGTCGTGGCTCAGTGGTCACCGACACCCGCTTTAAGGCCGGACCAAGGATCCATGAGGTCTCGGGTTCGAAACATGTTCTTACCCCTCTTTGATGGCTAGGGTATTTTGCCGCCAGGGATCCTTGTCGGGTGTGAACTGGGAAGGAGATCCCTTCCGCGTTTAAGGATAGCGTGCAAATTATCCTTTTTTTAAAAAAAAAAAGCCATAATCAGCCATTGACATCCTACGCATGGATGTATGTATGTTTATGTAGTTGAGGGGAAGCCATAATTGAAGGCGCAATGTGGTGTTTAGACAATAACTAGCAATTAGGGAATGAAAAATACGTAACTCATAATGTTGGTGGCTGTTGATGGTGGTGATGATGTTCGTAGGCAATGCATTCTTAAAAATTTCAATAAAAATAAACCAAACTGCTATCCATAGAAATATAATATGTCACGATATAGTTTGGTTATTTAACTTGGATGATCGATAAAACACAAGTGTAAGAAAACAAAATGATTTTAACATGACATGAAAATTTCTTTGAAAACACGTGACGGTGGACATAATTTACCTGTATTTTATGTAGATGAGGTATCTAGAGTTCAATTTTTTTTAATCAATAACAGGAGAATCAACTCAAAGTGTAATAATTGAACTTTTGAAACATTTTATGTCCGTACGCATTGGGTTAAAACTCTAGAAAAGTTAAAGCCATATAGTGAAACACTCCTTTTAACATCAATAATGAATCCATGTTCCATAATGTTGTCATACTCAATTATTTTAAACCATATCTTAGTATCAAGGTTGTTATATGTTTCTCGTAATATTCTTTTAAATCTTTTGAAAACATGATGTCCCACGTATATTATTTGTTAAAAGCAATTTACTTTATAGTAACGTCATGTATCAGTCTATCGAAAAGATAATATTAATTCCATAATTGTATACTGTTTATTTTCACGAATGCATGCAACCATACTGTTTGTTACGTATGTAATATTAGCTAATGCGAGATTTTATAATTTAGTATAACTTTGTGACAAGAGATAATAAATAGAAGATAAAACTTACATATGATATGTTAGGAACATTTTTTTGTTGATTATAACCGGTTATTAGAGTACATTTCAGATTAATGATAAAAAGAAGTAAATGTACGGTTATATTCGGATCGGTATTGTTTCGGGTCGGTATTGTTTCGGTTCAGTACAATAACGTTATTAAAAAATACTTTATTTTGTAAACCACTTAGTTTTAAATAAACATTTATATCGAAATATATATTAGTGCATTTTTATATTTTAAATTGTTTGTTATATTTTTTTATAAATCTGAATTTGCACGAAAGCCGAAATAATCAAAGGAATCTCTTTTTACTATTAAGATCGCCTTGGACGACATAAATTCACAAGAAAATATTTGGATGGTACTTTCCACGAAATGAAATAATTTAGTTTCATGTTCAAAATCAATTTAAAATTAAAAAAACATGCATGAAAATGTCCATTTATGATTACATACATTGCTCCTTTCTCACGGTACAAATCTCAATCCTATATTTTCAAATGTTAATTGATTAGGATGGTTGATAATTAAGGTTGTCACTGTCATATGCTTATATCCGTTGTAATTGTTTAAAACAATTTAATTTTTGTTTAAACACAAAAAATTACATCAACTTACATAGGGAATGTACAAGAGAATCACATTATCAAATTGTAAGAAGTGTTTAAAGTCTTCAAAGACAATGCTATTATACTAATATCTAATATTATGATTGATAAGTCCTCTTATTTTTAAACGGGTATAACTTTTTCATATAATAATATATATCTTTTTAAAAAAATATACAGTATTAAAGAGCATTTCATTTCTTTTTATTCGTGTAGGTCATTGCTATAGTTTTCTTATTTTATTACAAGATACGTGATTATGTGCTTTGTATAATGTTACGAGATTATGATCCCAGTACGTAATTACGTAATATGCATTTTACTTAGAAACAGTTATAACCTTTCGTGATTTTGTAACGTTATGTGATTTATGTAGGTAATTACGTAATCACTTAGTAGGTATTCACAGACTATTATATTGTAAATCATGTAATGATACATAGTCACGTACGTAGTCTTATGTAATTACGTACTGATATATAATCACGTAACGTCATACTTGTTACCGAATATAATGCATACTAGGAATTATGTAATGTAATCACGTTTTCACTTTTTAATTAAAAAAGAAAAGTATAATAATAGCCTACTCAAATTAAAAAGGATAAATATTCGTTAATATGATGTAATTCTTTTTAGAAAATATTATTATTTGAAAAGGTTATAGTCATTAAAAATTATTGGCGGAAGTGGGTTAAAAGTCAACAACAGTGGTTGTTCATATTTTGCCCTTTACAACTTGTTTTCACTTACGATTTCAATTCATTTAAGTGATTTATAGATTTTGACACCACTCAATCTCAGCTATTGAATTTACATAATTTACACTTAGGAGATATCTTTTAAGGGCTTTGTAATATGAGAACAAAAAGAATTAATTTTCACCTTACATAAATGAGATCAAGAATTATTAATGATGGTTTCTATTTGTAGATAACGTAGCCATTTGAACATTTTTTTTACTATCAAAAGCATTTTAAAGATTTTTGTGGAACATTTTTAAATCTAATAGTTAATTATCATCCATCTAATTAATTAGTCAAAAATATTTTATATTACACATGTCTAAATTTATTCTATATATTGAAATTTATTCTACATATATCGAAATGTTATACTACATTTATCCTAGATCTTATCCTACACATCACGTGATTGATAATATACGATAAAAAATTAAAAATAAGTTTTCGATTTGTTGTTGCAATAGATGATTTTTTATAGTTTTCTAATATGTGGTTACAATAAAATAAATCTTATTTGAATTCAAAATTTTGTAAAAAAATGAAATGGTTATTATTTAACTGAGACACTTAAAAATAGAATTAACTCAATTAATGTACTTATATACGTTACTCTAATGCGTTTATAATATAATTAGTAAGAATTAAAAAGAAAAATTTTGATCACTTAAATATTGTTTTTACTTTTCATTCTCTCTCTCTCTCTCTATATATATATATATATATTCGTAAATAAGAGAACTTGGTTAAAAACCAATGAGAACTCGTACATATTTGTGATAAGGGAACTTGGTTAAAAGTTATTCAAATTCAATTTTCAACATTTATCATTGTTTTTAAAAACCAATATAAATTTTTTTTTATATTTTTAAATTCACATGTATACATAAATAAAAAGTTACACCTGTAAAAAATTTATTAAAAGTTTTTTCAAGAAGAAAGATGAATACATTGGAGGGTAATTTTTTAATGCTTTATTTTATTAATAATGATGATAATAAAAGAAAATTGACTTGATAGATCGACCACACCATGATTACACAAAATATATATAATTACACATAAAATAGAAAATGTATATATAGTAACGCATAAAATTACTGAAAGTATATAAATAATTACACAATGTATGTCTATATTAACACACCACATGTTATAATTACATAAAATAATGTAAGTAGATGACCCACAATATATTGACACTTTGATAAGAAAAAAATATCTTTTAATTATATATCAATACTATACTCGAATTAAAGAAGATCAATTAAGTTCAAATCAAAGAAGATCAATTATGTTGTAACTTTCTTAAGAAATAAAAATAAAGTATACAAAATCATGGAATTAGTTTTAAACCAGCCACTTTTATAGTTACAAAGAAACCAGATTAAAACATGCAATTCTTAGTGGCCAAAAATCAAAGTTAAAGATTAATAGGAAAGGGGATCACAATATTTGTACACATTGGGTTGAGATGTTCATGAGAAGAATGTACTCACGGACCCTATGGAAGGGAGATTTATTCTGCGACCAGCGGATCTGCTCGTCTTTGGCTGGGCTGGGGGGAAACATGCTTATGTAGACCTCACGGGGTTCCCCTTTGGTTGGTTTAAGGGAAAACCGGTTTGTAGCTGGACAAGCGGCAAGAAAGGCAGAATCAAAGAAAGTGGATAAGCACGCTAAAGCTTGCGCAAAGAACCAGCATGTCTTTGTACCTTTTGCCTTTGATACTTTTGGCTCCCTAGCGCCAGAAGCTATCCACTTCTTGACGAGGGTTCAACGGGTCGTCTACAGCAATTGTTCAACCCCAAGGGGGCAAGGGTTTGTATTTGGAAGGTTAGGGTTTGCAATTCAGAAAGGATTGGCGGCGCAGCTTGTTGCCCGGCTACCTTCTGTTTGATGTAACTTGGCAAGTTTTCTGAATTTAAAATAATATAATAATGTTTACATACTTTTAAATTACACAAAATAAATTATAATCTACTTACGTGAGATGGAGCCCAATACCTCCCACTAAAACGTAAGAGCTTCTACTAAGTGAGTTAGCCACACATTCACTACGTAATTATAGGTTGTTCTTTAGATTTGAGTCCATGTGATAATAAATGAGCTAATTCGGGTTCTCTCTCTATATTTGAGAAGAATGTAACTTAAGCATGTGATGTCTACAAGGATCATTAACAACATTTAAAAACTTTTATATAGTTAACCTACACATGTTGATGTGTGTAGGAGAAGAAGATAACCCAATGTGTGTGTGTATATATATATAGATGACTAAAAATATAAAAGAAGTACAATTTACAATATGATAAAAAATGTTGATGTGTGTATATATAACCCAATGTGTGTGTATATATATGACTAAAAATATAAAAGAAGTATAATTTATAATATAATATAAAAGGTTTATACTTAAAAAATGAGGGTAGGAAGTAATTGCCTAAAATATTGCATGTAAACAGTTATCTCTAACAAAAGTTAAAAATATAAACAAATTACTTTTTTCACATGTCTAGGTAAGACAAATAATTTACATAGAACCCAATTAGCAAATATAACACATTCTTTTGCGCTGCTGATCAAGCTTGTACTTTGTTGTGCAGATGTTATAATTATGGCAGATTCAATGAGTCCACTTTGGTTATCCATTAAGAGAGAAGGGCCCAACTGGCCCAGTGTGATTTTTATCAATTACTCATCATTAATGAGTCCAATTTGGTTATTTTTATCTCTATTGGATCAAGTTAATTTTCTTTTGAAAGGCAACCTTATATTAAACCCAAAAAAGAAGCCAACCAGCAAGAACACAAATATACAACAGGGAAGCCCTATAATGAAACGGGTCAAAATTAATAAATTTATTTCACTAATGGATAAATGTTCTTAACTGTTATAATCAAATGAATAATATATCTTTTAAAAAAGTTAGCTACAAACCTCATGTTGCAACCTACTAAAAAGTGAAACTGATCATATAAAATAAATTGATAAGATTTAGCAGTTTGCGTATATAGCTATCAAATGATGATTTGAATACAATCACTACTACAATGTGGAGCATTAGACGATGTTGAATATTTGTTTTAGACGGTGTTAAAACAATAACCCCGTCTTAAAATCAACTCCTACATGACCATTGTGCCAATTCAATTAAAATATTCAACAAAAATTCCATATAACCCCGTCTAATGATCAAACCCCGTCTTATATTTATATATGCATCTTTAGACGGTGTTTCTTTGAACACCGTCTTAAAATATTCAACAAAATTTTGCATCTTTAGACGGTGTTCCTTTGAACACCGTCTTATGCTTATATATGCATCTTCAAACGGTGTTCCTTTGAACTTGAACACCGTCTTATGCTTATATATGCATCTTTAAACGATGTTTAACTTAATGTTTTTTAGTTTTATAAATAGTACTTATATAGCTTTAAATGTGTTTACCTATATGTTTTTTGTTAGAAATGCCAATTGTCTTTTGTTTTGTTTTTCTAAGGCATTAGTGTATTGTATATAAAACTTAGTATTATATATAGGTAAAGTATGCTTAATCTTGTTATAATTTGTTTTTAGTGAAATATAAAAATTTTATATTTTAATTTACATATGGTTTGCTAATTCGGGGGGTGAGAGATGGTTTGCTAATTCAACGAGAAGATGGCTTGTCATTCGAACAATTAGGTCTCGCATGTGCTGCTACATACATATTAGCATTGTCAGAAACATAAACTTTGTTAAGATTCTAACAACTTACAAATATTTGTTGGCGTTCATAATCCCACCCATTTACACCGGTGATCTAGAAACGACACCGCATAGTGTTGCATCTCACTTTTCCTAATTCCTCCTCATAATCCCTATGAAGGAAGATCTAGAGGTGTTCACGGTGCGATTTTAATGGTTTTTAGGTTAAATCGTAAGCCAAACTGTTAGTAACAACCGAACCGTTGAAAATTAAAACCAAACCAAACTAAACCATTATGAAACCAAACCAAACTAAACCATTATGAACGATTTGGTTTTATACGCTGTGACTTTTTCAACCAACATAGCAATTTTAAAAGGTTAACAAAACAGATTTGAATTAGAGCACCGTAAGGTAAGTTGGGATGTAAGATACTTGAAAGAGAAGCCCAATGACACCCAAATCCACCATATCTCGGCCGTAAACAGAAGCCCAATGCTTCCGCCGTCGTGGTGTGCGATGAAGAACCAGATCTCTGGCCACAAAAAAGAACTCCGAACAACAAGAAGACGTGGCCGTGCGATGAAGAACCAAAGTGCGATGAAGATGGTGGTGCTTGTCTGAAGGTAGATAGAGAGAGAGTGACTTGAGAGAGACTGAGTGGTTGTTTATACTTATGTTATATTTTTTAATAGTTTGTTTTAATGAATTATAATAAAACTTATAATGACAAAATTGCCCCTGAGAAAAAGGACAAAAAACTAGGGTTTTTTTTAAATATGAATTGGATGTCTATGGGTTTATTTCCGATTTGAATGTGTATTGCATTGGTTTGATTTGAAAATGTTCCATTCGTAAGATTGATGTATTTCTGGAAAAAAAATTATTGTAAATGTTTTTTTAAGCAAATGTTTATAAGACGCTATTAAAAATATTTGTTTAATTTATAGTTGGAAATGTTTTGATATTAAAAGACGGTGTTCATTAAGTTTAAGCCGGTGTTAAAACAGAACACCGTCTAATAAAACTTGATTTTAAGCCGGTGTCAAAATTGAACACCGTCTAATAAGATTTGATTTTAAACCACTGTAATTTAAGACGGTGTTAAAAACACCGTCTTAAAACCATATCACCCCGTCTAAAAATCCATTTTGTAGTAGTGAATGATTTAAAAAAACTGAAGTGTTCTGATATTTAAGAGTCGTATGTACTCATAGTATACCTAACCAACCATAACCGTGTTATGTATAGATAATTATTAACATATTTATTATTATGAAAGAACATTGCATTAATCGGTAGATTCTAACATGTGTGGATCATAGTCATAAATCAATTTTCAAACGAACTGAATTCTCACCATGTAATTCACTGTTCACACGAGCCACACTTTAAAAAAATATCACATCCTCTGATTCAGTGTGATCACCGGAAAATGGAGATGAAAGAACACAACAACCACCACCGGCAGCCTCTCTTACCATCAACCCCCGATAACCACGAAGAACAACAACAATTAAAACTCCAAGTATCGGTAATCGAACGAACATGGGTAGAATCAAACAAGTTTTGGCAAATCACGGGTCCATCCATCGTCGCCCGTCTTTGTTTATACTCCCTTGCTGTTATAACACAGTCATTCGTTGGCCACGTTAGTGACACCGACCTTGTAACAACCCGCACTTTCGCGCTCGTTACTCTCGTTACGTCTAGCACCAGAGATTCGGATCATTATGTGAACTATATCCCTTACAACTCTACATCGCATACTTCCGCATTACATCGCTTATTTTAGCATTACATAGCTTATTTCGCACGTGCATCGCACTTCACAACGCTTACAACGCACTCGCTAATACAATGATGATTGCGTGATGTTTCTGAGACCACTCGATCGCTTACACAACAACGCGACACTCGCAAGACTTGGAAACTGAGACGCCTATTATCTCGCTAATTTATTTTATTTATTTAATTTAAACGCTTAATACGCTTAACACCTCACAAAAAACGCTTAACGCACTTAACCTAACTAAGCTAAAAAAATAATAAAAAAAATTCGTACGAAAATGCTCACTTTCGCACGAAAATGATGCCAGAAACTGCCTCCAACTCTCTTCTCCTATTAATACAACACTTCGCCATTCATTTCTCCTTACTACTATTCCGCACCAAAACGCTCTCTAGTTCGTTTTCTCTATTCCAAGTAAGAAGACTATGTTTTTCACTCGAATCACAACAATTTCTACAACGATTTTACACGAGTTTATCTCTGATTTCATCTAAACTTCTTTGTTTACGAAAATCTTCATCTTTTTCATAAAACCTTCTGATTTTCTTAGAGATTCACACTTAACCGAGTATATTTGAGTTAGCTTTGGCTTCTCAAGATATAAACCTCGTTGTTTCAAACTCACCAAGTGTTTATCCTAACAAAACTGTTTTACAAATCGATTTCTACACAAAATGGATCAAAACCGACTAATGTTTCGTTCACCAAATAGTGGAACGAGGCGCTGTCAAAAATAGCCTGAAATGGATTCGAAATCACGTCCGTTTCAAGCGAAGATTCAAGTTCCGGTTGCACAAATACGCAAGAACAGTCAGTTGTGCAAACTGGACTGGCTCATACGAATCACTTTTGGTTCATACGACCCAGTCCAAGTTTCCACAAACGACTCACTCGCTCTAAAGACCTCTCCGGCATAAGGTTCGATCAGTGGCCTACGGCTGGAGGGATGAACACTCAATTTCCAGAAGAATGACGCGAAAACACTCGATTTTGGACACAAAAATTCCATTTTCGCACGTAAATGGCATTGTCGCACGAAAAATGGCATTTTCGCACGAAAGTCCATTTTCGCACAAAGATCCATTATCGCACGAAAACTCATTTCGTTCGAAAATATTTGTTGTCCTTGTAACGACTCTCTGTTTCGACTATTTCAACACTCTGGAAGACTGATGCACTTCTGTTCCTACACGCAGGCTAAACAGACGCTCATCTCACCTCTCCTCAGCTCTCGGTGTTGCTGTTACGCACCCACTGTGTCACACCCCGACATCCATGTGTCTACCGGTGGGCCCGGTGGGGAGTATCGTGATGTAAAGTTGATATCATCATAACCAATTATAAAATAACACAGCGGAAGGCATTAGATAGATAAACTATTACAAACCGATAAGTGTCCAAGGTTCAAAATACAATATATAAACAAGGCTTGCAATAGGATCCACATGCGGATCGCAAAGACATATAAATGATATCAGACTATAAACAGGCAAGTCCTAAGGACGCAACTCCTCAGTATTCGCCCCGCAGCTCCTGGCCTATTACGTACTTGCACCTGTAACTTAAACTTTTGAAAATACGTCAGTTTACACTGGTAAATACGCTCAAACGACTCATTTTGAAAATCTTTTCGAAAATGGTTTAGGCGCACATGGCACATTTTCTTAAATAACTTGGGATAGTACAAATGACCTTGTATACAGATTTACATGCTGGCTTTTACATATGGGGCCCAGTACAGAAACCGAGACATAATCGACTGACACACCACTCTGAACTTTCACACAGAAAGCATATAGCAATTTCCCAGTGTATGCCTACACGCCATGCTATATTGTCATGGCCACTACCAATTTAGTGAGCCAAGGATATCCCAGACACGGTCAAGCCCACCCCCAATGTTTTAGTTTCAAACAAGACAGATCAAAACGGGTTATGTAAGAATCTAATTAATTACTACAATTGGATAAAACATGTTCCCATACCCGACCAAGCGGTAGTATTCTACCGTATCCCAAGCCCGTATAGGGAAAATAAGTTAAGATTATCAACCTGAGTTGTTTGTATGTAAAGTTCCAAGCTCAGCCGTAGTTCCAAAAGCAAGTACAAGGAAATTTACCAGGAGGCGTTCAGTCTGGAGTGATGGTATTTATTAACCAATATTAGAATGCTAACGGGTCCTTAATTAAGTCTTAGACTTGAACCGGTTAGTCTTACGCTAAAAAAATATGATACGGTACGGTAAGCTAGATTAAGCGGTGACTGGAATAGAATGTTAGTTGGGCTCGACAAGTATGCAAACTTGTATGATATGGGTAAACCAATAACATTCTGTATTTTGATAAGGAATGAACAAAGTTAAACCCGTTTCGGTTAAAATACGTAAACTAGTTACGTAGGCTTTAGCCGAATGCGTATAAGCGAAACCGGGTAACCATACAAGTTATATATATGTTCCATATGAAAATATATTTAATATATGTTAGGAAATCAGTAGCATTTGCAAAGATAGGCCCGAGATATATTTAAAACCGATTTGTGCTTTAAAAGGGTATTTTGGTCATTTTATTATTTATAAAAGATGTAACTTAGGAATCTGATGTCAAGACCTTTAATATTCAGTAAAAATATATATTTTTTAATGTTATAACAGTAGGATATCAAATATATGTGTGTTTGACGGTTTCGACACAAACTATGTCCCGTAGGGGCATTTTAGTCATTTCACACATAACTTTGAGGCCAAATTTGGGATTCTAAGTTTGGGACTTGTACTTACTGTTTTATGGTGAAAGTAAGTTTATAAATCAGTAGGTAACAAGTCTTGGCTCACGGATATGTCTTTTAACCACACTATGGGCCAAAAGGCGTAAAAGTCCCTAAAATGTCGTTTAATCGATGTTTATGATAAACTGAGGTTTGAACCTGTTTTATGTAACCAAAATAAGTTGTTTATCATGTTTAATCAGTAAATAAAAAGATTTAGTTATAAAAAGTTTGGTTAAAGTCATATTACGCGAAAAAGGGTAATTTAATCATTTATCGACATTTAACGAATCTTAAGCCCTCATTCAAGTTATAATCTGAATGAACATCCCAAAAGGTCCTACTTATCATATTACATCAGTGAATATATCATATTGATGATTAAACCATGTATATTCTTTCTAAAATGCCGAAAAGGGCATTGTAGCCATTTTAGTGCCATAAATACGTTTCTCTTAACGGGTGGGTGTTGGGTCCAATTGACAAAGCCATTGGACTTAGGTGTTAGTGTGATGTTGCTCTCTTTAAGGTCAGAGCTTCAAGCAAAATGATTTTGTGTAATTAAGTTGTTAAAAAAGAAAAGTACCACTCCTAGAAAAAAAACGCAAACTTTTATCATTTCTATCTTGGATGGGTGGTTTAATATTTGTGAACATGATTTTATTCTATTCTTATTTATTCAACTCAAATGAAATATACAACTTTTTACATTTTGTTAATCACAACATATGAAGTTTAGTAATGTTTTATTAGAACGGTGTTCGTGTAGCAAACGAGCTCGGAGCAGGCAACGCAAAAGGTGCGATATTTGCCACCAAGATATCGTTGCTAACATCAATCCTTGTCGGCCTACTGTTTGTGCGCTAATCGTTGCATTTCCCGATAAACTAGCAATGATCTTTACATCAAACAACATTGTCATTAGCATGGTGGATGAACTCTCCGTATTGTTATCGCTCACCGTTCTTTTTAGTTGCATTCAACCAATTTTTACAGGTGATTTAGACACATATACTGTCCAATATTCCAATGTGCCAAACTAACAAGATTTTTGAATTTTGTAGGAGTAGCACTTGGTTGTGGTTGGCAATCCCATGTTGCCATTTTTAATCTTGTAAGCTGCTATGTTGTTGGACTTCCTCTTGGTGTTGTACTAGAAAGATTTCTTGGTTTTGGCATTAAGGTTGGACAATTAGCCCTTAGTTTTTGCATACCATTAAGGTAACCCGGCTAGATGTAACTCTTTTGTTGGTTTTAACAGGGTCTTTGGGCCGGAATGTTGGGTGGGACACTCATCCAAACGTTGTTACTAGCCATCATAACTATTAGATGCGACTGGAATAACCAGGTATCATAAAAAACATGTTTGTCTTAATGAGCCATATAAGGTCTTTGAGTCGTATTTGATATATAATAAAGGCTTTTTTAACACAAAAGTATATAAAGGATTTGATCATCTTTTATGTGAAAGTTATCTCGACAAGCTTGTTATACCTACATTGAATCCGTCTCGACCAACTCATATACTTTGATTGAAATTTTATAAATATTTGATAGCCCAAATTCGCAACTCACCCACATAACAAAAGGAGAAAATTCACACAATGTGAAACTAAGATTTTTTAAAACTAAGTGACCTAAATGAAACAACATATATAAATTTTAGTTACTCTCAGTGATTATTTTCTTCTAACAAAAGCAATATTTACATCAACTCTTGATGTCTATAAACTCATGAAACTTGCTCGCAGGCGAAAGAGGCATACTCCCGTGTTGTAAATCAAGCAATATCAAGTTAACCAACGTTTGTGTAAAATATGGCAACTACTCGGTGAATATGATACAAGCCAAGCAACATTAGGTTTGATTTCATGTGGCTTGTGGTTTTCTTTGTTTATGTTGATTAAAGTTGATGATCTAAACAAAAAGGTAAAGCACCTGTTGTGGTTATTACATGACTTATTTTAAAGGTATTGTATTCGAATATATGTATTTATGCTCAAAGCATATTAATAGACGCGTCATGAGATTTTTACCTTTGAATGATGTTCTTTCAAATAAATTGATGTTTTTTTTTTCTATTTGTTTTTAGAATAATTGATATGCAAAGTAAAGTCTATCACATTTGTAAATTCTAACCATTATATGCCTAAAGATTTATAGTGGATAGAACTACACATCCTAGATTGTGTAATCTCGTGGGAATTTGTTAGATTAGACTAGGCTTACTCTGATTATATGTTGTATTTCATTTTTAGACATTGTATTGTAAGCTGTTATCCATAAAATATAAGCACTCTTTGTATCAAATATGTTATAAAGCATCGTTATCGGGTGAGGTGTCACAATCGTGAATTGGCTTATGAAGTTCTCACAAATGATTACTTCGTTGAAAACTCAAAGTATGATAAAAATATTTTTAGAGCGAGACTTCGCTTACCGGAAAAGTTATTTTTAAAAATTATCGAGGATATAAATGCGGATACCAGGTTTGAATGGTTTCATCAAGGGTATGACAGGATGTTAATAAAGAGCTTCACCCCGATTCAGAAATGAGCATCAACTATTTGTCAACTCGCCACTGGTAATGTTCTTGACGAGTATGAAGGAAATAATGTTACATAGCCTATAATCAATTATTTGAATAAATAATTTGTGAGAAAAAATATCAATTCTTCAACCCTATGAATCAATATAACATATGGAACCAAAATCAAAAGTGGACGTATGTATTTCGGATCTGAATATACATATGTTGCCGCCTCCTAAGAGAATGTGAACAACCACGAGAAACGATCGAGAAGAACAAACCTAGGAGACTCATTGTCGATTGCTGAGCAGAAATAATTCGTTTGTCGAAAAACAACAAATCCTAGAAGTACAAACCAGGAGACTTCAAACCAAGGTTACTTGTCTATTGCCAAGAAGCGAAGTAGAATGTTCCATGATTACTTGCAGAACATCGAACCCTAGGAGAACATCAAACTTCAAAGGAGGGGCGTAAATACGTGAAATCTTTTATTCGGCCCTTTCAAATCTAAAGAAAAAAGGTTAAGGACAAAGTAAGAGTTGGCTAGGATTTACTATTTTTAAATCTAAATAGAGTATAATTAATCGACCATAACAGGCATTGAAGCGTGAAAAAAATATGAAAACTGATGTATACGTGTATTTAAAGATCGACAAAAATACAATATCACCCAATTACCTGTTGGACCCTGACGAAGTCATGGACGACGATGTAATTAATGAGTTGCCAGTTGCGGGGCACCAAATTTACGTGCTTTTGTAGACAGTTTGAAAGATAGGGGGGCTAAATTTAAAATCTTATGAAAGCAAATATTTTGAAAAAGGCTAAAATGCGCACACACCCTTTTTCTAACGGCTCTTCCCCAATTTCAGATAAACAAACAAAACCCTATTAATATTGTCATTCATTCACCTTCAGACCAAATCCCTCTCAATCTTCTTCTTTCCATCAATTTACACAGCAAATACTCGATCTAGGGTTTCGTTGTGTTCAATTTCACCAACACATACACTTTTAATTCTTTCCAATCGATGGATCTTCCACAAGAAACCGATGATTACATCCGTGAATCGATCGCACATTCGCTCGGTCTTCCGGTATCGACACGCACTCTTGAGTTAAAGCTTCGATCTTCTGAAGAAACAGAGCGGCAGCTTCGTGATCAGTACTTGTATTTGAAGTCCAAATTGAATGAGAAAGATGACGTCATCGAGCGTTTAGGGTTTGTGTTTATTATACCTTATTATTATTATTATTATTACAGTTTTCTTTTTGTTTCACTTGCTTGTTATGGATTGCTTGATTAGGGTTTAATGATTTTAGTTCACCTTGCTTTGATTATAGTTGTTGTTTTTCTAGGTATTTAGGGGTTGTTTTGAATTGCAGTTAAGCTGTTTGATATTGTGTCTGAAAGAGATTATGATTAATTTAGGGGTTGTTTTGAATGGATAGCTACTTACATATAGTTTGTTAATCTTTTTATGTTCATTAGTTAGATACTAGCTATGTAGCTTATATCAGTGATATAAAATATCGGCACCGATAATATCGGCGATACCGACCGATTTTCCCGACATCATCAGTACCTTTCTTCTTATTTCTACCATTCGTCTTTCTTCTTGTTGCTGCTATTAGTGTTTTAAGTCTTAATTGTTAGTTGTTACTGTTAAATGTTAGTGTTTTAAGTATTAGGAAATGTTGGTGTTAAATTGCTATATGTATATATTTAGCATGATATTGATATTGACTATCCCACCACGATAACCAATATCTCAAATATCGGTCCTTGACCGATATCCGATATTTTACCACATTAATTACTTAGGATACTAGCATCCTAGTTTTCAAGTTTGTAATATAGTAAGGGAAATGTTGGTTTTAAAATTCAAAGTAGGGACACACTTATCTTGTGTCTAACATGTTGATGTTCATTCAGTTCGTAAGAAATTTTAAATAATGGATTTCGAGAAGTGGCTTGATTGTTAAAATATTAGATATCATATCGGTCAAGGAGCGATATTTGAGATATAGGTTAAAACTTAAAACACTAACAATTGTAGCAAGTATGAAGTATGAACTGATTAATACTTAAAACACTAACAATTAACAAGTTAAGACTTAAAACACTAATGGCATTGGCAGCAATAAGAAGAAAGACAAATGGTAGAACTAAGAAGAAAGGTGCTGATATCAGGAAAATCGGTGATATATCGGTCAAATATTGGTGATATATCGGTTATTTAGCTCAATACTGCCGATAATATCGGCACCGATATTTGACAACGATATTATACATGGGACCAATAAGCGATATATCACTATAGTTAGTTACGTATCCCTAGCTTTTAATCAACAGATTATGCTCCGAAATATAGAAGTCGAACTAATCGCTGTTGCAACACACGCACTAAACACCCCTTAGAAAATAGTTTATTACACATTTTGTGTTCATCACTTTAAGGTTAGCATCCTACTTTTCAAATTAGTAGCATATTGTAGATGTAGGAAATGTAGGTTTTAAAATTCAAAGCAACTACACACTAATCTTGAGTAGTTGAGTTAAACATGCTGATGTTCAGTTTGTAAGCAATTTTAAATGATGAGATTCTGAGATGTGGATTGATTATTGAAATTGTAAAGTGACTTACATATCCCTAGCTTTAATCAACATATCATGCTTCAGGAGTTCAGCGTTTGGAAGTCAAAATAATCACTTTTCAGGGTTGAATCGATGTCTTCTCATTAGTTTAGTTTATTTTTCATCTTACATTGGATTTGTATGTAGGCTGAATCAGCCTTGAATGCACAAGCCGTAAAGAAGTTTGTGGAAGAAAATCAGAAGTTAGCAATGGAATGTGCTAACCTATTAAATCAGTGCAATAAATGGGAGAAAGAGTGTTCACTATACGACCATGATCGAGAAGCTTTAATGGACTTCGGAAACGAAGCCGATAACAGAGCTAAAGAGGCAGAAGCGCGTGTTCGTGATTTAGAACAAGAATTAACTAAATTGTCAAAAGAACTAATGTTCTATAAGCATCAATCCGAGGGTCAACAGGTAATTTACCATTTCACTTGAATCTTTAGATGGTGTGAATTTAAGTAAGATTGAAATTTTTTACTTTTTTCCAAAAGCAGCTTATGGGCAAGTCCGTTATTAGCATTATTGAAATAACACTGTCACATGCTTGCCTTGTATAATATTTAAGGTTCTTAATTTTTGCTTGTTCTTTGGCTAGTTAGGACTTGATTAACCGTTTATATACATGTGTAGGCTTGTAAACGAACCGAACGTTCATGAACTGTTCGTGAACTTGTTCGGTGGATGTTCGTTTATTTTGTAAACAGTAGAATATGAACACAATTTTTTATTCATCTTATTAAACGAACGAACAGGAACACAAGTTTTGTTCGTTCATTTATGTTCTTGAACATTTGTTTATGTTCATTCATTTGTGTTCATTTATGTTCGTTTATTTACAATTTGTTTATGTTTGTTCGTTAAATACATAAGCAGTTATATTTATATAAATACTAAACATAAAAGGAACTTCCAAACTACTTTATAAATATAACTAATTGGTAATTAGGATTTCTAGTAATTAAAATGGGTTTTCTAATGGAACTTGTCGTTATTAATCACTAATTTATATAAAAAATTACTTTATGTTCGTTTATGTTTAGTCAGTTATGTTCATTTATGTTTCTTCAATTATGTTCATTTGTGTTGTTTATTGTTAGTTAAATTTATTAATCGTTTAGGTTTTAAACGGATACGAACATGCCTATTTTCTTAATAAACAAACATGAACAAAAAAAATGTATTCGATTATACGTTCGTGTTTGGTTAAAGCTAAATGAACGAACACGAACACGAACACGCCTCTGTTCATGTTCATTCGGTTCATTTACAGGCCTATGAATGTGATTATTCTAGACTATTAATGAGAAACATTTTCTTGATTTAAGGTTGGTGATATTACAAAAACTGCATCTACCGAAAATCTTCTTGTTGATACGTTATTATCAACTTTGATCAACAAAGATGATGTGGAATCAACTGCACGTTCGTTCTTGGAAGCAAATAGCGGTGTGGAAGTGTGCCAACAGATGTTGGAAATTTGGGAAAGGTTTGTGATAAACAGTTTTTCGTTCGTCACTAACAAATTTATCAAATATCTATTTAATTTAACTGTGTTATTGTAGTTTAAAGCCATCAACTCAAAAGGTCTTAGGATTAGTTTCCACATTGAAGATACTGCAGAAAGAAAAGGATCATTTAAGGAATAATCTCACTACGGCCGAAGAAGAGGTGTGTTTTTATATGTACTAATATTGTTTTTACTCATATTTAAACACATTATTATTTGTAAAAAAAAAATTAAGAATAAGAAGTGTTTGTGGGTCAGCCCAACCTGACTCGTTCCGCTTAGAGTACAAAAAAATGGCCCCTTGTGGCCCGTTACCTTTGTTGTGTGGGTTGGCGAGTTCCTATGGCTAACGAAACCTGGGTTTGACTAGGTCAAAGTCTTGTTCGAAGAAAACAATGTATTGGATAAGGAGAATAGGAGATCGATGAAGTTACTCAAAAAAGAAAGACAGCTAAGCAATTCTGGAGGAAAGATTAATAGTGCATCCTTGAAGGTGAATAACAGTGCAAAACCGAATACAATTGTTTATATAATCGTAAGGAATATTTTTCTAACGGAAATAATATGAATCCTTTTGCAGAATAATAAACGGAAGTCTAGTCCTAGAGACTGCAGTCCAATTGAGAACAAACTTGACTTAATTGAATCTGGTTCACCAAGAAAAGCATTGTCTCCTTTGCGACACAACACCCCCGAATCGCGGTTGCACAAAAAGTAACTTCTGGAAGATCCTATTGGTTTTTACTAATCTTCCGCTAAGATTTTAATTTGGGTAACCTTAGGATGGTTTGGAATCGATAAGGTTTTTAACCTCCTAACTTGAAAGCGTAGTTTCTGTTCAGAAACTATCATTGGTTGTTTCATGCCTTGGTGTAGTCATCAAAGTGAACAGTTTTATGTGTTGATTTGTATCTAGATTTACAATTTTTTAACATCTTATCTATTTGGCGTTTATACACGTATAGTGAGCAGCTTTAGAACAGAACGTGTGACATCTTTCCGGGTTCTTTGCTTTTGTTTATATTTTCATGAGTTATTTAGAATTATTTGTTATCAAAAGCAAGTGTGTTTTTATACTATAACACACCTTAGACAAATGCAACATCATCTATGAATAGTAAACATGTTAGGTTTATGAGTAAGGATGGTTCTCAGATACCATGAGGTGCTTTAAAAATGGACCAATGGAATTTTCATAGCTTTGCATGTTTGGCTTTTATAAGTCTCTACTTATATAACCAGAAATTGAAATAAGGTGAAACATACGATATTGGTTGATTAGTACAACGTAAACCATGTCCGTACACCATCTTAAGTATTTTTGAAAGCGAAGCTAACAAACACTACTAAAACCTTTTAGTCATACTTGATTTGTCAAGTCAAATCAAGTATGGACTATAATGCAGGAGCATCATGGGCTTAATGGTGGCCTTAAAGTTTAGTGGGCCATTTGATCCGAGTATCGCTTTAGTGGCACCTTTGCCTCATGAAAAAGCTTTCGGCTCCAAGGGGAAACTAATATGGGCCGTGGGCCGGTAATACTACGGATTGAAGATTTTCACGCCAAAATAACATGCAAGAGATGAAGTTCTAAAAAATTCATACTTTATGGTCTATTTTAGCTATTTAATTTTTGCTAATATTTAGTTTCCTAGCTTGTTATTATGTTTATTTTAAATATTAGGAATTCTCATTGTTTAGTTGGTTTGTTAGAAACTTGTAACCTTTAAGCTTAATCAGTTAAAGCATTGATTCAAATAATCTAAATATAATCATTTGTTTTAAGCCATTTGAAGCTGCTACTTCGTTTATCCTACCATCATTCACCTACCTATTTTAGTTTCATGTACCCATTTTATTTTCTTCCAAGGTTGTATATTTCAAACATTTCCAAGATATAAAAATATATGTAAATAGTGACATTAATAAATTCCAATTTGTGTTTTTCTTTATAACTTCTTATAGATAATGTTTTATAATAAAACGAATATGGTTTTGCGATGTACATATTTTTATCTACGTTTTGACATAAATTTTACAATAAACCGAGCCGTATCAAATATAACGTTTTATGAGTCGTTATAAAATTTTATATTCCGTTTTTTATAAAACTTATATCAAAACGTAAATAAAAATAAGCACATCACAAAACCGTATTCGTTTTTTTACTAAAATATTATATATCAAAAGTTATAAAAGAAAAACACAATTTTGAGATACTAATATCACATCAATTGGTGTAAATAGAAAAAAATTGGGTGGAAATAAAATCACCCATTATATATACTCTTAAATGAAAAGGTAGGTGCTTTTTTTACTCTAACCCTTAAACTTTTGACATGACGCTTCTAACCCCTCAAACTTTTGACATGAAATACTATTAACCCTAATCTTTAATTAAGTAATATATTCATTTCAAATTTTTGATAAATGAGAACTTTGACCCTTCAACATTTTCTAATTGACAGCTTTGACCCTCCAACCTTTTCTACTTAATAACTTGATGCATTCTTTTGCTAAAATCTTTACTACTTAATAACTTGACACCTTTTTTCACTAAAAATACTTTTACTACTTTACATCGCAACGTACGACACATTATTATACTTTTTTTTATCTATGCCTAACCACGTTAACTTTTACGACTTTACACTGTTATCTAAATTACTTTTGCGACTTTGCAACACAACATCCAAGACATACTCTTTTTATCTCTATCTAATGATATTGATGTCACGAACCTAACATACGTAACAAAGTTAAAAACGCGTAATATCACATACACACCACACGTTAATGTCATCATCGTTACGCATATAACAAAGTCACAAACGCAACATTACCGTCGGCTCAGATCAAAATTCTATTTATAACTTCATAAATCTACCCAAAAGAATGCTTATATTATATAGAGTTAAATGCTTGGTTGGTCCCTGTGGTTTGCAAATCTTGCAGACTTGGTCCCAGTGGTTCACTAATTACACACTTGGTCCCAGTAGTTTCAAATTTTGCACTCGGGTGGTCCTTACCACTAACCTTTGTTATATTTCTCAGTTAAGTATACATAAAATGTCTATTATACCCCTCGTCTTCTTCATCCTTTCTATCCTTCCCCATGGTGGCAGCAGTCATATAAGAGACCTAAACCAGGATTGACTGATCCATACATCACTACATAACAACACATAAATACAAACATGAAGTGGATCTAGTATCCAAATCAACACAATTTTACATAAGAAAACAAATGAAATATCCATCCATATTCACTCCGGAATCGTCACCAATTCAGGCCTCCACACTCGTCTACTCAACCGCTGCCGCAACGTCCCCTGAAACCGCCTGAATCCTCTCGAACCACCACTCCACCGATCCACCACGTTTCCACCGTCACCTCCAGTCTCTTCAACCGACGTCACAAACAAGTCCTTCAACTTCCGGCGTCCGCCATTATGGTCCTTGTCATCTTCCGTACAATCACCATCGCTTCCTACCAACATCCGTAGGGTTTTCCGGCGGATGGATGGAAATCCGGTGGCGGCGGCCAATGCTGCCATCTGTTAGATCTGGTAAAAGTTGTGAGATGAAATTGAATAAGATTTAAAGGGTTGATACGAGATGCTTATCGTGTGTGATGAAGCCATATGGATTAGATTCTTTGATTTTGGGTTTAGAGTTGGTAAAGATTATGAGAGAGAAGGGTTAATAGGATGCTGAATTAAAGTAACGGTGGATGATAGTGATCTGGGACACGTGGAGGATGACACGTGGTCCCCCAATCTGGGTCGGGTCGACAGAGCTTTTTATTCAGAGAGATAGAAAGGATGAAGAAGACGAGGGGTATAATAGACATTTTATGTCTACTTAACTGAGAAATCTAACAAAGGTTAGTGGTAAGGACCACCCGAGTGCAAAATTTAAAACTACTGGGACCAAGTGTGTAATTAGTGAACCACTGGAACCAAGTCTGCAAATTTGCAAACCAGAGGGACCAACTAAGCATTTTAACTCTATTATATATATTGGCGGAAAATATCATCAAAGCCCTTATCCATTACTACTCTTTGAGCTAACAGAAACAAACATCTATCTATCTATCTATCTATCAATGGCAGCGTTACTCCGTTTTGTATGTTTTCCTTCATCTTCCATCTTCTCTTCTAACCAACAAAACAACCAACAATTCTTCAACCCCATAAACCCTAAACCCTCATCTTCTCTACAATCCTATCTCTCTCTCTTTCACTTCCCAATCGACCTAATTTTCTCATTTTCCGAACACAATCCGCTGTTGAATCCCCTCCAGTTGAGAACCCAACAGCAGAAGAAGAAGAAGAAGAGGATGAAGGTTCTAGAACGAGATTGCTGGCTCAGAATGTTCCCTGGACTTGTACTGCTGATGATATTCGTCCTCTGTTTGAGAAGTACGGCACCGTTGTTGATATTGAGGTTTGATATTTTATGTATCTTTTTGTTAGGGTTTTGTTTTATTCATCTGGGTTTTATCCTAATTCGATAAAGATTACATTTTGCCATCTCAATTGCAATTTGCAACCTGTTTCAAGATTTCATAGGGGATGATAACTTAACCCATTGAAATTAATTAATGTAAATATATAAAATGTTCAGAAAAATATGTTCAAATGCTGCAATTCGGGTTCGCGGGTATGGTACTAGGTGATTGATGCCTGGCCTGTTACTAGGGATGTAAACAAAGCCCTCGAGAGCTACCTGTTATCGGTTCGATTAAAAGCTCGAACGAGCCGCGCTTTAACGAGCCCGAGCTCGATCCTGAAAAAACTCGTTTAGGCGAGCCCAAACAAAAATTTATGTATTTTATATATAATATAATAATAATGATGATAACATTGGCGAGCCGAGCTTTGGCTCGTTTAAGCGAGCTCAAGCCGAGTTTTTAGCTAGTTTGAGGTTGTTCTCAAAATAGCTCAAGCCGAATCGAGCTCGAGCTTTGGGTTTACTCGCTAGCCGAGCTAGAGCTCAAATTCGAGCCTCATAAAAACATGACGACATGACTACCTTTTGCCGAAGGCCAAAACATACATACCCGTATACCCATAAATATTTGATTTTTATCTTTATTTTTCATTGTCCTTGGGTAATAGAATAATCTACGAATTCATTCATTTTCTTTATATTTTAAATTTTTCCGGTTAATAATTTAGATGAAAAATAAAATCGCAAGAAATGTATTTCGAGAATCCAATGGTAATTTTTAACAAACTAACGGGTATACTAATACCCAATAAGTAATTACCCAACGGGCATTGGGCCAGACACGGTTTTACAACCGGGTATGGGACTTCATTACCAGTACTTATTCTATCGCCATCCCTACTTTGGATGGCCAGGATATGGAAGTTAATTTCGGTTTTTCTTTTCAATTTGCTTGCATAATTGTAGATTCAACTAAAGAAATGTGCCCAATATAAGAAGGGGATGATACAAAACCAGATATAATATAATGTTGTTTTTGGCATTGAAATGTAGTCCAAAGTCCAATATATCCCAAGATATTATCGGAGGATACATACATTCATTAAGACTTGTATTGTTTACAATATTATTCTTTTAAATAATTTTTTGTATAAAATCTTGTTTACATTGACAGCCTAAAGACGACTATATACTCTTTTTAATGTGTTCTTTTGTGGACTGATATAGTTTGTTTGTTTATTCTTATTTAGATTTCGATGTATAGCAAAACCAGAAACCGAGGTTTAGTGTTTGTTTCAATGGGTTCGCACGAGGAAGCATTGGCAGCTTTCACAAATCTTCAGTCATATGTGAGTATGGTTCGTTGATAGATATAAATAGTTTGCTTTTTCTTTTGAACTTGCTATTTTCCTTCCAAACTGATTGCTATGAATTGTGTAGATAGGAAATAGTAATACTTTCTTTTTTGGGGATTTTACATTAAAAAATCACAACATCTTCTGGTAACGATTCAAGTCCACATGATATGTTTGTATGCCTGCCTTTATTGAAGGGTATATTATACATTCAACTTATGTTTGAAACCATGCGTTGAGGTAGAACATTATATTTAAAGATGCAGTCTTTTTGCTTCTCTTGACTTCTTTGACTACGAATGTCAAGTCAATCATATCCTTTTGCCATAAAGACAAAACGTTTGCCTTTTTTCGTGAGATGAGGTATTTGACTTCAGAAGTCAAAATTTTCACATTCTTGTGGCATAAAGATGAAGTCTTTTCACTTTTCTCATGGGATGGAATGAAGTATTTGACTATGAAAGTCAAACTATCATATAAATTGTACATTTTTGCAGTTTTATTATTGTATGAGGGAACTATATGATAGTGAAATTTATCATGCGGACAAAACTGCATGAACTTGAAACAAACTTTACACTTTTTCCGATTTTTACAACCAACTTCGAATTGGATCTAAAATGAAAATCAACCTACATTTATTATTGATTTTAGCAACCATGTTAAACTATTTAACACGTGTCGTTATCTTTTGCTGAGTATTCAAAATTGGCTTATGCGCTCTCTTTTATGTCATTCTAGTATACATCTATTTGTCATGTGGCATCTGATGTTATGATTCATAGTTAGTTTTAAGTATAAATTTTAACAAGAAGATTATATGTATAAACTTGTTAAAAACCAGTGACACATTAACAGTTTACATCAACTAGTGCTGCCTTAGTAATTCACATGTGCAATCAGTTAAATTTAGGTCAGCTAAACACAGTAATAATTTATTAATTTGTAAGGTGGTTTGTACTTTTCACAACTAAAATACAGTTGCCTGCTAATATCCGGAAAAAGTGAAAGGTTCGCTTCTACTATAAAGATTGAATCTTTTCATTTTCTCATGGGATGAACTATATGTCTATAACTCTATACTACTATCATACAAAAAAATTTCACTCTTTTAGCATATTTAAATCTTATTTTTTTATGGGATATAGGAATTTATGGGTAGAACACTAAACCTAACGTGGGCAAAGCCAAAGAAAACAAAGGAAGCATCTCCCCCTGCGCAGCCGAAACCAGCTCCCATACACAATTTATTCGTTGCAAATTTATCCTTTAAAGCAAGATCCAAAGACCTTGTGGAATTCTTCAATGCCGAAAACAGTAATGCCGTTTCTGCTGAGATTATTTTTAATCAAAATCCACGAGGTTCTGCTGGTTATGGTTTTGTTTCGTTCAATACAAAACAGGAGGCTGACGCTGCTCTCTCTGCTTTTCAAGGAAAGGTAACCACGAGTTCTCGACTCTTTTACCTTTAAGGACATGTTTGGCTAAGCTTTTTGAAACAACTTATTGACTTGTTGGCTTTTTGGAAAAGTCTGTATGGAGTGACTTATTGACTTATTGGCTTTTTCCCCTCACATATACCCTCATTGCCAAACATCATTTTGGAGCTTATGACTTTTCAAAAAGCCAATAAGTCAATAAGTTGTTTCAAAAAGCTTAGTCCTAAATGGGTTGATATGGATTCTATTACTTTTTGGGCCAAATGGGTGAATTTAAATTAACCAAATTTAATTAGAGTAAAGTACAAGGATGGTCCCTGTGGTTTACTAAAAGTTTGGATTTGGTCCTAGCTTTCCAAAAGTACACGGATGGTCACTGTTGTTTACACATTGTAACGCATCTCTCATCTTTTCCAAAAGTACACGGATGGTCCCTATGGTTTGCACTTTGTAACGCATTTAGTCCCTAACTTGGACCTGCCAAAACCTTTAGATTTGTTGGTTGGGGACTTAATGTTACAAAGTGCAAACCACAAGGACTATCCGTGTACTTTTGGGAAACCACAGGGACCATCTGTGTACTTTACTCTTATTTTAACTACTATGAAACAGCTAAATGTGATTATTTAGTGGTTTTAAAGGATATATATAAAACTATGAAATTTAGAATTTTGTTGCAAATTAATTCCATTAAATGGATTAGCGACCTGTTTTGACCAATATTAACAATTAACCTTTCTGGCCTGCAATTTGACAAATTACCCAACCCATATGATCTTGCTCATTTTGACACACCTCTGACTGGTTGATTATATTGTGCCATAGATGTTTATGGGGAGGCCGATTCGAGTGGCACCTAGCAAAAGATTTCTTAGACAATCTACAAAAAAGGTTCTTGAATCGAAAGACGAATCAAGCAAATCAGAAAGCGATGGAGGAGAGCAAGCACAAACAACTGAAGTTGAAGCTCAATCACTAGAAGCATAGCCAGTTTTTTTCTTCTTTTCTTTTTGTCTATTCTTGTTTCAATATATTAAATTCTTAAAGAGTTATGAATCTAAACATGGGGAATCTGGGAACCAATACCATCAAGATGTTGTAACGGCAACGATTATAATAGCGCCTTTTTAACGTCAACTCCCTTCATCTTTAATGTATAAAAATAGAAAGAAAGTTCTTTACTGTACTGGTTCGTGTTCAGACCAGCTCGCTATTTGGTTTTGTGGATCGGCCCAAAAACCACCCGATTTCAAACCAGACCGAAACCTTAATCCTGGTAAAATAGCAAAACTCATAATACGCGACATTGTTGCATACTTTTAGAAGTAGTTTTTTACTTGATATTTATTTTTCATTTCATTTAAAATTGTATTTTCTGAAATTACAGGATGTTCGTTGTGGTTTATACTTTATAACGCATTTAGTCCTCAACTTTTGCCAAAATTACATGGATGATTCATGTGGTTTGCATTTGTAACACATTTAGTCCCTAAATTGGACTTGCTGAAACTTTAGATCTGTTAGTTGGGGACTAAATACGTTACAAAGTGCAAACCACGTGGATCATGCGTATACTTTTGAAAAGATAGGGGCCAAATCCAAGATTTTGGTTAACCTCAGGGACCATCAGTGTATTTTATTCAAAAGTCTGTTTATTACAACTGAATATAAGCTGGGATTTCAAATTTATGCTCCTAATTTGATGGTGAGTTATTGACAGATTGCTTAATATGTTGGATTTAAGTATTGACTAAAACTCAATTCTTTAACTAATGATTTGCCCTTTTCAAAAATTAGTGATGACTCATTACACCTACTACTTTTATTGTAACTTGCAACTAAAGTAACCAAATGAGTTGCCCATGCGCCATGCAAGTCATTAGAGTTATCATGAAAAGACATAGATAGCTCGCTCGATCACCCTGGAAATTCCAGTTCGTATGTTTGTTTAACAACAGATAGCTCAATCAAGGGTTTGCCAAACATGCCCTTAACATAATCGTTTGCTGCTGTGAGTCTGTTTAAGTGTGAGAACTAACCGGTTGTTTCTGAGGAATGCGATATTGAACTGAGCACTGTTGAAATCGATTATGAGAAATTTGTTGTGAGTGAGTTAACCCTACCTGCGGTTCTGTACTCCCCCTTTGGCAACCCAGATTTAAATTATAATTAATACATATATTTTTTTTCTTTTTCTAAAATGGCACAGAGCCCATACATTTACCCGACATAACTATTGGGCCGGCCTTGGGAGTTGAGCCAAGGATAACTCCAAGCTACCCGGTGTGAGGGTCGTCCAGGCCCGGCGACGCCCCCAACACCATTTCCGGAGGGGCGGCGTCGTCTTGAACGTCGGATGGTAGACAGTTAAGACGGGCACAAGAAGACAAAAAATCTATCATCTCACTTCTTCTCTATACACACACACACCTATACATACATACATACATATACATATATAATACATATACATATATAATAATATAATATATATAATATATATATATATATATATATATAGTCCCATTCTCCATTTCCTAGTTTCATCCCCTTTAGGCACATCCTCACATCCATCCTACGTGGCTCTGACGTGGAGGGTCCTCCTCTAAGGACCACCTCCTCCCATACCGAGTAGCCTTACGAGACTTTAGTCCGGGTTCTGACTCGAAAGTAGAAACTCAGAGGTTGTTTGGCAACTTATCCGTCAGTAAAAGACTTTGAGCCAGTAAGAACTAAGCCAGTAGTGTTGTTTGGTTGAAACCTCTGACTATGCAAAATAACAATTTATCCATTGTGCTCAATGAACTAGATGACTGCAGAATAACTATTTTATCCATTATGCTCAATGAAATGTATTTGGTTGGTCCGAGGATTGTACTGAATGATGAATAATTACAAAAGGAAAATACAAAACATCTTAGAAAATCCAAATTACACATAAATCCTTCAAAACATCAAGTAGTTGTGTCACACCCCAACCGATGGCGGAATCATCGGGACGTGGCACTAGCGAACCAGATTGTTCAAGAGAATCCATAACAACTATTTAAGTGACAATATTTATAAAGTTAATTTCCCATACAATCAACAAATATTCCACAATAGTCAAAACAGATTACACAACCTCTTAAACAAAACAAGATCCGACAACAGATTTTTATTATGAGTTTCTAAAGATAAAGTCCTAAATCCATTGTTGCATACGATAATCGTCAACCTGTCACATACGTTAAAATACAAGTCAATACAATAATGTAAATGTGAGTACACAGGTTTGCATAAATGATAGTAATAAAGCGAGTGGCGAAAACCAGCATGCACTAACATAGTCATGTGAACATATATATGTCATCTACACCGAAATAAGCTAACTCAACACAACCGCGAGTGAGACAAGTAAAGTAATGCAAGGGCGAGCCTTAACAACAACCCGTAGTAACGGGCGGCGGGTCAACCTATAGTATACTATCATGTTAAGGATGGTCTGCAAATCCCAAGGCATACAATTAACACATAACACTACAGCGTTTCACGTATAGTCATGCGAGAGCGGTTTTTCGTTTTAAAGCGTTTTAGAGTCGTGCGATGTGTTTTGATATAGAGAACGTATGTAAGACCCAAAAGTGCGTTTAAAACGAAAATGGGTCAAGTATACTTACAATGGGTGCGTAAGTAGTAACCGTGAGCGAGATGAGAGTGGAGAGGGCGCCGGATCAGCATGCATGGGAACAAAAGTGCATCATTCTTCTAGAGGGTTGAAACGTCGAAACGGGGAATTGTACGGGAAAGCAGTTAGTTCGTACAAACTGGCCCCTTTGTGCGAACTGGCACTTACAGTCAGTTCGTACGAACTGGCCCTTGTGCGAAGTGGCATGTTCCGTTTGTCCAAATCGAGTGTTTTTCGCGTCTTTCTTTTGGAAATCGAGTGTTCATCCTTTAGCCTCAAATTATAGATCAAACCTAAGGCCGGAGAGGTCTTTTGAGCGAGCTTAGCCATTCGTAGGAACTCGGACTGGTTCGTACGAACTGGCAATTCGTACGAGACAGTCCAGTTCGTACGAATTGGCTATCTTGGTCTTCGTGCGCCCGTAACTGAGTTTTCGCTTGGAACGATGTGATTTCGAATCCATTTCAGGTTGTTTTTGACAACGCTTCGTTCCACTTGTGTAGTGAACGAGAGATATGTCGGTTTTGGTCCGTTTTGTGTAAAAATCAAGTTTTAAAAACAGTTATTTTGAGATTACACACTTGGTGAGTTGAAATGCCATGATTTCTACATTGGGAAATAATACTCCACTTCACACCAAAAACATCACCTCTTGAACAAATTAGCGGATGAACATATTTAAAATGTAGGGTTTGTGAAATAATACTCCACTTCAACCAAAAACATCACCTCTTGCAAAACCTCTTCCACTTTATCTAACAAACCTAACTGACTAAAATTACCTCAAATTCACACTAAATTAACTACAAATTCACCTTCAAACACTAAATTAAACACAAAATTACCCTACTGAAACTGAATGTAACCCTAGAACTTACCAACATTACCTCATTTCAACAGATCTGCCGGTCTAATGTGAACGAAAAATATCTGAATTCAACACAAACGGTTAACCAACGGAGAATTAAACTTCTGAAACAATAAATTAGCAGATTTGTGAATATAAACCCTAGAGATCCAAGATTGTGAACGTAGTGGAGAGTTTAACGTACCAGTGTTAGGGGTGCAGTTGTGAGAAATCGCCGACAATCTGAGAGATTTGCAGAATTAAGCACCGACTTGTTCACTCCAGCCTCGGGAATTTCTCTCGACCTGCCATTACGCAAGGGTCTATGTCGACATACTGGCTTCTCTTTCTCTATATATTCTGAAAGTTGTTTATACTCCTCTTCATCATATGGATTCTTAAGAATGCACATCAGCTTATCCCTTAACTGAAATTATAAGAACATAAATGATACAGTCAACGTCAGGGTGTAAACAAGCCGAACCGCTCGTCAGCCACTCAAGATCGTCTTGCATAAAGGTCAAACAAGCTTGAGCCTAAAATGAAGCTCATATATAAATGAGCTCAAGCTTCACACACAGAGCTTAACTAGGCACGGGAGACCAAACGAGCCTGATAATTATATAAATAGATTTTATATATGTGTAAAATATACTTGCATGAAGATAAAAAAACCCTCAAAATTTAATAAATAATAGACGAGCCAAGCCGAGCCCGAGCTTGGAAAAAAATACACCCCTAGAACCATCGTACACAACTAGAGGTGGCAAGACGAGCGGGTCGCATAAACATGTCAATTTTTGTACAGCAATCGGGGTCGAGTCGTGGAAACACTTTGTTTTTAGCTATTATATATAAAACTAGTGTGTTACTTAGATTGCAAAACCAATACCATTACAATAATAATCAAAATGTTTGAATGAGACGATTCACGTTCAACCAGGTTGACCCGCTTGAGAATGAGCAGGACCCAAATCGACCCATTAATAGGTAATCGGGTCAATTTTGCCACATCGAAAAACAGAAAATGAACACGTACGTACCGATGGTTCTTTTTCTGCTACTACTATTGTTTATTATTATTATTTACTTCACTGCACTTCCGAGCATCACCCTAAATCACTACATCTGAATCTGAATCACAAGTTGTAACGTTCATTTCATATTCCACAGGTTCCTCTTTGATGTGCACAGGGTCTCGAGGGGATTGTGTTATAGTCTTACGATCATTAATCTTCTTTATTTTAGAAACTTGTTTTTAGTAGAAACCGGACCACTCTTTTCATTCCGCTTCCTTTTAGCCTGCTGCTGCTTGATTTGCATATCTTCAGAAACGGTTACTTCATCTCCACTATCATCAGTACATGTTTGAAGGTCATCACACCAATCTGAACTAACCTGCTCTTCATAATACAGAAAACAAGGTTCCTCGTCATCATCTCGAGAAATTTTCAGCTTGTATGATATACCATGATGTTCTGAGAGATTCTCTAAAAACAGTAGATATTCAGGATCTTTATTGTTTTCATCTACTACATGTACATCTTCATCTTCAACTCCGTTTTCGCTTTCATATTCATTTTGAAGCTCCTCGCGTGTGCTGTCTTTTGTCTGTTGATCAGTTTCAATTAAGCATAATATAAGAAGCCAAGCATACTCACCATCCACTTGTTGATTCCCAAGTTTAGCATTGAGTGTGTCAGAGCTCGGGGGTTTGTTAGAACCAAAATCACACTTTCTAATATCAAAATCTGGTATTGTTTTCTTTTTTCGCCTGATGTAAGTCTGAAAAATACGGTCCATATTGGTCAATATTCCACCTCTCTATGATCAGCTGCAAAAAGATTGAATCATGCATTAGGTTGAGTCAAGGTTTAAAAAAAAGGAAACGAGTTTCGAGGCGTTTTCCCTTCACATCACGAAAGCCTCGAGGCGAACCGAGGTGTTACTAAAAAAAACATAAAAAATATATATCTTATAGAAAAATAATAATTCTAACTAAATTCATCATCAAATTTTTCAAAAGCACACATAAAAAAGACATAAATTGCTTGAAATTGGCACAAAAAGTCAAAATCAAGTATCAGAAATCACTGAGGCGCAGCCGTTTTAGTGCATTAGCTCCTCTGAGGCGCACGTACAACTAGAAACCTCTGAGGCGCGCCCATAGTCACATAATTTGCTGGTCGATTTTCGTTTTGGTTCGTCCGGCGGTATGAACAGGATCTGGGTTCGCAAGGGAGCTTTCGGGATATATGGCAACAATTCAAATGTAATAGAGAAGAAATGGTGGCTAATCGAAGCTTACCTGCTTGATAAGAGATAACACCTCTTGAACAAGATGGATGGATGTATCGATTCACTCATCTATAAGAGCATTCACAATCAATTCCTTTTCCTTATCCATATAATTACACTAAAATTCATTACGTTTTCTCTCTCCATGTTCAATTATATAATATTTTTTATACTTTTATCATTACATTTTCTCTCTCCTCCACTCACAACCACTTTCAAAAATATTAAAAAATTTATAAGGGGTGAACAGTATTCCCATATATTTACAGATAAACAGTAATGTTTTCTCTCTCATTCACTCACAACCACTCAAACCACTCACACACTACAACCATTCCTTATAATATAACTAACACACTCACACCAAATATAAGAAATCCATTGTGAATGCTCTAAGGGGTGAACAGTGTTCCCGTATATTTACAGATAAACAGTAATGTTTTCTCTCTCATTCACTCACAACCACTCAAAACCACTCACAACCATTCCTTATAATATAACTAACACACTCACACCAAATATAAGAAATCCATTGTGAATGCTCTAAGAGGATGCTCCTCCATATAAGAAATCCATTGTGAATGCTCTAAGAGGATGCTCCTCCATATAAAGCCCTCGGAGCCATTAAAGAGCGAGAGAAAACCTAGAAATCCTTGATCAACGGGACCGAAGAAGGAAAGACAAAAGGGGTCAGCTCAATTATGTGGTGAGAAGGCGGGGACACAAGGTGCAAAAAACAAGCTAAGGGAGACTAGAGGTAGGCAAAAAAGCCTGTTAATTAACTAGAACCGGTTATTAACCGGTATACCTTATCCAGCTAGTGGTTAATTTTGACCACCGGTTATAAATGTTTAGTACAGGATCTGTTTTTTTAACCGGTAAGACCAGTTAACAGGAAAAAAAAAACCCTGAAAAATTCAGAAAAAAATGGTTATTCAGTTAAAGCAATTAACCGAACCAGTTAAAATAAAAAAAGTTAAATTTACCGGTATAACCGATTAACCGAACCAGTTATTAAAATTAACTGGTTTGTGCACCTCTAAGGGAGACTAGGTAAAGGCCCAACAAGGAAATAACCCTGATGTAACGTAGACGAGGCACGCAACCCAATAATTCTTTTCTTTCATTTGGTTCACTCCTAGTCCAAGAGAAGCCCATCTAGAGATCTAGAGAAATATGCAAAATAATATGCAACAAATCACATAAAGTGTATACACAAGTGAAGAAACACCAAACTAATTTGGGATTAGCTCGAGGTAAGTGTCTCGCCAAATAAAGGTTAATCTTCTCCTGTTAAGCCTTGTCAACAATCCTAATCCTAATCCTGCAAACACTAAACGTTAAAAAATAGATGGAGTTAACGAGTCGGATGAAAATGGCAAGATTTTAAACCTTTTGGATCCAGATGTGGAAAAACAAAGCTTTGAACAAAAGTCACAAAAGTAGCCAACCCTTAGTGACGAAATTGACATTTTACTCTTTAAAGTAACAGAATTTATTTTAATTACTATGAATATTGAAATTTGGAATTTTGTTGCCAATAAATGGATTAGCAAAAGATTTAAGCGGGTTTGACCCATATTAAAAAAAGTACCCTTTCTATCTGATCTCATTTTGACACCTCTTGACTTGTTTATTATATTGTGTTGTAGATGTTTATGGGGATGCCGATTCGAGTGGCACCTAGCAAAAGATTTCTTAGACAATCTACAAAAAAGGTTCTTGAATCGACAGACGAATCAAGCAAATCAGAAAGCGATAGAGGAGAGCAAGCACAAACAACTGAAGCTGAAGCTCAATCACTAGAAGCATAGCCAGTTTTTTTCTTCTTTTCTTTTTGTTTCAATATATTAAATTCGTAAGATTATGAATCTAAACATGGGGAATCTGAGAACCAATACCATCAAGATGTAACGGTAACAATGATAATACCACTTTTTAAGTTAACTGCCTTCATGCTCAATGTATAAAAGTATAAAGAAAGTTCTTTATTGTACTGGTTCGCGTTCAGACCCGCTTACTATTTGGTTTTGCGGATCGGTCTAAAAATCATCCAATCTTAAACCGGACCGAAACGGCGAAACCTTAATCCTGGTAATATAGTAAAACTCATAATATGCGACATTGTCCATGTGGTTTACACTTTGTAACGCATTTAGTCCTCATCTTTTGCCAAAATTACATGGATGGTCCCTGTAGTTTGCACTTCGTAACGCATCTAGTCCCTAACTGGATATAAATGTGTTACGAAGTGCATACCACATAGACCATTCGTGTACTTTTGAAAAGATAGAGACTAAATCTAAAATTTTGTTTAACCTTAGGGACTATCAGTGTACTTTATTCAAAAGTTTGTTTATTACTTAAAACTGAATATAAGCTGGGGTTTCAAAATTTTGCTCCTAATTTGATGGTGAGTTATTGATAGATTGCTTAATATGTTGGATTTTAATTATTGACCAAAAATCAATTCTTGAACTAATGATAGTGTTGGCCTTTTCAAAAATTAGTGATGAGTCATTACACCAACTACTTTTATTGTAACTTGCAACTAAAGTAACCAATTACTTGTCCATGCGCCATGCAAAAGTCATTAGAGTTATCATGAAAAGACAGGATTTTCACACACTAATGCTTCAATCATTGAAGTTCAATGTAGATACACATGAATCGAAGTGATGGTAAAATAAGAAGTTCCGACGCCTTTCAAACCGGTTTGGAAGATTGAAACTCTTTTATTATTAAGCGAAAAATGTTCTTTTACAGAGTTGGTAGTAGTCGCGGAATTTGAACATTTAAATTTGTGATGGGTTGTATATGTTTACTTGGGACTTTTGGACGAGGTTCAAAAATAATGGGCTAAACTTACACTTCTAAGCCTAAAGATAGGGGCATAGGCCCATTTTGGCTCTTAGTAAGTTCCGCAATTTCAACTTACTACGCTTTAAGTAATTACTCTAACAGTTATTATGTGTGTATTTTAAGCATTCGATATGTGTTTGTTTGACTTTGCCAAACATTCTTCCACCCTCAAATTGATTTCACATACATAAAAGTCTTATCATCGGATCTTTCTATTTAAACGATTTACTACTAATCAAGCCTTTTTTTGGGTTGCTTTGATGATACAACTGATTTGCTACTAATCAAACCTGTTTTTTTTGTTTGTTTTGGTGATAGTCTTTAATTATAGAGTAAACTGCTAAAATGGTCCATGAAGTTTGGTCACTTTTGTCATTTTAGTTCAAAACTCAAACATTTTGAATCTGGGTCCCTATGGTTTCAATTTTGTTACTATTTTCATCCAAAATCAAAATCTGGTCAGATTTTTTCAGTTAACATCCAGTTTTTTTTGTCTTTTTCCTCTTATTATTGAGGGCAAAATGGTCTTTTAACGTTTTATTATAACAAATTAAAAAAATCTGACCATTTTGCCCTTCATTAAAAGGAGGAAAAAGAAAAAAATGAATTTTGGATGAAAATAGCAACAAAATTGAAATCATATGGACCTAGATTCAAAAGATTAGAGTTTTGACTAAAGTGACAAAATTGAACTCAAAGTTTACTCTTAATAATATGTAAAACAATGTAATAATATATATTAGTCACATGTTGATATAATAAAGAATGTAAACTTTTAGTTGCATTTTAATAATTTAGGATAATAAATCCTCATGAGAGAAAGCAGTGTACGGACAAATAGTGGGAGGTGCAGTTGTTACATATGTTGTAGTATAGACCCCGCATCGCATGATCTTCCCATGTGGTTGGTTCTCCTTTATCACTTTCGGTTATAATACGATGTTCTAACAGAAAAATATGACACATTTTGAAATTTAAAAATATATTAGTTATCATATTTGTTTTATTGCAATTCAAAGTTATATAACTGAAAAGAACTTTTGAATTATATTGTATTTTTTTATTAAATTTGCCTTTTTTCACAATAAAAGTAACCACTTAATCTTTTTAAGATTAGGTATGACTTCCAACCCAAGCATAGTGAGTGAACCGAACCCAATCAAATCAAACCAAACTCCCCTAGATTAGCCCATAAATACTCACTTTGTTTATCACAAATCACACAAAAAATGGCAACCTATGGTGTTGTGGCGGTGTGCTTGATGGTAATGTTGAGCAATGTATCGTTCGGCTCAGCCAAAGATTATACGGTTGGAGACACAGATGGTTGGGCATTGAGTGTCGATTATACTAAATGGGCTAAGGGAAAAACTTTCAAAGTAGGAGATAGCCTTGGTAAGCATATATGTATTTTCAGATTTACCTTACCATATATTGTTAAAAAGATATAAACACGCGTGTGTTAGTCAATGTTTCCATTACGCCTGCTAATGACCTATAGCTTGATTTTCGCACAATAAGTCACTACCAAGCGTAACTTTTACCTAATGAGTCACCACCATGCATAGTTTTCGCCCAATGACTAATGAGTATGTGTGTTGCAATCTGGTTCATCCGCCTTAGTATACGCAAATATGCCCTGTTTAGTTGTTTTGTTAGTTAAAAATTACAATGTTTATGGTTGTAAATAAATTACTCAAATGTGTATTTTTGATAACTTTGGTGGTCAACTTACCTTTTTTGTGATTTTCATATGCATAAGAAATAGTTTTAAATTATGTAAAAGTTTAAAGTAAGGTTTTAAATGTACTATAACTGTACTTTTGGCATTTGGTGCAACTTTTTATTAAGTTATTGACTTAGTATAAAAATACAAAACTAACAATTTCATTATACATTTTGGCTAGTGTTCAATTATGATACTAGCCACACGGTGGATCTAGTGAGCTCAAGCGACTACACCACTTGCACCATCGGCAATTCCATTGCATCCTACAACACCGGCACCACCACCATCGCCCTAAACACAACCGGATCTCATTGCTTCATATGCGGTATAATGGGACACTGTACCGGCGGCATGAAGCTAAGTGTTAAGGTCACCAGCGACGGCAGCCCCTCTCCCTCTCCAACTCCATCATCCATACCAGCCGATTCTCCCACCACCACGCCTTTGGGAACCGCCCTCACCCCTCCCACAGTTGCCGGAACAACTAGTAATGTTCCAGTGGAAAGTTCATCGGCCGCCATCTCGCCGCTTGTAGCAGTTGTTTTTTGTTTGGTTGCATTGATGTTTGAGTTGATTCATGGTTGAGTTTATTGGTCAGGAATGAGGCAGTGCTATATTTCTCTAATCATTTTTTTATGAGAAGATCTTTATTATGTATTTGTATTTGGAGTGTGTATTTTATCATTGTGATTATTGAATTGTTTGCCTTGAATGTTTATTGTCTTCGTAATATTTTTATTTGGTCATTGTATATTGTGTCAGATTCTTTATTTGACTAAATATGTGTATAGGACTTTGTGGGTCTTCATTATCTAACGAAAATATAATATAATAAGTCTATTAATATTTTATGATGTATTAAATAGTTATATTATTTTTCTAATACAATAATTATTCGTAAAGCACTATTAATTATTATTGCCACTGTTGTTTCAGTAAAAAAACAATAGGCTTTATTATTAAAGTTACTAAAATCTTATTCAAAATGACAGTAGAATAACAATTTTATTGATTGATTAAGAACTATGAGAACAAAAACACCGATTACAAGTCGGATGCTATTAGACAAGTCAAATTGGAACAAATCGACAAAGACAAGATATTCACAAGATGATCAGACTAGAAGAATAATCGATGATTCAAAAATAAACATATTAGAGATGACACCTCTTGAACAAGATGGATGGATGTATCGACTCACTCATCTACAATAGGATGCATCTCCATATAAAGCCCTAATAGCCGTTGAAGAGCGAGAGAAAACTTGGAATCCTTGATCAACGGAACCGAAGGAGGAAAGATAGAAGGGATTAGCTATATTCTGTAGTGAGAAGGCCAGGTCACAAGGTGCAAAACACAAGCTAAAGGAGACTAGCGGTGGCCAAAAAAACGGTTTTTAACCGGTTAGTGGTTAATTTTAATCGCTGGTTAGCAACCGGTTATAAATATTTAGTATAGGAACCGATTATTAACCGGGTTGTTAAACCGGTTAACCGAAGAATTCCAAAAAAAAGGACAAAAAAACCGGTTATTAACAAAAAAATAACCAATTAATTAACTAATTAACTGAACCGTTAAAGTAATTAATCAGGCCAGTTAAAAGATAATCGGTTAAAACATTAAACAATTAAGTCAAAGAGTCAAATTAACCGGTTAATTGAACCATTTATTGAAATTAACTGGTCTCCGAGGGAGACTAGGCAAAGGCCCAACAATAAAACAGCCCTGATATAACATAGACGCACCCCAATAATTCTTTTCTTTCATTTGGTTCATTTATATGCAAAATTAAATGCAACAAACCACACATAAAGTGTAAGTTTGACATTGCATTGGGGATGATGGTTCAAAAATAAGCAAACAAAACAAAAACAATGTTAAAAGGTTAAAAAATAAGCAAACAAAACAAAAACATTTTGTTCAACGAATTAAAAAGAGAGGTTACGAAGTTAATCATTGTTTTTATTCTTTCATAAAGATTTTTTTTGTTTAAATCATTTCGTAGTTTCATATTTCCAATCCACCCCTAACCTAAACTTGAGTGAAAATTAAAGATCATATATTTTTAATTATGTATAATAAACTGACAAGTGACACCCTTCCCTTAGTAGAACAAATAACATGTAGAGTAACATGCCTCAAACCACGGACACATGCACATGTTCATCAAGATTCCATCTAAAACGACAACCCTTCATTCTAGATTCTTCATAAACCGTTAAAACCGACCCTATTATCATCAATCAGTTTAGCTTTTGATATTTATACGGTTTGATTTTAACGGCCTAGACCAACCTTTGGAACTTTTAGAATATTTTGTATATTTATTAGAGTTAAACGCTTGGTTGGTCCCTGTGGTTTGCAAATCTTGCAGACTTGGTCCCAGTGGTTCACTAATTACACACTTGGTCCCAGTAGTTTCAAATTTTGCACTCGGGTGGTCCTTACCACTAACCTTTGTTAGATTTCTTAGTTAAGTATACATAAAATGTCTATTATACCCCTCGTCTTCTTCATCCTTTCTATCTCTCTGAATAAAAAGCCCTACCACACACTTGCACCTCCTCTCCACTACCATTGCTGGTTCTTTTTATCCACAATCTGAAGCACCGACAGCTGCGGAAGGTGATCTTAAAGCGAATGGAACAAACTCTGCTGCATTTGAGTCATCTTCAGTGCCATCCGTTGAATCCCTCTTGGTATTCGGCCTCAACCGATCTCTCGGTTGGAACTTGTGTAGCCAGAATCGATCGTCAGTTAGAAAAAATAAAAGCATTGATGAATTGTTCCTATGTTGGAGATATTAAAATGCAAAACTATTATATCGAATTTAATCGATCGTCACTTCTTCTTGAATATTCGGTTGGAACATATGTGACTTCTTGCTTAATTGTATTCAATCCACGAGTTCTTTATCTGCCAGAAACCATGTTGGTATGAGTAAAGTATGATATAAGATATGTGTTTTGCAGGATTTGGGTAAAAGAATCAGTAACTTGCAGGTTCACCTTTTGTAGCGTTACTATATACTCTTTTAGATTCATGTTAGTTTTTGAGGTTAAAGAAGAATGAGCTTATCCAATAACGTGTCTTCCGCCATTGACAGGCTTAGCTCGTCAGGAAAAACAATACGTTCAAATTCAAATGCAGCAGAGTTTGTTCCATTCGCTTTAAGATCACCTTCCGCAGCTGTCGGTGCTTCAGATTGTGGATAAAAAGAACCAGCAATGGTAGTGGAGAGGAGGTGCAAGTGTGTGGTAGGGTTTTTTATTCAGAGAGATAGAAAGGATGAAGAAGACGAGGGGTATAATAGACATTTTATGTATACTTAACTGGGAAATCTAACAAAGGGTAGTGGTAAGGACCACCCGAGTGCAAAATTTGAAACTACTGGGACCAAGTGTGTAATTAGTGAACCACTGGGACCAAGTCTGCAAGATTTGCAAACCACAGGGACCAACCAAGCATTTAACTCTATTTATTATACTAACACTTCAGAAAAAAAAAAATTAGTTCAAACAATGAAACCTCGTTAAGTGTGTAATTGTAATTTGTGTTAAAATAAAATGTTGTAGGGATGAGATGAGTGAATATTTATAAATGGAAAATTATACGTTTTTTTAGGCGGTGTTTTTTTCAACAAATTTTAACACGTTTTATACTTTATAGGAAAAATCATTGCATGTCTTGTCCTTTATACCAATCTCAGCTAATGGTAACGTTTAAAAAAAAGTTTTTTTTCATTGAAAAACCTGAAAACTTGTCAAATTACATTAAAACAGAAGGTAGACGGGCAACACACCGATAACACGAGGGTAAACATGTCATGTAGCTTGTTCGTTTTCTTAAACTTTAGTTAGGTATTTCGTAGACTGAATGATCAAGGGATTTTATTGATCGGTTCAGTTAAAAGTTTGAACGAGCTGAGCCTTAGCTAGCCCGAGTTTGGGATAGAGCTCGTTTAGTTATCGAACTTGAGCTCAAGCCTGAAATACAAAGCTTCTTTAGCCTCGTGAGTCTAAACAAGCCGAAACAAAATTTTAGTTTTTTTATATGTAATACAAAGCTTTAGCGAGCTTAAGCGATGTTGAAGCGAGCTTGAGCCTAGCTTTTAGCTCGTTCGAGGTTGTTCTCGAAATACCACGAGCCGAGCTCTGGGTTTTACTCGAAGCTAAGCTCGAGCTCAAAGAAGTAGGCTTGAACCAAGTCGAGCTCGAGCTTCATAGAAACATAACGATCCCGCTACCGTATGAATCACTAAACCGAAAATTCAAATATATAATTCAATGGATGAACAAATGATTATATAAAACAACAATAATAATAACAGTAACAAATCGAATAATAACACAACAAAATGTGGTAAAATCAAGAACAAAACAAGATCTCTAGAGAACAAAAGCAGCGGCTAAGGCAACCACAGCAACAGATCCAGCAACGCCAACTCTGTTCAAGCTACCGGAGTTAGGTGAACCGGCAGGAGAACCGGTCGGAGTGGAGGAGATCGATGGCGGCGATCCAGTCGGAGACGACGGAGCAACAGAAGTAGGAGGAGCCGGCGGAGAAGCCAACGGAGCTTCGGTCGGTGATGACGTAGGCACGGCGGCAACAGGCGCCGGAGGTGAAGCTGTCGGAGTAGCCGTCGGAGACACCGTTGGCGCCGTCGTAGGCGACTGCGCCATTGCCGATCCGGCGATCAATGCCACCAGTAGAACCATTGTAACGCTAACGTACGCCATTGTTATGATTTTTTTTTACTTTCTCTCTCTACAACAGATTTATGGTTTTTAGAGAGAGAGCTGTGAGATGATGAAGGAGAATAGAGGAGGGTGGGTTATATAGTTGTTAATTAACAGATTAAAAGTGCTGATGGTGTACACGTGTCGGTGGAGGTGATGGTGAGCCGTTGGATTGAGGGTGTAGTGTCTTATGGTGCACCCTTGATGTTTAAATTAATGGTTTAAGCAGGAAGTTACCGTTATAATGAGGCACGTTGTGGGGTTTAAATATTATAACGGTAACTAACGGCAAATACAGGTCATAGCTTAGCCTGGCTTGGCTTTCATGTTTTTTTGAGTGATTTTCACTCTTTAACTTTTAAACAATTTATTATTATTATATACTTGATTATTCGTTGTCAACAAGATATATAAAATATATAAATTTGGAAAACATACATATAGTAAATTACAAGGCCCTTGACCTGCAAAAGATAACTATGCAATTTCATTATCATTATCATACTTGCTAAATTTCACCAATAGTAAATATAAGAAGAGTAAGATATAAATAGTTTTACTTCTACTATATAGAAATAGAGAAGTTGCTTACAGTGAGACACGGCTTGATAATATTTTTGCATTAAGGCTTGGACATAAAGCACATAAACACTTAGCAATTAGGTTAAAGGCCGGTTAATGCATGTACCCCCTATCTTTCGACTATCAACGCCACCACATGATGCATGATTAACCGATTCCTGCTTTCAACATTATTTTTACAAAATTAATATAATAACGTTAAAATTATTGCACTTTCACTTTGACCCCCTCAAGAGCCGACACATATATACATAAATTGTGTCACTCTGAAACTCTATTTTGATAAAGAATTTCAAAATTCTCCCTTATTGAGACGATTTAAAGATCGTTATCAGTTTTACTAAGATTTTATGATTTTCGATAATATTTGTGAGATGAAAAGTTGCAATTATAATTAGTTACTTATTCGTACATTAATTAACGTTTTTAAAATAAGAAAAGATATATAAAAGGCACTATGTATACTAATCTTACTTTCAAAATTCACAATTTATTATTATCATTATTATTATTATTACTATTATTATTATTATTATTTATTATCATTATCATTATTTTATATTTAACATAATGGAATAGCTCTTTTTTAGAGTAATAAGAGTAGTTATAATATTTTGATCTATAGTTTTCAACAAATTACAATATCATGAGCAGAAAAATATATAAATTATATATTCGAATGAATCACCAATATTCCTATCCTACGCTTAATGGGCCAACTGGAGGTCTCCACCTCCCACAACATAAAGCTGGTGATCATGTTGCCCACATCATTTAGATCATTATTGATCAATTTTCAAATATAAAATAGTTTATCTTTCAATATTATCTTTGTAGGTTGTAATTGTAACTTTGTATAATGAGTAATTGACAGCTATAAAATGCAAAATCAAACTATGCAATCCTCTTAAAATTTTATTATTAAGACTATTTTGCAACATAGTAAAACAAACATTGGTAGAGACCTTTAATGGGTTCAAGCTTCACGTTTACGTTTTAGTCATAGCGGTGCAATAGAGGATGAAGCGACCTTTACCGGGCTCAGACTTCTCGTTTACGTTTAAAACACTTTAAGCATTACATGAAGTGCCCGGTTATACTTGAATATGAGATGTACATCCAAGATTTTGGACCGGAGCCGTTAAATTATTTGTGTTTGGATGAACGAAGTGATTGGGATGTATATATTATTTAAAAACAATATGAAAAAGAGAAAAGAATATACTATTGGAGAGGTTGCTGTTTATAGTAAAAATTAAATTTATGGTTCTTATTTTAACGTTTTTTTACGGTAAATTTGGATCACTAACGAACCACTGGAGTATCATCACGCCACCAGCAGAACCATCGGATCATATCCATCTCCACTGGCAATAATGCCTATACACACCAATTTTAGAGGAACCCCAATAAATCTGGAAAAAAAATGGTGAGAGTCGAACTCAGTACCTAATGATCCCAAAATCTCATCCCACTTTCAAGATGCCACTAGACTTTAATGTCATGCGGAAAGAGGTTGACGAAATGGGGTGAAAGTAAACTTCATGTCATCATGTGATGTCATATGGTTATTCTTGTTGGGCTTTTGATCAAAACTTGAAAAGCAGGTAAGGCCCATTATAGTTAGTGATTCGGATTGTCTAAAGGCCCAAAATGATCAATGTTTCGGGTTTAAATTGGGTAATAAAAACATAAATCAAAACCCCTTGATCTTCTCCCCACTTGGAAATTCAAATCCTTGCTGCAAATGAACCTTTTTAAAAAAAATGATTTTGATTATCAATAACTTCTTACTTTAAATGGACGAAAAACGGTAGAAGTATCAACGTGCCAACCTTGCGTGTCTTGGCTTGTTTTGTGTAAACAAGTACTTGTTTTCACATGAACCCATTTTTAATGGGTGAGTGCGCCGAGGCAATAGCGTCTTGGACCGGAAATGTTTTTAACACACTCACATAATCATTACGGGTCATCTTATTGACCATACATCGAATTTGGTTATGTTTGAAGAAAGCGGAAAATACATTAAATTTTGTCAATATTCATCCAATGTTGAAGTCATAAGTTATATTTTCCTTATTTTAGAATGCGATAACTTGGAAGAACAATGTACCCTAATAAATAATATTTAATCTACCGATGTATATGATTTTATCAAGATATTACATGAACATTAGACTTAGTCAATACCACGTCTTTCCTACAATGCTATACGTATGATCTTAAACCACAATGGAATCGGCCATGCTACCGGTTCAACGGGTTACTCAACTTACAAAACGAGTACTTGTGATACTATACTACTACTAATATAATCGGATTTAGGTCGTTAATATAATATAACACAAAAACAAAGAAATTAAAAATCTGTCTATAGCTTAATATACTATTACAGGCACACTTGTTGCCCGTTTAATGTCATTTATTTGTAATTTGTTAATTTGACACTTTTATGATTAAATGAAGATTATAACATACATGGTTCACATGATCTGATGGTACTTATTTATTATAGGAATCATTTTATTAAAATAGTCACTCTTGATTGAAGAAAACCATAAGAATAATAGTTATTAAATCAATATATTATTATTTTTTTTTTATTGGAATCGACTACCGACTTGTGACCAAGTTATTGTTTTTATTTTGGACGTGATCCACACTCAAACTTGACTTCCAAATCGTTTACCAGGTGTGCCCACAAATTAACGACCCAACATTCTCTTTATCCTTTAGGGGTATTTGACGTGGTCGTTTTGTTGTAGTTTCACTTTCGAATTGCCAAAAATGTACAAAAAATTATAAGGTAACCTCCTACTTAAAATTATTTATCCTAAAAAGTTGGTCTAATGGTTAGTACTTGGTTTCTCTTCTTGAGGTCTCAAGTTAAACTCCGCTAGCATCACTTTGAAGGACAATGATGGTGGCAATAAAGTTTAGAACTAGGTCTCTCTAGAGATCGCCAGTTCAAACCGAGCCGAGCCAGGTTTACCGCAATGGGCCTTCGGGCTGGCGGGTTTTCCCCAGAACTGGTGGCTCGGGTATGCATCCAACTCTGACTGTTATGGGGGAGGGGATGCATTTGCTCAATTGAGGACATCCTAAGATGATTATCCGGTGATTTAGTTGGCCGTTCAAAAAAAATATTTAAGTAATTTAATTATTTAAACAAACATCATAACATGGGCTTAAGATCAAAACTTACATAAAATTGGCAAGCCCACCAAAGTATTTGTTCATATTGACATTGGGTATTTGGGTATCAAAAACCCTATATAGGTTGTGTAACCGTTTAAGAATTAATATACTCAACGATCAGTAATTCTGGTTTAAATCTGGTTAGTAATTTCATCGTACCAAACCTTATCATGTGTTTCATTAGTGGCGGACCCAGGATTTTTTTTCAATGGTGTCCAATTTTTTCGGTGTTTAAAATTTTTATAAAAAAACGTCAAAATTTTCGGGTCTGTCCTCATTCGGGTCGGATCATAGCAAGGTTTGAATTAGATTTAAAAAAAAACATGAAAAATATGCTAGACAAGGATTAAACCCATGACCTCTTGTTGGAAAAGAGGGAACCACACCAGCTTTCCTTTTCTTTCTATGGTGTCCACCTAATTCTATTTATGGGGTTCTTATACAATTTAATATACCGAATCTACTAGTTTTTTTAAAAACATTGGGGTCCGTGACCCCGACCCACAATACGTGAGTCCGCCCTGGTGTTCATTATATTACTTTTGTTGTACTTTTTGTTCTTTCATAATTTTCGAATCTAGATACATTTCTTGTATGGATTATGAGATTATCATTTGTTTCAGTGAAGCAAAAATGGGTCTGGGACTAATACTTGGCATAGGGAGGGCATATAGACGAAAGCGAACATCATCACTTAGCATTCTCACTTCTAAGACTGGACCGCATGATTATTACAAGGGCAAAAATTGTAAATCAACCGTTTTCACACGCGCAAAGGTCTACTCTTTGCTCTCAATACCAATACCAATGACATTTTATCGGGTGGTTTTTTTAATTTAACTAACGGAGATGCATTGGTTTATGATATTGTTTTACATTTGCGTAGGTGGTTATGTTCTAGTGCAAGAGAAATTGCCAAACTATGTCGTTCCAGATTTAACTGATTTTATACTCGTTTTTGTTTATAGTTTCCTGTATCGTTTTATAACATTTATCATGTTAGCGTGTCATCACTACCCAGTTGGTTTGTTCTGTGTAAAAATGATATGTTTTGACCCAAACCCGTTTTGACATCTTAGCCAGCCTATCCATTTTAATAGCACCAAGGGCCACAAGATAGAAAGCGGAATCTTAATTCTCGATTAACCTATGTATTTGTGTAATAATTTGGGTTACTGACTAAAGTCATATTATGTGCAACTAAAACCTTATGTTTCCCAGTGTGCTACTAATGCTAATACAACTGATCATGCTGGTGCTAGCAAGTGAATAAGTTGTTCTTAAGTGTTCTATTAAAAAGTCAAAGATTTTAGGGTTTTTTTGGAATTTTGTTGTGGCAGTCTCTACCATGGTTTTCATAAAATGGTAACTAGAGTATCACCACAAACCTAAATAAGATTGGATTATGGGTTATAATACTTTTGATTGTGTGTTCATTTTGGTCCAAGTGGAAATTCAGTTAATCCATATTGAACCATAACTGTTTTGAAAGAAATTATGTTTTTAAGGGTGTTAATAAACCCACACCCCATAATCTTATTTTCACACCCTCTATATAGGTCGTATAGGGTTATACGGCCCGTATAGAATAATCTGACATGACAAATATTGGGTCGTATGATGCTATAACGGCTCGTATAGATAGAGAAAATATTAGGTCCTATAACATTCTATATGGCTCGTATAACATTATATGAGGTTTGGGTCGTATAGCATCATACGGGTCGTATAACATTCTATACGGGTTGTATAATGTTAGACAGCTTGTATAGATGGAGAAAAAAACATTCTTTGACATCTTTTTTGTGCAACATTTTCCTATACGAGTCATATAGATGTAGAGGTGTGAAAATAAGATCTCAGGGGTGTGGTAATGGTAGGAGACTTTTTAATGGCTAAGTATTGACTAACTCACACACCTTATAACTCCTAAATGTATACCTACGTTCACTGTATGACTTGAACTGTAAACCACATAGAAAGAAACACTTTTTTAATACACATTGATATCTCTAGGTCACACGCTCTTTAAACAGTTTTAGCTTCATAGTCAATAATAAAACAAGCAGGAAACTATGTTTTAAACAGTGGCGATATGCATCGAGGTGACATGGTCCCAGAGCCGAGGCGAGAGGCCTCGCACACCTACTCGTTTTAAAGAAGGAAAATAATAGGGAAAATATATTTATAAACAATGAAGTATCGTAGTAAATCCGATATCATATCATTCTTCAGTTTGACCGTACACAGAATTTTCTTATGTTTTAAGAAAATGGAGAACACATTAAATTTCGTCAATTGTGTTGGTCCAATTTTGAAGTCGTAAACTTGCCTTTCATTATTTTAAAATACGATAACTTGGAAGAACAACGAACCATACAAATTAATATAATATATGTATTTATCAAGATATTACGAGAACATTAGACGTAGTCAAGAACACGTCTTTTCTACTATATATGCTAAAGTACGATATTTAACCACACTTGAATCTGTCAAGCTACCGGTTCAACTACTCAATCTATGTGAACTAGAACGCATACTTAGACTAGTGGGTATGGTTAGGCTCATCCTTGGGAGGATGGGCCGCCACGTAGGATAGGTGGGAGGATGGGCCTAAAGGGGATTGACTAGGGGGTGGAGGGATGAACCCCTTTATATATATATGTGTATGTATGTATAGGTGTGTGAGAGTGGGATAGGCACGGCTTGAGCGGCAACATTTGGCCGGGTGTGCCGGGGATGGGCATAAGGGGGCGGTGTGGGGGTCCGGCGCCGGGCCTTGCCGGGCATATGCCGGCCCCCATACCGGGTAGTCTTATGATACTATACTACTGCATGTAAACTAGTATAATGGATTTTGAAGTGTTAAAGTTATACAAATGGGCCTTAAAATACAAAATACCTTTTTCGTAAGAACTGAAGCAGGATTTTTACTTTTATGTTTCTGAACATTTTTTTCTCATCTTATTAAGCACGTATTCAGTCCTATAGTTCAAAAAAAAATCATGATTTTACACTAGTAGAGTAATTATACTTTACTACTGTAAAATCGTGATTTTTTTTACATTTTGCAATTATACATCATTCTTAAGTAGTAGGGAAAAATATTCCCACCTTCACTTCTTATGTTAAGGATATTTTGTATTTATTCTTTACACTAAATTGATAATATACATTGGCGGACCTATTTTTACGCTAAAATCCCGGTCGCCCCCTTTCAGAAGTTTGCCCCCCCCCCCCCCCTATTACCCATATGAAAAAAAATTGTGTCCATGACTAATTGCATAACACATGAATCTTGTATCTATTGTTTAGTTAATAATCGTTAAGGATATTTTGTATGTTAAGACCCATTTATATTTAATCTTTACACTAAATTGATAATACACATTGGCAGACCTATTTTTACGCCAAAATCCTAGTCGCACCCTTCAGAAGTCCCCCCCCATTATCCCTATGAAAAAAATTCTTGGGTTCTTCACTAATATGATAACACATAAATCGTGGATCTATTATTCGGTTTATAATCGGTTTCAACAGAGGAGTTCTCAAACCGATTATAATCTTGTGGTTCAGTTCGGTTTGAAACCAGTTTACAAGGTGAAGAACTACCTATTTTGTTTGAAACTGGTTTATAACCGGTTTGGGCCGATTTAACCGCTTATACCGGAAGATATTACAAACCCATTTCAACCTTACCGTTCAGTTTGGGTAAAAACCGGTTTCCAAAACAGTTTTGGTTCGCGTTAAAAACTGGTTTTTGTTCCCAACCCGTTTATTTTTCGCACCTTAACATGGCTCACATGTTCATACGGTAGTTTCATATGTAACACATTGGCAAAGTTTGTGAAATCTGATATTTAATCATTTTACCAAAATTGCCCCTCTTGATTGAATGAAAACCATACAAAATGTAGTTTATTGATTTTATATTATTTTGTTTTTTTGTATTTATTGGAACCGACTGCCGACTTATGACCAGACTATTGTTTTGATTTTGGACGTGATCCACACTCAAACTTGACTATAGTTTACCAAGGTGAGCCCACATATAACCACCATTCTAAGTTTTTAGTTGTAACTTATCTATTATTTAACGTAGTTATTTAAATATATCAATATACATTCTAAAGCTTATAATGTTACTCTTTAAACATAAAACAATGTTAATTAATGTATTTTCTGATGATCTTGAATGCGGTCAATCAGTTATCAAAACCCAACCAATTCTTTTATTTTGGGGGTGTCTATCGTTGTCGATTTATTGTGATTCCCTTGAATTGTCGATTTTAGAGTAGTTGAATGGAATGTTTAAAGATTTATATTGTAACCTCCTATTAAAAGGTATTTGCATCTGATAAGGAGCTGATCTAAGAGATTTGATGAGGAGCTGATCCATGAGTTGACGGACTCTTAACTTGACTAGTTTGACAAGGGGAAACGGGGCAGAAAATGTCAAAACTTTAAACGGGTATAACTTAGGTTATGATTGGAGTTGCGATACCCATGACCATGGAATGAAAAGGTCTCGACGAGGTTTGACCTAGTTATCAAACCAAGTTTCCTTGATTTGAGACTCTCATTTCGTCAATCAAGATCCCCCCTCCCCCCATTTCGTCATTTCAATATCTATTAAAGGGCACCATGTGTAATTAAATTTCTTTGAGAATTACTCCTTGTTTGTCTTTGGTACTTCTGCTCTGCGTCAGGTTCCACCACCGCTCAGTAGAGAAGAGATTATGTACAAAACGACTATGGTTATGTATGTTGCTAGAATGAGTCCAACATAAATATAATAAAAGTTGATTTAATAATCGAAACCCTTAAAATATGCAACCTAGTATTTTAAATAAATACACCAAAATTGTGGCACATTCTTAATAACTAGAGTACTCAAAGTCATGGTGTGATACTGTGATTGATTATATTTTAGCATCAGTAAGATTTCTGCAAAATATTATGCATTGGCATTAAGTTATATTAATCAAATAAAGATTCACAGAAAAAAAATTTATAACGATGACTATAATAGTTGACAAAATAAATAAACAATTCATATGAAACAAATGAGCAAGAAAATGACTTTTTAGTCGGTGGGAAAGGGGACTAATTTTGACAAAATAAAATCTGCAAATAAAGTGAAATGTTAATTGAGTTTCGCTTGTTACGCAAAAACTGTCACTTTTAAGTTTTAAAAAATACACGTTCTCAAATTTCATGGAAGATACAAAAGGTGTCGATCAACTCTTATAATATATTTATGTAATCTTTTATTTATGTTTATTGTTTGAATTTGTTTTACAATCTTTATTCTTTTTCTTAATTATCATACATTCTGACACATTGAATAAAAAGTATATTTATCTTCTGATATTATGCATCACTTATGATGTATTCATGTACTTAACTAGTTAACTATTAACTTACTTGAATATATAATATTTACATAAACTATCTATTACATCATTCATGTGATTCAACTATCTTTTATTTTTTATCATCGATTTTAAAAGTTACACAGAAAAATAATCTACTAAACAAAGATATAATTAGTATCAATATATAATCTATATATGCTTTTATTCAGAGCATCTTCGATGTAAGGATCATTCGTATAAATTGCATGGTTGTAAAACAAAGTTTTCAAGGCCGAGTACTCTCCGAGTAGTCGCTACAAGGTAGGCTGTCGATGCGTCTTTCTTTGACTCCGCCTAATTACTCGGAGTCAGTCAAACGCGGTCAACATCGGCCAAAATCGAATCTAATAGGTTAATATATAATCTATGCCTACATATTAAAGAATGAATATCATTTTCATATATTTTTTTATAAATATTAGTAAATTTATGTTATTTGACATATATGTAAATTTATATTATTTGACACATATGTAATCTCCAAAAAGTAATTTCTTTATAATTTAACATCTCCGAGTACTCTCCGCCTAGACCGAGTACTCTCAACTCCCCGGTCGACCGACTAGGGAGCGCCTAGCGACTTTTGCAACCATGATAAATGGTATGTTATTACAGATTTGAATTAGTGATGAGCAAATGTTATTGGGTACCGGAACCGGGACCAAATTTACCGAGCCGCTTACTTTTCGGTATCAATTTTTGACATTTTCGGTACCGGTTTTAACCCTTAAATACCGGTACCGAATCATACAGTACCAGGTATATTCGGTACCGGTAATCACATTTGGGGATTTTCGGTACCGGTTGGTATCGAGCTTATCCCTAATTTGGACCATACATATTAATATTTTGAGTAAAATGCCAAAATGACCCCTAAGTTTAGGTCACTTTTGTCACTTTAGTCAAAAAATAAACTCTTTGTATCTGGGTATCTAATGTTTCATTTTTGTTGTCATTTTCAACCAAATAGCAAACTGGGTTAGAAATTCTTGTTAACCACTCCCCATTTTGTCTTTTTCCTCATTTAAATGAACGGTATAATGTTCGTTTTTGCTGCACCACTGGTTTGTCGAGATCCGAAACCGGGTTTGAATATGGTGGTTTCCGGGCTTCAATTTTGGATTTTAATTTGGGCATTTGATACTCTGATTTGGAATTAACAACGATCGGAATTACTTGATATGGGTTTGATCGGAATTACTTTGATATGGGTTTGATACGGTGGTTATGGTGGTCGAGTGAAGGCGGTGGTTTGTGGTGATTGAATGAAGGTGGTGGTGGTGAGGGTGTTTGTAAATGAATGCGGTGGTGGTGACGGTGTTTGCAGGTGAAGATGGATTCGATGAAAGAGAAAAACGAGGTGGTTCTGGTGGTAGAGTGGAGGTGATGGAGGGTTTATGTTGGAGGTGGTGGGTCCAGGTTGGAGGTGGTTCGACGGTGGTGGGTGGCTATGGTGATGATGGTCAGTTGTTTATAAGGGATGGGTGAATAAGGTGGGCCCCAATATTTTAATAATCCATATTGGTTTCATATTTTTAATAGAGATGGGTAAATAAGTAATTTAAGATGAACTTAACGGAGAAACTAACGGACGTCCACTTTAGGGACTATCCGAGTAACAAACTACAGGGACCACTGGTGTAATTTTCAAAAGTTGGGAACTATAGATGTTATTTTACAAAACCACACGGACTATCCGGGCATTTTACTCTTTTAATTAAGAACAGGGGCGCATGATAAGTGGGGCGGAGGGGGCGCCCCCCCCCCTCGAATTTTTCGCTCAGTAGTGTTATATATGTAGTTTTTGTATATAGAAATTTTTGGGTATATACGTTTCCCCCCCCCCCCCCCCTCCCCCTGTGGTTTTCGAGGGCAAGCTTCACCACTGATTAAGAAAAATGTAATACTATTAAACACATTGGAGCCGTACGTGCATTAGATTAAAGTCTATCCAAACTACCCTCGTCTCACTAGACTTTTCAAAAACTTGCAATAAACGGTCAAAAAAGTAAATTTAATACAACTCTCAACGAAACTCCCATGAACTCTCATAGAAATTTAGTCCTCTACAACTCTATAAATATTAAATACAAACACAAAATCACAAATCCACCAAACACAAAATGGACACTAAACACACGTACGCACACCAAATAAACAACAGAAGAAAATCATCATCAACATCCTCAAGAAAATGCAAGAAACACCCAAAACACCAACAATCTCCGGGAATTTGTTCGTTGTGTCTACACGAAAGATTATTAAAGATATCAAGATCATCGTCGCGGGTTATCATATGCGCCTCATCTACGACGTGCTCTTCTTCTTCTATCTCCTCCATATCTTCGGTTTCTTCTTCTTCGTCGGGTGCCTTGTCATACACGGCATCTCCCATGCATGGTCATCGGAAAGGACATATTTCTTTCTTGAGGAGCAAGTTAAAGAAGAGCAAATCCATGGCTTTTGCTAGTGAAAGGATTATGGATGATGATGAAAGGAAGAAAGGTGGATTTTGGTCAAAGTTGATGCATTCACGAACTATGAGGGAAATGTTTACCAAGAGGGTTTGACTTGAATTTTATTTTCAAACATAGTTTTTGATTTTTTTAGTGGAAAGAAAAAGCTTTTCAAACATAAGATGATTCATGTATATAAACTTAAGGTCAACTTAAATGCACTTATTATTCAAATTGTTATACTTGATCGATATATGTGTAAACCATATTCCAAAGTTGTTGGAAACGATATTTGGTTGTAGTTTATTATTGGTTAAAATAATATATAATTATTCGTTTGTGCTATACTTATCTTAAACAAAATTTCTTATTCTTAGAGTGAAGGGGTCCACCCCTCATGAGTTTGGAGGAAAATTCCACTCACCCAATCATAATTTTTCATATCATTTACCCTCTCATTCTTCCCTTTTCCCTAAAACACAAGCGGTGGTTTCTTCCAAACCAATTTTCTTTTAAAAAAAAAAAAGACATGATTGATTGAAAGCTGGTTGGGTCCACCACTAACCCCTCTCTCCATCTTCCCCACATGTGGCAAGTCTTCACCGCCTAAGCCCTTCCCCGCGCGGCAAAACTTCACGGCAACACCTGCTCACCACCCACGCGGCAACTCCTCCTAGCTCTCTTTCCCCGCTAGCGCCCCGTTCCTCCGTACAATATTATTGGTTAAAAGATAGTTCTCTAAAAGTTAAATAAAACACTAAAAATATAATGAAAACCCATGAAATTATGCATCGGTAACCTCATGACCTTTTAAAGTGGAAGTTATGGGTTTGAATCTTCTCTAAAGCAAAAGTGCTTTAGGTTGAGACATACGTTTACCGCAGTGGGCCTTTGTGCGATAGGTTTTCTTTGGAATGGTGGTGGATCGGGTCACCAGCGTCGTCTACGTTTGCGGGCATGGGCGACCTTTTGCCATTAACTAGGTTTATCCAGATGATCGAACTTTTGTTGATCGTTAAAAAAATATACAGTGAAAACATAAACAAATTTAATAATAGCACGAGATAAAACGATTTACCAAATTAGATTTTACTTAAAAGTGTTTAAAAATATGTCGTAGTTCTTGCTTAAAATTGGTTTTGTATTAGATTATCATATATATATATAGAGAGAGAGAGAGAAGAAAGAGGAGGTGTAGATAGAAAACTCACTTGAGTTGCAAAAACTACGAAAACCTATTGTAAAACTTATGTAACAAACCGTTTGTTTTTCCTAAAATAATAAGGGCATGTAATATACATATTTTCGAACGTTTTGAGCAAAAAAAAATCCCTAAAAGCGCCGAGTAGATTTTTTTTTAAATATTTTTTTATGTAACAGGTGTTACAAAAGTGTGTAATAGCATTTTCTATTGTTACAATTCCGGATACAAACATGGTGACGTGAAGCCCACTAAACGGTTGACATTTGTGATATCATATCATTCTTGAATGCATCACGTTCGACCAACAAAAAACTTGTCTTCCCTCTTCTTCGATTCTCATTATCATCCACGGTCTTTTCACCGACAATAGTCATCAGTTACTCTTATTAAAATTAAGAAAGGCATCCTTTCTAATAATCATATATGAGAGATGTCGTGTTAGTCATTAGTCAAGATGGTACATCAAACATAAACCAAGAAGATTGATGATTGTTTAGAGTTGGATCTTTGATTCATATTGTGTTATATACACGCAATAATATAATATCACAATTGCGGCATAAATATATTCTATATGATATATCCTACATGTTACACCCCAACCGATGGCGGAAACATCGGGATGAGAGAAAACGAGATTGTAAGAGGCTTCATAAGCTATTTGTGTTCAGTGTTTAATAATTAAATTTTACATCATTTAAATCAAATACTGCAATTTAAATCACGACACGTATAAAGAAATTTAATTTCGTTTCATTGATGACAGTTTAATACAAGATATTGAAACGAGATACATGTTTGAAATAAGGATACGACACAATAAATATTTAAAGCTTTAAATGTGTTCTAGGCAATCCTACTAGATTCCTCGCATCATCAGTATTCCTGCAACATGAAGCATAGATCAATACAAAAGTATTGGCGAGCATACAAGTTTGAAAAAGAATATAAGTGTATAAGTTTGTTTCAATTAAAATGCGGCAAATTATATTTAAGTCAAATCGTACATTCACATGATTAGTTTTCGCATAACGATAGCATATAATGGAAGTTTTCGTCTAGCATACAAAATCCTAAGTACAACAATGTCATGAGAACACCAATTTGAAATTTGCACATATAATAACATGAACCACAGATAGCACGTGAATCAAGTTTAAACTAACACGTATAACTCACATAAGCATAACTTATAACACGTTTGGAAATTTGATTTAATTTCGTAATAAGTATAAATTTTGTTGAACGATACATGTTGCACCCCAAAATGCGATAAAGTGTAAAAAAGGGGGGTCGAGTATGCTCACATTTTTTTGCGAAGCGTCTTTTAGTGTTCTGCGAAATGTTGAGGGTCGAAAGATGGTATTCAAGGTCACCTCGCACGATTAAAGAGAGTTATTGAAGTGTTATAATAAATATACACTTTAACACTTATTTGGTAAACTTCGTTTGTGTCTTGATACGTTCATCAACGAAGCGAATTTATATAGTAAATATATATATATATATACACACACATTCAGTTTAACGAGAAACACGATTGATATAAGTATTCATCGAAAGAGGTAATAGATGTATAAGTTTTTGCCGTAAGTTTTAAATAGACATGACTATATTTTGTAAAAAGGGCATAATAGGTATATATATATATTTTTTTTGTTAAAGGGTATAGTATAGATACGTATATTTGTCGAAAAGTGCATTACACACACACAATATATTTTTTCGAAAAGAATGATATGTATATATTTTTTGTAGAAACATATAATAGATATGTATATATACTTTTGACGCAACGTAATAAATATATTTATTTTTGACAAAAGTTTATTAGGTAAACATATATATCTCGATGAGGCGTGTAATAGATAAGTATGTAGGTTTTGACAAAAATAAAACAGGCAGAGTTTCTCTTGTTTTTGGACGAACCCGACAACACAAGTTGTCGATATAGATTTCAAAATGCAGCAATTATTAACACAATATATATATTATATATATTCTATGTACGCTATTTATACAAAGTTCGCTTCGCGCTAGCTATAATTAATAATAAAAATACAACGATTAATAATTCCATGTACATAAAATGCGCGTCAAATGCAAAAACGTAGTTATTCACTAAGTGTATTGGTTTGAACTCGATTAATCATAACATTATATAAACAATATACTTGTAAAAAGGAAATAAAGTTTTACCGAAACTCATGGCGACCCGTCATGATCTGAGCAGAACCGAACCGCGACCAGACATGTTGACCCGGCTTAACCAGTTGCTAATGTTGACCGTGTTGACTCGTTACGACCAAGTCAAACTGAAACTGAAATGAAAATGAACCCAACAAAGCAAGACTCGAGTCGTATCGAGACTGAATCGGCTAACTCGTTGCCTAAACCAGGGCCATTGACTGTTTGACTGTGTCACACCCCGACCCGCAGCGGAATAAGAGTCGGGGCATAATTGGGTTATCACCAAAGCTCATGACATTTACTAATATGTTTCATATTTATTAAAGTCAAAGTTACATTTCCAAATATCCAAACATGTTCATACAATACAAAGAAAATAAACCAAACATAACAATCTCAAACTCTAAATCATTTTATTCTTCTTGTCCAATCCTATGTGTTTCTGGCTGCTGCTGGTTCACCTGTATCATGTGTAAAAATGGGGGTTTTTGGGTCAACATAAGTTGGCGAGTGAACCTTATTAGATAAACATTTATTAATGATTTACTTGTTAGTTTATCAATGAAAAATTGTGCATAATCATAAATGAGCAAATGTAAATAATCAAGCAGTGGCAAATAGCAATCACAACTATAACATACAATAACATGTGATAGCATACATGAACATACCAACATCATACGATAAATAACATAAATGAAACTGTGCGATCAAGGCTCAATCAAACGGAGCCGATCGTATTGCATGTACTGAAATGAAAATGTCTGTGCGATCAAGGCTCAATCAAACGGAGCAGATCGTATGTGGGCACGCCAGGTTCAACCTCATAATGAAATGGGGAACATGCTCAACGCTCATAATGTAATGGGGAGCGGCGGCCTATGAAATTGCATGTACTGAAAATAATAAATTGCATCCAACAATGACTACACAACGGAAACAAACTAAATACACATGTTCATGATATGATGTATGCACAATGGTTTAATTATAATATATATGACAAGACACATGATACACCCCAAAACGTGATTAAAACGGGGAATTTGTAAGATTCACTCACATTGGGTGCGATTGAATGGAGATGATGAGATGCGCACGAATCGGAAGAATTGAACAACGAGAATCCCTAACCTAAATAATAACGGAAAAAAATATAGTAATTGAATGGATTTTATTAAGGATTTTAATGGAATTTTTAGATAGATTTTTGTGAGTTTAAGGCTATTTTCTATCTTTAAAAATGTTATTTTTAAGTATTGTTAATTGATTTTTAAATTAAATTAAATAAATAAAAATATAAAAAAAATTGTTTATTTTGCGTTGACCGTTGACCGTTGACCTGATGACTTGTTGACCGGTTCGGTCAGCGAAATAGTTTGCGCTGGGTGAGGCTCGAACCCGAGACCTCCCGTCCGCGTGCACGCAGCTCTACCAACTGAGCTACGTGTCTAACCCGAAATAATCTTGTTTTTAATTATATTTATATACTTATTCAGTTTAACCGAAATTCTTTTAATTGCAAAAACATTTTAATTCAACAAACCGGTGCCAGTGACGGGTTTCGAACGCGCGACATGTGACTTAGTGTTGCACACAGTCCACCGCTGGACTGTGTGTCTAACCTGGTTATTATCTCTGTTTTTATTATACTTATCAACTAACAGAGTTAACCCGGTTTAGTTTTAAACAAAAAGGCATTTTATTACATAAGAAGTGCGTGTATCAGGAATCGAACTTGTGACGTGCGACTATGTTTTGCACACAGTCCACCGCTGGACTGTGTGTCAAACCCGTTCATATTACTGATTTTAAATAAACTTATAACTTAACTAACTTCGTCTTCTACATTCAGATTACAGTCAACTGATTCACTAGTCCGTTTCTTGTTTTTATGATTAACAAACATTCTTAATGCTAAAGTGAAATGGCAGAGACGGTAATTAGGGGTGAACATACCGATGAACGGTTTATTTCAGAACTCCGGCAATGTGTCGGTCCCTGTTTATATGCTCTTCAACTGAACAAGACAATTAACCGTTTTTATTAGCTAATCGTGAAATTGAAGTGATCAGCAAATGTTAACAGAGGGTTTGAACGCCCTTACCGATTCTCAGATGAATATAGTGACTTTCAGAATCTTTTCGGCGAACTGAAATTAGTTGAATACAGTGCCTGAATTCGATTTCAATTGAGAGGTTTAAGTTAGAAATAGCCTAACAATTGTTGAACTACAATGATATTGAAAGATTTACCGTTCGAGGATGAATACGGTTTTCCGGCGGGTTTTGCAGAAAATTCCGGCGACTTGATTTAAGCGTTCTGACGAACTAAAGTGTGACGAAAGTGAAATGGAATGTTGATATGATGTTTCTGAGTCGCGAGAAAGGTCTTGAGTTGAAGTAATTGGGACTTGATTAATTTCGGTTATAAAAACCGATGATGATGACAATTTAACGTTCATTCAATCTGAATTGATGAGAAAACGTCAGTGCATCGGTTATAACCTGAATGTGCGAGTAAACAAACGATTTGACGATTGAATTGCCGATTTCCGTTTCTCAATTGGCGCAACCGGTTTTAACCGAGTTTGAGTATAAAGGTTATTTGTTTCCTAGAGATGACAGAAAACAACAAGTGGCGGAGTGGTGACGTGAGTGTGTGTTAAGTCTTTGGGTTCGGTTCTGGCTGACCCGGGTTCGAGTCCCGGCAGCATCATATCTTTTTTATTTATTTCGTTTTAACTTTTTATCAAATATAATTTTTATAGTTTAGTTTATTTATTAATTATATATCATTTTAAATCAAAATAATCATAAATATTCTACGTGACTTTTATAACTTGATATTCGATTACAAAACGGAGCGGGTTTTGAAAACCCGTTTTTGACAAATGTTACAGTATCCCCTACTTTTAGAAATTTCGTCCCGAAATTTAAATAGTTGAAGTAGTAGGAAAAAGATGCGGGTATTTTTCACGCATTGAGTCTTCACGTTCCCAAGTAAACTCAGGTCCCCGTTTCGACTCCCAGCGTACCCTAACAATTGGAATGCGACTTCGTCGTAGACGTTTCTCTCCGAAGTCCATGATCTCTACTGGTCTTTCAATAAAATGCATAGATTCATCAATCTGAATATCTTCCAGAGGAATGTGGAGGTTTTCATCAGCGAGGCACTTCTTCAAGTTCGACACGTGGAATGTGGGATGAATCCTGTTGAGTTCTTCTGGTAGGTCAAGCTTGTATGCTACAGGTCCTACTCTTTCGAGTATCTTGAAAGGTCCTACGTAGCGTGGTGCTAGCTTGCCTTTTTTACCAAAACGAACTACTCCCTTCCACGGTGACACTTTTAAAAGTACATGATCACCAATGTTAAACTCTAAAGGCTTCCGTCGTTTATCTGCATAACTCTTTTGACGACTTTGGGCCGCTAGAAAATTGTTTCGGATTTGATGGATCTTGTCTATGGTTTCTTGAATCAATTCTGGACCAGTAATTTGAGCTTCCCCAATTTCGTGCCAACATACAGGAGATCGGCACTTACGACCATATAATGCTTCAGAAGGTGCATGCCGATGCTTGAATGATAGCTGTTGTTGTACGAAAATTCAACTAATGGGAGATGAGCGTCCCAATTTCCCTTGAAGTCTATGACACATGCTCGAAGCATATCTTCAAGAGTTTGTATGGTGCGTTCAGATTGACCATCAGTTTGAGGGTGATAGGCGGTACTGAGATCTAATCGCGTACCCATCGCGGCTTGTACTGCTTGCCATTTTCGTGAAGTAAAACGACCATCACGATCAGAAATAATGCTTAATGGTACCCCATGTCGGCTTACGATTTCGTTGATAAAAATACGAGCTAGCTTTTCGTTCTTGAAATCTTCGCGGATAGGAATAAAGTGAGCTGATTTTGTAAGTCGATCAATTATTACACATATAGTGTCATACCCACCAGAAGTGCGAGGTAACCTGGTAATGAAGTCCATGGTTATATTTTCCCACTTCCATATAGGTATTTCAGGTTGGACCAGAAGTCCTGAGGGTCTTTGGTGTTCAGCTTTTAATTTGGAACATGAAAGGCACTTGGAAACAAAATGAGCAATATCCTTTTTCATTCCAGGCCACCAGTAGGTGTATCAAAGGTCTTGATACATCTTGTCGGCTCCTGGGTGTATAGAATATCGTGTTTTGTGCGCCTCATTCATAAGAAAAAATATCACGAAGGTTATTGTGGTCAGGAATCCATATGCGATCTAGACAGTATAGAATACCGTCGTATTTAGTTTCAATTTTAAGTTCAGCTCCACAAGACAGCTCCTTGCGTACATCTCCTTTCTGTTACTGAAACATGCTGGGCTTCTCGGATTTTGATCTTTGATGTCGCTTACGATTTTATTTATAACAGTTTTGAGGGAACCGATGCATTTGTAATGATAAGGTATGTATCATAAACAAAAACTTCAACCATGACAATATTTAAACTTACACGGAACTTTTCATAACCTCCTGGTAATGCTTTTGATCTTTTGCCAAGAATACTTATATATAGGAAGTACCAGCGGCGTATCCACCATATTCTTGTCAAATTTTCGTTGGCTTTATCAGTAAATCATGATCAGTTCTATGTGACTCTAAAACATAAACAACACAACGAACAAAATTTGAGTCTCAATTCTGAAATGATACATGACTAAATGTTGACAGTACCTCTCTCGTTGGTTCTGATGAAGGGGTCAGTCTATGTAAAAGTGTGACACAACCCAACTTCTTTAAATGATGAGATTGAGATACGTCGAGATGTATGATGATATAAATGTTAAATCAATGAGTATAGAACAAAACTGTAATATCAAATCGCATTAAAATTCTTGGATACATAATTTCCAAATTTTACAACTGGAATACAGAAAGATGGAGATAACATAAAGAAAACATTAAAACTAGACGATTAGAGTTGAGACTTGATTCTTGGCGAGGAGAAATTAGTTGGGTGATTCGTTTGGGCCGTTATTATTTTCAACAGTATTGGTGTTGATGTTATAAGCTCTTCCTCTTGCAGGTAGTGGAGCTTGGTTAGCTTGATTCACCGGATTTGCTTGAGCTTGGGCATGAATGATGTTCACCAAACGTGGGCAAGTGTTTCTAAAATGGCTTGGATCTCCACAATTATAGCAAGCCCGCATAGGTTGTACCATGGGATAGTTGGGTTGATAGTATGTTTGGGCTAAATGTTGGGTAGGTGGTAGTAGTAGGGGTTGTTGGGCTTGACCCATTATTTGTTGGTGGGGTTGGGTTGAAGGCTGGTGGCGGTTCGTTCGCTGAGGTATGCGACAGGTTTGAACAGTATGACCAGCACGACCACAGCCGGTGCAATATTGGCAAGGATGATCAGGAGAATGGTGGTATTGGCAACCGTTGCATTTTGGTAACGGGCCAGAGTATGGTCTTTTGTATGGTGCAGGTGAAGGGGCGACTTGGGTAATGGGTGCAGCAGGAATAGGGTAATTGGTTTGTGTGACGGCGAAGTTTCTTGTGCTTCGATTCCTTTTACCAGTAAACTTCGAGGAGGTACCAGAATGGTTTGAAGTTTGAGCCTCAATGGGAGCTTTCTTCTTCTCCTCTTTGAATTTACCGTTTCGAATGCGATTTTCGGTCAGTTCAGTGGCTAGTTCCATAGCAGCTTCAAGTGTTGCTGGTGAAGTGCTGAGAACTGAATCTTGAATTTTCGAGGGAAGACCTCGAATATAATGCTCAACCAAACGAGAAGTTGGGGTGAACAAATTGGGGACCATTTGGTTCAATTCTAAGAATCTCTTGTTGTAGATGGTATGATCTCCCTCCTTTTGCTTTAAAGAATGAAATTTGTCCTCCAGCTTTTTAATTTCACTCCTAGGACAGAAACGCCTAGTCATGATTTCCCTTAACTCCTCCCAAGTTAAGGCCATTGCATCTTCAGTTCCCCTCTTACCTTTCTCAGTATTCCACCAAGTGAGAGCTACCCCAAATAGTCTCCCGGTAGCATATCGAACCTTGCGATCCTCAGGACAATCGCAGTTCAGAAAGGTGTTTTCCATCTCCTCGAACCAATGTAGGAAAGCAGTGACACCCTCGGTCCCTTCAAATTTAGGAGGATCACAAGACTTGAAATGTTTGTATGAACACTTGCTGGTAGGAGGGTTGTCGATGTTCTGGTCATGTTGTTGGGGAGGGTTAATAGGATTTTTAGCGAGGGCTTGTTGCACTTGGATCACAATGTCAGGCACTATCGTGGCCATTTGTTTCGTGATTTGGGTGGCCAAGCGTTCCTGAGACCTCCCTGATCTTTTACCCCTTCGTTGTTGTCTGGACGACATCTACAGGAACATACATGAGAAGATTGTGAGTTTATGGTGTCTTTTTAGGTGTCATGTGTCTTTAAGAAAATGAAAATAACATAAATATCAATAATGCAACTACATCCATAGGATGTCTTGGGTTTGCTCATGTTGGGCCTCAAATGTCCCCCATACCTTCACCTATATAGTCATGTGGGCCCCCATGGCTATTGGCTTGGTAGGATTCACATTAGTATTGGCAATTTAACACTCGCATCACCCGAATGCAAACCACAAAATATGTTCATGAGATGTTTGGTCGGAATGTGTCCAGGTGTAGACACAATGACAACTCAAAGTGGGGTTAGCTCACACGACGTTTGGTATAGCATGCTTTGGCCTAATAGGTACTTCATACTCTCATCGTTAGTCCCCAGGTAGGCAAACTGGTCCTTTATTTTGGATTTATACGAATGCCAGCCTAGACAGGACGTCCCGACTACCGGTACTGGTACCCTTCCAGTTACTACATGCCCGTCATGAGAACTCACTTTGATGAGATTTGAAAACACAAAAATCATTGTAAAAGCAATCATGATGTGGTGTGTGCTTTCATGGATGTGATATGTTATGAGAATGTGATTCATGATAGGCATTATATGATAATATTTACTTATGAACATGCATGCATAATATTGAATGTAACATTGAACATAAAACATATAAACATCATGAAGTTTGGCATGTAACACACAAAAATCTTAAAATTTCTAATCAACTATAGTATAGGCTCTAAGGGTCTAATAACCTATCCTATATCCCTATAGTCATGGCTCTGATACCAATCTGTCACACCCCGACCCACAGCGGAATAAGAGTCGGGGCATAATTGGGTTATCACCAAAGCTCATGACATTTACTAATATGTTTCATATTTATTAAAGTCAAAGTTACATTTCCAAATATCCAAACATGTTCATACAATACAAAGAAAATAAACCAAACATAACAATCCCAAACTCTAAATCATTTTATTCTTCTTGTCCAATCCTATGTGTTTCTGGCTGCTGCTGGTTCACCTGTATCATGTGTAAAAATGGGGGTTTTTGGGTCAACATAAGTTGGCGAGTGAACCTTATTAGATAAACATTTATTAATGATTTACTTGTTAGTTTATCAATGAAAAATTGTGCATAATCATAAATGAGCAAATGTAAATAATCAAGCAGTGGCAAATAGCAATCACAACTATAACATACAATAACATGTGATAGCATACATGAACATACCAACATCATACGATAAATAACATAAATGAAACTGTGCGATCAAGGCTCAATCAAACGGAGCCGATCGTATTGCATGTACTGAAATGAAAATGTCTGTGCGATCAAGGCTCAATCAAACAGAGCCGATCGTATGTGGGCACGCCAGGTTCAACCTCATAATGAAATGGGGAACATGCTCAACGCTCATAATGTAATGGGGAGCGGCGGCCTATGAAATTGCATGTACTGAAAATAATAAATTGCATCCAACAATGACTACACAACGGAAACAAACTAAATACACATGTTCATGATATGATGTATGCACAATGGTTTAATTATAATATATATGACAAGACACATGATACACCCCAAAACGTGATTAAAACGGGGAATTTGTAAGATTCACTCACATTGGGTGCGATTGAATGGAGATGATGAGATGCGCACGAATCGGAAGAATTGAACAACGAGAATCCCTAACCTAAATAATAACGGAAAAAAATATAGTAATTGAATGGATTTTATTAAGGATTTTAATGGAATTTTTAGATAGATTTTTGTGAGTTTAAGGCTATTTTCTATCTTTAAAAATGTTATTTTTAAGTATTGTTAATTGATTTTTAAATTAAATTAAATAAATAAAAATATAAAAAAAAATTGTTTATTTTGCGTTGACCGTTGACCGTTGACCTGATGACTTGTTGACCGGTTCGGTCAGCGAAATAGTTTGCGCTGGGTGAGGCTCGAACCCGAGACCTCCCGTACGCGTGCACGCAGCTCTACCAACTGAGCTACGTGTCTAACCCGAAATAATCTTGTTTTTAATTATATTTATATACTTATTCAGTTTAACCGAAATTCTTTTAATTGCAAAAACATTTTAATTCAACAAACCAGTGCCAGTGACGGGTTTCGAACGCGCGACATGTGACTTAGTGTTGCACACAGTCCACCGCTGGACTGTGTGTCTAACCTGGTTATTATCTCTGTTTTTATTATACTTATCAACTAACAGAGTTAACCCGGTTTAGTTTTAAACAAAAAGGCATTTTATTACATAAGAAGTGCGTGTATCAGGAATCGAACTTGTGACGTGCGACTATGTTTTGCACACAGTCCACCGCTGGACTGTGTGTCAAACCCGTTCATATTACTGATTTTAAATAAACTTATAACTTAACTAACTTCGTCTTCTACATTCAGATTACAGTCAACTGATTCACTAGTCCGTTTCTTGTTTTTATGATTAACAAACATTCTTAATGCTAAAGTGAAATGGCAGAGACGGTAATTAGGGGTGAACATACCGATGAACGGTTTATTTCAGAACTCCGGCAATGTGTCGGTCCCTGTTTATATGCTCTTCAACTGAACAAGACAATTAACCGTTTTTATTAGCTAATCGTGAAATTGAAGTGATCAGCAAATGTTAACAGAGGGTTTGAACGCCCTTACCGATTCTCAGATGAATATAGTGACTTTCAGAATCTTTTCGGCGAACTGAAATTAGTTGAATACAGTGCCTGAATTCGATTTCAATTGAGAGGTTTAAGTTAGAAATAGCCTAACAATTGTTGAACTACAATGATATTGAAAGATTTACCGTTCGAGGATGAATACGGTTTTCCGGCGGGTTTTGCAGAAAATTCCGGCGACTTGATTTAAGCGTTCTGACGAACTAAAGTGTGACGAAAGTGAAATGGAATGTTGATATGATGTTTCTGAGTCGCGAGAAAGGTCTTGAGTTGAAGTAATTGGGACTTGATTAATTTCGGTTATAAAAACCGATGATGATGACAATTTAACGTTCATTCAATCTGAATTGATGAGAAAACGTCAGTGCATCGGTTATAACCTGAATGTGCGAGTAAACAAACGATTTGACGATTGAATTGCCGATTTCCGTTTCTCAATTGGCGCAACCGGTTTTAACCGAGTTTGAGTATAAAGGTTATTTGTTTCCTAGAGATGACAGAAAACAACAAGTGGCGGAGTGGTGACGTGAGTGTGTGTTAAGTCTTTGGGTTCGGTTCTGGCTGACCCGGGTTCGAGTCCCGGCAGCATCATATCTTTTTTATTTATTTCGTTTTAACTTTTTATCAAATATAATTTTTATAGTTTAGTTTATTTATTAATTATATATCATTTTAAATCAAAATAATCATAAATATTCTACGTGACTTTTATAACTTGATATTCGATTACAAAACGGAGCGGGTTTTGAAAACCCGTTTTTGACAAATGTTACAGTCTGGACCCTAGCCGAGAACCTGCTGACCCGAACCCTACCCTGTCGAACTAAAGTTGAACCAGGGCCTTTATGACTCGAACCGGATCTGAATTTGCACATAAATCGGACTCGAAATAGTTGAACCAAACTCGAAATTGTTGGACCGAACCCGACACAAGTCTGACTCGAGACACCCAAACGCACCAAAACTGAGCCAATCCATGTAACCGCCACCTTCGAACCACAGCGCCGTCGGAACAACGAGTCATCGCCACGTCTTCATCGTCGTCATCGGCAACACTGGCTCCGCCGGTTGCCGTGTCTTGTCGCCAGTCAACCACCATAGTGCTGTCATCTGTGGTGGTATCGTTGCTGCTGCTGCCGTACCGTTCATCCAAGAGAAAGAGAGTAGAGATGGTGGGCCGGGGTTGTGCGGGAAGGAGAAGGGGTGTGGTTGTGGTGGTGTTGGAGGGTAGCGGCTGGAGTGGATGCCGGAGCGTCGCCGGAGGCCGGCTCCGGTGGTCGGATTTGAGAGGCAGGAGTGTGGGGCGGTTGGTGTTTTTGTTAGAGTGTGTGTGTTATAGAGATTAGGGAGTGTGTGTGTAGTGTAGGGTGTATATAGTTTAGGTTTTAGGGTTTTAGGTCAGTTTGTGTTGGGCTAAGGCCCGTTAGCTAGTTTCTCGGATACTCGAGCGGCCTGATATGTTCACAAGATCCGTTTTCAGATACGAGTTTCATAAAAATGTCGTGTTATTTTCCTTATTATTATTATTTTATTATTATTATTATTTTCTTATTGTTATAATAAGAATAAATAAATAAATAATTAATTAATAAAATAGATAAATAAATAAATGTAGTGATGTGACACGTATTTCCTAAAAGTAATGGAAGTGCGGAAATACGAGACGTTACAGTCTCCCCTACTTTAGGAAATTTCGTCCCAAAATTTATACAAGAGGAAGACTTTAGAAAGATGGCACTTTGAAGCATGTATGGGTATAATCGAGAAATAGGTGGTGAGTGAGTAAAGTTTGTCTTTAAATATAGCCGTGAAACACCGAATTTCTCATGGCACGTCTTACGAAACCTTAGCAATATGGTATTTACACTTATATATAGAAAGTACCAGCGACGTATCCACATAGTTCATACCATATTACGTCTGTTTCGCTAATCAATGCCATGTTACGTCCCGTGTCACGATCAGGGTTTATTAGCGTATTACGAGTGAGGATGATAGCATATAGAGATTTAAGTATATAAGTATAATTGTATTTACGTATGAAAGTGTATACCGTATGGGTATGGGTATATGCGTGCGTATATGTACATTCTTGTACAATATGGATGATATATTTTAGTTAACCAAGATTAACGGATTACTGGCATGTGAATAAACAGGTCAAACCATCGTGTACCGCAATGTAGACTACCCATCATCGTTAAAATGAAGAGGGTGGTTTACTTAACATGACCTCAAGAATACGGGCGGGCGTCACTCCTATAGCGCTACACAAGCGCCATACATGTTAAGGTGTGGCTTGATCAGAGTTAATGACTAGTTCATCACATAAACATGTGAATAAACAAGTCAAACCATCGTGTACGCAAATGTTGACTAGTCAATATTGTTGAAACATAGAGTGTGTAAAATAGTTTACTTAACATGGCCTCAAGAATACGGGCGAGCGCTACTCCTATAGCGCTACGCAAGCGCTATACATGTTAAGGTGTGGTTTTATAACGAGTTTATCACATAAGAATGTTCCAGTAATCCAAATCAGATATAGTGTTTAGTATGCACCTGTTGAATCATTGGGTAATAGATTTTGAATAAATGAGAAGTTTGTTATGCATAAATTCGATTTTAGTATAATGTTGACTTTGAAATAAATGAAGGAATAAGTATTTTTTTGCACAAAATTTAAGATAGCGTAAAAGAGAGGCTTGATAAAATGGAGTGTTTCGGGTTTTAGAAACTTCGACTATTCCAAAGTGACTCGTAAGGCCTTTCGAATTAGGGAGACATGATTTGGCCTAATAGGCATAATACTATCGTCGCCAAGCGATTAGCGGTATTTTACCCTTCCAGTTAATACATGTCCCTAACTTGATTGAAAATACGAAACTTTGGCTTTATTGAAAATTGAAGAGCGGGACCAGTCATCAAGGTGTGGATGTCAATCCTGGCTTGACAATTCCGTCCCCAAATTGTGGTTTATTGAACGTATCAAGATATAATTTCGAATCGTCAATAAAAATCCACTAGATTATGAAATGTAAATTCACATCAAGATATGGATACCACTCCTGACTTGATGTTGGAAATTCGCGTAAAATAACCTGTAAAGTGGATTGAAATTCGTCACCAATGGCGGAATCACCCCTGTTTTGATGAGTTATTTCGATTATGGAATAAGAATATTCTCAAGAATCTGCATTGTGTCGTGTCTTAGGAAAGACATATTGTAAGTTTTAAAACCAAAGCCGGAGAGAGAAGCAAGATAGGAAGAATAACAATTTAGACAAGTATCACAAATGGTCAAGAGTGTGGTACTTAAACTATAGACTAGTCGAACATGGCAATTCTACCTAATTCCCTATAGTTATGGCTCTGATACCAATCTGTCACACCCCAATCGATGGCGGAAACATCGGGATGAGACGAAAACGAGATTGTAAGAGGCTTCATAACGCTATTTGTGTTCAGTGTTTAATAATTACATTTTACATCGTTTAAATCAAATACTGCAATTTAAATCACGACACGTATAAAGAAATTTAATTTCATTTCATTGATGACAGTTTAATACAAGATATTGAAACGACATACATGTTTGAAATAAGGATACGATACATAAATATTTAAAGCTTTAAATGTGTTTCTAGGCAATCCTACTAGATTCCTCGCATCATCAGTATTCCTGCAACATGTATTAAAAGCATAGATCAATACAAAAGTATTGGCGAGCATACAAGTTTGAAAAGGAATATAATTGTACAAGTTTGTTTCAATTAAAAATGGCAAATTATATTTAAGTCAACTCGTACATTCACATGATTAGTTTTCGCATAATGATAGCATATAATGGAAGTATTCATCTAGCATACATAATATCCTAAGTACAACAATGTCATGAGAACATCAATTTGAAATTTGCACATATAAATAACATGAACGTAACAGATAGCACGTGTAATCAAGTTTAAACTAACACGTATAACTCACATAAGCATAACTTATAACACGTTCGGAAATTTGATTTAATTTCGTAATAAGTATAAATTTTGTTGAACGATACATGTTGCACCCCAAAATGCGATAAAGTGTAAAAAGGGGGGTCGAGTATGCTCACATTTTTTTGCGAAGCGTCTTTTAGTGTTTTGCGAAGTGTTGAGGGTCGAAAGATGGAAGTCCAAGGTCACCTCGCACGATTAAAGAGAGTTATTGAAGTGTTATAATAAATATACACTTTAACATTTATTTGGTAAACTTTGTTTGTGTCGTGATACGTTCATCAACGAAGCGAATTTATATAGTAAATATATAATATATACACACACATTCAGTTTAACGAGAAACAAGGTTGATATAAGTATTCGTCGAAAAAGGTAATAGATGTATAAATTTTTGCCGTAAGTTTTAAATAGACATGACTATATTTTGTAAAAAGGGCATAATAGGTATATATATATATATATATATTGTTAAAGGGTATAGTATAGATACGTATATTTGTCGAAAGTGCATTACACACACGCATATATTTTGTCGAAAAGAATGATATGTATATATATTTTTTTCGAAACATATAATAGATATGTATATATATACTTTTGACGCAACGTAATAAATATATTTATTTTTGACAAAAGTTTATTAGGTAAACATATATATCTCGATGAGGCGTGTAATAGATAAATATGTAGGTTTTGACAAAAATAAAACGGGCAGAGTTTCCTCTTGTTTTTGGACGAACCCGACAACACAAGTTGTCGATATAGATTTCAAAATGCAGCAATTATTAACACAAATATATATATATTCTATGTACGCTATTTATACAAAGTTCGCTTCGCGCTAGCTATAATTAATAGTAAAAATACAACGATTAATAATTCCATGTACATAAAATGCGTGTCAAATGCAAAAACGTAGTTATTCACTAAGTGTATTGGTTTGAACTCGATTAATCATAACATTATATAAACAATATACTTGTAAAAATGAAATAAAGTTTTACTGAAACTCATGGCGACCCGTCATGATCTGAGCAGAACCGAACCGCGACCAGACATGTTGACCCGCTTAACCAGTTGACTAATGTTGACCGTGTTGACTCGTTACGACCAAGTCAAACCCGAAACTGATAATGAACCCAACAAAGCAAGACTCGGGTCGTATCGAGACTGAATCGGCTAACTCGTTGCCTGAACCGGGGCCATTGACTGTTTGACTGGACCCTAGCCTAGAACCTGCTGACCCGAACCCTAACCTGTCGAACTAAATATGAACAGGGCCTGACCGACTCGAACCGGATATGAATTTGCACATAAATCGGACTCGAAACAGTTGAACCAAACTCGAAATTGTTGGATCGAACCCGACACAAGTCTGACTCGAGACACCCAAAGGCACCAAAACTGAGCCAATCCATGTAACCGCCACCGTCGCACCATAGTGCCGTCGGAACGACGAGTCACCGCCACCCCGTCTTCATCGTCGTCATCGGCAACACTGGCTCCGCCGATTGCGGTGTCTTGTCGCCAGTCAACCACCATAGTGCTGTCACCTGTGGTGGTATCGTTGTTGCTGCTGCCGTACCGTTCATCCAAGAGAAAGAGAGTAGAGGTGGTGGGTCGCGATTGTGCGGGAAGGATAAGGGGAGTGGTTGTGGTGGTGTTGGAGGGTAGCCGGCTGGAGTGGATGCCGGAGCGTCGCCGTAGGCCGGCTCCGGTGGTCGGATTTGAGAGGCAGGAGTGTGGGGCGGTGGTGTTTTTGTTAAAGTGTGTGTGTTATAGAGATTAGGGAGTGTGTGTGTAGTGTAGGGTGTATATAGTTTGGTTTTAGGGTTTTAGGTCAGTTTGTGTTGGGCTATGGCCCGTTAGCTAGTTTCTCGGATACTCGAGCGGCCTAATATGTTCACAAGATCCGTTTTCAGATACGAGTTTCATAAAAATGTCGTGTTATTTTATTTTATTATTATTTATTATTATTATTATTATTATTATTATTATTTTCTTATTGTTATAATAAGAATAAATAAATAAATAAATAATAAAATAGATAAATAAATAAATGTAGTGATGTGACACAAATTTTTAAAAGTAACGGAAGTGCGGAAATACGAGACGTTCCCTAATACGACTTAGACTAAGAAATCACAAGAAGTCCTAAAACTACCGAAGTGTTAAGTATCAATTATTGTAAGATGGCTTAAATTTATATTTGAATACTATTTGTATTTATAATTATTTTCCTGTAATAATATCTTTTATTTGTTTGAATTATTCTAACTTCAAACAAACTTTAGCAGCTCTTGTTTCTTTATATATGTTTGGTGTTTATTCTACGAAAAAAATTATGAAGTGGAGACAAGTTTGACCATTGATTTGCAAGATCAATGGTTGAGATTAAATGGTCCTCAAATATATAATTCACATAACAAAAAAAAAAGGGAACAAGTGGGAAAAAGGGTAAAATAGGAAAATCCAATAATGTTAACTCATAAACCCACTTATCCCTTGATTTTCAAATGGTTATCTGTAAGACCTCTCCAAAACACCACAAACCGAGCCGAAACACGCAAAACGAGACAGGCTCACCTGGCCAGCCCAGGCGCCACGCGCCAGAGACACCAGTCTCTGTCGCGACGCGTGGGAGACGTCCAAGTGACGTGTCATCGTTTCGCGCCATGTGGCAAGGCTATGCTGATGAGGAGGCTGACCTAGCCTAGCTAGGTGTCTCTGGCGCCACGCGAGAGGGAACCCAGCATCCCGCGCGACGCGCGGGGAGGTCAAATTCGGGTATAAATAGAGCAGTCTGGGATGAAGTCCAGTGCTCACATTCGATCAAAATTCTCTGATCGCACTCTCTCGAATCCCCGTTTTTCTGAGAAACCCCCTCCCCCTAAACCCCTAAACCTGCGAAGCGCTGCCCGCTGTAAGTATCTTAACCCCCGATCATTAATTCGTTACCCTACCCGAGTTAGAACCCGCCAACGCATGTCAAGGCTCTGCCCGACTAAGTACGTTGTGGTTCTATCTTGAGCTGTATGGTTATCCTACCCGATTGATTTAGAACCCACCGACGCATGTCAAGGCCCTGCCTGACTAAGCATGCTGGGATTCTGTCTCGGTTGTATGGCTAAAAGTGACCTGGGTTAATTTACTAACACATGTGCATTGTATGTTTTAAATAGAAATTCCAGGAAGTAATCAAGAATTTTCATCAGGAACTCCGTAGGAATACCTAAGTTTTCAAAGTGAGTACATTCTCTTTTTGTAAACCTTTTTGTGAGTCAAAATATTTTAATTATGCTTAACAGTGATTGAGTATATGTATTCTACAATTACTGCCGGTATGTTGGGGTTTTGTATACGAAATTTGAACCCGTTACCGTTGGACAAATGGATTTTTGCCAATGGGTAACATGAACCATAAGTCAGGAGTGACAGTACTGATTGGGTAATGCTGTAGATATTAACATTGTAAATGTGATGCTCTCAATAACTGTAAAGCTATAAAACTTGTGTTGATTATACTGGGATGTATTCACCAGTATTTCTTGCTGATAAAATCTTTTTAAAACGCGTTTCAGGTAACTTAATGTGAAGCTAATAGAAGCCAGCTGGAGAGCACTGAAGGCTTAGAAAAGTGGCTATAAAAGTTACCTAAATAAACGGAATTTATGTTTTTCATAAGTCAGGGTTTATCCCTACAAATGTATTGTAATTGAAACTTGGGTTTTATCCCATTTTGTGTAATATAAAAGTTTGGTGTTTTGAAACTCTAATAAATTATTTCCTAACTACGATCCTGATGTTGTAATTCCGCTGCCAAATTAATAAACACCGGTACCACCAGCTCTGTGTCTCGCGACTCCCGCTCCCGGGGTAGGGGTCGGGGGTTGCGACACTATAACTTTTTCATACGTTAATATTTTTTTTATAAAAATCACACCGTATTAACGAGCATTTCATTCTCTTTAATTTGAGCAGCCTATTGCTATATTTTAACATTAATTTTTTTTGAAGGATTTTGAAACTATATTACGTGATTACGTGATTTTGAATACCCAGGTGACTACGTGATTTTGAATACCCATTACGTAATTACTTGATTTCATTGTAGTATTTTATGTGAAACCACGCTAAGTGATTACGTAATTACGTAACAATAGTTGACTATGTAAATTACATGACTACGTGATTTTAAATACGCATTTCGTGATTACATGATTTCATTATAGATTTATGTGAAACTATATTGGGTGATTACATAACGTAACACCTAATATTTCATATGGAATACCTAATATTTAAGGTATAATCACGTATTAAGGATAAATTATATACAAAACATTAGCCAAACCAACCTATCAAGTTCTTATTATTGAATGTGTAATTACATAATAAGCATACTTGTATTAACATTAGTTATAACAAATCATATTAAATGTGTAATCACGTAATGAATTTACAATGAATAAGTAATTATTTATGTTGAATGTTTAATCACGTAATGGGTATTCAAAAATCACGTAATGGGTACTGGGTATTCAAAATCACGTAATCACGTAATGGGTATTTAAAGTCCTATAAATTATTTTTAACAATACTATATCAATAGGCTGCTCGAATTAAAGAGAACGAAATGCTCGTTAATACGGTGTAAATTTTTTAAAAAATATTAACGTATGAAAAAGTTATAGCCGTTTAAAAATCAAGGTGAAAACTAGTTAAAAGGAGAAAAGACCATCATACCCTTCTCTTTCTTAAATTGAGAAAAACAAATGTGTGGTCATAATTGTCTCCTACACTTCGTACAAAATTTTTTCTTGTATATCATCATCCCTTACCTTATTATCAAATAAACCTAATAATGTGTGTTTGCACTCTATGCTTTTATATTGCCTAAATTTACATGAATAGTTTATCTGTCGACATCATATTGTTGGTTGGGTTTTTCTTTTTCAGATATATTACATATATAGTTATAATATATCATTAGTTTTTTTATATTATAATTTCTTACATAACTTTTTTTCTGTAACATATGATTGTTATAATAAGAAAAATAAGTATATTTGAATAAGTAATTGGTTGATTAAGCTCAAAAGGCTAGCCGAGCTCAATATATAAAACTCAAGTAAGCTCAACACTTAAAGCTTTTACGAGCCAATCTATGAGTTACTAGTCTTGGCCTGTATACATCCCTACTTGGATGCACCTTTTTCCCCACCCGACAAACAAAACTCTCTACACTCTCCCTCCGCCCTCTCTAGTCACCCTCACCTCTCCATCGCTCATCTCTGGTCACATGGGCTTGATGATGCACCCATGCTTCTCCACCGTTCCTTTTAGCAAATCACTTTACGAATCCCTAAACATAGAATCACCTTCACTCATCAATTTCCCAAACGAAATATTGGCCATTGTTAGTTCAATGACCATATTGTGCAGTGGGCTGATAGTAAAAACTGGTTCTTGGTAATTATCTCGGGCCGAGTTAGTGTCCAATGGATCAGTTTGAAACAAGAGGTTAAATGGCTCTAAATTTTCCAATCAAGATACGATTTCCATTATATGTTTAGCAAGAATTAAAGCGTATATTTTCAAAGACTTTGGTTTGAAGGAATTCAAGATCTTTTTACAAGATATTTCATATATGAAACTGTTAAACCTGTTATTGAAAAGGATCAAACGTGTTATATGCGAAAAATGATAGGGACAAACACATAATTTCTAAAAAGGAAGAATCAAAACCGTAAACACAAGCATAGAAAGATCCAAGTAATTTACTTTTAAATAAGAAATAGAAAAAAAAAACTAAAAAATACCAATGTTATGATTTTCACAATGGCCATATCTATTTACACACCACTTTGTCTATTCGTACACCCTACAGTGTCGAGTTGTGGCCAAAGCGCAACGTTTTGGTTCCGTCAACCAGACAAAGACTGACGGGTGTCTGACAGGTTTGTTGACCGGACCAAAACGCCGAGCTTTGGTCGCGTTTTGGTCCTGTCAACCCCGGTCCGTCTTTTGTCTGTTGACAGGACCAAAACGCTGCCAAAGCTCAGCGTTTTGGTCCGGTCAACAGACCCGTCAGTCTTTATCTAGTTTACCGAACCAAAACGATGCGTTTTAGCCACAGCCCGACATTGCAGGGTGTGAAAATAAGTTGGGGAATGTGTGAAAAGCAAGCCCCTTTCACAATATATGATTTGTTCGCCCTATTGAAAAAAAAAACAAAAAGTGTTTCTGTCTTTTCTTTTTTAAGCTTCCAAAAATTTCAAAAGCATACTACAAATGGAAAGTTAAAATGCACGTTGTAATTACTCATACCTCAACAAACCTTTTTTGGACACTTTTTTAAAGAGTACACAAATTACACATGAAATTCAGAACGTCTACGTAACCACTAAATATCACTCATATAGTCCTTATCATCTTTCTTAAAGATAAACCACCTATAACGACCTTTTGTTCAGAACCGTTGGGCCAACCAATTAAATTCAAAAATCCAACCCGAAGCACTCATGCATCCATCTTTGTCCTCTAACTAAAGCTACCTAGTTATCGTTGTATCGATTACTAGTCTAGTAGTCTGTTTATCGTCGAAGTTATTGCACCACAACGAGGTGGTAGTCTCTTTCCAACACACGTGCGTCATGCACCACTACTATGTCGCATATGCAACACTTGTGACGTTTTATATTTTTGTTTTGTAGTTTTGTTAATTTCTAAGATGATGAATACAATGTATAATCTTTTTATTTATTATTTATGGTTAGTAATTTGATTTATGTGTGATGTTCATTTGTTTTAACAAATCGTAGATTGCTTATATGTGTATTTCATGTACATTGTATGTTATTATATTTGAGGGATAAGAGCTATAATTTAAACGTCAGTTACAATAGTTTAGGTGAATCTTATAGTTATCAACATAATTATGGTTTATGGCTCATTAAGTGTGACCATGTGTATGCACTATGGAGTGTGCATATAAGCACTTAGATGAGGTGAATCTTATTTCACATTTACAACCTTTCCGTAAGGCTCCCACTATTTCCATACTCTAAAATCTTATTTTCACACTCCTACATGTATACGACCCGTATAAAGCTATACGGCCGTATAGCTGATTGTTGCACAAAATAAATGTCAGAGAATGTTTTTTTGTCTCCATGTATACGGGCCGTATAACATTATACGACCCTTATAAATGTTATATGACCCATATAATGTTATATGACCCAAATAATACAACTCGTATAGAATTTATATGACCTAATATTTTCTCCATCTATACGAGTCGTATAACATTATACGACCTAATACATGTCATGTCAGATCATTCTATACGGGCTATATAACGTTATACGGCCCATATACAGTATGAGAAATTAAGATTTTAGATGTGACTTTATTAGGACCCTTCCATAAAAACTTAGAATAAACCACTATGTATGCTTTAAACAATAAATGCATAAAGACCAAGATAGAGATATATCACCCACACAATCATATCTATGTTGGTGCACGTCGATGTTGACAAGTCCACTTCTAGTATTCAACATGGAGTTGTTATCTTTTCTACTAACTCCTTACATGTACAATTGTTATTTTGATTTTGTGTGTTCACTAAATGCATACTTCAAATAAACTATTATAATCTTACTCATTGTCTACAAAAAGTTCTAAGCTCTTTCTTTCACGTCAAATCTAATTTATAATTTCCGGTTTGTTTCAACTCAAATTAATGACGAAGAAAAGAAGAAGACCGCTTATAAAGTTAATTGGCCCATTATGTGTCACAACATTTTCATAGTTTGATATTTTTTCCATAAAGATGGATGCAATATACATGGCAAAATTGAATACTTCACCCAACCTTGTTTAAAAAAATGCGGTATGAGAAGGCAAGAGGCTACTATCATATTTGAATGGTCAGTACAAGTACAACACTATATTGCGGCTTGAAAGGCCACATGCTTAAAAGCTTTTATTAGTCTTCCAACTTGGCCTAACATTGTATGGTGTGGGAGGGAATAAACGAGAGAGATTAGGCGTCATGTGGCAGCCACGCCAACAAAGAACGTGGTAAAAAACACGGGTGGTGTTGGGTGAAAAGGCCTCATCTTTTGTTTAAAAAAACTCACCAATCACAAACATCCTAACACAAACCACCAATCAACTCGCGTCATCTCACCAACAAGATTGCTCTCTACGCCGTTGGAGATTCTCAAGCCCCACCCACAACTAGGGGTGTTCGCGGTCCGGTTTTGACGGTTTTTAGGTCAAACAGTAAGCCAAACCGTTGGTAACGGTTTTTTATTATTGGAAACTGAAACCAAACCGTCGAATTTTTAAACCGAACCAAACCAAACCGTTACTAACGGTTTGATTCCGGTTTCGTTTAAGCAAAGACATAAAACTAACTTTTAGCCTAAGACACAACAAACCGCAAGCGATCAATCAAAGGTGGTTAGGTTAGTGTTAGGCGACTATGTAATTGTATCTGGTGTTGTATTGGTGTTTGCTTTTGCTCTAAGAACTTGATAGTAGCAGGCACTTGTTTAGTAATATTTGCCTTTCTAGTAAATAGACCATAACTCAAGTCTTATACAAGCTGAGAAATAAGAATTGATATTGAAGTTTTCACATTGGGCTAGATAAACTCAGTCATGTGGATTTTTTCAACTTGTAGTATAATTTTATTTTGACTAAATTGCACAAATCAACCTTTATGTTATACCTAAACTACACTTTATACCTTTCACTATGAAATCGGCCAAACCAACCTTTATGTTTATGTTTTATTACATTTTATAACCTTTACAACTAACATCGTCTAAAAACTCAGTTAAGTTACCTCACATGCTTTGCATGTGAGGGTATTATTGTCATTTCAACCTTGCCTTTTTTTATTAATAAGTTATATAATATCCACATGACCAGTGTAACTCTTTCTTGTTCTCCTAACTAGAAAACCCAGATCATCAACACCCCCCCCCCCCCTTCTCCATTGTCTTCATCAACAACCACTGCTCACAACCATCATCATCTAATACCGCTGCCAATGGTGTTGCAAATCAATTTGTTGGGTTTCACCTTAATCGGCGGAAGCAGCCACCAGCACCGGCGGCATCTCATCTTCATCGACTCCGACAAACCACATCACATCACCGACGGTCACAACTCATTCGCATAGCCTGCCAATGACTGCCTTATAACAAACTTCTTCCCCTCATCCACGCTTTTGTTTGATGGTCTAAAATGGGCACGTTGCATTACTCACCGCTTTCTTTGTTCTGCTGATTTACCAGTTTTCACTAGAAGTAACCTTCAATCCACAACAGCGTACAGAAAACCTACGAGGCAGAAAACTTTGACGAATTTCTTGAACCACATAACCCTCATCGTCTTTACAGCCTTTAATCAGGCAAGCATAAAACCCAAAATGGGACCAAATCGATCTGTTTGCAACGACTTAGAAGCTCTTAATCTTCATGAAATAAACCAGGTGAGTAGCGAATTAGACCAGAGACCAGATGAGCTAACTCAATCTCAATCGCTAACTGAAGAATCAAGAGAATTTGATAAAAGTTGTTGGAATATAAAAATTATAAAAACGGTGGTGGTGATTCTGGATTCAAAAAGAAGATTCCATCCATTCTCCAAAAATAAAATAAAAAATGTGGATTTCTAATTAAAAAAAACATTGTGGCAGTGGTGATTTCTTTTGCATCAAGATTAAACTAAAAGATTATAACAGAGCATTTTATGATTTTTACGAGTGTTTTTGTAATTTTATCTCTCCCCTGTTCTAGCAGCTAGGGTAAAAAATAAATTATAAATAAATAAAATTTTAAAAAGACCAAAAAGCCCTCACATGCAAAGCATGTGAGGTAGTTTAACCAATAAATTAAACAGAGTTTGTGTTAAAGGTTGACCTCCGTAACAAAACATGAACGTAAAGGTTGGGTTTAGCCGATTTCATAGTGAAATGTACGAAGTGTAGTTTAGGTATAACATAAAGGTTGATTTGCAATTTTGTCTTTTATTTTAACCAAGTATAATATAAAAAATCAAATATATAATATAAACATTTAGAACTATTAATATATAACTAAAAAGTCCGGTTTTATACGATCGGTTTTTGTATAAACCGTAAACCAAACTGTTGATTACGGTTTGAAATTTTTTAAACCGACCGGCCGTAAGTTAAAGAGAAAAACCGACCGTGAAACCAACCGATGAGCGGTTTCACGGTTTCAACCAAACCATGAACACCCTATCCACAACGCCGTCCTGCAAACATACAAGGGTGATGACATTTTCACGCCTTCACCATATGATCTAAGAGAATGACTCTCCTGGCCCACATCCACACCACAATGTATTATATTGTGCAGTTTGGTCTTTTTCATTAGTCAATTAAAGTGTTATGGGTTTGATGTGTATTTTCAAGTTACTTTATCAATACTTAGTAGATGTTTGGTTAAGTTTTTCTACACCTCTTTATAACTTATTGACTTTTATAAAAAGTTAATAAGGGAAAAAGTGTTTGGCTAACTCAAAAGAACTTTTTAAATGAGTTCTTATACATAGAGGAAAAATCCGTTTTGAAAAGTTAGAACATTGTGGCTTTTTGAAGTTTCTTATAACTTTTCATTTAAAAAATTACAAAAAATGCCCTATGTTAGAACATTGTGGCTAGGGCTGCAAACGAACACGAACAAGATCTTCTTCGTGTTCATTTGTTAAAAAAATATATGTGTTCGGGAACCATTCACGAACACTTATCGGACGAGATTTAATGTCTGTGTTCGTTGTTAAGGAAATGAACTTGTTGGTATTCGTTTGTGTTTGTTTGTTAATTTTAGGCAACGAACGTTGACGAACACAAATGAGCACAAACTAATGTTCATGAACACAAATGGAAACAAACGAACACAAACTATCGTTTATGAACAAAATATATAATACACTAACACTTATTAGATATAGTTCGGAATTTTCAAGTATGTAAATAAATATAAAAACAAAACACCAATGAACTATAGAACACAAACGAACACGTTACCGAACGTTCACAACACAAACAACACGTTATCCGAACGTTCACAAACGAACGAAAGCGACCTCTGTTCATGTTTGTTCATTTAACTAAAGGAATGAAATTTCTTGTCCGTGTTCGTTTGTTTAATAAACGAACGAACACAAACGAACTTCCCGCCGAACGATTACAAATTGTTTCCAAACGTTTGGTTTGTTTGCAGCCCTAATTGTAGCCTTTTGAAGCTCCTTATAACACTGTCCTTTTTAGTCATTTTGCATGAATAAGTAAGCCAAACACTTTTTAGAAAAAAACAACTTATTGATTTATTGGTTTTTCCCACCACTCCAAACATTTTTTTAAGAGTTAATTGTTATTTTCGTCCATGTGGTTTGTTCACTTTTGCCATTTCAGTTTAATTTTAAAAAATGAACTAGTTTCCTCCCTAACATACTGGAAACGTGCAACTTCAGTCCAAAAATTAAAACCTAGTTAAAACCCATTTAAGTCAGACTGGTTTAAGGAAGGGTATTATTGTCAATTCATATATATTTATTTTCACCTTATTTTATGTCTGTCAAAAGATAATAATATCCTTCATTAAACCTATCAGACTTAACTGATTTTAATTTTTAGACTGAAATAACACGTTTCCAGTATGTCAGGGAGAAAACTAGTACATTTTTTGAAAATTGGATTGAAATGGTAAAAGTGAACGAACCCTGAGACGAAAATGACAGTTAACTATTTTTTTAAGAACTCATTTTCAAAAAGTAATAAGTCTATAAATTTATTTTAACAAAAAGTCTTTTTTGAGTTAAATTAGTCAGCCAAACAACCCCTTAATCAATATTGTACTTTATTTTATTATAGAGGCGTTCCATTTTCCGTTTGTTCTGTTTTTATTCTTTTTGGTGGAAACCGAACCCAATTCAAAAGGTTCAAAACTAAACCCAAAATCGAATTTGAATTCGGCTTGATTTCTTGTTTTCAACCAAATAGACCTTTTATTTTCTTCTTTTTTATTATTATTTTTTTCTCAGTAAAACAGAGACGATTACAGACTAATGACAGGTAAACGGGCAACAAGCTGTACCGCTAACCCTTCTGAATAGGTGGACTAAATAACGTTATGCCAAAGTATTGGATTGCCCTTAATAACGAAACTTAAATATTAGTTATATGATATTCCACTTAGTCGGTTTGAACTGAATTCAGATATCTAAAACCAGATATGTAATTTGGTTCGTATTAAACAGTTTTGCTTAGATTCCGAGGTTTTTGGTTTAATGTGTAATAGAGTAAATATTCCATTCGGTTTTCGTTTAATATTATTGATGGATTTAATAAAATAAGTATTACTAAAAGTCATCGTAATTAACAAGCTAATTATTTACAATTTAACACGTTCTAACACATAGTAAAATGGCATGTTCTTGATGTACATAATACCTTTTAATCATATGCAAGTAATCTTGTATCTTTTGAGAAAGGTATTCCAATTTTAAGGCTTGTGATTGGTTGTTTCATTTTGGAGGATTGTTCGAGCCGGGGGTCTCACTAAAACAGCCTATCTATTTCATAGGGTAGAGGTAAAGTGTCTACATCTATCATTCTCAGACCCTACCTTCACTTTAGTAAAGGTGAAATTTATTGAGTATGATAATGATGAGATTTTGGAGCTTGTGATTGGTTCTTCCATTTTACTTTAAAAAAAATAAAAGCTCCACTACCTTCATAGCCATCCTATGATACAAAGAGTTTTAAAACGCAAAGCCTCATTGCTTACGTGACGGAAAACGCCCCTTCCTCTTCGCAACCACACCAAATACTCTCATTGTCACATATACAAATAAAACAACTCAAGATATAGTAAATGCTTAATAGTAATAACAAGTACCCAGAAAAATATATTAGGCGGGAAAAGTTATAAATAACTTTAAGCCGTTTGAACTTCCGTCAGCAAACCGGCAATGGCGAATTCCGGCGACAAATTCGTTCCATTTCTCTTCCCTAACTGCCACCGTACCGCCTCACAGGAGGCGAAATTACAGTCTTGCCCTTTCGCCCGCGAACCAAAACCGTCACCGGAAGACATTCTGATTCAGACATCTTCATCTCCAGACGAGCCGCCGGAACAACCCACCGGAATAGAAATGGTCAGCCTGCCGGACAGCTTCGATGAGTACCAAACCCCACCGGAACAACCCTATTCCCAGAACTCCAGCAATGACGGTCATGTAGCAGCATCAAAACCAGCACCTTTTGACGAAAACAGAGTTGTGGATTTAGCTAATGAGTCAGATAATCTGGATACTGAGCCCATTGATGTTGATGAACAAGTTTGAAGTTGAAGCTTGATACAGAGGTGATTAGTTCGCCTGAGGAGAGTGCACACCAAGTGTTTGATAAAATGCCTGAAAGAGAACAAGAGTGTTGTAAACGTAAATTGCCGTTTTAATGAGGACACGGAAGGAAAGCAGCAAGTATTTGAAGCATGGGGTGTTTAAAGATGTGGTGAATCGTGTTTTGAAGATGGTGGAAATCACAGATGGTGGTGGCTGTGGTGACGATGATGGTGATTTCGTGGAGACTGCGAAGAAGAGGGGTTTGAGTCTCCCTCGGCCTCGATGGTGGCCTACGGAAGGTTTTGAAGATTGAAGATCATGCATTGAGAAATGGTAACTAAATTTGAGATGAGTTGCATTGTGATATTGAGTGTTGAAGTAAATAATTATGAGTTTGTTATTTGGTATGTTGATTGCTTTAAGATGGTAATCATATATTTCTTTTTGAACTGCGAATTTGAATCACTAACGAACTACTGAAGTATCATTATGCCACCAGCGAAACCACCCAATCATACTCGTCTCCGCTAGGCATTAATGCAATAATGCCACACAACTAAAGTATTTTAATAATTGAGTATATGATAAAAATTGTAATGTTCGAATCGGCTAGCCTTGTAATTCACTAATTCCCTATTTCAGTGCTTGTGGTTGGGTATATTTCAACATCATAGCATTCTCAATTTCCCATCTCTTGTGCAAGCATCCAGGTTCTCGCACCGCGCCCCGCGAGTGGCGAGTGACAAAACTCCTCATGAAGCTCGAATCAACTTGCGGTCTCTCCTCCACCTAGGGATGATCTCGGTACCGGACCGGTCTTGGTACCGAAAACGTACCCGGTTCGGTGAATTCGATACCGGTACCGGGTACCATTTACACATCCCTACCTCCACCTATGATTAGTTCTTATCTTAATTTGAACCCTTTAAATCAGTCGTTGAAAAGGAGGTTCTATAAAAAAACAAACACAGAACTTAACCCAATTCCATAGATCCCCTTGTCAACTGCCTCAAGAATCCATCCAAACTACTTCAAACATTAAGTTTTTGCATAGGTGTGACTGGTGTCATTAAAGTCTAATGATTGATGAAAATTGGGAGACACACCATGACGCCGAAATTAAAGGTTTTCGAGGTTTTATTAGGGAATTTCTCATCTATAAGAGGGAGGGGTGTGGAGCGGGGAAAAGCATCGGGAGGCAGACGTGGACCTCCTCCCCCGACGGGAACACCGCCCCTCCCGATCGGGGATCGGTGCAATCGGTGGCCACAACCCGATCTCCCCGAGCTCTCTCTCTCTCTTCATTCTCTCTATCTCTCTCTCTCTTCATTCTCTCTTGAATCTCTCTCTCTCTCTAACTTTGATTGGATGAAGATGATGGGGAAACCATTTCCTAGGATTAGGGCCTTAGAGGAAGAGGAAGAAGAAGGTGATGATGTGGAGGTGAGGTGGAGAGATGTGGTCATGGGGAAGGGAAACCACACCCCATGGTCTAAGGAAAGGTTTCAGGGCAACAACGTTGGACATCCTATATTATAGGTGTGTTTATTTCAAACGGAAACTTTGTTTTCGAACGGCAACTACGTGCCAACCACCGTGACACCGGGCGCTGTGGCCAAGGTCGACTACTCGACCGCCGCCAGCCCCTTTGCTCTCCCAGATGCGCCGAAACCCGACCTCCACCCTCCCGAAGGCACGACAGTGGAATAATCAGTAAAACCTCGCCTCCCATCCAAGACGAACCGGCGCCACCCGTATTCGACCTTCACCTGGATGCCGCAGAAAATAATAAAGAGAGTGGGAGTCGAACCTGAGTCGAAAAGAACATCAAATCTTTGCCCAACAACTCCACCTTCCCCGTCGGAGTTGGCAGCTACCTCAGCTCCCTGACCACCTACCCGCTTCCACACCCATGCGTCATATAAACAAGTTTTTAATCTTGGATAGCAAACAAGAATGACAAGTCTGTTTAAATGTATAAATTATAAAAAATAATTTTAGACCGAAACATAAATTATATAAGACATAACATATATTATATAAGATGTAGCCTGATTATGATAAAGTTACAATCAATAAACACGTCGTAGAGACCTGTAGTTAATTCTAAAAGGAAGTTACATAACATATGCCTTAATAATCATGCACCATTTAGTGATTTTCTACACTTCTTTCAGTTCTCAACATAAAATTTTAACTTCTACACTTCTTACAATTCTCAACATAAAATTTTAAATTTTGTAAACTTTGTATGAAGATAACGTGTACCTCCTGTATTACACCCATAGTAGTCAAAAGCACACAAATATGGCTTAGAACAAAAACCTTTTCTAGATGTGAGTATTTTCCTTAATTATTTTTTACTTAACATTTGATTTTTTGTATAAATTTAAACAGGTCTCTACGACGTGTTTATTGATTGTAACTTTATCATAATCAGGCTACATCTTATATAATATATGTTATGTCTTATATAATTTACGGTCTAAAATTATTTTTTATAATTTATACATTTAAACAGACTTGTCATTCTTGTTTGCTATCCAAGATTAAAAACTTGTTTATAAGACGCATGGGTGTGGAAGCGGGAAGGTAGTCAGGGAGCTGAGGTAGCTGCCGACTCCGACGGGGAACACCCCCCCCCACACCTTTTCTTCGGTGCAGACGGGGAAAATCCCTAATCTCCCCAAACCTTTTTGCTTGTTGATGCTGCTGTTGTTGGTTGTTGATTGGAAGAAAATCAAAAGGGGTGAAGGGGAACCAGTTCCCTTGATGGAGGGGGAGGTGGTGAGAGTGAAGGTGGTGATGTGGATGTTGGAGGACTCTTCCACACCCCACAACCTAACATTATATCAAGTTTAACATCAACGTTATTGTATATTAACTTATAGGGTTTCTCAGATTTATTGGATTTCCTTCTAAATTGGTGTATAGGCATTATTGTCTAGTGAAGATGGATGTGATCGGATAATTCCGTAGGTGGCACGACGATACTTCAGTGGTCCGTAACTAAGTGATCCAAATTTACCGTTAAAAAAAATATGCCAACTGAAAACCTATTAAAAAAAGAATATAAAAAACCATATCTGTGTTTACACGTGTAAAAGATATGAACATAAACCATAGTTTGAATTTGGGGAACACGTCTAATCACTAATCAGCGATGGCGAATTCCGGCGAAGGCGACAAATTCCGTTCACCAATCATCCCTAACTGCCGTCGTACCGACTCACAGGAGGCGAAGTTACAATCTTGCCCTTTCGCAACCGGATCAACGGTATTCTTGAACGACAACCAGTCATATTCATCAACAGACACCGGAATACCACTGCCGGAAAGCTCCGATGAGTACCACACTCCTCCAGAACACGATTCTTCCTCTCAAAACTCCGGAAACGACACCCACCCACCACCACCAAACACATCAGCTGTCGATCGGGATCCAATCCCGGTGGAAAACGACCGTGTTGAGACAGAATTAACGAGCACACACCAAGTGTTTGATAAAATGCCGCAGAGAGAACAAGAGACCAGTAACAGAGAGAAACGCAAACTCCCAGTTTCAATGAAGACACAAAAGCAGAACATCAACTGTTGTAAGCATGAAACATTTACGAGTTCGCTGAATCGGGTTTTGAAGATGGTTGAAAGCAGGGGTGGTGGTGCTGAAGATGATGATGTTGACTGTGTGGAGACTGCAAAGATGAGGGGTTTGACTTTTCCTGCTCCTAGATGGTGGCCACCAAGGGTTTAAAGATTGAACACCCTGGATCAAGAAATGGTAACTTGTTAATATCTTTTGGCTTCATGATGTGTTTATAGATCAGGTTCAGGTAGTTACTTTTGCTTGTAAAATTGTGTTGCATGTAGTCATTTTGGTGTTTACAACATCTTAGTTATTCAAGTAAAATATCATGAATTTGGTATTTAGCTATGTTGTAAACATCGCGATTAGTCGGCGAATAGTCGCCAATTAATCGCTAGTCGTCCGGCAAAAATCAGGAAAAATCGAAAAAAATCGAAAGAAATCAAAAAAATGGAAAAAAGCACATATTGTAGCCAGAACTTGCCATATTCCAGTCAAAACTTGTCTACTTAAAAAAGTTTTGTGTAAAAATATGTGTATAATGTATAAAACTTAAAATTATACATAAAAAGTCCGATCCGATTAGTCCCACCCCCACCGGCCGACTAGCGCCTAGCGAGTTCTACAACCATGGTATTTAGTATCTTCATTATCACCACGTGACATAAAGGTATCTCCTAAACCCAACTATTCAACCAATATCCAACTGGGAAACAACAAAGCAAAGAAATAAAACAAGCATTACCAGCAATGGTATTAGTATGGAGATGCAAACTTTAACTTCACCAAAACATAATCTTTGTCTGTCTAGACACTACTTAAAACGACAAATAGTTGATAAAATCATAAACTAAGCCCTCTCGCCTCTGATACGCCTTGCGAGTTGAATGTCTTTTGGCATGATTGTTACACGTTTCGCATGAATTGCGCACAGGTTTGTGTCTTCAAACAGCCCAACCAGATAAGCTTCAGCAGCCTCTTGCAATGCCAGCACCGCATGGCTTTGGAAACGCAGATCCGTCTGTAAATGACAATCAAAACGTTTATCAAATCGTTTAATTCATTTTTAAAACTAGAAAAACGGTAATTTTATTTTTACCTTGAAGTCTTGAGCAATCTCACGAACAAGCCTCTGGAAAGGGAGCTTCCTGATCAAAAGTTCAGTGCTTTTCTGGTACTTACGGATTTCACTGCACCATAAATTTGTCAAATATAAATATTATCATAATCATATAGAGCATGAAAAGGAAAATGGGGAGTCAGTGAGACAAACCGAAGGGCAACGGTTCCAGGTCTGTATCTATGAGGTTTCTTCACACCACCAGTTGTTGGAGCAGATTTGCGAGCAGCCTGAGACGCCACAAATATTCAAAACACAAGAAAAGTAAAAATGTAACTAAGATGGGGCGATCTTGATCTACGAATTGATCAATTTGGGTTATGCTTAATCTGTGTCAAAACAGATAAAAATTCAAGAACTAGGGCTGCAAACATACCAAACGTTCAGCGAACAATTCGTGAACCGATTCATTTGTGTTCGTTCGTTTATTAAACAAACGAACACGAACAAGAAATTTCATTCGTGAACGTTCGGTAACGTGTTTGTTTGTGTTCAATAGTTCATTAGTGTTTTTAGTTTTTACATTTTATTTAAATACTTCAAAATTCCGACAAATAAAATATTTTGATAAAGTGTCAGTGTATTATATGTTATATTCATGAACGCTTGTTTGTGTTTGTTTGTTTCCATTTCTGTTCATAAACATTAGCTTATGCTCATTCGTGTTCATCAGCGTTCATTTTTGTCCGTTGCCTAAAATTAACAAACAAACACAAACGAACATGAACAAGTTCATTTCCTTAACAAACGAACACGAACACAAAATCTCGTTCGGTAAGTGTTCATGAACAGTTAGCTAACACATATATTTCTTAACAAACGAACGCGAACAAGACCTTGTTCGTGTTCGTTCAGTTCGTTTGCAGCCCTATCAAGAACTATAAAAGAAACACGTCGAGAAGCAGTCATAAGTCACCTAAGTAACAATTTAATGGATAAACCTCCTAAACTGTTGTATTTGATATTCAATTGAACTATACTGAGGTTATTATTCTGAAGCAATCGCGTTTGACGCAACAGATACTCTATTCAATATAAGGAATATTTACTATTTGTGAAATATAACAACTATATTATCAAACAAACTTGTTTGCTCTCAAAAAAGTATATTACTGATTCAAATGTGTCAAACAGATAAATATGTTGATTAAAATATATATGTAAAAAAGAGAGAGAGCGAGACAGGCCAACCGTCACAACTCGTCCAAAGGGTACTTATAATGCAAAAACCTTCTTAATTCTTAATATAGTATAAATATTACTGAAATAACATATGGCAGTTATCATACTGTAATCATATTTGTCACTACAGTTGCTTATTCAAATTTGAGAATATTGGACACACATGATCCATCATTGCTAGAAACACAACTTGACCCGAGTCACCAGACCCACCCGTTAAGACACCTCGAAACACTGTCGATATTAGTAGTTATGCAATAGAGATTTGTACCTTGGTGGCAAGTTGTTTCCTTGGGGCCTTCCCTCCAGTCGACTTGCGAGCAGTTTGTTTGGTACGAGCCATCTACAATTTCAACAAGTATTTATTATGTAGCTAACTTTCATATCATTAAATCACATTATAAATTCATTTTCCTAATCTAAAAAAATTATTCTGCCTAAGATGAACAATCTTTAACACAATGCTCATAACAACCGTGACATTGGTCCATATCCTAAGCACCACTATTTTTATAAATTTCAAACATCCTAAGAAGCATGACATTCTAAATTGGGGTTCTAAGATGAAAGAAAATCTGGCAAATTAGGGGAAACAGTTTGGGGGTATCAGATAGTAATAACATATACTATACAAAGCAATTTAATTTCTTCAATTGGATATAACATAATAGGAACAAAATCAAATAACTAACCCTAACCCTAAAAGGAAAAAGATTAGCAAACATGATGATAATTTTGAAAATCCTACATAATCGATCGATTATTCGTAAAAGTCACAAAATCATGAGCGTTAATTTGGCAAAAGACGAACTGATCGTACCTTGAGAACCTTGAATTCGAAAACTTTGAAGGTCTTTCTTCCTCTTTGATTTCCTAAGTTTGAAATTTAGGGCAGGATACTATATTTATAGCGACATAGATGGGTCGGGTCACACTTTTGAGTAGCTTGGATACAGATGGGTTGGGTCGGATTGATTTGGGAATTGGGTATAGATGCATTATGCGAATGGTTTACTCGTGATTAATCGGTTGTGATTTTTAGTTTTATACATACGTGGTTTTTTTAAGTACACATGTTTTTACCCCTCTTCTATCATTCTTTTTAATTATACAAGATTAGTCGTCGAAATTTACAGGTTTCGGTCAGAATTTGATCAGAATCTCACTGGAATCGCTTATTCTCGGCTGACTAGGGCCGATCTTCCGGCTGGCTAGGGATGACTAGTGATTAGTTCACTGACCGACCGACTAGTATTAATCCTGATTTTTCCAACATTGATTATGGGTGTTAAATCGATTTTTGATTATTTTTCTATGTAAAAAAATTGTTAGAAAGGTATTTTTACCTGTTAGTCTGTTTTTTATTTGATTATTTGTCTAACTATTCTATGTATATATTAATTTATAACACATTAAGGAATAGTAAGATGTTTTTTTGTCTTTTCTGTGTTCTTTTTTACAGAAATTATTTTTTTCATTTTTATATAAAAGCTTTGATTTTTTATAATAGTTTTTGTTTTACATTTTTCATGGATTTGATCGTCGTCCAGTTACTACTTAGTACGATGTCTGGTAGTCACATTTGGTCCCTCGGGTTTTTTTACAACATCAACTTTCTAATTCGTTTAAGTATAAATTCGACTTTCTACAGTACCATGTTTTTTTGTCTTTTGTGTGTTCTTTTTTTGTTAGTAAAATTTGATGTTTTTTTTTTCATTTTTTTAGAAAAACTTTGATTTTTTATAATAGTTTTCGTTTCATATTTTTTTCCTAGATTTGGTCGGCGTTCGGTTGCTACTTAGTACGGTGTTTGGTAGTTACATTTAGTCCATCGGGTTTTTTTAACATCAACTTTCTAATACATTTTGGTATAAATTCGACTTTCTAATACATGTTAAAACTTGTGTTTTTGTTTTACGCTTTTTCCCGGTTTTAGTTGTCGTTCTGTTGCTACATAGCATAGTTTTAGGCCGTCAGCCCCGCAATGTTGGCAGCCCGGCTTTACGTCCCCCACCCAGCAACGTAGGGGTTTAAGACTAGTTTAAAATTAGATATATACGTTGATGTGTTTAAATAACACCCATTGAATTCCTTTACAAGTTTATATAAGGATAAATATAAGAGTAAACTATCAACGGCTTTCAACATATAATTTCTATATCCTGTTTCCATACGTATAACACATTCAAATGGGGTGTCTTTAAGATGTAAAGCTATTCAGTTAATAACAAAATTTCTTTTATTCTCTTGGATGAAATTTTGGACACGTAACTTGTTTTATAATTGCAAAACAAACAAGATTTAGAAACTAACATATGACGCGATCAGCCATGTAAACTGCGACATGCTCGGCCAAACAAATGACAATGTTCCTCATTATTATAACAAAACTTTTAAGCATTTAAAGTTAACAATCTTTTAACAAAACCTGTGAGTGATGCCGTCAAATGCCGACATGTTTCAGACTCACTCAACTTAAAACATGGAACAACGATTGTTTTATTATAATGTTGGTCGTTTTGAGTTCCATTTCTCAATTCTCACTGTAACAACCAAACCAAATTGTAACATGGGCCTTTAAAGCGGCCCTGGAAACGTCCCGTTCTCCCTTTGCTCGTTCCATCTGTCTATCTGCATCGTCACAAACATTTGATTATCAAATACTAGAGGCTAACGTTTCGTAATAATTGCGTTACAGGTAAAGAAACACGCATAAACTTGGTTAAAACAAATGATCAATGCATACATAAACGGTAAATCAGTTAAAACAAAGTTGGTTGCCAAAATCGGTGCCTAATTTAGGTTATTTAAACTAAAGAAACTTTTACAGCTTTACATATATGCAGAGCATGCATGCAAATATTTAGGGTTGTATTATGTTATGTTATATTTTGAATTCTATTTACTGTGAAACAAACAAATATGACATATTTAGTAGTGTACTGTGAAAGGAAATATACCCATTCGCCTGGGCAAAGTGAGCGGTAATATTTTGCAAATTTATCACATTCAGAAGCATCTTCTCCCTTTGCAGCCACACACCTGATAAAGTTATAACAAATTAACATTAACAATACGATAATATAAAAAAACAAACAAAAATGAAAATTTTTAAGCACGGCAGTTTCTTAAGATCGCATTTGCCCGGTCCGGAGTAAAATAAAGTAAAATTAGTCACTTGTAATAGCCTACTTCACAGAATAAACATGATGCGCTGAGATGATTCACGGTAACAAGTGATGACATTGTTTTCTTACCCGCTTATTCAGTAAAACAAACCATAACATGTAACTGATTGAGTAAAGTCCTTTTTGAGTCCCTGTGGTTTGGTCGTTTAAACTATTTGAGTCCAAAACTCAAACTTGTCTTGATTTGAGTCTCTGTGGTTTGGTCGTTTTAACTACTTGAGTCCAAAACTCAAAACTTGTCTTCATTTGAGTCCTTGTGGTTTGTTCATTTTAACTACTTGAGTCCAAAATTCAAATCAAGACAAGTTTGAGTTTTGGACTCAAATCAAGACAAGTTTGAGTTTTGGACTCAAGTAGTTAAAACGACCAAACCACATGGACTCAAATCAAGACAAGTTTAAGTTTTGGACTCAAGTAGTAAAAACGACCAAACCACAGGGACTCAAAAAGGACTTTACTCTAACCGATTTTATCTATTTACTATGGAATAGACAAAACATATTTATTTTAGTGTTTCAGACATTGATGGGTATTTTGGACATTTTACATGCATCTAACAGAACAGATTAACCGGAATACAAGTTAGGGGACCCTGCGTGTTACGTTCGCGCATACTATTTGGACGAAACCTGTAATTTCTCATCCAATCTATTATCTGGCCATACCACAGAGACTTCTGTATTATGTGGCTATACCACAGGGACTACTGTGTAATTTGCTCTATAATACAATGAAAAAAGTTAAAAAGGCTCACCTATGGTACTCAACATATCTGGTAAAGCAATGTCGGCTTTGATTAGTAGTTGGGAATCGATAATCTCCAGGAGCCGTCTCTAGCTGTCAGAAAAAACAACCCGTCTATTTTAAGAAACATGCTTTCAAAACTAACATTCAAGAACATATGTTTTTACGTTCATCGTCAACAATTAATATCACATATATCCTCTTAACAGTTCAAAATTCAATTTTAAGAAACCAGCATCAACTAAAAGAGTATGCAAAACAGAAACTAATTGAATAACACGATGGTCCAATTAAACTTACCTTAATCTCAGGTGTTTCATCAGCAGTGTTTTCTTCATCGGTATTTTCGCTGCTTTCTTCAGTGGCCGCAGGTGTGCACCTCAGTGACATCATTATCAGACTTGTCGGTTGCTGCAATGGTTTCTTCGGTAGCAGAAGCATCAACAGATTCGGGGACACTTTCAACGACTACAGTGGTGACAGGTGGCTCGACCGGATTTGTAGCGACAGGTGGTGCGGGAGCTGCATCAACAGCATCCTTGTCAGCACTCTTGTTTTCGGATTCTGTACTTACATTCACCTTCACTTCTGCTTCCTTAAGCAGATAATCCTACATGAACATTCAAAATAAAAGCATAAGAAAAGTTAGTTGGAATTCTTATTAATTACAATAAAAATAATTGTAGCAAATGTTGACGTATTTGTATGTTTAACAATGAACTTGGATCATTCTAAATGTGAGTATTTGTATGTTTAAACAATGAACTTGGATCATTCTTAAGTCTTTTCTCGCTAAACTTGAAAATTCATAAATTTGATAAGAACCTGATGTGGATTCTTATTGATATTAAGCAATGAAACAATAAAAATAAAAGTTCACGTATCTAAAAAAACAGGGATCTCTTATAAGTCTAAGACCATTCTTATAATAAACTACTAACCCTATGCATCTTTGAATAGTAGATGACTTCCTAAGCTTTCAATAATAACATAATAATTCACGAGTGACATTTACTTGCTCTCCAATAATTTACCAAATTATAATTAACATGAAATAGTGGGGGATATTACATCGCTATCGCTACGTAGCATATAGGTACCCTTGTCGCTATGGTCCGCTATTCGCAATAGACAATAATGAGTTGGAGTAATAATAAAGCTTATGTTTTCTTTTATATTTTTACTGCCATAAAGCTGAAAACATAATATTAAACTTCAAAAACCCTTGTACAAATTTCAGGGCTTAAGGCCATGAATCCATGATGCAGAGAAAAAAAAATTAAACAGGTGAACTTGATAAGTAGCATTTAAAAAAAAAAACTAGTACATATCTATTTATTCTAACCTATCAAATGAACTATTCAATATACTAAGCAATCCACCAGAATGTGAATAATGACATGCCGAAAACATGGTTTCCTGATTCTGTAGGAGCATCAATAACAAACTATTTTTAAAGTTGAAATGTCCACTAACAAATATATAGGATTTACAAATGAAGAGTCCAAGACCCTAAAACAACTATAACTTAACTTTTTTTCCAAAGAAACTCCTAAAAACCTTCTAAAATTTTTAATAACTTAATATGAAATACCTAAATTTCTTCCTCTCAACATTCACCTTTGGATACACCATCGAAACCCAAACTCATACGATCCTGTTCGAGGAGATCAACCTCCCAAGAATTCAACAGGGAAAGACGAAAACGGAACGATTTTTCTGTATTTATTTCACTACCTAATTGATACATCCGATGCCCTTAATAGGCTTACCTAAACAAAGGGATATAACTTTAAAATAAACAGCTAATCCACTACCATGACCCACTAAGTCACTAACTAACTAGACCATTAGAAATGAACTACAAGCCACCGCATGAATTAAACTAATTGCTCTTCTTTAGATGCATGAATAATGTGTGTGATGCATGGCAAATTGGCAACGTGGGGCCGTATACAAGAAAACTAGATGACAATGTATGGCATGTATCATTTCCGCACCCTTGAAAACATCGTTGTCCTCAAAAACAAAACCGTGATGAAATTTTTGGGGGTGCGCCACGGTGGCCGCCATTCAGTTCTTCTGGTGACATTCGGGAAAGTTGTAACCGAATGCTAAAAAATTATCACTCAACTTGCCGTCTACACCCTCTATCGGATCTTTTCGTACCACCTCGAGCTCCGATGAAACTATGTGATGCCGATTACACCTGCCTCAACGGCGGTCGGTTGAACACCCGTGTTCTGGTTAGAACACGGAGTTGATGCTGGTGTCAGGGTCAGTCTTGATGCAAACGGTTTCCTCAAGAGTGCTCATTTTAGTGTGGGTGTTTGTTTCTGCAGCGGTTTAGTGTGGTTGGTGCATTTGGTGTTTTTGGATCTGTTTTGCTAAGGCATTGATCAAGTTTTAGGGTTGTTCAAATTACGTCGCGAGTTGGGACATAATAACATCAAGTTTTCAAGATTAATCGTGTACAAAGCGATAGATTGTTCGGTTATATTTCCTATAACAGCAGCTAAAAATTCTTCAAGGGTCAATCTTTCCCAACATGAAGGCATTACCGAAAATCCACTAAACTTCAAAAAAATTTAGTCTTTTTCTTTGACTAATATTAAAGATAACATTTTGAATCCAGTTACAGATACCCAACTACATCTACACCAAATCCCAGAACCCAGATTACAATCACCTAACAGTTACAAGATTATCACACAATACACTTATTAGATCGTTATATATATAATCATATCAACGCATGCAGACATCAACATTAAAAACCCAATACTAAAATCAGATCCGATTCAGAATCAGCTCAAACAATATCATGAATTCAAACACAAAACACGCATCGGATCAAGAAACTGAATATATGATAACAAATTCTACTAAAAAAAAGGTAAAATGGTAATAACTATTAATGTACATGTGAGAGAGATTTGGGGTTATCGGATTTCGCCATTGATGGATTCAGAGACGAGATTTGAGGGATTAGGTTACTCTCAATTCGACAATGTCGGCACACAAAGGGGCCGATTTATTTTCCCTTTTTTTTTCTTATTATTAAAAGTTGGAAATTGGATCATTTGGTTAACTTTTGAGACCCATGTATGTTTGGCCCAAGTTTTGCTTGAAGTGTTTTGGGCCAGTTTTAAGTATATGAAGTTGTCTTTTCATCATATTCAATTCAGTGGACTCAAAACGTGTTGGTGAATTGGGTTTGGAGTTGGAAGAGGGAAGCATTGTTACTCGATGAAATGCGAGATCTTGGTGGTGACTGATGCAACATGTTGGGGGATTTGGAGAAAAATAAAAAAATTATTGATTAAAGGGACAAGTGAGTGTGGGTTGCCGATGCCTCTGATAGCTTCACAGTAAATTTGATCAGGTGACTTCTTGTTAATTGATGTGTGTGTGAAAAAACATTGTAATTGTATAATTTTGTACACATTTAGTCATTTAAATGTGTCGTTTCATATTTTTATGTTGTACTTATCTTGTGTCTGGTTTTATTGGTGTGTATATTTGGGTCTTTTCGGTTTTTTTGGTGTGTATATTTGGGTCTTTTCGTCTATGTGTTCAGGCTATATCGTTTTGGAGATAAAGAATTGTTGTTTTTTCCTGGTCTTTGTGACCACCATGACATTAACAAAACAAACGGCTTCAATTATGTGTTCAAGCCTATTTGTAACAACGTAATCATAACTTTCAATATTTTTTGTATAATTGTTGTTATTTGGTTATGTTATATCATAATTGACATGTTAATTCCATTTCATTAGCATGTCAACTTCCAACGATGATGTGGGAGTCTTAGAACAGCTTACCCGGTTTCTTGAAGATGTAACATCATTTCGGGATTTATATTAGACCGGAAAATAGGAGTTGTAGTTTGCGTTCGAGATGTCAAGGACCAAACTACAAGGAATAGTTATGTAGTATGACCCCTTTGGTTATATACTTACATAAATACAAAAGTAGACTTGTAATACGTTTAGTGGAAACTAGCAACGCTAATCAAATTGAAAGGAAGTGAAAGTTTTGCTTAAAAGTGGAAAATATCTAAACTACAAGGACTAAGGTTGTAATTATGCCTAATTTAGTTAAATTCCTGCAAGTTAATGTTGAAGGGAGTTGGGTTGTCATATGGTAGGATTATACGGGTTAAATATGGGTGAAAAGTGGAAGTTTATTACAATTAACCAAAAGGCCAAATTAGAGGGACCAAAGGTGACAAGTGTGGAAAGTCGATATAAAAAATTGTATTTGTAGAATTTGGGACTTCACATTTTGAAGGTTAGGCTTCCTAACACAATTGCAAGATTAGGAAATCATGAGATACATGTTAGATCATTTATGTGTTAAACATGATGATGTGTTGAATTGCGTGGATTTGGAACGATGTAATTGCTAGTCTGTGTCTTGTGTATGTTAGTAATTGACTAATGAAAGTCAATGCAATTTATTAGCTGGAAATGAATATTAACGTGAATGAGCGTGTATGCTAACAATGTTGTAAACATAATGACAAAGTAGCGAAGTGGGACGTAGATCATGGATGTTGGGGATAAGGAATTTGTGTTAGAATGATTTTAGATTTTGGAATGACTTTAAGTTATGTATTGGAAGTCACGGGATCCATTATCGAGACCTGAAACGGGCAAAAACGCAAAATCCTAATTGTGAACGTTGCAGGGGGCGTTGTCGTCAGCCAAACCTGCTGCCTACGGCCCAGCCGATGGATTAGCCCAATTTTCCCCCGTTTCTTCGACCCCATAGCTTCACTCTAAAGGTCTATCAAGCTTCCGAAGTACATCCTTAGCCTATTCAAAGTATAGGGATTTGTCGTAGGATGTGTATGGTATTATATGCAAGTATGTGGATATGATTTGTATGTACGCATGTATGTATGGAACTTATATGCAAATATGTGGATATGCTTTGTATATACACATGTATGGGATTTATATGTACAAATGTGGATGACACTCGTACTTACGCGTACTTGGGATTGTGTCCGTATGCATCTTAAGGTTATTACCCAACTTGTCTTGAGAATGAGAATGTAAGTGAAGACGTGTGAAGATTGGATTCTCAAAGGATGAACATCAAAATTGAAGGTCGAATCAGAGAATGTAACCAGATGGAACTATATATGTGGAAGAATGTGATGTGGTCATTTGGCCTTGTTAAACGATCAATTGTATATTATATACGTATTGTAAGAAGTCTCTTACGTTTCTAATGATACGGGTTTATTGTAACTGCAGATCATACGGGTCTTCCATATAAGGTGCATAATAGCCAAAAATCAAGTCAGAGCGCAGATTGTACGGGAACGGGTCACGTAGTATTATAAACACGTGTCATTTTAAACATAATGAGTGAAAGTATAAGAATGTAATGCTCATTAACGAGTTGTTTAAATAGTTTCCAAATATCGTAGAACGTTTAATAAGCGACGAATTTTATTATTGTATTTTCGCTACTTGTTTTTTCAGTTAAAGTAGTTTAGGACCTTACAGTTGTAAAGTCGGGCCGACGAATACATAACAAACTTAACGTGCTAACTGAAGGAGGTACCAAGATACGCGAAAACAAGCTGAGTTGCAACTTGAACTAGACGTGCTTATCACGCGTTATGCTAGGCGTAACGTTGTTAACGAAAAAATGAAATTAGATATATGTATTTGTAGTTAACAACGTTGATTGTAAATTATGTTGTACTAACGTAAATAATCAACGTTATTAAATCTAGTTTGTAGTTCGTTTGTATCTAATTTGGCATAAAATAACTATGCGTTAACATATTTATACACCCCGTAACGTCACGGTGGAGCTTCCAACTAGTTAATCAATTAAATAGTAAAAACAAACATTTTTGCAAGAAAGATACTTGGGGTTTCCAACTATAGTAAAACAAACATTTTTACAAGAAAGAAAAAACATCTTACCAAACAAAAAGGAAAAGTCTCTTAAATTAAGGAAAAAGTATTATTATTGATGATTATAATTAAGAAAAAAAACATCTTACTAAACAAGAAAGAAAAGTCTCTTAAATTAAAGAAATGATGTTATTACAATTTGGTCTAGTGGTAAGTGGCATGTCTTTCCTAATGGAGACGCAAGTTTGATTTCTGTTTGTGCCATTTTCGATGGATATCTGGGTGAAGGGACGAAACAGGGCTTTAATCCCACGTTTAAACTTGACGGGGTGGAGGGCTTACGAATTACTATCATTACTGATTCTGTTATCACTTACTTATATTATCTTTTGTTTGTGTTATATACACATGGGGTGATATAAGGACTTTGGGCTTCTGGATAGTAGCAGGACTATTGGGCTTCTGTGGACAAGAGCTGGACTACTAGTGTAACAACTCGTAATTTCGTTGTATCTTTTTCCGTTTATGCCGTTTGTATCTTTCATTGTAAATCCGAGATTTGATTAATGGAATGGTTTATGTTTGTTAAATACTTTCTGTCACAACTATATTACATCTAAACGCTTATTAACGCTAATTCAACGCAATCACTAGTAACTATGTTACTTAAAGAGCCGAGTGTGTTATTATTTAATAAACACTTGTGCCTTCGCATCACATCGCAACGCAGTTATTTATGTTACATTATGTTATTTATGTGTTATGTTTGTTTTAGGATTTATGGTCATACTCGCTATTGCAACGCTCTCACTCGCATGAACCGCTAAATCGCATTATCTATTCATTTAAAACGCTTGATATAACTATCTAATACGAACCGAATCGCCAAACGAACACCTAACGCGAAAATAACGAACAAAACCTAGCCACCATGAAGTTCGGTCGAAGTTGGTACCCTCAACTTCGCCCGAACTTGTTCAGGCAGCAAAATCATCAATCAGTCAGCAAGTTCGCTCGAACTTGCATAAGTTCAAGCAAACTGGCCAAGTTCGCCCGAACTTGTGCCAAGTTCGCTCGAACTTATGCCAAGTTCGGTCGAACTTGATCTCAATCAGCTCAAATCCTCTTCACCTATAAATACACAGCACCTCCATTCGTGCACTCGTTGCTGCAAGTTCATCCGAAAGCTTCCGAAACCGAAAACATTTGATTTCCAAGTAAGAATCAACCCGTTTTCATGCAAACAACAACGTTTTACTATGATTTTGCACAAGGATTACCTTCGTTTTCATCAAATCTCTTCTGTTTACGAAAACCTTCATCTTTTTCTACAAAACTTATACTTTTTACCTAGATCTACACTAAACGAGTGTATTTGGGCTTAGCTTTGGCTTCCAAGCTAGAAATCTTTATAATTTCGAGTCACTGAGTGTTAGACCTAGAAAGAAACCTTTTAAACATCGATTTTCACACAAAATACAGACTATGACGTATGTTTCGTTCACTATGAAGTGGAACGAGGCGTTGTCAAGCAAGATCTCAGATCCGGAAGCACAAGGACGAAATCGTCACTTTGCACAAACTGGACTAACCCGTACGAACCATCAAGTTCGCCCGGATTAGTCCGAGTTTCTGTAAAATGGCTAAAATGTCACACCCCGACCCGCAGCGGAATAAAAGTCGGGGCATGATTGGGTTATCACCAAAGCTCATGATATTTACTAAGAAGTTTCATATTTATTAAATTCAAATTACAAATTCAAATATCCAATAAACAAAGTTCATATATATACAAAAAAAATCTAAATGTTTATTCCAACGCAATAACTTGTTTATTCTTCTATGCCACCCTAAGTGTTTCTTTCCTCAACTGCATCACCTGTATCATGTGTAAAACAGGGGAGATTTTGGGTCAACAAAAGTTGGCGAGTGAACCTTGATAAAACATTTTAAATAATTGCATGTTTTATTTATTAAAGAAAATTCGTGCATAAATCACATATGAGCAAATATATATATGTAGACAATCACAAACCACATTGAATGAATATATGACATGAATGATGATGTATTTGAGATCAAGGCTCAATCAAACGGAGCCGATCTAATGAGGCACCTGATGCTCAACCCGTATCCCACGAGGAACTGATGGGCCTAATGAAATGAGTGCGCTGAAATGATAAATTTAATCCACATAATAATCACACAACAACCATTACACATTTGATCACAAGATGATATAAGCACAAGTGTTTAAATAAAATAAAGGAATTGTATGACACATGATACACCCAAAACGTGATTAAAACGGGGAATTTGTAGAGATTCACTCACCTTGGGTGCGTATTCTTGAATGGTAAGGAGAGCGCACGAGTTGGGAATTTAATCAACGAGAAAGTACTAGCCTAGAAATAATAACGCGATAACTCGGTAAATAAACTAAATTAATATTTAGGTTAAAATCCTTTGTTTTAGGTTTTTAGGTTATTTTTGTGGATTGTGTTGATATTCTAAACCCTTGAAAATGTATATCTTAAACCTTTTATTTGATTTTTCTTTTAATAAAAACCTTAGAATTAAAATATTAATATAAAATAAAAAAATAAAATAATATAAAATCTTGTCAGTCTGACAAGCCTGTCAGACCGGTTCGATGGGAGTAGGTATGCGCGTATGCAGAGTCGAACCCGGGACTCACGTTCACGTGCATGCAGCTCTTCCAACTGAGCTACTTGTCTAACCCGTCATATTCTGGATTTTAATTATATTTATACACCCTTTAGATTATTTCTAATTTAATTAAATTTACAAAAAGGTTTCAGTAATCCGACCGGTGCGTGCCACAGTGCTCGAACCCGTGACCTTGGCGATGTGATGCACCCAGCCCAACCAACTAGGCTGGGTGTCTAACCCGGCTATACATGCATTTTAAAAATACTTATATACTAAACAAGTCTTACACAGAAAAGTGAATTTAAAAGGGTTTTAAAATGTCCGGCTGGTGTGAGGGCATGGACTCGAACACGGGATTACGCGCATATATAATGCACACAGTCCACCGTTGGACTGTGTGTCTAACCTGTTTAAAACAACCGTTTTAATTAAACTAATCAGTTAACAGTTATTGTTCATCTTCTCCGACGAGTATGAACTCTGATCAGGAGCCGACATTCCTCAGATTATTATAATTTCATTAGTAGGATACTAACATAACAGAAAGAAGATTAAGGATTTATACCCCTGATGTCGCTGGCTCTTGGCTTATCTTCCGGTGGAAATGTTCCGACGACAAAACAGTGGTTCCGGCGAGACAAAGGAGAGCGTTCAGAGAGTTATCCCGAGGTTAGAAGTGAGAAGGAGTGAGCGGTTTAACAATGAGGAGTTCGGTCAGTATTTATAGGCTTGAAAAGGGTCGCTTGAATTCGGAATTCGGAAACTGAATTGAATGATTGATTTCTTGCGATATTGATTGATTGGCTCTAATTTTGGGAAGAGTTTACGCGGACAGACAGCTGGTTCCTACCGGATTCCAGAACAAGACAAGATCGGCGGGTGTTTTCCTGAATTTGAATTTGCCGGAAACATTGCTCGGGCTCGTGTATATATATATATAAGTTTATTCGAACTTATTAACAGAAGGCGCGTGTGTCTCGGTGGTGCTTGTGGTGTGCGGTTACTCGGGTGACCGGGTTCGATTCCCGGTTCACATATTTTCCTTAAATATATTTTTTTAATCTAAATATCTATCATTTAATTAGTTATGTATTAAGACTAATTATCATTATTTATATAAGATATATATATATATAATAAATATATAAAACCGAACGACAAGAATAAAGTACACTTTGATTGATAATTTAGGGGCGGGCTTTCGAGACCCGATTTAGGCAAATGTTACATAAAACTCGCTCTAAAAGACCTCTCCAGACTAGGTTTTTCTCAGTAGCTTAAGGTTGGAGGGATGGACACTCGATTTCCTCAATAAACGACGCGAAAACATATGATTTGGTGACCATTTCAGTCAAGTTCGCTCCAAAGTGAGCATGTTCGCTCGAAGTTGTCACCAGATTGGTGACCAACTTGGCCGAACTTGCTAAAATTCCCAAGAAATCAACCAAGTTCGCTCGAACTTGTATCAACCTCAACAAAATAAGGCAAGTTTGTCCGAACTTGTACTTCCAGTAAGACAAAACAGTCAAGTTCGCCCGAGCTCGTACCAAATCCAAGAGATTTGGTACAACTTCGCCCGAACTTGTCCTCTGCTCCTTCACGTTTCGACCGTTTCAGTAATTCGGAAGACTGATGCACTTCTGTTCGCTTACAGGCTGATCCGGCGCTCCCTCAATCAACATCTGATCCCACCTCCCTCTCTAAACGCACCAAATGTAGTATACTTGAACCCTTTTACGCTTAAACGCACTTTTGGGTGTCACATATGTTCGTATATCAAAACACATCACACAACTCAAACGCTTATCGCAACCCGCTAATACATGACTATACGTGAAATCTGTTGAATTGTATGTGTTTCTTGATTGCTAGTACGCCACCCTTAACATGATAGCTTGCTAGAGGTTGACCCGCCACCCGGAGGCCCGGAGTTGTTAAGGCTCGCATTTTTATTTCACATTTATTTTCTCTTTATGACGTGGACACTTGTTCGCGTGCCTCGCCCTCGTGGTTTGTTGGTTTACTTGAATCTAAGTAGTTACATAGTTCACATCTCTTACGTATGTCATGCGGTGTATGCTAAACGCTTTTATATCTATTATGTACGCAAACCTGTATGCTCACCCTTACTTAATTGTGTTGACGTTTTATTTTAACATATGTGACAGGTTGATGACATTTGCTGAATTGGATTAGGGCTATCTCTAGAAACTCATGTATTAGAAATCTAAGGGAGACCGAATTTGACATGTTTGAGAGATTTTTTTTATATTTGTAATAATTATTTATGGATTATATGTTTGTTAGTATGGGATAATGAACGTCTAAATATTGTCGCGTAAATAATTGTTATGGATTCTCTCGAGCAATCTGATTCGCCTAGTGCCACGCCCCGATGTTTCCGTCATCGGTTGGGGTGTGACAACTAGCTGGGTTTCTGGATATGGGCCTAACAGGATCATCATATGTGGAGTATATAATAGCAGCTTATGAGATCAGAACATGACTGATATATGCGTACAAAATATCTCTTTCTTCATTCATTCTCTCTCATTTGTCTTAGGGTTTCTGATATTTTGTTCAGGCTTAGAACGGTTGTTTATAGATCTTGTCTTAAGATCTTGATAAGTCTGTTTAGATCTGTTAGTGAGGGATAGCAGTTCATCATGTTGATGAAACTATTGGTGAGGTTTGCGTGTGTATCTTGTCGTCTACAGTTCGTTTCGATTGTAATAAAGAGAGTTGTGGTTGATACCAGTCATTTTGACATGGTATCAGAGCTCTAGGAGCTCTTGGGTTGCTTCCGTTGATAAAGATCTTTTCTGATTGTTCTATTTCATAGTTAGGGTTTCAGAGTTTCGTTTGGGGCTTTTCCGTTATTGGTGGTTCTTGGTCGATTGGGGCTGTGTTTTCATATATTGCGGCTTCAGATCTTGGTTAGGGTTTCACGTTTGCCAACTTTAGATCTTGCGGCTGTGTTGTCATATCTTTACAACTTTGTTGCTGTGCGTGGAATCGTGGAACGAAGACTTGGAAGCTGCTGTTCGGTTAGGGTTCAACCCAAGAAGATTGTAAAATCCTAATCTGAACTAGTGAAACCCTTGCTGGGGTTTGCAAATCCGGTCAGATCTTTCCTTGATTTACATCTTTTATTTTCCTTGCATTAGGCATTGTTGTTGCCGGACTAGTCGGGCCGGTTATTGTTGGGACACAGAGAGGGTACACTTTGTTGCATATTGTGCTATTGTTATTTTGTTGGCTTCTTTGTGCAATTATGTGTTAGCTGTTTAAATCTTGGTTTATTTGTCTCTTGTGAGTCTAGGTCACAGTAGATGTGCAAAGGCTTGGGTAAGCACCTTTAGAGTGATGAACTTACCATCTGGTCCCTGGCACTTCTTTACTGTTTAAGTGTTTGTTGTGATTGGTTGTTATGTTGTCATGGCTGACTTTATTAATGTGTTTGGTGAAACTTTGATTAGCAAACTTGAACCGGATAACCCGTTATACATATATGCTAGTGATTCCGCAAACCTAAATATTATTAGTATTAAACTAAAAGGGACCGAAAATATACGGTTTGGGCTAATGCTATGACACTTGCATTAAGAGTGAAAAGTAAACTTTGGTTTATTGATGGATCTGTAGTTAAGCTAGAAACAAATGATATATTGGCTACTCAGTGGGAAAGATGTAATTCGGCTGTGCTTACTTGGATTCTAAATTCTGTTTCGGAAGAATTATATCTTGGTCATGTGTATTCTAAAACTGCATCTAAGGTTTGGAAAGAATTAAAAGAAACATACGACAAAGTTGATGGGTCGGTTGTGTTGGACTTATATCAGAAAATTAATTCTTTTTCTCAAAATGGTTTGTCTGTGGCTGAATATTATCACAAGTCAAACATTATGTGGAAACAGTTAGATCAAATTTTACAAATACTTGTTTGTACTTGTAATGCTTATAAACAGTATAATGATTTAAGTCACTTAATCAAGTTAATGCAGTTTTTGATGGGTCTCGACAATGTTTATCAGTCTGTTAGAACTAATTTGTTGATTAAGGATCCTTTGCCCATTGTGAAAGAAGCTTTTCCTATTATATCCAGGGAGGAATCTCACATAAATTCTAATGTTAGTTTGTCAAAAGAACAAAACGTTGGTTTTTTTTTTTTGCCAAGACTAATTCCTTTGTTGATAATAGAAAGAAACCCAAAAAAAGTTTAACTCAAAACTTAAAATGTTCACACTGTAACAAAATTGGACATAATGTTGACAAATGTTTTGAGATTATTGGGTATCCTCCCTGGATGAAGAATAAGTTTGGACAAGGGAAGAAACAGATTGTTAGTAATAATGTAGTTTGTGATTCATTTGAAGTTGATAAGAATGTTGTTTCTAGTTTAACTGCTGATCAGGTGTCAAAGTTGTTGAGTTTGTTGAATCAAAAGTCTAGTGAAAGTTCGGTTAGCTGTAATATGTCCGGTAGGTGGTCTAATTTGTATGGCTTTACTAATACTGTTAAAACCGGATATTGATTTGCAAGTTTAAGAGATTCTTTAAAATATAAGTTGGAAATGTGATTATGGTGCTAATTAGATATGGCAATGAGTGATAGATGTTTAATAAATCAATTAGATATTTCTAATATAATGTGAAAGTTAATCATCCAAATGGTACAAGTGCTTTGGTTACAAAAATAGGAGATATTAAGTTGAATGATAGGATCACTCTTTATGATGTGTTTGTAGTACCAGATTATTGTGTAAATCTGATTTCTGTGTATAAACTTGCAAAAGATTGTAAAGTTTATGTGTTGTTTGATGAAAATGCGTGTTATCTCCAGGATTCGTTAACAAAGAAAATCCTGGTGACTGGTAGTCAACGTGATGGGTTGTATTTTTGTGGTGAGTCGTCTGTGAATACTTGTTTCAGCTGTAATAGTGTTGATTTAACTAGTTTGCGGCATGCCAGACTTGGACATCCATCTGAAACTGTTTTAAAAGTCTTGAAGAATGATTTAAAATTAAAATAGTTTGATAAAACCGTTCCTTGTGAAACGTGTTATAAATCTAAACAAGATAGAGATCCTTTTCCGTTGGGTGACCATAAAACTAAATAGTTAGGTGAAATTATTCATATTGATGTCTGGGGGCCTTATAGAGTTAAAAGCAGAGAAGGGTACAAGTATTTTTTAACTGTTGTTGATGATTATACTATGTATTCTTGGGTCTATATGTTAAGATATAAAGATGAAGTGTTTGAAAATATTAAATGTTTTGTTGAGATGATGAAAACTCAGTTTGAAATATCTGTAAAAATAATTAGAACCGATAATAGGATTGAGTTTACTAATAACATGTTAAAGGTTTTTTTTTGCTAACAAGGGAATAATACATCAAACGACATGTGTTTATACCCCTCCACAAAATGGCATTGTTGAGAGGAAACACAGGCACTTGTTGAATGTTGCAAGAGCTTTGTTATTTCAAAGTAGTGTTCCGTTAAAGTTCTGGGCTGATTGTATTTTAACTGCTGTATATTTAATCAACAGGACTCCTCCTTATGTGCTTAATGGTAAAACTCCTTATGAGCTTATTTTCGGTTTCAAACCCTCTTTAGATCGCCTTAGAGTGTTTGGGTCACTTTGTTTTAGTACTATACTTAATAATTCAGACAAGTTTTCAAGTCATGCTAATAAATGTGTTTTTATTGGTTATTCGGATGAAAAAAAGGGATATAAATTGTGGGATTTGGAACAGAAAGTTTTGTTTTATTCCAGAGATGTTAGGTTTTACGAAACTATATTACCTTTTAAAGAAAATAAAAATTTTAACTCATTTGATGGTGATTTACCTGAAAATATTAATACTTTGAATTATTTTTATTTACATGAACAAAGTGAATCTCCATACTCTGAGGAAATAGGTAGTCCCGATGATGAAAAGTGGTTGATCAACCTAAAGTACTAGTGATCATGGGCCTCAGCAATCTGGTAAGGTTTCTGAGGCTGCTATAGGAATGGCTGGTCGTCAACAACCTAGTAAGTCTGAACTTGAACTAGATAGGGCTGAGCATGAGCATTTAGATGTTGAAGGTCAACTGTCTGAGGGAATTCATATACCCAATGTTCCTACTAGTGTTAGACGATCCACTAGAACTTCGTTATTACCTAAAAAACGTGATGATTTTATAATTGAAGGGAAGGTCAAGTATGGGTTAGAAAAAGTGGTGAACTACTCAAATTTAACGAATGAAAATTTTTGTTTTACTTCCTTACTAAATAAATCTGTTGAACCTAAATGTTATTACGAGGCGTGTAATGATTCTAATTGGGTGGCTGCTATGAACGATGAGATTGAAGCTCTTAATAGAAATAATACATGGAATCTTGTAGAATTACCACATAATAGGAAACCTATTTGGTGTAAATGGGTTTATAAAATAAAATATAAATCATCAGGAGAAATTGAGAGGTATAAGGCGAGGCTCGTTGCAAAAGGGTATAGTCAGAGAAAGGGTACAGATTTTGATGAAACGTTCTCCCGGTAGTTAAAATGATAACTGTTAGGACTGTTTTAACTTTTGCTGTTCAAAATGGTTGGAATGTTTTCCAACTAGATGTGAACAATGCGTTTCTGTATGGAGATCTTCTTGAAGATGTCTATATGAAATTACCTGAAGGATATTTTGATAAAAATGATTCTAGAGTTTGCAAACTAAACAAGTCGTTATATGGGCAAGCTCCACGAATGTGGAATGCTAAACTAGTTGGGGTCTTACTTGAATTAGGGTTTATTCAAAGTAAGTGTGATCACTCTATATTTGTTAAGTCTGAAAAGTCTTTGTTTATTGTGCTACTTATTTACGTTGATGATGTCCTTATAACTGGTAATAGTGAGAGTGAAATTGAGAATGTGAAAAAGTATCTTCAAACCAAGTTTAAAATTAAAGATTTAGGTACCATGAAGTATTTTTAAGGTATCGAGGTGATTAATGTGAATGGTGGTTTTTGTCTCTCTCAGAAGAAATACTGTTTAGAACTTCTTGCTGAGTATGGGATGTCAGGTTGTAAGCTTGTTAATAACCCTGTTGAACAAAATCACGTGATTACTTCTTCATGTGAAAAAGAATATGAAAATCTTGTTAATGTAACTGGTTACCAAAGGTTAATTGGTAGATTGATTTATTTAACTCATACCCGTCCAGATATTGCTTATTATGTACATCTTTTAAGTCAGTTCATGCATAAACCGACTAAAGCTCATATGATGTTAGCCATGAGAATATTAAGATACTTAAAGGGTTCTCCTGGTAAGGGTCTATTTTTTGGCAAACATTCTCAGTTAAGTCTGATTACATATGCAGATTCAGACTGGGGAAAATGTTTAGTATCTAGAAAATCAGTTACTGGTTATTGCGTGTTTCTTGGTACTTCTTTAGTAGCTTGGAAAAGTAAAAAGCAGTCGACAATGTCTCGGTCTACGGCTGAAGCAGGATACCGAGCAATGTGTACTGCGACATGTGAATTGGTTTGGCTTGTTAATTTGCTTAGTGAATTGCACGTAGAGATTAGCTTGCCTGTATCTTTGTTTTGTGACAATTCTGTTGCATTGTCTATTGCTGTAAACCCTGTCTTTCATGACAGGACGAAGCACTTTGAGATAGATTTGTTTTTCCTTAGAGAAAAAAATTCAAAATGGTTTTGTAAAAGCATTAGGTGTGAAATCTGATAAACAAATTGCAGATATTTTTATGAAAGGTCTCTTAATAGAACAACATAATACGATTTGTAAATGGTTGAATCTGTTGGATGTTTTTAATAATAAAAGTGAGGGGGGTGTTGAATTTTTATTATAAACAAAATAATTTCACTTTTATTACTGTCGTTACTGCTTCTGTTGTCACTTATATTATCTTTTGTTTGTTGTTATATACACATGGGGTGATATAAGGACTATTGGGCTTCTGGATGGCAGTTGGACTATTGGGCTTCTGTGGACAAGAGGTGGACTACTAGCTGGGTTTCTGGATATGGGCCTAACAGGATCATCAGCTGTGGATTATATAATAGCAGCTTATGAGATCAGAACATGACTGATATATGCGTACAAAATATCTCTCTTCATTCATTCTCTCTCATTTGTCTTAGGGTTTCTGATCTTTTGTTCAGGCTTAGAACGGTTGTTTAGAGATCTTGTGTTAAGATCTTGATAAGTCTGTTTAGATATGTTAGTGAGGGATAGCAGTTCATCATGTTGATGAACTGTTGGTGAGGTTTGCGTGTGTATCTTGTCATCTACAGTTCGTTTCGATTGTAATAAAGAGTTGTAGTTGATACCAGTCGTTTTGACAGCATCAGAAGGGTACGGTCTCATGACAGTCGAAGAGTCGACTTTTGACATAGCCCTAAATAGAGAGAGTTTACACATGAGATTTTTTGCCTTTAAAAAAAATATGATACAGTATGTTGTTTTGAAGAAACAAAAAGATAACTTACAATTTATCACTCCTTGTATTCATGATAGTGACAAGAAAGAGCAACTTAAGGTGCATCTGAATGCGTACTCCAAAAACATGACTTGATTGTATATAATATAATATTATTATTCTTATTAGCTTTGTATGTTTAAACAAACTAATTATGTACGATTATTTGATTCGATAAGATACGGCCACAATCGAATGAGTATAAAAAAGTCATTCTATAAACCATTTATTTTATTAGTAGACGGTACCTCCTCTTTTATTACTAACCATGTCTCTACCTAAAAAAATAAGAATAATTATTTATACCGTATTTTTATAGCAAATTTGGATCACGAATAGACCACCAGAGTATCATCATACTATCAACAGAACTACCCGGATAACCATCTCACTAAACAATAATGCCTATATATTAGGGATGAGCTCAGTACAAAGCGGTAACGGTACTAAAAGTACTCAATATGGACTGGCATTTAAAGGTAAAGACTGGTATACTAGTACCGAAAACGCCAAATATCGGTACCGAATCGGTACCTAAAATATTTTGGTTCAAAAAATTCGGTACTGGTTCCAAACCGGTAGCTGATACTATTTACTCATCTATATCCTACACACTTTCCTAAATATCGGATTTTGAATTTTTAAAAAATGATTAAGAACTTGATTGTTTTTTAAAGTTTCAAGCTTAGCAAAATATATAATGCGTGTATATTAAACAAAATAATATTAAAACATAAAATTCAAACTTTTGTTTATTTATTGTGTTATTTTAAAAGTAAAAATTTTCATGTTAATCTGATTTCCATTTTTATTGGTAATAACTAGTTTTTATTTTCGATATTAAAAGCCTTTAAACACCTGGTTTGGAGAGTGGAAGGTCTTAGATTTAAGACCACAGATCATAAGGATTAAAAAAATTGTCGTTAAAAAATAATTAAAAAATAAAAAATAAACATGAAAATGGAATATAAAAAATAAATTTTATGAAAGTAAATTTCGTGATTGATCTATTATCAATAAAATGTAATTTAGTTACTAATTCTTGAGTTAATTTTTGTTTTTGAGAAATAAACATGAAAATGGAATATAAAAAATAAATTTTATGAAAGTAAATTTCGTGATTGATCTATTATCAATAAAGTATAATTTAGTTACTAATTCTTGAGTTAATTTTTGTTTTTGAGAAATATGTTTATTTTCGGTAATAATAAAACCGAAAAATAAAAAATAAACAATAAACTTAATGAAAGTAAATTTCACACTTATAAATGTAAACATTACGCTTGCCAATTTTAATCGTAAGAAATATTAATGATTTCATAAAATATTAAGTCACCCTTACTTGCCTAAAACACAAAGGGTGGTGGTTAAAATATGTCATGTGCTTAAAAGTTAAAACATGCCATTTGTTTAAATAGTGGTTTATTAATCGCAACATCATTACCTCTTCTTTAAATCGATGTCCATGTAAAATTTTGTTTATAAAAAAACTTATACACTCATGGTTTATATTATTTTACATTTAAAAAAATTGTGTTACTACTATTTTGTATATCACAAAATTCCATCCGTTTGTTTGAATATGGTATATTCAATATTTTTTTACCATCATGTTCGTAATAAAAATTAAATGGCTTGAAATATCCATAACCATGTTAGAGTTAGTTACCTCCAAAATTTATTACTCTAGTGATGCTTCAATTTGTAACTCTACTCTATATATATAATAGATTAATTTTTATTTATTATACTCATAATTAATTAATTCTACAACTATTGTTGGTATTTCATTTTATTAAAATCTTTATAATTTTATAATACCTTTTTATACATTCTCAATATACATGGATATTTCTTAAAGAGCAAAAAGATGAATCTTCATCTTCATCCAATATCTAACATTTTCAATTGGTATGAAACATATTACATTCTTTATTAATATAATTTTATATCTTTGAAAATATAACACACTATCAAAAGTTGGTTTGTATTTAAAACAATCGGTTTTCACCCATAAACAGTTATATATAACACTATCAAAAGTAAAGAATGGAGTTGGAGTCAAATTACTAATAGATGCAGATGGTAAAATTATAATATGTAATGATATATATAATAAATTTTTAGAAACTTATAATTTATTTTTAGTTAGTGGTTAGTGGAGTGGTTAAATCGTTGAATCAAATATTAGGCTTTGAAACTTCACCAGGAGCATTCTTTTAAGTGTAGGTCATTTAAGTTACTATTTATCAAATATAATATGTAGTAGAGCTGTTAAAACTTTTATTTTTCCCATTAATCAAATATTAGTTTTTGAAAGGTCACTTGAATTATCTTCTTTCATTCCCTTTTAATTATTCTATATATTAATAACCAATGTTATAAATATTACTTTTATTTTTTTTCTTTTTTTTTATTTCTTTTTTCCCTATGGATATTATCCTATATATTAATAAACCAATGTTATGAATAGTATTTTTATTTTTTCTTTTCTTTTTTTATTTTCTTTCTTTTTTTCCTGTGGATTACCCAATGTTATAAATAGTACTTTTACTTTTTTTTCTTTACTTTTTATTTATTTATTTTTTTCCTATTGACATTATCTTATATATTAATAAACCAATGTTACGAATAGTACTTTTATTTTTTTCTTTTCTTTTTTTATTTTCTTTCTTTTTTTCCTGTGGATTACCCAATGTTATAAATAGTACTTTTACTTTTTTTCTTTTACTTTTTATTTATTTATTTTTTTCCTATTGACATTATCTTATATATTAATAAACCAATGTTACGAATAGTACTTTTATTTTTTTCTTTTCCTTTTTTTTATTTCTTTTTTTCCTACGGATAATCAAATGCTATCGGGTACCGATACTGAACGATACCGATACCGATACCGAATTTATCAAACCGGGTAAAAAATTTTTAACCAATCTTACGAATAGTACTTTTTTTTCTTTTGCTTTTTTTTCTTTTTTCCCTATGGATACTCAAATGATATCGGGTTTTAATAAACCAATGTTACTTTTATTTTTTTCTTTTCCCTTTTTTTATTTCTTTTTTTCCTACGGATAATCAAATGCTATCGGGTACCGATACTGAACTGATACCGATACCGAATTTATCAAACCGAGTAAAAATTTTTTAACCAATCTTACGAATAGTACTTTTTTTTCTTTTGCTTTTTTTTTTCTTTTTTCCCTATGGATACTCAAATGATATCGGGTATCGGTACTGAACTGGTACCGATACCGAATTTACCAAACCGGGTACAAATTATCCTATATATTAATAAACCAATATTATGAATAGTACTTTTATTTTTTCTTTTCCTTTTTTATTTTATATCTTTTTTCCATATGGATAATCAAATGGTATTGGGTACCGGTACTGAACTGGTACCGATATCGAATTTACCAAACCGGGTACAAATTTTTTAACCAATGTTATGAATAGTACTTTTATTTTTTCTTTTCCTTTTTTATTTATTTCTTTTTTCCCTATGGATAACCAAATGGTATTGGGTACCGGTACTGAACTGGTACCGATATCGAATTTACCAAACCGGGTACAAATTTTTTAACCAATGTTATGAATAGTACTTTTATTTTTTCTTTTCCTTTTTTCAAATGGTATCGGGTACCGGTACTGAACTGGTACCGATACCGAATTTATCAAACCGGGTACAAATTTTTTAACCAATATTATGAATAGTACTTTTATTTTTTTTCTTTTCCTTTTTTATTTTATTTCTTTTTTTCCCTATGGATAATCAAATGTATCGGGTACTGGTACCGATACCGAATTTACCAAACCGGATATAATTTTTTTACCAATTCAGTACCACCATTTTCTGTACCGATACAGCACCGGTTTTTACCCTCAAATACCGGTACCGTACGGGTACCGAATATACCTGGTTTTTACCCTCAAATAGCGGTATAGTACGGGTACCGAACCGGGTATATTCGGTACCGATTCCCATTTTCCCTGTTTTTCGGTCGGTACCAGTTCAGTACCAGTACCCGATACCATTTGATTATCCATAGGTGATGTTATTGTTACAATATTAAAATAGTAAAAGAAATAAGAAAAGAAAAAAAGAAATAAAATAAAAAAGGAAAAGAAAAAAAATAAAAGTATTATTCATAACATTGGTTTATTAATATGGGTATCGGTATGGTACCGGTATTTATAGGTAAAACACCGATAAGTACCGGTACAGAACAAGTGTATTCGGTACGGGCACCGATACCACTTTTCCCCGTTTTAAGTACCGGTACCGCTTCGGTACCGAACAGGTACCCGCACTCATCCCTACCATATTGTACCGAGCATTTTCGATGCCGGTACCTAATTTCGATGATTCTTGGGATCGGTACTTTCGGTGCCATTAACGGTACCGAGCTCATCTAGATTTTAACGTGTTAGTACCGTAACAACTAAACTAAAAACAATAGAATTTCCAACGTGTAGGACGTGTGGGTCCTAGTATTATATATTAGATTATTTAAAGTATTTTTTTAGGACGGAGTGACTATCGTTACATCATTGTTATTTATGTTTTGATATTCGGTATCTGCTAGCCATTGCCGACACACATTTTGCAGACCCCAGATCCCCGCTGCAACACGCGGGCGAAAATCAACTAGCGTATAGTCAATCTAGAAACAGTTACACAATGCAAAATATCATTTTATAAAAAAGAACCTTTTTTAGTGTCTCACTATAAATAACATACCATGAACATTGTAACACTCACACTAAATGGAGCTCCTATATCTCATTACATCTTCCATCATCACCTTCTTCTTCCTCCTCCTCCACTTCGCCGACATTCACCGAAAGCGAAGACCCTCTGGCTCGTTCCGGCTCCCCATCATTGGAAACCTCCATCAATTACTTGGAACAAAACCACATAAATCCCTAGCCACCCTAGCAAAAAAACACGGTCCCCTTATGACCATCCAACTTGGCAGCATCACAACTGTTGTAGCATCCACACCCTGTAACAACTCTCCAAAACACCCCAAATCGGACCGTAAACGACGAACCAGACACGCACCATGAGACCCAATGCGAAAAACAAAGAAGTTCCACCAGGAAGTGGTTGCTCGTATAAGATTAGTACAACTTTGTTCTTCTACAAGTGACACTACATTTTTAGAAACCGTGTTCTTATTCTAGTTATCTCCAATGTTGTAACACACGGTGTCACATTGGTTTAATGATACTATATACATGTTGCACACATATGTTTCCCATTTTCATGTTGTTTGAACCTTATAATGAAGGTTGTAGCATCTAACCATCATGGTGGCTTACTACATCATGTTTGTGTCGTTGTGCTCAACCTCAAATTAAACTGTGTCCCCAAGCATTAACTTAGAATTAAAGAAACACTTGTATGCATTTAATACCTTTTTCTAAATAATACATACATTCTCACCATTATTTTGAACATGTTATAGGTGTTTCACATTTTTGTCCTCTAGCAAGTCATAAACATTTTACGTTGTTAATTTTTTAGTATTCAATGTTCATTGTCATCAACAAAATACAACCTTAACCTCTCGTAGAGTTAGTTGTGCTACACATGTTTCTAGTTAGATAATGAACTTAGTGAAATAATATAGGAAATGATCACTTTATTAAGCCATGTAAAAGCAATATGCCACCTGCACTTAACGACGCGCAATGCATGTCATAAAAGGGTATAGATGTCACGCCAAAGCACGTTAAGGAAGCTCCTGTCATAAATGAAAGATGACATGCATTTGTATGTCATTTGTTTATGACCCGCATTTACGACACACAATATTTGTCAAAGAAGCCCTTGTCATAAATGAAAATGACACACGTAAATGTGTGTAATGGTTTTAGTTGTTTAAAATATATATTTCATTTAAGAGAAAAAAATCAATCAGTCACAAGCCTATATGCCAATAAACGTCGCGACCCTATTCAGACGCTCCCGGTAGTCATGGTCAAAACTTTAAAACTTCGAATGCTTTTATAAACATGAAAGATATTTATTTATTGCCAATTATATATAAACTAAGGATGCTTTGTGGAGCCATGAGCGTCGGGCGCTAGCCATGCGGCTGTTACGGAAACTCGCGAACACCACAACGTCCAAGCTTCAGCGGGGGCGCGAGCGGAGGCGTGAGGGTGGTGGCTGGCGCTATTGGGCAAAAACGGGAGTGTTTTGGGGAACTATTGGTGAAGTTACCACAACCGGCTTAAGTGAGAGGGGCGTGAGTGAACACAGTGATGAGTAAATGTCTAGTCAGCGTCATGTGTCGCAATATTAGAGGATGAATCCGGATTGTGGCTTTAGCCACAACACATAGTCTAACCTGTAATGGTTCCTCTTCATTATCTTCTTAAATGCTAGCCATAAGCAATCCCCTAATGAAGATGGTCCATATCTTGTGAGTTTTGAAAGTGTACACTAGTAAAATACAAGTCTCTCCATATATAGAAGTAAAACTAAACATCAGTCTATGAAAAATCTTATTTATCCCAATAGAACTTTAATAACACTTAAATGAATCAATACTTAACTGGCCAGTTAACACATAAATACATTACTTGAAGTTTAGTGGAATCATATTTCTGTCCAGAATAACACGATTAACAAATCAAAATTTTGACATACAATCACATAAAGTCAATTTTCGTGGAACTCAAACATTATCAAGAGATATTTCAAAGAGACATTGATGTTTCTACAAAAAGTATAAATTTGCAATATGTCAAAAATAACATCCTCACGAATATTACATGAATTAAGTTCCACACGAGGTGAAGTTACTCTCTTCTCGTTAAGTGTAACAAGTGGCATGTACATCCTATGTCGCATTTTCGAGCATGACATCCTTGTGTTCACGCGCACGACATGCTCTAAATGGTAATCCTTCTTCTTCATCCAAATGAAATGAGTTCGAGAATTCAGTTGATCTTTTCGAGCTTGAAAAAATATCTCCTTAGGTCTTAACAAAATATAACGTCAAATAAAAAAATAACACCTAACTAATCGACAATTGATGCCAAATAACACGAAATTAATCGACAATCATACGCCAAATAACACCTACTAGTCATATCTTGTCAGTGTCGCGGAGCCTTGCGAGTTGTGAGTCGGAGTTGCGTGGAGAGCAAAAAGATGACGGTGGGACATGGGTGGATTGCGAATTCTGCGATAGAGAAAACAATGCCGCCCCTGCCTCCGCGTCTAGAGTAGCTAAAGAACTGTCAGAATTTCGATTAAAAGGGACGAACTAGTTGTTTGCGTGGTTGGTTGTTGGCTTGTCGTTCAAGAATTTGCGAGTGTGCGTCGTTTTAATCTCCAGGTGTTTGCAATTGTTGCCCAAACAAAAGGGTATTGTTTTTATTTTATTTTTTTAAATTAAATGGGCATCAGCCTATAGGGCTAACTTATAAAATTAAATGGGCATCAGCCTATAGGGCTAACGTAATGGGCTAACTTATAAAATTTAAGATAGATGTGTAAACGAGTCTATCAATAACTTGATGTTTTTTATGAATATACTATTAAAAAAGTACGTAACATATATATTAGATTTTTTTTAAATGTGCCATAAGAAAACAGATAACTTGTGTGGTGGTCTTTCCCACCCACCCAACGCCGCCTCTAAAAACAAATACGTAAAAACTATACATACAATATAAGTTTTTGCACGTATAACCCTGTATTTTTACAAATCACTTATTTATACAAATCACCTACACAAGTATCGGTTAATAGAGTAAACTTTCAAACATTTCAATTTGTATGAACAGATTCATTACTTCTACATTAAAACATATCATTTCTGTATGAAAAGATTCATTAATTCTACTTTTAAACATTTCATCTTTTAATGAAAAGATTCATTAATTCATTTATGATATGTTAATTCTCTAAATATATTTCAGAAAGCTCGTCTATATAGCTACAATTATAAATAGTATTTTCTAAAGAACATACGTTTAATATTGCTATCATGATGTTACTAGTATATAAAATGAAGGGCCTTTTTTGTTTGAAATATTAAATATATTATTTTATTATTGTTGTAAAGTATGATAGACGATTAGTGATTTAACAACACAGAAGAATTGTCAAATATTAAATTGGAAATGACTAAAATAGCCTTTTCCTTTTGTCATTGTCTATGTATATACTACACCATGTTTATGGGAATTAACAAAAGACATGAAAGAGAAAGCAATAAAAATATTATACTCCCGAGGAGTAAAAGGCAAACAAATCATGACTCTTCATTTGGCTTCTTTTCATATACCACTTTAACTCCTATTTTTGACCGATTTCTTTCAATTTTAACTCCCTTCTAGTAAGTTGTTTCCTATTATTTAACCTAATCATATGTTTTTTACAATGTTTTATATAATACAAAATATCCATATTTTTAGAGCTCATCCTTGTTTCATAGTGTTTGTTTTGACTTAAAAGTCAAGTATTTTTATAGAATTATAGTTTATACTCATTCTTTTCCAACTTCCATTCAACAAAACCAAACTTGTTTACATTTACATATTTTAATATATAAACATACAATACATTTAGATATCTTCCATTTTAACACTAATCTATAATACGTATGCTTTTTCTATGTGCGATTCTATATTAAACACGTTTATATCTATACAAGGCTATGATTCTAACTATGTAGCTAATTGACATCCATCATCGTTACCATACCCATGGTGACCAAAACCCCCGCCCCCCTCAACTCCTTCGGGCGTTACCAGGCTAACACCCAACGTTCTTCGCGCCCTTCTACCACCCACCAGTATGGTGACACACCCTAAAGTCCTGTAAGTGTAAAAGTGTTGCCACGTCGACGATGATGTAACAACCACTACACTAAGTCTAACAAACGTCAAACACAACCTATTTTTTATTTTGGTAAAGTAACTTTTTTCACTAGTGACATGTAAACAAATTTGTTCTATTCGGAAGACAAGTTGGTGTCAAAAAGTCTAAATGGTCCATGTGATGTCCCTTGCTCTATATCATCCATGTGGTGTCCCTTCCTCCATCCCCTATCTATCTTCTCTCCTTTGAAACATATCTACAACGTTAAAAGATGTCTGATTTTTTTTTATATATATAAATATTGTTTCACTGTCTCTGTTTTTGAGCACATATTATTACATTAAAGTCTTTTTATTCATCTTCTCCAAATAATAATAATATCCCAATATTATTATTATTATATCATCATAAGAACTGAGATATCAATATATCATATATATACACATATATATAGAGAGTGAGAGAGAGAGAGGGAGATCTAGAGAGAGAGAGATGGATAAAAGCTGTCATTCATCTGGGGAAGAATCTTCTGCTACAAACCCTAATCTTGAATCCAGTAAAGATCAGTACTTGAAGCAAATTCACAGATTATCTCACAAGATTTCTAAACCCCCAATTAGAAAACCACAACCCCCCTTTGAATTCGATCAGCATCTCCATCAAATCCATCATCCGCCGTTGATCTCCGACGAATCTCAGCCGTCCAATCTCCACCACAACCAACAACAACACCAGCCGCCGGTCTACAACGTCAGCAAAAGCGACTTCCGTGACGTCGTACAAAAACTCACCGGCTCACCGGCACACGAAAGACTCATCAACCCAATACCACCAGTAAAACCCCAAAGCTCCCGGTTACAAAAGATCCGTCCGCCGCCGTTACAAAACCTCGTTAACCGCCCACCGGCCGCCGTACCGCCGCCGTCAAACCCAAACTTCCTGCCAGCTGTCGGAACGGGAACGGGAAACGGAAACTTTTTTGCGAACCGGAACCCACTATCGCCGCTGCCGCCGTTGCCGGCGGTGCACGCGGCGGCGGAGTCGCCGATCTCCGCCTACATGCGGTGTTTTCAGACCAACGTCACCGGATTCGGACACCCTTTACAGCCGCAAGTCCAGCCGTCAACTTCTCTTCCGCCGCCGGAGTTTCCTCCGCCGTCGTCGCCGCTAGCGTTTGGGTGTCTGCTGCCGTCGTTATCTCCGAGGTTTCCGTTTTCTCCGACGAATCAATTTGGTTTTCAACAGTTGACACCACTGTCTCCTACCCCTCCGGCACCAAGCCCAAGATGGAAGTCTGTTTGATGATTGGTAAACAATTTGGGGAAAAAATGTAAGGTTTATAAAATTAGGGTTTTGATTTTGGTTTTGGTTTACTGATCTTTTTTTACATATATTTTTGTATATGTATATGTTCATCAAGGTTTTATTTTTTGTGAGAAAGATGAAAGATCAGTGTGCAAGAATAGTTAAGAGATTTGTTTAAAAATGTTATGTACATGATTGGATTTAGGTAAAAAGAAACCCTAGGTTTTCTGTTTGTTTTTTTTTTTCGTTTTTTTTTTGTTCATCAAGATTTGTGATAGTTTTATTCAGTTTTATGCTTCTTTATGCATCTTTTTGTTTAGTTATTATAGCTTCATTTGTGTTGGTTAATTTGTGTAATAAAAGTATTTTCCTGTTTTAGTTGTTTTGAAGAAAATAAATTATGAAAATTGGTGTGTGAAGAACAGGGTGTAAGAATGTTAAATACTTTTTATTTTTATTGGGTGGTGGTTAAGAATCAAGCACATTTAGATTATGTTGCTAGGGTTGCTATAATCATCACAAAGTTTATATTCCCACATTTAAAGGTTGAATCTTTTTCATTTTTGGTTTTCAAGATTTCTTTACTATGGACATTAGAGCAACACAATGACCCCCCGCGTTAGACTTTTTTTCGGCCACAGTGGTCTAGTGGTATGGTGTCCGACCCCACAATGGGTTTAAAATCCTTTTTGCAATATGTGGTTTAGGTGTAAAAAATTGCTATTCAAAGAGAGACATTTTTTTGTTCAAATATTCCTTTCGCACTCTTCGCATCTTACAAGGAGCGACCGTTGCACAAACCATGGCCTCGGAAACCAGTGAATTTTTCGCCCTCTTCAACCTCAACCTTCTTGAGTCAGCTTTGACGGACCCATTACGGATGCCATTAGATTCATATATGGCAAAACTTTTCATGATTTTGGCGACTTTTTCGATGGGTAGGTATGGAGAATGATGGGAAAACATACCATCAACTCAAACATCTCTTATCTGGTTCCTTCATTTCAACATCCAAAATCAAGTTTTAAGATTCTTCTCACAAAGATTAATTCGGTCAAAACATGTTTCAACATCATGGAATAACATAAAAGTAGTAGTGTTTAAATGTCTATGGTATTGACTAGTCTCCACTTCAGTGTGTGGTATGTTTTCATTTCTAGTATATCTAATAAAAAATACATAAGTGGTCAGGAACCCTTGGTCAATATTGGCCCAGTTGTGATCTTTTAAAGACACTGGCTTACATTTAATGAGGAGCTACAATCTAAAGATAGCAGCATGATAGACCCGGTTGTGTTTTCACACATGGCCATGGTGCAGCAGATAGATAGATTGAGCCAAATCTTGTATTATATTCTAGTCTTTGGCTGGTCCCCTCCATTAACACATGCCATTCACTCATTGTGTTATAGTTATGTCGGTGAAATAATCACAACCATATTCAAATGAATATATAGTCTAAAAATATGTAATATATATATTTTTTGAATGGGAATTGTTACAAATAGTGTAGGGTACACCAATAATGCTAAAGAACTTTTTTTTATAAGTTCGAATCGCAGAACTCTTGAAGAGGCATATGCTTCTATCAAGTTGGTTAGTCCTATATCGATAAAAATATATAATATTTAGTTAAAGTGTTTAGTATTTAAAATTATTAAATAGATGTATAGAAGCATTCTTCATTGCTCAAATGGTCCATCTTTACTAGATATCTTGCACATTGCCTAATTGATGTGAAACCATGACCCTCAAAGAGTCGCTCGCTGCCATGCCTTGCATGAGCAATCTTGTAAGCTTGCCATCATCATCTCTAACTCGCCACTTGGTACGCACAAACCCAAGCCTCTATCGTCACACTTGCTAAACCTGATCCCAAACCACCAGTTACCACACCATCACCACCGTCGCTCCCTCCTTCCCCACTCCAATTCAAACACCGCCACCAACACCAAAACCATCCCCATCTTCAAGTCTCAACAACAAAGGTATCCGTCATGGCCACTACCATGTCACCTTCAATGGACCAAAGCCAATAACGATCCTGTTGAAGATTGTCATGATTTTAGCATCCGCAACCTAGTTGATACCCAGCAAAAGTGTAACCAGGAGACGAGAGTAGCGCCCCACGAAAACTGACCCGCTCAAAGTGTATACCCATTAAGTAACAAGTGCCCGACAACTACGAACATAGGATTACCAATCTCGTGTATTGTCATACCCAACCCTTACATCCCCACAACATTATTTATGAAATTTATTTTGTTGGATAAAACTACGACGAAACTCGGAAAAGAAAACATAGACAACCATTAAATTCAACACACTTAAATTGTAACAATATAAAACAATGAAGCTCCAACAGTCTTTTCTAATAGAAATAAATTGATTAAACTGGTGTTGTTATCATTCCTTTTGTTCCTCACTTTGCTTGGCTTCCTTGATCTCATCGGCCCCCTCATCCTGCATCAACATTCAGTTACAACAGATTTAATTCGAGGTTTATGGATGACGTCATACCTTGATATTTCTAAACTTAATATATACGAACGTCAAAAAAAAAAAACAACTTTAGGTTATACCTGCATATCAGATGTCCACAGAGTAAGATTATCACGGAGGAGTTGCATGATCAAAGTGCTATCCTTGTACGAGTCTTCACCCAAAGTATCTAACTCAGCGATGGCTTCATCGAACGCCTGGTATACGGGGTAAATAAATCTTCTTAAATTCGTATTCCCAAGCGACACATAGACTACAATGTGATTGCAACAGTTATAAACATTTAAAATCTTATACCTGTTTGGCAAGACCACATGCACGATCTGGTGAGTTCAAAATCTCATAGTAGAACACCGAGAAGTTAAGTGCCAATCCTAGACGGATTGGGTGTGTTGGGGCAAGTTCAGCATTTGCAATATCCTGTAAAATGAAAATTTAATTTTACATCACAGATTAATAAAAACAAAACAAAGTTATGTATTGGATTATCATTAACCAAAATTGCTACATTTTAACTACACCACATTCAATCAACTAGTTTGTTTGACGGAAATTTGTGCCAAGTGAGTACAACTTCTACAAGCAAGGAAGCAAACTGGTATAAAACATCGAAACCAGTAATTAGGAATGACGTAGCAATACCTAAACACTACAAATTACAACTCACATGATCAAATTGAATATCACCTAAGTTAATCATGATTAAAGTCCTAATTTATGCAGTTAATATCAATTATATCAGTCCCCTGGTAAAATATCGGTGTCAAATATCGGTACCGATATTATAGGTGATATTTGACCAATATAACCGATATATCACCCGATATTTGACTGATATAACCGATATATCACTTGATTATTTGTGTTAAATTGCTATATATATAAATTCTGCATGATATTAAAATTATGAATATCTCACTGAGATAACCGACATCTCAAATATCGGTCCTTGACCAATATCCGACATTTTACCGCTTTATCGGCATAAGTCCTAATTAGCATATACAAACCTACATTAGCATGCTTCTACAAATAGCAAATAAAAATCAAATATCTAGGTCAGCTATTCTCTTAATCCTAACTTATACCAGCAGATCTACATACAATTTCACAAAATATCCAATCTACTGCAATTATATCCCTAAATTCACAACTCAATTTAACCTAATTCGATTCACAACACACAAATCACATGAATACTTGGAACAATTCAACTGAAATAACTAAATAACCAAACCTGAGCGGCCTTATAAGCATTGAGAGTACTCTCAGCAGCCTCTTTACGTTCAGCACCAGTCTTAAACTCCGCAAGGTACCGATGATAATCTCCCTTCATCTTCAAATAAAACACCTTCGAATCACCAGAACCAGCAGACGGAACAAGTTTCGAGTCCAGAAGCTTCAAAATTCCATCACAAATGTCCGAAAGCTCCTTCTCGATCTTCGATCTGTACTCCTTGATCACAGCCACATGTTCCTGGTTACCGCGAGACTCCTCCTTCTGCTCGATCGACGATATTATCCGCCACGACGCACGGCGAGCTCCGATCACGTTCTTGTACGCGACGGATAACAGGTTGCGTTCTTCGATGGTGAGTTCTTCTGAATCGGTGAGTGAGTTGGAGACCTTTTCCATGAATTCTACCATTTCTTCGTAACGTTCGGCTTGCTCTGAGAGCTTTGCCATGTAGACGTGCTCTTCACGCGCCGCCGGTGATGCCATGGGTTCTGGTTATCGGAACGGAGGAGACGGTTAGGTTTGAAGGGTTTTAAATTGAGTTGTTTTTAGAGAGAGAGAGAGAAAGAGAGAGAGAGAGAGTGGTGTGAGAGAGTGGAGAAAAAGAGGGGATTTTTATAAGGTGGAAATAGGTTGGTTTCAAACAATTTTGAATACACATTATTTGCGTGAAGGATTTCAAACAATTTTGAATACAAATTATACAATGCTTATTCAAATTATACAAAGAATTCAAAAAAAATGCAAATTCAAATCTCAAATCAATCATTTATTATGTGATGATGAATTGATGGTGATATGAGTTGTTACCAAATTTTGAGTTTAAGAGGCGCTAAAAGAATGACCAATGTCGGGTTACTCAATAACTTTCTTAAGGGACATGATGTAACCGTAAGGTGCCTCGATTGTGTTTAAAAGATGGAGAGTTAAAATCGTGCAAGGTACTGATGTAAGTGTAGATTAGTTTGACATTAAGAAAAGTTTACTCGTCTACACATTTAATATTGTATTAACTATTCAGTGAAGGATATCTATTATGAGTTATGATCTATTAGTTAGTTAGTTAATAAGTAGGGCTGCAAATTAACCAAACGTTTAGCAAACGATTTATGAATTGTTTGGCGGGAAGTTTATTTGTGTTTGTTTGTTTAATAAAAAACAAAAACGGACAAGAAATTTTGTTCATTTAGTTAAAAAACGAACATGGACATGGGCCACGTTTGTTTAATTATGTTCGTGAACGTTCGATAACTTTTATAAGGTTTTCAACTTTTATATTTTATTTAAGTACTTTGAAATTTCTAGTAATAAACTATTTATTAGATATAGTGTATCATGTATTAGTGTTACTCCTTACTTACGAAACCCTAGTTAAATATTGCCATTCCCTCTCTCATTCTAAGCAGATGTGATGTAACTATGCCCTTGTTCTCATTCTGGTCTCTGATTAGGATTTTTGCACTCGTGTTCTTTGTCATTTTCAGTACAAGATATGAGTGGTTCGTGTTCGTTTATGTTCATGAACGTTTGTTTGCCTTCATTGTGTTCGTGAACGTTCGTTTGTGTTCATCTGTGTTTGCTTTTGTTCGGTACCTAAAATTAATGAACAAACACAAACAAACACGAACACTTTCATTTCCTTAATGAACGAATACAAACAAAACATCTCATTCGATGAGTGTTCATGAACAGTTTGTGAACACATTATTTTTTTAACAAACGAGCATGAACAAGACTGTGTTCATGTTCGTTTGGTTGGTCAACAACCCTATTAATAGGTAATTTTTAACAAACTAGAAGATATGTTCATCGTGATCGAGAAAAAGATATGTTTTTAATTATTGTTGCATAATTTGTAGAAAAAAAAAGAAATGAACTCCCCACAAGAGGACCACACCTTATGTTTGAGTGCAAGAGTGAAGTTGGTATCACTTGAGACGCTTGGCTGTGTGGAGAGTTTACCACTCCCCACTAGTCAGTCAACCACCACTCTCACCCTTATAGTAATAAATAGTGATATTTATCCTTAAATATATCTACTTGGTATATTGGTATGCATATACATTACATATGTAAACACACATGAGAAGCAAGTATCATTTCGAACCAATATCTTCACCCGACCACCACAATATTCATCCTTATGATCCATCAATTGTGTTAGCTTGTTTCTCCTGCATTAATGTGCGTGGTTGGTACATGTTTTAGTTGTAGAACGAGGAGAGGAGATGACGATCCTAGAATATGGCGATTGATTGGTGTTCACTTTGGTTGGTTAATACCGGTTCAGGAAGACGTGGTGGAATGTGGACTGATGCTGGTGGGATATCAGGTAACTAGTTATTCCATTCTTTGTTATCAACGTGAGTGTATGGTTTAATATAATGATACTAAACTTAATATTGATTTTTTACTGGTATTAAAACCCCCGCGTTGCGGCGGGGGTCGTAAAACCACACAAAGTAGCACCAATGTTAGCGACCATTTCTGAAAAACTCGTAAAAACAAAATAAATAGAAAACTAGAAAATAAAACCGAATGAAAAGCATATGTAAATCTCTAACCACGCAACCCATTGCGGTGTGTTAATGCGAAAAATTTAGGCTGAAACGTAAAACATAGAAAATACCTAAGTCAATATAGGACCCGTGCGTTACGACAGACTTATCAAACTGGAAAAAGTAGACGAAAAAACTTTGAACCCCACACGCACGTTGCGGCGTGTTAACTCGTAAAATTTTGAACGAAACGTAAAACAAAAAACTTGCTAAAGATGAAACTATGGGGGCCAAAGTTAAAAGTAAAAAGGTGTTGGGATTAAATTATAAAAGATGAAAAAGCTTTGTGTTAAAAGTAAAAAAAAACAAAGATATTAAATTCAAAAATAAGATGTTTTAGAGTTAAAAGTGAAAAATATTAGAAACTACTTTTTTTGAAATACTCCCTAAAGATAGGATACGAAACACATACATGTTAATTTATAATATAAAAATATACTTTATCACCTACTGTTAATTTATAATATAAAAATATACTTTATCACCAGGTAGCATACAGGAAAATAGAATATTGTATATTTTAACCAACCAACTATTTAACAGTGACATTTTATTATTTATACTTTGAACATAAACTCCATCACTCCAATTGGAAAGACCTCCGGTTGCTCATTTAGGAATTTAATCGAACAAGTTGTAGGCGTTTTAAATCATACGCTTCATAATCAAAACTTCTTCAACATAATGTCTTTCTGAAGACAAATGGTCTCAGATATAACCTAAATTTGAGACTTATGATTCAGAGAAGAACCAAGTATCCATCTTGTTCATCAAAAATCTCTAAAACAAAACATAAAATACTAGTTTCATTGGGTACAAATTATGCATTTAACACGATTAAAAAATTATTGGGTTTTCATAGTGATCATTTATAATTTTTATTTATCAAAAACCTGGTTCAATAAATAAAGGTAAATTAATTAAGCGAGTTAATTAATAAAGCGCAGCGGAAAAATAAACAAGTGATCAACCACGAAACCCGACAGGATCCGGTTACATGCAAATGCGAGTACAGTAATAAAAAACATCTAACTACCGATGAGAAAGATATACCTCGGTTAGTGACTAACCGGTCGAGACACCGAGGTTCAACGAACACGTGCTAGTGAAACGAACAAAACGGAACGCGGGTGTGACCCGGGTAGCGACGTCTGAGGCGACGGCAGCTGGCGGCCAACAACGGCAGTGACTGCGACGGCAGTGGCGGCGGCGGCTCTGGACGGTGGCGGCACAAATGGTGGCGGCGGCGGCTTTGGACGGCGCGGCACAAGTGACAGCGGCGGCTTTGGCGGCGGCAGCTTTGGCGCGGCGGTTGAGGCAGGTTATGGTTGTGGGTGTTTGAGAGATCAAGTTCTTCTAACCATCTAAATGCAAGAACAAGTCCCATTTAAATAGAAGATCTAGGCTCATGCATGTTTGCCAAGTGGCGGACATGCACAATGCATGTGCGACAAATGGCGTAGGTAGTATGACAAATGGCCAAGATTCTTGCATGCTGCCAAGTGGCTGATGCAAGCATGCATGCGCGACAAGTGGACGTAGCGTGGGTGCATGCATGACAAGTCGTGAGATGAGTATACCCGTGTCACCCGGTCTATGTACCCGTCTCTCAGTTAATAACCGCAACAATAATATAATCCCGCTCATGATCATAAATATAATTATGATCCGTTTCGCATATTGTTCGTAATTACCAGTTAAGCTAGTTAAGTGGATTTAAGTTCGTTGTCCATGGTGTAACTCTTACGGGTCAAGACCCGGTCGGTAGCGTTGACTTATCGAACCGGACATAAATTTCCAACAGCTCCCACTTGGACGGTCTCTGATAAGATCTCAACCACCAGCGGTGCTCTAGCTACACATAGCTGCCCCCAACAGGTCATGACACTTTAAAGTCACTAACCAAGGTATCTTCCTTTTAGCAACAGCTTGCTACTGAAGACAATAGACTTATGGTAATCATCGTCATTTATCCTTTCTGTAAAAGACATCAATTGAACAATGAGACATGGATCAGATTCAATCTCACATGGCGTTCAATCATTATCGTTCTCGTTCATGAATCAAAGTGGTCCAATCAAACACACAGTAAGTTTGGGTAAGGCCTTACACTTCACCGTTTGAATCAACGAAGGCGCCCAGATGTCTAACTGTTACATATATTGTAAGAGTACATAATCCCATCTTGACTACATACAACTCCCACTGAACTTCAGAACTACTCCCAACCAATGCCTTTATGACTGGCAGTTACGCGACAACCGTTGACACTGATCAAAGAATAGCCTTTAGTAAACGACAGTTCTAGTATGTATATCAGGTCAGAGGATACTAAATGAGTATACCAAAATCAAATACATCTTATGACTAAGATCCATGAAGATGATTTGATGCGAGTTACATCCAACGTCATTCATAACGAGGTCTGTGAGTTTGGAAGTCAACTCCTTGAGTCTAAAGTCAAAATAGTCTTAATTCAGAGTCGTTCCCACGAGACTGACCGACTACGGATAATTTAGAATACAAGATTCATGGACTAAACGTATTAAAATCGAACACAGTTGTAAGATTCAAGCTTTGCATTTAACCAGTAAATCAAAGATGAATTCAAAAGGTACAACTGTTTGAATGTTCGTACATCCAAATCAAAACAAATGGCTAGCTAATCTAAGACCGATAGCATTCCTATGTTGGTCGTGTTTGTCCTGGGTCATCGGTTTAGTGAACCGGTCTGCTAGGTTTTGATCTGTGTCTAATTTGCTTATTAAGATGTCTCCTTGTTCCAGTATTTCCCATTATATAGTGGAACTTTCTTAGAATGTGTTTGACCCTGTGATGAGATATGGGCTCATTGGTTTGAGCAATAGCTTCTGTGTTATCACAGACACCTCGATTGGTTTGAATATTCGAAACATTAAGCCGTGATGAACTCCTTCATCCAAGCAGCTTCTTTTGCAGCATCCGATGCAACAATATATTCGGATTCAGTGGTTAAATCCGCCACTACACTCTGTTTGGAGCTTTTCAACAAACAGCTCCTCCATTGAGAGTGAATACGAATCCTGATTGTGAGCGAGCATCACCTCGGTCACTTTGGAAGCTAGCATCAGTGTAACACCTTACAGTGAGCTCTTCTTCCACTCCTCCAACCACCAAGAACATATCTTTGGTTCTTCTCAAGTACCTCAGAATGTTCGACGTCAGGTCTAGTACATAACATAACATACATGATAGAACTAATCGCTGAAGCATATGGAACTGCTTCCATTTGCTTAATTTCAATGTCCCTTGAAGGAGTTGCGATTTGTTCAACATGGTTCCTTTAGTCATAGGAACACCTCCTTTCTTGAAGTTTTCCATTTTGAAGTGTGTCATCATTTTGTATCTGTATGTACTTTGACTTAGCCCTAGAAGCCGCTTAGATTTATCTCTATAGATCTTGATTTCCAGAATGTAAGCAGCTTCTCCAAGATCTTTCATTGCGAAGCAAGATCCCAAACAGTGTTTAACCTTGTTAAGCATATGGATGTTGTTTCCAATGATTAGTATATCATCCGCATACAGGATGATGAATGATATGATGCTCCCACTAGCCATTCTGTAAACACAAGGCTCATCTTCATTCTTGACAAAACCAAACTCTTTGATCATCTGGTCAAAACGAAGATTCCAGCCATGCGATGCTTGCTTGAGTCCATAAATGGACTTATTTAGTTTGCACACCTTAGTTGGATATTTTGGATCGACAAAACCTTCAGGCTGAACCATATAGACATCTTTAGAGAGATGTCCATTAAGAAAAGTGGTTTTGACATCCATTTTCCATATTCCGTAATCATAGTACGGAGCTATAGCAAGCAATATCCTAATTGATTTAATCATACCAACGGGCGCGCAGGTCTCATCAAAGTCAATATCTTGAGTTTGAGTGAAACCCTTCACAACTAGCCGTGATTTATAGGTGTGGAGATTTCCATGCATATCGGTTTTTCTCTTGAAAATCCATTTGCTCCCTACTGCCCGACAATCGGGGGCAGCTTAACCTAGTCCCATACTTGATTGTTATGCATAGATTGCATCTCGACGTTCATGGCTTCTTGCCATTTCCCAGATTCTGGATCTGAGATAGCAGATTTGTAGTTAGCAGGTTCGTCATTAGACTCAGCTACTAATAAGACTTCGGGACCATTTAGATGCCATAGGTATCTATCAGGTTCTTTGCAAATTCTACTACTTCTGCGAACGTCTGTGTCTATGTTTGATTCATTGGCAACAACTACTTGTTGATCAGACGGTCCGACTTCATTAGCGTTTGTTTGTGGTTCTCGAACTTCTTTAAAACCAACAATATTATTTTTAGTTCCTCGATTAAGAAGTTCTTCCTCGAGAAAGTGTCCCTTCCGTTTGATGGAAATCACATTTGCATCAGGATGGTAGAAATAATATCCGCTTCTTTTATAGTATCCGACGAAAACAACCTTTTCGCCTCGAGGATCGAGCTTATCATCAGAATCACCTGTGATGTATGCTTCACATCCTCATACTCTAAGGTACTCCAAATCGGGTTTACGCCCATGCCATATCGCATATGGTGTTTTGTTTACCTTTAGTCGGAGCTAAATTGACAATGCGGGTAGCGGCTATAAGAGCATGACCTTAAAAATAAGTGAGGAAAGTTAGTTCTACACATCATCGATCGAAGCATATTAAGTAGGGTTCGATTTCTCCTTTCACTCACGCCATTAAGTTGGGGTGTGCTTGGTGGAGTGGGTTGTGAAACTATTCCAGGTTCTTTTAGATGATCGAGAAATTCTAAGCTGAGGTATTCACCACCTCGATCTGATCGAAGTACTTTTATCTTTCTAGCAAGCTGGTTTACTACTTCGTTTTGAAATTCTTTGAACTTTTCAAAAGTTTCGTGCTTATGTTTCATAATATAAACATAAGCATATTGACTATAATCGTCGATAAAAGTAACGAAGTATCCTACATGGTTTCTAGTCGTGGTTCTGCAAGGGCCACATACATTAGTGTGAGTGAGTACTAGAAGACCATTGGCTCGTTCACCAACACCGGTGAAGGGGTGCTTTGTGAGTTTGCCAGCTAAGCAAGATTCGCAATCATCAAAGGAGTCCTTTCCAACGGATTCAAGAATCCCTTCGGACTGGACCTATTTTATCCGTGTCTTACTTATGTGGCGAAGTCTACAATGCCAAAATCATGTTTCATTTATACCAGCTTTGTTACGCTTAGAAAGATGATATATGTTATTATTTATTTGAACATTAATACCATTTTGAGGTTTAGCCTCAAAACAAAAGACATTATTCAAGTAGCAGAAATGGAAATTCCATTAGAACGTACTTGAATCCTTGTTTAATAGTGAAGAAACTAGAATAATGTTTATGGTCAAACCAGGTGCAAACAATTCCATGTCGCCTGTTTCAGTTTCTTCCACTTTTTAGGTTTTTGCAAGACATTAACGATATGATAACCACATCTGGTATCAAATACCCATGTGTTGCTAGAAACAGTGAAAAGTTCAATAACATAAATGAGAATACTAGAAGAAGTGCTAATGTTATTGGCCATTGTTCATTTTCAGCTTGGCTAGAACGTTGTTGGTGGCATATCTGGCAGCAACAACAACCTTTCTCTTGCCTTTGCTCTTATGATCTCTTTTCTTGTTGTTGGGCTTCTTAACACCACCAGACTTGACCATTAGAACTTGGTTGGTTTTATGTGAAATGTTCATCTTGGCCGTTTTGAGCATACCATGTAGCTCAGGCACAGTCCTTACCCACGCATTCATATTATAGTTCATAATGAACTGGTCATATGAGCTAGGGGAAGAGTTCAAGATCAAGTCCACTGCAATTTCTCTTGCAGGGGATAACCAAGTTTGTTCATTTGGTCAATGTATCCTTTCATCCTAAGCACATGATCCTTCCAGCACTTCACAGCTTTATGAGTTGTTTCATGTTGTCATACCGCTCCTGTCGGACTTGTTTCTGAAACATGCCTTTCAGTTTCCGGATCATGTCATAAGCATCTTTATCTTCCATGTTCTTCTGAAGTTCAGGAGAGCATGGTGGCTTGCATAAGGCAGGCTACCTCAATGGCATCTCCGTTATGTCTTTCCAGTGCCTTGCGAACAGCAGTAGAGTTACTTTCAGGCTCGTAGGGACTGGGCCATCTAAGATACATAGCTTTTCGCCATCTTGAGAACTATTCTCAGATTGCGGTGCCATTCGAGAAATTTGGTGTTATTCAATTTTCTTTTTCAAGTACAGACTTGAGAATGAGGAGTTTTTTCTTTAGACATCTATTATATAAGCAATGATTTTAATTAGTATTTTCGATGCATATTTCCTTATTTAATTAATGACCCATTACAGTAATTGTAACAAGGAATGAGAATCCAGTTAGAAGCTCTTTCTAAAGGCAGCTGTAGCACGCAACATTAGCAAGGGGTTCAAGCGGACTGACAACGATTGTCAGTTGTGAGAAGAGCACAACTCTCGGGTATGGGGCCGCTAAGACAACTCTTGTCTATGCATTGATACGTTTGGCCTCATCTATGCCACTTTTGTTCTCGAGACAGCTGTAGCACGTAACACGAGAAGAAAAGTAATAGTCGTCCTAAAACGTCACATGTGGAAGGATCGGATGTGTCGATGAAGCCCTTGCACCTTGAAAGGAAAAACTAGACACCAAGTGTTGTGCTGTGGCTCCAACACTGATGGTTTGCATTATGCCCCAAGTGTTACTAGTAGTAGGATGGCATCGACCATTAATTTTAATTATAGGTTAATTTTGATTTTTACCAAATAGGGTCGTAAGAGCCAATTTTAGTATATATTTTAGTCGTGACATCTTGATGAACCCTTCATCTCTCAGGACACTTAGTTTTAAATATCCTATTAAAACTAAATTGTCGCGACTTGAAATAACCAATTTTAAGTTAATAGAAAACTATTAAGTTAATAGTTTTAGAAAATTAAATCTAATTTAATTTGTGAAACTTAATTGGTTATGTGTTTGTTTAAAACAACCTTTGTTTTATAATAAAGTTTTAACAAGTTGTAAAACAATTTAGAACTTGTTATAATGTGATTGTTTTAATATTTTAAAACTCCTTTTAAATCATGTTGGTATTTAGGTTGGTTATTTTATAATAACTTATAAGATAAAAAGCAACCCAATAGCAAGATAAATATGTAAATCTATATGGCCAAAAATTGTTCGATCTTGCTAGAGCCTAATAGCAAGATCAAACGGGTCACGGGGTCACAACACACAAACAACCACAAGGATGGACTTGAGTGCATCCAGTCGTCTCGAGCAACTCCCACTGACTTGATGACTCCTGTTTTAGCGTCCTCGGTTTTGTCGCCGGGTCTTCGTTTATTACAATATTTTACAAAATACAATAAAGGAAGAAACCCTATCTATTACAACTTTGAACCATCTAGATGGCCATAAAATATAATTACAAAACCGAATAAAATATACAACCACAAAACAAGGTCGGACTAGATTTACATATTTCATAACAATCACAAAATAATCCGGGCAATGTTTTGGTCAAGCAAAACGAATAAAATATTGACCAAAAATAAAGTTGCCCTTAAAATCATATAGATCAGAAACTTTAAAATAATTAAAGTTTGTGTTATATTTCCGGTTAAAAGACCGGTACTGACTCGTATGCTGTAACCAAGGCTCTGATACCACTGTTGGGTTTCCATGGTGATCATTTATAATTTTTTTTATCAAAACCTGGTTCAATAAATAAAGGTAAATTAATTAAGCGAGTTAATTAATAAAATGCAGCGGAAAAATAAACAAGTGATCAACCAAAACGAAACCCGACAGGATCCGGTTACATGCAAATGCGAGTACATAATAAAAAACATCTAACTACCGATGAAAAGATATACCTCGGTTAGTGACTAACCGGTCGAGACACGAGGTTCAACGAACACGTGCTAGTGAAACGAACAAAACGGAGCGCGGGTGTGACCCGGGTAGCGACGTCTGAGGCGACGGCAGCTGGCAACGGCAGTGACTGCGACGGCAGTGGCGGCGGCGGCTCTGGACGGTGGCGGCACAAGTGGGGGCGGCGGCTTTGGACGGCGGCAGCTTTGGCGGCGGCGGTTGAGGCCGGTTATGGTTGTGGGTGTTTGAGAGATCAAGTTCTTCTAACCATCTAAATGCAAGAACAAGTCCCATTTAAATAGAAGATCTAGGCTCATGCATGTTTGCCAAGTGGCGGACATGCACAATGCATGTGCGACAAATGGCGTAGGTTTCTTGCATGTATGACAAATGGCCAAGATTCTTGCATGCGCCAAGTGGCGATGCAAGCATGCATGCGCGACAAGTGGCGTAGCGTGGGTGCATGCATGACAAGTGGTGAGATGAGTATACCCGTGTCACCCGGTCTATGTACCCGTCTCTCAGTTAATAACCGCAACAATAATATAATCCCGCTCATGATCATAAATATAATTATGATCCGTTTTGCATATTGTTCGTAATTACCAGTTAAGTGGATTTAAGTTCGTTGTCTACGGTGTAACTCTTACGGGTCAAGACCCGGTCAGTAGCGTTGACTTATCAAACCGGACATAAATTTTCAACAAAAATTAAAATGCTTTCTCATTCAAAATGAAAAACTGTCGGTCTACATAGCCTCTGCATATGTAACAAATGTGCTAGTAGCCAACATTATCGTTAATTTCCTGAATCCACGCTTCTTAAATAAATTTAATGACTTTACTATATCAAATTCTTGTTGAAGTTTAGTGATTTTACTAAACCAAAATTTGGTTGAGACTAATTCGCCTGAAATGAAAATGTATGTTGATTCTGTTATGGCATTAAACTTAGCTATCTTGCATTATGGGTATACAAGTATGTTTAAATGATAATAGAAGACATAGCATAAACATTATCATGATGATCCACGTATCTTGTATTTTGCTTCGTGTCGCGTCGCAATTGATGAATAACAAGGGGGCTTCATGGTGGAAGTGTGGAACTAATTTGTTTTTGTGAGATAATTATGACGGAATAGAAGTTTGTGGCTTGGAAAAAAGATAACTAGCAACCAAAGCCAAAATCATCATCATCAAATTTGAAGAAACACCAAGTTAATCAGTAGGTTAATTTATGAGATTAGTCTCGTGCAAGTAATTCTTTGATCAGAAACAAGCGGTCTCAAGGATCTCCAACAACCATCTCAAAGCTAACAATAGAGAAATATAATTGAACACAAGAATATACGTGGAAACTCCAAAACCGGAGAAAAACCACGGGCCTTCAGATAGAAAGATCCACTATGCGACAAATTGTTACAATCACATAGACTAATCTCTCAAGCCTCCCCCCGCCCAATTACACCCACACTATCCAAAGTGTTTAACTAAAACCGTTCTACACTTTAAGACAAAAGAACTAGAAAAGAAAGAAAGAACCAAACATATAAGTGTATTTTTAGTTGGGGCACTTTGAAACCAAAGCCTTGGACTTCTTTTATAGGTTTGGAGTCCTCTCAAGTTTTCATTAGGGGCGGCAATTCTTGACACGACCCGCCAACCCGACCTGAACCCGACACGAAAAAAAACAGGTTTGGGTCGACTAACTCAACCCGTTTAAAAAAACAGGTCAGGTTCGGGTTAACCCGTATTAAAAATGGGTCGGGTTCGGGTTGACCCGTATAAAAACGGGTCGACCCATTAACCCGTTTAACTATTTATAAAAAAATCTTTTGTATTTTTGTTTTTGTTTTTTTCCGTTCCTATTTTACATGGTTAGTTATCATAGTGTTAATTTTAACAAATTATATTATTTATTTGTCACACTCATACTCATTGTTAAACATGTTATCGATAACCCGCTTAAAACCTAACAACTCGCTTATAAATCGTCAACATGTATGACTTATTTAAAAATATGGGTTAAACGGGTCGAGTTGAGGTTGACCCGAATTTATATGGGTCGGGTTAGGGTGAAATCTTTAACCCGAATAATAATATGGGTCAGATTCGGGTTGAACATTCAACCCACCAACCCGCAACCCGTCAACCCGCCAATCCATCAACTCGACACGATTGCCACCCCTAGTTTTCATCCTTCTACCAATGTTGAATGGAGACATTTTTATAGCCAAAAAACCTAACATTCTTTTCATTTTTTTATTCTACAATCTCATTTAATTATTCACTCAATACTCTAAACTCCAAATTTGTTTGTTTCACGCTTTATATTTTGTTAACAATGCAAATGCATACTAAAAGATAAACTAGTTTTATATTTATTTTTTAACTTGTGTGCACACATATATACATTTAGTTACGTCTTTCAGTTTCTAAACCAATCCGGCATATAGACCGTTAACACAACCTGTCTGGTTATGAAAACACTGATAGATTAGACTTGGAACACCTCTACAAAAGATGACGATATATCTTCAATTCACCATGTTTGTCTCGACTCTTGAGGACTAGGGTTTGATTCAACTTTGTATGTGTTTATGTTTTGAAAGACTTTAGATGTGAGATCTTTTATATGTTGATTTTGGTTTTATAAAAATATGCTTTTATGATTCATTGTTTATGGCTTTTGAATGCCGAAAGTGATACACATCATCAAAATTGAATGTATAGAAAAATATAATCTTTAATGGTGTAGAAATAAATTTTGGTACACAAATCATGAGCTACTTTGATAAAGAAATTTGTCGTATGTTTGATGGCACGTGCAATAAGATGGGTTGGCAGGGACTGAGTGGATGCATTGGTTGGGTTTGACTGCGAGACACATGAGATCAGACCCTACTCTCTACCAACTTGGCAACTTGATCTGGCAACCCTAAAAGTGGCCCCACCATTTAAACACAACCAATGGCCAATTCTTTTTTAATATTTTCTCCTTTGTCTTTTTCTTTAACTACTATTTTATTTATTTTTACCATTAAACTATTATGACATATATGATAACATATTTCTTGGTTTCTAAATGAATCAAACATTAACATTCATTGTCTGTGAAACTTATTCGTGGGAAAGCTTGTTTATTTTTGTTTATTTGATAACGAATGAACACGAACATATTTTTTTGTTTGTTTAGTTAAACGAATAAATATGCACACACGTTTTGTTTGTGAACGTGTGTTTGTGTTCATTTATGTTCGTTTACTTACATTTGTTTATGTTCGTTTTAATTTAATCACTATTAATAATTCATATAAAAATAACTAATTCTAGTAATAAAAAATGAGTATTCCAATTGAATTTATCGTAATTAATCACTAATTTATATAAAAACTACTTTATGTTCGTGTATTGAACTTTGCAGAGTGAATTTACATCGAGATAGATGGTAAACGGGCAACAAGCTGCGCCGCTACCCCTTTTTGAATAGCAAAACTAAGTCTTTTAAAAACCACGTCCATAAATCTCGTGTATGTTTAGTAAATTATGTTCATTTATGTTTATTTAATTATGTTCATTTGTGTTGTTTATTGTTTATTACATACGTTCGTTTAACTTTTTTTGTTTATGTTTGTTTACCTTCGTGATCTGTTCGTTTAGATTTTAAACGAACGATATAAATCAACACGAACATGCTCGTCTTCTTAATAAACGAACATGAACACTAAAATGTGTTCGATTATATGTTCGTGTTCGTGCTCGGTTAAAGTTAATGAACGAACACAAACATATCTCTGTTCGTGTTCGTTCGCTTCATTTACAGGCCTAATGGTTGTAGTTTTAAAGACCTAAAAAACGTATCTAAATTATCGTGCTTTACATATTAAAGTTTTTTGAATAACAATAAAAAAATCAGTAATTCATGTGTTAGGCCTTAACTTTTAAAATAATATGTAGGACTATGTTTACCGAAATTTTGAGGTATCAAATTGGAATAGAATTTCTTTTGATTGATCTCCAGATCATCTGATGTGACTTCCACGAGTTTAAAGAATTTGTCTAACAATTCTTCCTTCACGTTCTGAATCGGAAAACTGTCATCAAAGTATAATCTATCAGATTCCTTAATTTGTACATGACAACATTAGGATTGTCACTCCCCAACCGATGGCAGAATCATCAGGGTAGTGGCACTAGGCGATCAGATTGTCTCGTGAGAATTCCATAACAATCATTTAACAATATCATTCAAACATTAACGTCCCATACCATTAACATAACATTTTAAACAATCATTACAGAATCTAAGTTCTCCCACAAAAACAACAAGGTTCGATATCCCCTAGATTTATTACACTTGGAAACTAAACAAAATAAAGTCAAAACAAAACTACGCTAAGCATGCAACATCCAAGCATGCATAGCTAAAATCCTCAACCTGTTACATACGTTAAAATACAAGTCAATACAATTAAGTAAAGGTGAGCATACGAGTTTGAATAATACTAGCCTAGTCGAGAAAGCGTTTGCGAAACAATCTAATTACATATTATGATACACCAAAACACTTAACATAACATAGGCTCATTTCTCATGCTAACTACCGTGAGAAGGCTTGCGCGTCCATCCTAACTAGACCCCGTCGGGTGTAAGCCACACTATAGTACCATACTAGCTAAGGAGGCAAGTTAACGAAAACAAGTCCTAGTCACATGTTTCTAGTATCACGTATTGAGCATACACAATCAGATTATTCGCGTGTGATAAACAGTTTGATTTGTGATGTGATTTTAATATAGGAACGTATGTAACACCCAAAAAGTGCGTTAAAGCAAAAATGGGTCAAGTATACTTACTGTGAGTTCGTTTTAGTTAGCTTAGAGATTCTGAGGAGAGGCGAGAAGAGCGCCGGATCAGCCTGCATACGCGAACGGAAGTGCATCAGTCTCCAAAAAGCTGAAACGGTTAAGTTTTGATAGGGCAGTAGCCAATTTCGGGCGAACTTGTATGAAGTTTATTCAGTTGAGAGTTAAGTTCGGGCGAACTTGTAAGTTTCTTATGGAAACTTGACAAGTTCAGTCGAACTTGTGGGGTTTGATAAGAGAGGAGACAAGTTCGACCGAACTTGTGAAGTTTCCTGAGAAACTTTGCAAGTTCGAGTGAACTTGAGGGCTTCTGAAGTAAATCTTGGGCATTTCCACTCAAGTTCGGCCGAACTTGACCCTTAGAGGGCAAGTTCGAGCGAACTTGACTTCCCATGCTGTCAAATTCAATGCAATCTCGAGCGAACTTAATGTTTTTGGATCCAAAATCTTGCGTTTTCGCGTCGTTTGCTGAGTAAATCGAGTGTTCATCCCTCCAACCCTGTGCTACTGAGCAAACTCAGGTCGGAGAGGTCTTTTAGAGCAGTTTTAGCCGTTTTACAAAAGCGTGGGCTAATCCGGGCGAACTCGGGGTTCGTTCGGGTTAGTCCGGCTTGTGTAAACCAGCATAAACGTCCTTGTGCTTCCAGATCTGGGATCTTGAATGATAGATGCTTCGTTTCATATCAGACAATGAACAAAACATCCTCAAAAGTCCGTATTTTGTGTCAAAATCGATATTTATCAAAGGTTTTCTCAGATCTAGAACTTATAAGCCGAGATCTTGCAGATCTCGTGTTTGGTAAACCTCTGCTAACACCAAACGAACTCGTATTAAGTAGATCTAAGTTAAAAACAGAAGTTTGGAAGAAAAATGTGAAGATTTTCGTAAAAGAACGGGTTTTTGATGAAAACGAAGGTGGATCTTTGTGCAAAATCGTTGTAAACCTTTGTTGGTTGTTGATAAACGTTGTTGTAGTCGAAATCGGGTCATTTCTTACTTAGAACACGAGAGATTTGGAATGAGGGAGCCCTGAGCGAACTTGGTCAGCAAGTGCAAATGAGAGGGATGAGCTGAGTATTTATAGGAGGGGTCAAGATTCTCAAGATCTGGCAACAAGTTCGGGCGAACTTGTACAAGAATGTACAAGTTCGCGCGAACTTGGGGAGTTTACAAAGGAGAATGGCTAAGTTCGGCCGAACTTCAATATACATATACAAGTTCGCGCGAACTTGATGGCAAACAAGGGATCCTTGGTTATCAAGCAAGTTCGGGCGAACTTGTGGTAGGCAAGTTCGGCCGAACTTGGCCTAGTGACCAAGTTTCGTTTTTCGATTTCGCGTTAAGTGTTCGTTTGGTTATTCGGTTAGCATTAGATAGTTATATTAAGCGTTGAATTAAAGCGTTAAGCGTTATAGTTGATATAATAGTACGATTTAGCGATTCGAGAGTGCGAGAGCGATGCGATAACGATTGTAATTATAACCACAAACACACATAACATATAAATAACATAAAACCACATAAATAACTGCGATTTGCGATGCGATGAGATTAGCAATGCGATTTATTAAGCGATTAGATGCGATAATAACGTACAACACTATAATTTGATTAACATAAACTTTATTATTAACCGAATCTCGGAATTACAAAAGGAGATAAACGGGAAACAAAAGAAAGATAACAATCGAACTTTCGAGTTGTTACTAGGATCATCACATAGACCATTCTCCAATGATGTATCGTTATCTTCGGACTGTGAATCAGAATTCTTTGAGCTCGAGTCGGCGCTTTTAAAGCTGCCTTCATCAGAATCGTTCAAAACATTTTCAACAACCTTTTTAACCACTGCATTGTCATCATTTGTTTTAGTATAGATTACATCAATGTTCTCTGGAAACTCAGTTTTCTTTTCAGATAACAACTCAATATTGAGTGCCTTATCCATCCTATCAGCGGATTTGCGACAATACTTCTCGCATAGGGTGGAAGAACATTACTATATTCTTTACCAATTTTCTTTTTAGGTTTCTCTTCCGATGGAACTGTCGGAAGGATGTGATAAATGACATATGCGTTACAGGTGTAACTTCTCAAAAGTTGTTGAACACGCTCTGTTTCAATTGTCATGTCCTGGAGTTGTTGCTTAGCTTCAGCAATGGTGTTAATATAGATATTAATCGCTTTTTGCTTATCCATTACTGTTCCTTTTAACATCCTTATTGTATCATGCTGTTCGATGTTATTTCTATCAAGCCTTCCATAATCATTTTTCATTTAATCATACGCTTCCTTCATTGTGCGATAATCGTATTTAAAAGTTCATTATGCACATTGTTTTCAGCGATGATCTTTGATTTTTCGGCACACTCAGAACATGGTTCGGTACATTTTGTACAAGGTTTCTCAACCTCTACAAGTTGTACTTTGACAACTTCATTTACCTCTGGACCTACCTTGGTTAGATTTGCCATCAATGCTTTGTCGGCAATGTCCTTGAGGTTTTCGGCATTCACTTCTTGAGTAACATCAGTGACTACTTCATCAGTTGATTTCTTCTCGGGAACTTGTTCCTGAGAACTTCTATCAAACTGACCTGCAAAATTATCACACAAATTAGGAGATAAAATTCCTTGCTTCTGCATGTGGATATACTCCTCTTCTTCACATTGTTGTTGCAGATATTGTTCCAGCAGAATATTCTCCAAAGCCGCTGCTTCTTCTGCAGAAGTATCTTTAACAATTTCAGCCATTAATGCAACTCCGGTCTTTTTACCGATGTAGGAATTCCAGTCGAAACCGTCATCTTCGTTTGATGCAACCATAGCTTTTTCAGTGTTACTGCTATTTGGTTTCTCTTGAATTTCAACCTGAGTCTTCTTCGGGAAAGACCTGTACTGAAGTGACTTCTTGTAATACTCATTGCCTCCTCGAATGGACTTTGATTATGCAGATGAGTGTGGATTCGATTATGCTGATGAGTGTGAGTTTGATTTTGATGATGGTTATCCAATTCAACCCAAGACCAAAAAGGCTTGGGTCTCGCTTTTTAAATAGATTGTTGAAATGTGCAGGGGCTCCAGAGATCCGTACTTTCTAAGTGGATTTTGGATAGTGGAGCGTCCAGGCATATGACGGGAATGAAAGTGTTGCTATTCGACATAAAAGCTATCAATGGTGGATATGTTAACTTTTAAAATAACATGTTGGACTATGTTTACCGTTGAGGTATCAAAGGTATTTTAAGTTTAAAACAAAGCTTATACTATAATAACAATGCCACTACATTATATTTATGAACTTCTTTCTGAGTCAAGTAGGTTAATACAATTGACGAAACTAGCCTATTAAATCAGGAGTATCGCAAATTTTTTTTACCGTGCAATCATACAATATTAAAAGAACGACAATAAATACACAAAGTAAAACATATACCTATGTGTTCCCGTTTCAACCATAAGACGCACAAAATCACTTATTCCATTCATCTTCCCTACTCCCTAATTTAGCAACAAAAATAAAGTCTTAATTATGAAAGATCATCATAAAAGAAATCAAACTATAAGTCTAACACTAAAACAACATATCTATTATCTAATCTATACAACTTACAAGTCTACCTAACACCAAGTTTGACAATGTTATAACTTATATAGCTTGATGGGAAAATAAAATAAATAGAGATGAAGAAAGAAAAAAACAAGAGAAAAAACAACTATTGCATAAATCGAGCAACAACAGAAGCCACCAGAAGGTGTGGTTATCCACTTATACTCTTTCTTTTCCCTCATTCCATTTGATTGAACAATAACAATAACAACGGCCAGGCGGGGCAGTTTGTTGCCCGTTTACCTGTCACTTGTTTGTAATTTGTTACTTTGGTATTTTAGTATAATATGAAACATCATAAAAGATTAACAGGACAATAAAACTCACACAATATCAAATCGCCCGAAGCCCTGCTGAGTGCCAAACCGCTGATCAGATTGCCGCCTGCCGGACCAGCATCACTGATTCGCTGATCAGATTGCCGACTATGTGAGACTGCAGATTCTGCGCTTGTGTTGTTGCTGTTGCTGGGCGACCGACGTTTGGTTTCGCATTCGCAATACGGGGCTGAGCCGTAGCCCGTGCTACGGCTCGTTCTACATTGGTTCCGCCCCTGGTTAATACAACCATAGTTATTTCTCTTCATGAGGAAAAAACCGAAAAATACATAGACAACCACAAAAATGTTTATAGTACATTTGAAGTGTTGTGGTACAATATTGTACTATGTAGTGCACACATAACCCTTTTTAACATGTCCCTAATCCTTATCTAACTTTCAATTTTTGAATCATATTCTATATAATAACTAGTGGTAGACCATAACCTTTTTTATTAGTGTCACCTTTACGAATATTCAATAAATTCTTGTTTCTTTAGCGTCAGTCACACAAAATATTGAATATTATATAATATGAATATGTTTTTACCGGTTTTTTATATGTAGGACTGTCCCTAACGGTAACACATATACGTGTTACAATTCTTAAAGATGGTGAAGAGGGTAGTTATTATAACAATAATAATATTCATTTCTTGTTGTATCGAGATATGGAAGAGATGGACATGTGGTCACAAATATTTAAATAGCGTAACATGAGGACTGCAAAGAAAACTTCATAACGAAGCTCAAAATCAGAAGTGATCAACCTACTTTATATTAAAACTACCACTTAGGAAGAAGTTAGCAGGGAGAGGCAACTACTAACAATTCCGGTTTCGATTATAGGTAAATCTCAAAGGGCATTAAGGGTGGTTTGTCAGATCTCAGAATGCATTTTGGAAGAGATCATAGTCTAAGTATTAAAGACGTAAATTAATAATAATTAATGATTTAATTATTATTCCTATCTAATAGTTTAGAGAGAAATGTAGTTTAGAATTTTATATTTATCTCATCATGTTTCACAGTTATTATAGAATTGGGATAGTTTCTTATTTAGATGGGTTTTTTTGTTTGTTTGTCTGTAATTGTATTGAACTAATAGAAAGAAAATTTGTAAGTCTTGTGTTTTCTTCTCTCTTTGATCATCGTACCAGTTAACAACTAAAACTAACAACCAAACCACAAACAATTACAAACTGAAATGTTTTCATGTGTTCCAGTCCATTGCAAAATTCTTTGCCCTATTAAAAACCCAAAGAAAACTGAGAAACTTGATGTCTTCGATGATCTTGTCTATCTTGATCGACGTTTAAGAAGATGAAGTTATTTCTAGTTTTCCACAACACCCAACAAGAGATGATGTTAATAGCTTGAACTGCTTTCATTTTGAAAGCACTACCTAGAGCGAGGAAGCAAAAATCGCTCGAATGCAATTTAGTGAGCGGTGTAATTTTTTTTAATCCAATTAACCCCTCGCAATTCAATGTCTTCGTTATTAAATTGCATCTTGGGGTGAGATAAGGCTTAGAGACCATTAGGTTCTGGGTTCGATTCCCACAAATGGGGTTTTCTCATATTTACTTCTGAATTGGTGTATAAGCATTATAGCCTAGTCGAGATTGATATGATCGAATGGTTCCACTTAGACCTGGCAAAGTGGGTGGGTTGGGCTGGTTTGGGTAATGGGTTAGGATTAGGATGGGTATGGGTTAGGATGAGTATATTAAATAAAGGGTTAGGATGAGTTTGGGTTAGGATGAGCATACTAAGTAATGGTTAGAATGGGTGTTGTATTGCTCAGGATATATCTTAAGTAAAGAGTTAGGATGAGTTTGAGTCATAATGAACTAAAAAAAAATAAAATTAAAAATAAAATCTAAAAAATGAAAAAAAAATCATAAAAATAAAAGAAAAATTAAAAATTAACATTCAATGCAAAGATCAACCAAACACTAGAAAGTAGACAAAGTAGATCAGTCATGTTATACATAGCTAAAGCTAATGTATACTTCATATAGGAAAATAGATTTAAACCAACCGATAAACCTGAACCCGATAACCATATAACCCGAATCTAGAATGGGTTGGTTATCGGGTTATATTACCACTGCTGAAAAACTGAAAACCTGAAACTTGACAACATAACCCGCCCCTAATCCTTACTCGAACTAAAAGAGCTAACTCCATTTTTGAACTCAGTATTATGCGACATAATTTGTATCTCCTACAAATTTGAGAAAAAAAAATACTTTTCCAATAAAGATATAATATTATCAGAGCTTTCTCTTAATTAAAAAACTAAAAATGTATCCATTCTCTTAATTAAATAACTAATAATAATATTTAATGCTTATTTTTATAATATATATGGATATTAAATGAAACAAGATAGAGTATCGTAACTTCACTAAATTTAAGTTATCTTCCTTAGTTTATTGACAGTCGTCACGTAAACGACTCATCTTCCCCGCTCCTCCATCGCCGCTCTTGGAATATTGTTCATTCACCGGAGATCGCCACAAATGGTAAGTGTTGGTAGTGGCGACAGTTGGAAGCATTGGTGGTACTGGAAGCTCGGGGAAGTGGCGGCCGTCGGAAGCATGGGTGGATACCGGAAGCTCGGGGTAGCGGATGGTACGTGGTGTGGCTATCGGAAGCTTGTGGCGGTGACCTGTGACGGGTGTTTTGATATGCACTGGACATAAAGTATCAGCCCATCCCAACCATCTCAATTTCAAGCAATCAGCCCATCCTAACCCATGTTTAATTTTACATAATCTCAATACAACCCATCCTGACCCATTATCAAAATTGCTCTTAACCAGAATGACCCAACATGTTATTTTACAAAGACCCATCTTGATCCAAACTTGATTTTCGGGTTGAATTTGCCAGGCCTAGTTCCACTGATGACACAATGATACTCCAATGATCCGTAAGTGATTCAAGTTAGAAAAAGTGACTTTGTTACCATGGCTCTTGAGTGTGGCTTTTCATTGTTCCACTTTTTATGCATAGTAGATAATGCTTTAGGAATAAAAGAACAGATTTCATTGATTTGACCATGTTTTTAACGGCTATATTTTGTGTACGTTAAATATTATAGAAAAGAAAAGATACAAGATCGTTAAAAGCATAGGAATCTATCCATTTTTCCCTTGTTTTACAAACCTTAACGTGTAAGGTAAAGATACAAAATAATGAAAAGACTACTACCACAATAAAACAAATTCCCCCATAATGGTACGTTGTGTCATGTGTGCTCCTTCGTTCTTTCCAAAGAATTGATTTGTCCCCTTCATAACACTTTCTATATATTCTTTAGGCTACGAAAATAGCCTGTAAATGAACAGAACGAATACAAACATAAGCATATTTGTGTTTGTTTATTTAACTTAACTTACACGAATACAAACATATAACAACCAAACACAATTTTTTGTTCGTGTTCGTTAATCGGGTATGTTCGTGTTTGTTTATGTTTTTTCGTTTAAAGCCTAAACGAACAGTTCACGAACATAAACAAAAAAACGATTGAACATATTTGAATAAATATTAACAAACATAAATTAACATGATTGAACAAACATAAAATGAACACACATAAACATAACTGAACAAATATAAACAAACACAATTTAGGATTAGTAAACACAAACGAACAAGTCTAATATATTACAATTCATCTGAAGACACATCTAAATTAGGGTTCATAGATACTAAAACTAAGCAGTTGTTTTTATGTAAATATATTAAGTAAGGGATCAGTTACGATCTAAGAAAAATTTTAAAATATATTTTTTTAGTGCTAGAAAACTCAATTACTAATTAGTTATATTTATATAAGTAGCTAGAAAATATAACATTTATATAAAGATAACTTTTTTTTGAAGATCATTGATAGTATTTTTTTTTTCCCGTAAAATGCCAAGTAACAAATTACAAACAAGTGGCAGGTAAACGGGCAGCAACTCAGCAAGCTGCGCCGCAACCCCCTTTTGAATTGCAAAACCGATCCTACTAAAAACGAAACGACCCTTAAAGGTTGAGAGATTACTATTCACAACCCGTTAGACCCTGTTTAGGAATTGCACGGCCTCGGGAAAAAAAGGATCTGTGTATCACCTATGTCGGTGGATTGAATTATTTGTGTGCACCTTCGCTCGCGTACATTGTTGGAATTATGAGAACTAAAACTATTCTTACATCACATCTTTCATAATACATCGTTGGATAAATAAGAACTAGCTAGGCATGTTCGTATTATGGTTAGACCGGTTTGACGGGAAATTTAGTTCGAACCGTTAACTATGGTTTTGATTAAAATACTAACATACCAAAACAAAGCCAATAGTTATTGTGATATTAAAAGAAGTGGAATGAAATATCAAACCTAAGTGACGTCATCGCCGCCTTTAAAATTCAAATCAAACTTGTTCACTCGCCATCGTTAGCTCTGTGATGTGTGATAATCAATTCGATTAAAGGGGGCGCACACTCACTATCTACCAAATGAGCTCACAAGGCGATCTAGTAGCTAAGCCTTACATTGAGTTGGGGAAATTTTTACGAAAAACTATATATATATTACGAGAACAAGCATAACCGAATACAATATTCATTTGTTTTTCAAATTTTCAAATATCTAAACATACAAGAAAATGGTGTAATCTCTTCTGAAATTAATTAAGAAGAAAAAAAAAACTGATTTAGCTATATGTTTATTCATATAACCTACACATGTGTAGATAAACGGTACAAAATTAAAAAAAATTATAGTTTAACTGCTCATGTGTTCGTAAAAAGCACAAAATTTAAACAACGTTATCCACTGACATAAAACTTAAACAATTTAGATTTGTTCTCTTAATAATAATAATTCATTGCTTTCACCACAAAATATATGTGGATTATGTGTCATATGTGTATATAATACATCACATATTCATATTCATATTTTTTTAATAACGAAACTTCTATATTAAAAATATAGAAACCGGACGAGTAAGCAACTGGAATCCGACACTTACATAACACATTATATGTATGTAAACCTTAATACTATCATCAATTCAGGTGTAGTGGTGGTTTGGACCCCTTTTTCATCCAATAATAGCAAGGCATGGGGGCCAGTCTATTAAGAAAAAAATTCTGCTGAGAATTCTTTGTCCATGTGATTTCTATATATAGCAAAAGTCTACTCTTACTAACCCACACAACACTTCATCATCATCATCATCATCACCTATACCTACCAATTTCCATTTTTGCTTAGCTGCAGGCTTATTATCATTTGATTGAATAAGGGCAGGCAGGCAGGCAGACATGGAGAGATATGAAGTGGTTAAAGAAATAGGGTCTGGTAATTTTGGGGTTGCTAAGCTTGTTAGGGACAAGACTACCAAAGACCTGTTTGCTGTCAAGTTTATTGAAAGAGGCCAAAAGGTTTGTTAATTTTTTTTTCATAACAAGTTTTATTTTTTAATTTCTTTTTTAATATTTTGATGTTTTGAGCACTTGGTGTCTTGATTACTGCAAAATGATGTGTGGGTTTGATCAAGATTTCTGAAATTTTGCATTTGTTTTTATTTTTCTTTTTTAATATTTGTGATTTTTTTATTTACTTGGTGTCTTGGTTACTGCAAAATAATTTGTGGGTTTGATCAAGATTTCTAAAAATTGTATTTTTTTCTTTTTTTTAAGTTTTTTTGCATTTTTTTATAATTCTGTTTTTAACTTTTCTTGTACTTTTTGATGTTTTTTATAAACTTGGTGTGTTGATTAATGCATAATTGTTTGTACCTTTGATCAATATTTCCAAAAGTTTGAATTTCCTCTGTAAATTTTGATCTTTTTTTTATATATTTTTATGCATTAGATGTTGTCATTAATGCAGAATGCTTTGTGGGTTTGATCAAAATGTTTGAATTTTGTGTTTCTAAATTAAGTATTAATATTTTTAAATCTTTTAATGTTTTGATGCACTTGATGTCTTGATCAATGCAAAATACTTTAATGAGTTAGATACAGATTTTGAAATTTTGCATTTATTCATGAAGTTCAATACTTTCTTTTAATGTTTTTTTATGCACTTCATGTCATGCTTAATGCAAAATATTTTCTGGGTTTAATCAAAATTTTTGAACACTTTCAGATTGATGAACATGTAGAGAGGGAGATACTGAATCATAGATCTTTGAGGCATCCAAATATTATCAGATTCAAAGAGGTAAATCTATATTCTTTAGAATATACACACACAACAGTGTGCCAGTCATCTTTATTCACTCTGTGTGTGTGTCTGTCTGGATTTTTATCTGATGTTTGTGTCAGTCTACTGTACTGCTGTTGAGCTGTATAGTTCTGCAATTAATTTGAAAAGGGTCACTTAGGGTGTAAGGGGTTGTAAGGGGTATGCCTAATCCCTATAGGCAAAGTTTCCCACATCCAATCATGTTGTGCCATGCATTTTGCCTAAACGTTTCGTCTGTTACCCAAAAAAACTACATGGTGCATGACTAAATTGAGATTAGGCAAACTAATTAAAAAAAAAGAAACAAGGTCATTGGTTGAATACTAGGTAGGCCCCACCCAAAAGTCATCCACTTTTCTCTTCCCCCATCGGCAACATTCCCCGAATTTTCTTCCCCCTTCGGCAAAATTGGAGTTGGCGGCGGTGTTGCCTATAGGCAAAGGGGCTTGCCGCACCCCTTGCCGCGACCACCCCTTACACCCTTAGTAGGAGTCTTACTCTTAACTGTCATTCAGTTTGTAGTTGTTAATAAGAAGTGTGGTTAATTCAAGTGAGTTTTATAAATATAATGATAAGTAAATTAAATAAAACTATTAATTGATTTGGGTTTAAGTTCTCTGCTTATTCTTTCTTTCGCAAATCTGTTCATACCATTTTTATCGTTGAAAACTGAATTAACTGAGGATTAAAAGGCAATTTATTTTTAAATATTCAAAGCTCAAACAAGACTTTTTGAAACTCAGAATCAAAAAATGTTTTTCAAGTTATTTTTCTCCAAGAAGTCTATGGAAATTATTACCTTTTGTGTTGATACTTGTAAATAATATCGATTTTCGCTATACAAAGAAAAAGAAATTCTTGTTGATTTTGAATTTAACAGAGAAAATAAAATGTGCAATTTATATATTTGCACATATTTTTTTTTCAGGTGTTACTAACTCCTACTCATTTAGCAATAGTTATGGAGTATGCAGCTGGAGGAGAGCTTTTCCAGAGAATATGCAATGCAGGCAGATTTTGTGAGAATGAGGCAAGTTTTATATGTTTTTCATTACTTTTGCGGTCAGGGGCGTAGCGTAGTGGGGGGCCGGACGGCCGGGGGGGCGTCCGACCCCCCGAACTTTTCGCTCAGTAGTGTCTGGTATGTAGTTTTCGTACGGAATTTTTTAGGTATATACGTTTTCGACCCCCTGATTTTATAATTTTTTTAGGTATAATTTTAGGTCCGCTGACTTCCGTCCCCCCGGTCGGAAATCTCAAGCTTCGCCACTGTTTGCGGTTATTTAATAAACTTTCTAAATTATACACTGATGATTTTCATAAGTACTTATTTCAGAAATAATAGGTAGATAATCAGTTTTAATAGACTCATTTAACACTCAAAAATCAAATATGGTCAACATTTGTTGTTTCGACTTTTTTTTTCGGTCATATGCACCAGGCAAGATTTTTCTTTCAACAACTTATATCAGGAGTTAGCTATTGTCATTCAACGGTATAAACTTCACTCACTTTATTATTCTACGCTTTCTAGTGACGGCATTATCACCTCTCATTTAAATCTTGATCGTTGGCGTATGGCAGGAGATTTGTCACAGAGATCTTAAGCTTGAAAACACACTGCTAGACGGAAGCACAGCTCCACGTGTTAAAATATGTGATTTTGGGTACTCAAAGGTAACAAATTTACCACATTTTCGTATATTTAATTTTCCATACCGGAATTAAGAGATTTAATAACTGAAGTGCTGTTTATTCAATACAGTCGTCGGTTTTGCATTCGCAACCAAAATCTGCAGTTGGAACACCAGCTTACATTGCACCTGAAGTTCTTTCAAGAAAAGCATATAATGGAGAGGTGCTTCTTTGAGCTTTTACTTGATTAATAAACCGGTGGTTGACTATTTTAACGGTCATTATTGACTTTTCGGCATATTTTGGTAAGGCGAAAAAACGCTGAATAAACCATATGGACTTTCGCTGAATTCACACATAAGTTTGTTTTTGCTCTGTTAAATCCCTAAACTTATAAAATCACAATGAAAATGTTCTTTTTTTAAAGTTTAGGGATCTGATCATGCAAAAAAGGACATATTTGATAAAAATAAAGTCTGAGGACTTTTTTTGTTGTCTTTAGGTATGCACTATCATTGCAATTTTTATTGATTTTGTATATTAAAAATGTAAAAAAAATATATATATATTTATTGTTCTTTTTTCCATTTTGCTAGGGAGGATAGTTTATTGCTAATATATGAAGATTTGTAAACTTAGTAACTTTTTAACAAATCTGGGAAATTCTGTAGCTTGCAGATGTTTGGTCATGTGGGGTTACTTTATACGTGATGCTAGTCGGGGCGTATCCGTTTGGAGATCCAGATGATCCGAAGAACTTCCGGACAACTATTTGTGTGAGTAATGTTTTACACATTAAGACTTTCAAAAATCTCATATTATGAAGGTTAATTGGTTTATTAATTATATAAACTCGACTTGATTTATAACAGCGGATACTGAGTGTTCAATACACGATTCCGTATAGTATAGAAATTTCATTGGAATGCAAACATCTTCTTTACCGGATATTCGTTGCCAACCCTGAGAAGGTAGAATCTCATACATCGGGTCAAAATCGGTTTGTGTCAAAAATGGTCATGGAATATTTACCTATCTTTAATGATCTTATTCGGGTTGTTTTTTTTTTTTTTTTTTGCAGAGAATTACCATTAAAGAAATCCAAATGCACCCATGGTTCTTAAAAAACTTGCCTGCAGATATAATGGGTGATGAAAGCTCTCACAGCACATGTTTAAACGATTCGGATCAAACGGTTGATGAAATATTGTCAATAATACAAGAGGCAAGAACCCGTCTTGCGCCACTAAATGATGGATCAGCGCAACTTCTTGGTGATAGTACGGACTTTGATGATTTGGATGGTTCGGATATTGAAGACATCGACGTAAGTGACGATTATGGTTTCTCATTGTGAAAGATCAACGAACCGACGGTGCGTTTTAGTGGTCTACAGCTTCTATAATCATCAATAGAAGATAACCTATGAGTTGTTATATGATCTGTTATCGGATTTATTAATGTCTGCTGTAGTATGATCCTGTGAGCCGCTTGATTCCCGTGTTATGTAAAGATTTATCATTCGGAAACTTCATGCAATATTATATGATCATATATACATCAGATTCTTCTTACAAAACAAATTTAGACCCTTTCACTTCCATCATGTTAGGCCTTTTCTTTCCCCTAGCTCGACACACTCTTTCGCAAGCTTTGCGACGCATTTAACATGCTCATCGATCCCATCTTTCTTCACTCGATCATCAAGAATTCGTATCAAACAACCGTTTTCCAGTGATGAAACGAAAAACATTGCCAAACCCAAGTCACTTTCAGTTCCGTCATGCGAAAAGACTTTTCTACCTGTAAGCAGCTCCACAAGCACCATACCAAAACTATAAAATCGTTCTTCTCTGTCAAATATCCCGATCGAAAGTATTCAGGATCTATGTACCCAAGAGTCCCATGCACCAATGTTTGTACGTGAGTCTGATCCACAGGAATGAACCGCAAGATCCCAAAATCAGAAACTTTAGCAGTGTAGTCATCGGTTAAAAGTATATTCGACGATTTAATGTCTCTATGAATGATTTGTGTGGTTGAGTGTATATGAGCGATGGCTTCTGCGGTCTGTGTGGCAATATTTAAACGCCTTTCGAATGTCATGGAAGATGCAGTCATCTTTTTCATGTAGGTGGTGGAAGAGGGTCTTGTTGGTTATAAACTCGTACACAAGAAGAGGAGTCGGTGTTTCTAGGCAACAACCCAAGAGTCTGACAACATTCGGATGACTAATTTCCGATAGCATGATCACCTCATTAATAAACTGCTCAATCTGGTTGTTGTCAATAGACTTGGATTTTTTAATGGCAACCATTGTTTTATCTTCTAACGTACCTTTATAAATCGTACCGTAGCCTCCTTGACCTATTACATTGGTTTTGTGAAAGTTATCGGTTGCTTTTTCTAATACTCTTGCTGCAAAAATCTTGGCCATGTGGGACGATCGTTTGGATTCAAAGAGAATTTTCAGCAAAATTAAGCCGCCATTTTTCTTGAAATACATCTCTTTATTCTTCATGATCCTCCTTTGTTTGAGTTCCGAGTATAATATAAGTGTTAACATAACCGAAGTTACAACGCCCATGATGATGCCTGCCAACCGATAGAGCTTTCCATTAGAAAACAGTAATTACAACAGAGAAATCGCGAGTAGCTAATGAAAAGCATTGGCGAAGCTTGACCCCCCCCCCCACAATTTTTCCGAAACCGGGGGGCGGAAACGTATATACCTAAAATATTTCTATACGAAAGTGCTGTTCATAACACTACGCATCGAAAAGTTCGGGGGGGGGGGGGGGGGAATGCATTTTAGTCACCTATATATAAGGTCTTTCCAAGTGACTTGGCAGCTTGTATATAAAAACAGCCACTTCCATGTTCTTTACCGTCACCGCTCTTTCCGAATGGGCACAAGCAATCGTAACTCCCATTCGTGTTAACACAGCCATATATGCAATCATCTAGAGCTCCTTCACACTCATTGATATCTGAAAACCATTAAAAAAAATTTAGGAAAAAAAAATGTCCTCGGTAGTGCATGTTTTTACTGAAATCTTGTAACGGTATTGACTAAACACATACCCTGACAACCATCTGGGAGGCACGTGTTACCTTGGTACCCTGGAGCACAACGACAATTATACCCATCGTTGTATTCATTTGTAATGCAAACACTATTCTCTTTACAAACATAGCTGGTTGTATTCTTTTGTGAACTTTGACAATCAGCAGTGCCAACTGTCCATTCAAAAACCACAGGCAAAGACCGATTTAGCATGTTATCAAAGTCTGATTCGTCAAAAGCGTATTGATCTTTCTGAACAATAAACGCCTAGGAGCAGTTATTGAAACTCCAATTCCCTACTCTCCCTCTGTTTCTTTCTGAGCGGATACGAAATCTTGACATGGGATAAGGGAGTTGTAGCTGCCTGCAACCGTAGCCAAAACATGAACCATCATGTAAACCATAGCACCTGCTCATTGATGCACCTCCGGTTATGTAGTCCACATCATCGAAGGTCATGATGTCGGCTCTAGTATCACAGCCAACAGTAGTTAAGAGGTTCATTTTTCTTGAGATATAGAACTTTCTTGTCCACAGTTTCAAGTCTGATCCACTAAGTTTATGAGTGCTGTTGTAACAAGAATATGCCAATGTTGGCAAAACGCCACGCATAAAACCGTCATTTTCCTGTTATTTTAGTGTTTCCTAGTCATCAAATGGTAAAATTTTATACAAACAATTGTAAACTCGAGGTTTTTGCGACATCTGAGTCATCGGAGAGAAGAAACTTATGGTACACAACCGATAGACACAATTTGAGCATTGTAGACAACCAAGAGCTCCTCCTTCACTTCATGCATTGCAGGTCTTGCATCGCCTTCACGCGCTAGACACAATTTGACTAGCTGAGCAACTCGATTAAGTTCGTCAGGACTACCGTCTTGCCTCACTTGATCGTCTACTATTTCTATCAGAAGATCCTCAGTTAGTGACGAAACAAAATGATCTACAAGGGATCGGTTTCTTTTAATCGCCTCAGGAGAGTTTACTTTTTCGCCTGTGAGCAGCTCCACAAGCAAAACCCCAAAGCTATAGACATCACTCTTGTCAGTTAGGATACCGGTGCTGAAATATTCAGGGTCTATGTATCCAAGTGTCCCTTGCACAGCCGTGGAGACTTGTGATTTATCTTTAGGGATAGACCGTGAGATTCCAAAGTCGGACACTTTAACCGTATGGTCATCATTCAAAAGTATGTAAGAAGATTTTATATCTCTATGTATGATCTTGTTAGTAGAATGCATATAAGCTAGAGCTCCTGCGGCTTCAACCGCTATAATCAACCTCAATCTCCATGTCAGCAAAGATCCACGTGATTTCTGTGTAAGTGGTGGTGCACAAACAACTACTTGTGTTCTTTTGAGCTTCTTGACAGCTTTCATTACCAACTGTCCAATCTAGCAGCATCTCATACGACTCAAAATCTTGCTTCTTCATGCTATATACATTGACCGAAGAAAAGTTATACAGGCCGTCTTCAACGATGAATGCGTAGCTGCAGTTGTTAAAACCCTTCCTCCCCACATTGCCATTATTGCTCTCTACATGGAAGCGGAATCCCGTAAGATCTGCAGGTTCTATTGGAACTTGGCAACAACCAATGGTACTCGAACATGACCCAATGATTGGGTTGCAGCTTCCAGGCATCGTGGGGCATCCGGCTTGATAATCTTGGCCAATCTTGATGTTCCCCCGAGTGTCACAACCAAGGGTCGTTATCTTGTTTCGACCAAGCGATATTGGGAATCTTGATAAATATACTCGGGGTCTTCTGACAAAACTATGGCTATTTCGGTGTAACAAATGCGAGCCACTGGTGATATAACGCGTAGATGACCTTCAAGTGTTATGTCTACAACATTTACACTCATACCCGCTATACTGGCTCTCCCGGAGGTCGTGTTACAGCTTACCATGTAAGCGCTACTGAGGTAACAGTTTTCTTGGATTCCAAAAGGGTAAGGAATAGTGAGATTACCGCATGTCGTTGAGCATTCGGGACCAGGTTTGGCTAGAGTTTTATATAAGCTTGACTGTAAAACTATGCTCAAGAACGACAACATTAGAAGCAGACCCATGGTTATATGTTTTGATGACTGTTTTATGTTTTGTTCCTATAAATAGACTTTGATCAAATGTACAAGAAACTCGGGGACCAGCGAAAGCGACTTGGCCAGCTACTACTTATTGGTTTGGGGTTTTATAAACTGGTTATTCAATGATGTCAAGAAATACATTGTAATTTATATGAAGGGACGGCTTTTAGAAGAATTATAAACATTATAAATAGTATCATTTGATAAGTATTTAAGAATGTTAAAGAGTTTGAAACAGCAAACTAATTTCTTATTTCATTTTTATATTGTATTTAGAATACCGAATCCAGTCATTAATCAAAGCTAAATATCACTTAGGACTTCAAATATGGCATTCCAATATTATCTCTTTAGATCTCTTTTTCTATGTGACAAAATTTAGAAAACTGAAATAAATACAAAATCCCAAGTAATATAGCAAACTTACCTCAACTTGCGGTCTATTTGACAACTTTCGAATGGTTAAGTACTGACTCAGTACGAGGTCTTAATCATTAAGTGCTGAACCAGTAACAGGTTTGAACCATTAAGAGCCAGTATAATGCTTAACCTTTCAGAGGCAAATGTCTGACCAATTCAGATTCGATGTCTTAACCATTCAGACTCTGTATAATACATAACCATTCAGATGCAAATGTCTAAACCATTCAGGCATTTGCTCGCGAAACAAACAGTCTGAACCATTAAGTGTTCAACCAGTAAGAGGTGTTAACCATTAAAAGTCCCACTAAGAGGTAAGCAAAACGCCCGTTACTTAATATTATTTAGGGAGAATCATTAATTTAGCCATTTGGACCAATTAATAAAATACCAATATTATCTATGACTTTCCATATAAAAAGTTTAAAGAGTAAATTTGTTACAAGTGTCACCCGGTTAGCCAAGACCAAACCCTTTGACAAATGGAAAAACCATGAAAATATCTATCAAACGAATCTTGTCAAGATTCATTACCACTCAATAAAACAACGGAAATTTGATATAATAAAACCTTATAATAAAAACTTTTTCTTATTAGTTAAGAAGTTGGTTGACATGATTGAAACGCATATATATTTGCTTAGGGTATTCTAGTTTGAATCAGTCTTTTATCTTTATCTTTTGTTTGTTTCATCATTCATTATTAATAATATTATTTGTTTGTTTTTATTTCTCTTTTATCCAACAATCAACATGGTGCAAGTCTAGTAAGAGTAAGGCTGTCCAAATAACTTGATGTGGTGTGGTTAGTCACCTCTTGGAGAAGTGACGGGTTGATGTATGTGGTGATTATGAGTTTGTGTGCAGGTAGTCGCATCTTCGTGATGTTGTGAGCACTATGAACCACACAACTCCGCAGCCCATGACCCAACCTGCACTTAGAAGAAGCACTAGGCTCAGGAAGACTCCAGCCCAATACAATGATTTTGCAACGGATACCATGACGTCGGATGAGTAAGTACCACGAGACATGAAAGACATAAGGAAAGGGTGAGCACGCGTGAGTTGGTTATGAATTTTGTTAGTGAAGTGTTTCTTCTTTCATCTCTCTTCTGTGTATTATCGCCGATTTATTAAAGGGTATGCTACTATTTTTAGGGCCTCGGGTGCAACACGTTTTTCCTACCAACGGGAAATGTTTGTTGTCACTCAGGCAATTGCCAAGTAGCGACAATATCTTCTTGGGATAAAAATTGTTATTATTACGGATCAAGAATCACTCTAAAATCTCAAGGATCTTGTCATTCAAACTTTCGATCAACACAAACGGTTAGGTAAACTCTCGGGCTTTCATTTTGATATTGTGTTTGTGTACTGCCCTGGTAAACTGAATGCAGCCGCCGATGCCCTCTCTCGCCCCTTGGACCCTGCTCCCAGGGGTGCTGCTCCCGGACCCCCGCCAAGGGGGCCCCCTCTTCGGGGCTCCGTACAAATACTTGGAATTATAACAACTCAAACAAGCGTGCACTTCCGCACCTCCTAACTTGTTCGATGTAAATTATAATTCCATTTGGTCATCAAGTTAATCTCGATTACACTAAAATATTTAACACTTTGTCATGCTACTACCCCATTTTTACTTAGCTAGCTATTGATCCACTAAGTTTACCTGGTTATTTTACTAAAAATGGGTGTCCTCCACTATAGCATAGTGGTTGTTCCCATCTCGGTGAAGGCTTGGCCTGGGGTTTTACCCAGGTTCGAGTCCAAGGGGGCGCAGTTTTACCTATTCCACGGGGTTTCTGCGCATCAGGGGTGTGCTAAGCTTTCTAGCGGTGGTCGAGTAGTCGGTTTTTGGACATAGCTCCGCAAGAGTGGGTTTACACGTGGAAAGCAGTTAGCCGTTCAAAATTTTTTTTCACTAAAAATGGACTATTAATTTTTCAAGGTCATTTGGTGATACCCACGAGGTAGCTTCTTTGTCAATAATTGCTTATCGAATTTCATTGGGTGGGTTTTCTGGAGTGACCCGATATTTTCATCATTTATTTTCCACTTTTTATTAGAAGCATATGCGACGCGATGTTAAACAATTTATTGCACAGTGTCACGTTTGTCAACAAACCAAGGCTTTATTTCAAGCACTAGGGGAATGTTACAGTCTCTTCCCATTCCCAATATGGTTTTAAAAGCATCGTCATGGATATTATCACCTGTCTTCCTCCGTCTCAAGGTAAAACGGTAATCATGGTCGTGATTGATTGGCTTTCAAAGTATGGTCATTTTGTGGCTCTCCTTACTCATTTCAATACTGCTACAGTTATTACCGTCTTTATTTCTGAAATTGTCCGACTTAACGGGGTTCCGATTGACATTGTTTCCAATCGAGATGACCGTTTCATGTTGGATTTTTTGAAAGAGTTGCATCAGTTGCAATGCACAATGCTTTAGCTTAGTACCTCATACCACCCAAAATCTGATAGACAAACCGAAGAAATCAACAAATGTTTATTAATTTATTGACGTTTTGTGAATAGACGATTGATGATGTTTTATAACATTTTACTTTTTAAAAAACAAACTGTACCTAAGAGAATTTTTTATATTATAAAGTGGTTGTATATGGTTATGAGTGAAAGAGAGAAAATAATACTCCTTTGAAGTGACATTATTCACTTTTTAGAATTTTGAGTAAACTGTCATTTTGGTCTCTGAGATTTGGACAGTTTTGTCACTTTAGTCCAAATCTCAAACCTTTTGCATCTGGGTCCATGTGGTTTCAATTTTATTGTCATTTTGGTCCAAAAGTGATATTTGTCTATTTTGTCCTTTTTCTCAGGAGCAAAATGGTCATTTTAAGCATTAATATATATTATATATAAAAATAAACCTCAAACTCTGTTTACAATGATCATTTTGCCTCTGAGGAAAATGACAAAATAGCAGGATTTTAGAAGATAAATATCACTTTTGGACCAAAATGGTAATAAAATTGAGACCACAGTGACCCAGATACAAATGGTTTGAGATTTAGACTAAAGTGGCAAAACTGTCCAAACCTCAGGGACCAAAATGACAGTTTACTCTATAATTTTTTAAATATGTTTTGGAAAGTGTTTGTGACTGATTGAGAGAAAAAATAGTAACAAACGTATAAAAAACATTTGATTGAAATAAGAAAGAAAATAATGTTGTTTTTAGTGTAATTATATGATAGAAATAGTGAAATGGATGTGAATGTTTGTAAAAGAGGCGTTAAGATGGAAAGTAGTTATAAAGTACAAGGGGTCTAAATGTAAGTAGAAAACTAAAACAGGGACCTATATATACATAAATATATGTATCATCACAACCCTTTTAAACCGGTAAGCAGAAAACCCTAGGTCTCTTCGCCGCCAGTCGATTGAAGATGAAGGTACACATCTAAATAACTTCATTTTTTAAGCATCACATATGATTCTCATCATTAATTTACATGTTTGCAGTTCAATATTGCTAATCCCACCACTGGGTGCCAGAAGAAACTGGAAATTGACGATGATCAAAAGCTGTAAGCCTCATTCAACCTTTATTTTCATGCATTTGCATCTTAAATTAGTCGAATTTATATTGTATTACGCATTTTATTGCATATTATTTTGAATTTTAGGGTTTTGTAGTATCTTAAGAAATTGCTATTTTAAGTCTAGGGCTTCAAAGTTATAATCTTAAGTCTAGAATCAGATAATTATTTTTTTGATCTTAAAATTCTACATTAGATGAGTTTGATCCCTAAATAGACAGAATCATGCTAAATATTATTAAAATGATTATTGGTATTTATTTGATTTTATTTTCATAGGGTATAGAGTTTTTTTATGAATTATCTTGCTTATGAAACTTGTACATGGTAGAATATATCCTGCTTGTTTATAAAACTCTAGGTTTTTTACGGTTTGATGGTAACATTATGTTATAGTTTGCTGAGTTTATTTTAGTTAGGGTGTAGGGTTTTTTTTATGAAATTATCTTGCTTATGGAACTTGTACATGGTACAAGAAATTCTGTTTGTTCATAGAAATATACGCTTTTTATACGGTTTGAGTCTTTCTGCAGCATGACAGTAACATTATGTTAAAGTTGATTCGGTGTGTCAAAGCATTGATGCAAAATGTGGGAAGTTTGGTACATTAAATATGAACAAATTGAGGAGTTGTTTCTTGTTATTAACGAGTTATCTAAATCTGTTTTGTTAATATCTTGTAGCCGGGCATTTTTCGACAAAAGGATTTCACAAGAAGTTAGCGGAGATGCTCTTGGGGAGGTAAAAACTGTTTACTATATCCCCCTATTTCAAGCATGATCTAGTATTGTTATAATTTTTTAATTGATCACTAAGTTTCGTCGTTTTAATATCTTTTAGGAATTCAAAGGTTACGTCTTCAAAATCATGGGAGGATGTGACAAACAAGGATTCCCGATGAAACAGGGAGTCTTAACTCCAGGGCGTGTTCGCCTTCTTCTTGTGAGGGGTTCGTAACTTCATAGTTCGTATCGCTACTTACTTTTTTTTTCTTTCTAAATTTTAAGTTTTTTTTTAAATTTATCCAAGTGTTAAATTACAGGAACACCCTGTTTCCGTGGGTATGGAAGAAGGAACGGGGAAAGGAGGAGGAAGTCGGTTCGTGGTTGTATCGTGAGTCAAGATCTTTCGGTTTTGAATTTGGTGATTGTGAAAAAGGGTGAAAATGATTTACCGGGTTTGACCGATGTTGAAAAGCCGAGAATGAGGGGTCCAAAAAGGGCATCGAAAATCCGAAAACTTTTCAATCTTTCTAAAGAAGACGATGTCAGGAAGTATGTTAATACATACCGAAGAACTTTTACAAACAAAGCCGGTAAGTTTTCCTGCTTTTTTTATAAAACGATTATTTTATATTGTTGTTGAATTACACAAAAATTGTTAATTTTGCAAAAAAAAAATAAACAGGGAAGGAAGTTAGCAAAGCACCGAAAATTCAAAGATTGGTAACTCCATTGACTTTACAAAGAAAGAGGGCGAGAATTGCGGATAAAAAGAAAAGAATCGCGAAGGCAAAATCCGAAGCAGCAGAGTACCAGAAGCTTCTTGCTACAAGATTGAAGGAACAAAGAGAAAGGCGTAGCGAGAGCTTAGCCAAGAAAAGGTCGAGACTTTCTGCTGCGTCGAAACCTTCTATTGCAGCATAAGTTAAAACAAATTTTCAGGGTAATTTCACAATGATCTGAATATGTTTTGATTATGTTTTTCTGTGCTTGGATGCTTTTTTGTAACTTGGATTATTGACTGTTTTAGTTATGGATATGATTTTCTTATATGGTGTTTGGATCATGTTTGTTGTTTATCTTTATGTTTTGGTGTCATTGTTTCTTTGATGTTTTCGAGCGGGGTCTCGCTGGAAGCAGCCTCTTTATTCTTACGCGGTAGAGGTAAGGTTGTCTCTTACCCTCCTCAGACCCTACCTTATGATGAGGATGATGTTTCTTTGATGTTTTGAAATTTCGAGTTAAAGAGTAATGATGTGTTTAAGATGGTTTATTCACAAAGTTACAAAATAAACGAACCAACAATGTTTGTTTACCGGTAATCTATGTAGTTAATATTGGTGATATATCAGTCTCCTAGTAAAATATTGGTATCGATAATATCGGCGATGTTAACCGGTATAACTTTTATATCACTAATATTTGACCGATATAATCGATATATTACCGATATAACATATATATAACTGCTATATATATAAATTATTCATTATATTAAATTTACCGATATCTTATCGTTTTAGTTTTATAGCATATTAATAGTTTGAAATTATATTATATTTGACTACAAATAGCAAATACATATCAATCAAATTATATGAAAAACAAGCAAACTCATTGAGTAAAGAACTAGCTTTAATCGTATATAAGTTGAGTTGCCAACTTTAATTAGACTCGTATTGTTACCAACTAAAATCCGAATTAATATAAACTTCGAAATTACTCCTTGATCATACCTAATCAAACCTTAAAAAATAATAAAATATGATTGTTACCTAAAAATTATATCCTTGCATAAGAACTTAAAAAATAATAAAAAATGATTGTTACCTAACAATTATATCCTTGCATAAGAATTAAAAAAAGGAATAATAGATTTTAATAATCTCAACTATTAGCCGTTGGCCGGCAACAGTGCCAACTTAAAAAAATGACCAGTGGTGGTCTCACCTTTTTACATATTGTAAACTAATGGACCTTTAATATCAAGAACATTAATTTCTTATTGTCCCCCTATCCTTTTTAGTTTAGTAAAGTACCATTGGTTTACAATATGTGAAAAGATGGGATCACCATTGGTTATTTTTGAAGTTGAGACCGTTGTCAATAAATAACTAATAGTTGGAATTATTAAAATAGATTGTTATCCTAAACAATAGGCATGGGTATCTAAATTTAGAACAAGGGTTTCTTGAAAAGAGATCCATTTTGTCATCTCATATGGGTCCATCATGTATTGCCAAGAGACATGTTAGCTTTCACATGCTATGTATCTTCAAACCTACATAAAGCTACAAACACTAGAAAAAAGAATAGTTTTCATTCACTAGAACCATAGTGTTTTTAAACTAAATTATAAACAGGTAAGAGTGATTTTTAAAAAAATTAACGGCAAATTTGGATTACTGACCCGGACCACTAGAGTATCATTGTGACACCAGTGGAATTATCCTGTCATATCCATCTTCACTAGGCATAATGTCTATATACCAATTCGGAAAGAAACTCAATAAATATGAAAAAAATCTCTTTATGAGAATCAAACCTAAAAGCTATTGAACTCAAAATCTTATTACACTCTTAAAATACCACTAGACCATAAAAGATATAGAAGTGATTAGTCTAGTGAAATACAAGATTGTTTTAATTTTTATATTATTATATATTTGATTTTGACTAAAAAGATTAAAGTATTGAGTATTTGACAAGAAAGAAAGAATTGCACTTGTCACACTCACTATTAATGCTTTGGAACAAAATTCTTTAGTGGATGTGTTTTATTACAAAAATACCCTTAACTCTGTTGGAAAAGTTTTCCAACTTATTTTCTTTTAGTTCAAATATTTTTTCAACTATGTTCAGTTAGCAGTTTCATGAAGGTGGATCTAGATTTTAGCATATGTTGTACTAATTTTTCTTTTGATGGAGTACGGGTGACTCAGTCCCGACCGCCCCTGTGTTGTTTTAGTTAATAATGTAGAACATTAGACACTACGTTAACGGTTGTGTATAGCGTTTTAATAAAAATAATATATAGAAAAAAATTTGTTGATTTCACTCTTTACACTTTTGTTGAAAAGTATAACAATATACACTTACCATATATGCATATATACACATTTAAACATCCATATTCTTTTTGAATCTAAAACATATAAAAAATCACATCTATTTATATAATCACACATTTAAACATCCATGTGTTTTTGAATCTAAAACATATAAAAATCACATATATTCTAATCTATTTATATAATCGAATAGTACATGTGCTGATTTTTTTTTAAATTTCAGTTGTCTCCAAAACAAACAAGATCATACAACAAAACATTTGCATTTTAATTTACATAATCTTATATAATTTTTGTAGTTTTTATAAAGTGATTTATCTTATATAATTATGTACATATACACATTTACATCCATGTTCTTAATACTAAAGCTCAATCATATTGAAAACCACATACATCCTAGTAGATATGTAAAACAAGATAAAACACTTGCATTTTAATTTATATAATCCTTTATCATTTTTGTGTTTTTGTTTATAAAGTGATAACTTATATGATCTATACTAATGTTTAATAACAAAATCACAACTGTAATTATTTAATTAACCACAGTTAAACTAACTAAACTGTAATATTTTTATTATTGATGCATATGTAACTTTAAATGTTACTATCTCATCACACTTCCAAACTCTCAAAAGTTGCTGCCTTCTTCAAGTATACACATACATTACAAGATCATAATTCCTTTTTGGAAAACAAGTCAAAACAAGCAAAACCTTAAGATAACATAAATGAACCAGAAGCACTTCAAGTCGACAAAGATTGTTTAGCTCCCATTCTTCTCTTTCTGAGCCGCTCGGCTATGATGAAGGCGAGCTCTAAAGACTGGGATGCATTGAGCCGAGGGTCACAATGGGTGTGGTAACGAGAGCCAAGGTCATCAAAGGTCACGGTTCTGGACCCACCAATGCATTCAGTCACGTTTTGTCCCGTCATTTCAAGATGGACTCCTCCCGGGTGACTTCCTTCTTGCTCGTGCACATCAAAGAACGCTCTCACTTCCGCCTGTTATAACAACTCGTTGTTAGATTTCACGTAAATGAAAATCTAAAGACAATGATTTTTCTTAGAGTTAAATGCTATTTTCATCCTTAAGGTTTGACCACTTTTGCGACTTTCGTCCCTGAGGTGCCATTTTCATCCCTGAGGGCCATTTTTCGAGAGACGAAAGTCGCAGTAAGTTACCAACCTCAAAGATGAAAATGGCAAAAAACCAAAGGTGAAGGACTGCAATGCACAAAAAAGTCGTTTTGGATGAAACAAGCAGATATGCCCAAACCTCAGGGTCGCTTTTGGCAATTTACTATTTTCTTAATTAACTAAAGAAAGTTGACACAAGTAATGAGGAAAGTAAGTTACCCTAATAGCATCAAACGGGCGAGTTTTGAGTCCAGATGGAGCCTTGATGGTGTTGCCATGCATAGGATCGCTAACCCATGTGACAATTTGACCCGCTCTTCTAACGGCTCTAATAAGATGTGGAAGTTTGACTCTCATGTTTTCGGCTCCCATTCTTGTGATGATTGTAATCCTCCCCGGCTTGTTTTGAGGGTTCAAAATATCAATGAGCTTGACCAACTCATTCGGGTCCATCTTGTCACTCACCTACAAGAACAATACATAAGTTTTAGTTGCATGTGTTTTTAGGGTGTAAGATACTAAATATGATGAATGAAGAAGTAAAATATACCTTAATTCCGAGTGGGTTAGCGATTCCTCTAAGGAACTCAACATGTGCGCCATCAAGTTGGCGAGTTCTCTCCCCCGCCCAAAGAAAATGAGCCGAGCAATCATAGTATAAGCTTGAAGTTGAATCCAATCTAGTAAGAGATTGTTCATAAGGCAAGTGTAAGCATTCATGTGACGTCCAAAAGTCAGTGGTGGTCATAATAGGGTGGTCCGTTGTAAGCCCAATAGCTGACATGAACCCGAGTGCCTCATCAACTCGGCTAGCTAGCTCTTGATACCTATGTCACCAAACCAAAAGTCCCCCCCATTAATATACTCAAATCTTGCAAAGACTCATATGCTTGAAATTACTTAACAAAACAACATACCTGTCACCGGCTTCACTATGCTCGGTGAAATCAAGATTCCACTGAGTAACCCTTTGCATAGCAGCATAACCACCAGTGGCAAAAGCCCTCAAAAGATTAAGAGTGGCTGCAGATTGACAGTATGCCCTAATCAATCTTTGCGGGTCAGGTGTTCTTGATTTCAAATCAAACGCATCACCATTTACGTTATCCCCTCTATAACTTGGTAATTTTACACCATTTTTCTCCTCGAAAGGATCTGATCTAGGCTTGGCAAATTGACCAGCCATTCTTCCTACCTGTTTTCATCAAATCAAATAATCCAAAATCAATTTAAATTCAAACAAGATCTTTAACCACTTCATGTAATCATCTATCATACCCATCAAAATCTATTAGCTTCAAGAAACCACAAACAACTTACTACCAAACATAAAGATTCTAACTTTACAATCCCTTTATGTTCTTTCTAATTCAATTATCATAAACCGAATGAATTACCAACAAAACTATAAGGGTAAATTCAAATTTAAACAAGATCTTTAACCATGGGCGAAGCTTTTAAGAGGCGGAAGTGGGCGGCCGACCCCCCGAACTTTTTGCTTAGTAGTGGAGAGTATGTAGTTTTCGTATAGAAATTTTTGGGTATATATGTTTTCGAACCCCGGTTTTATAGAAATTTTTAGGTCCGGTGACTTCCTCCCCCGATCGGAAATCTCAAGTTTCACCACCGTCTTTAACCACTTCATGTAATTATCAAACATAGCTTTAAAAACCACAATTCACTTACTACCATACATAAAGATTCTAACTTTACAATCCCTTTATGTTCTTTATGATTCAATTATCATAAAACCGAATGAATCGCCAAGAAAACCATAAAGGGTATGCTCAAATTCATTCAAATTTAAACAAGATCTTAAATCACTCCATGTCATAATCTAAAATACCCATAAAGATTCTAACTTTACAATCCCTTTATGTTCTTTATAATTCAAATTTCATCAAAGCAAACAAATTACCAAGAAAACTATAAAGGGTAAACTCAAAATCATTCAAATTGAGACCAAATCTTCAACCTCTGCATGTAACCACCTACTACAGCCATAAAGATTCAAACTTTATAACCCCTATATATTATTTATATCATTCAAACCACTTAACTCTATCATAACTATCATCAAATTAAATAAACTACCAAGAAAAATCACAAAAACATGAGTAATACCAAACAAAGATCTCACCTTAATAACAGGCATTTGACCACCAAACATCAACACAGCCCCCATCTGAAGAATCACCCTAAAAGTATCCCTAATATTATTCGCATTAAACTCCTTAAAACTCTCAGCACAATCACCACCCTGCAAAAGAAACGCATTCCCCATAGCCGCCTCAGCTAACCTTTCCTCCAAATGTCTTGCTTCTCCGGCAAACACAATCGGAGGAAACGAATCAAGGGTTTGGAGCACCGAATCAAGCTCAGCTTGATCCGGGTATTCCGGCAATTGAAGTGCCTTTTTGGTCTTCCAACTGTCAACACTCCATTTAGTTGCAGGGGCCACTTTTGGAGTGGCGGTTGCAGCGGTGGCCGGAGAAGGTGGTTTTGAAGGTTTTTCGATTTGGGGTTTTGATGGGTCGGGTGAATGGATGGCTAAGATTGGTTTGATTGATCTTGTGGTGGTGGGGGCGGCGGTGGTGGCCGGAAAAGATTTGAGGGGTGGTGGTGAAGATTGAAATTGGAAAGATTTGGCGGGGAGGAGGGAGTTGGTGGAGAGGGCCATTTTGGTAAATAAGTTGGGATCAAAATTGAATCTTTGTTGTAGCCTGAAGAAGTGGGGGGTTATATAAGGATGTTGAAGGTAGTGGCGGCGATGGTGGGTGGGTGGGTGGGTGGATGGAAATAGGGTTTGGTGAGAAAAAGGAAAAATAATTTAAAACAATTTTCTTTATATGGGTACTTTTCCAATTTGTCTATAAACTATAAGTTATACCCGCACTTCGCGACGGGTTAACGCCTTTTTAAAGTTCCGCATTAGGACTGGTTGTTTTTAAAATTTAAACATAGAAATAACGCACTTAACAACTATAGATTTGAAAAAACACAACAATATATGTCGTTGTAAAAGTGTATGCATAGAATACCTAAAAATAAATTCAAAGGAAGACGTGTATCATTTAATTTGACCCGACTGGTTTCCAGAATGAAAAAAAAAAGTCAAAATGTAGACCAACTGAAAGCGTACATAAAAATAAGCACGAAAACGTATTATATGTTTTGACATATTTTTGAATAAAATTTACAGCGAAACATAAACAACTTGAATTTATACCGACATGTACATTAAAATAAGCTCGTAAGAAAACATTTTTTTTCTAAGTTAAAGAATGGTATGGCGCATCGCGGTGGTGTCGAAACGTAAAATGGATCGAATTTATATCGTTTAATGAAAAGGCATTAAATTTGACCTGACTTGTTTCCGAACAAAATTTACGTCAAAACGTAAACCAACTAAAAACGTGCATAAAAATAAGCATGAAAATGTATTATATCTTACCCGACTCATTTCCGGGGAAAAAATAAAATTTACGTTAAAACGTAACTTGAATTTATACCGACACGCAAATAAAACTAAACACATAAACTCGATTACAAAGTCATCTGAAAGTTAAAGGATTGTAAGTGTCAATGTTGAAAGTTGAGAAAACACACAAAAATTTATGTCAAAACATAAATCAACTTTAATTTATACCGAACGTAATTAAAAATAAACACATAAAACTCGATTACAAAGTTTTTAAAAAAAGTTATAGAGTTATAAGTGTTTAATGTTAAAAGTTGAGGATTAAAAGTATAAAAAAACAAAACTATAAAAAAAAGTTACAAAAACTATGAACACAAAAAGACAAAAAAAGAATTACTCTTCACAAAACTTAAAATATTATATTGATAATATTTTTTTGGTAGGTATGCTGATGAGTATTTGGCATCGGTATATAGTATATAGGTATTGAATATTTTTGGTATCAATATTGGTATCCACTTTTTTCAATTTTAAGACTGGTATCAGTATTGTTTCTTTATGATACCGTACTGTACCGAATATTTTCAGTACCGGTATTAGTATCCATTTTTTTCATTTTCTGATATGGTATTTTCGGTACAGATACCATATCCGTCCCTACTTTAACGTATTCGTATCGACAATCACCAGTAGTTTGTAGACTAGCAATGACCCAGGTTCGAATCTCGTGGATAATATTTTTCTCTACTTAGGTGAAGACCCTTACAGTTTGAACTGCTTTTTTATTCCACAAATGGGTTGTAACCACTGGAGTCGCACCTTATACATCATTTCATGATTTATAACTTTTAGTCGTTATGAATAATTATTTAGGTGATACAGTGTTATATGTTTGTTTTTCTATTATATAAATTTGTGAATAGAATTTATTGGGTTTTCTCTTAAATTAGTATATATGCATTATTGTCTAGTAGAGATGGATATGATCGGGTGGTTTCGCTGGTGGCACGATATACTTCAGTGGTCTGTTTCTAATTCAAAACTGTTGTTAAAATAATTGTGAAATGAATAAGTAAGCGTATATTTAAAAATCTGTTTTTGTATTGTTTAGTAAGATATTAATAATCCTCGGACAAGAGAAATAGATACCTTGTATATGATTATTAAACAAAAGAGTGAAAGGCTATTAAACATAGGTAATGTTTGTTTTTAAACTATGTATATATTTGTTGATTATGGTGGTATATATATTTGTATAAAGAACTATCATGGGATTATTAAATATTTATGTTTTAATTATTGTACATTTATCACCAGCTTCTATGGCACAGGATCATGTTTTTTTAATACCGGTCAAGAGAAATAGATACCTTGTATATGATGATTATAAACTATAGAGTGAAAAAAACTATAAAACATACGTAATGTTTGTTTTTAAATTATATATTTGTTTATTATTGTGGTATATATTGGTATATAAGAGAACTATCATGGGATTATTAGATATATATGTTTTGATAATTGTGTTTGTATAAGGTATTAAATTTAAATATAAGTGTTTTAAAATATATTTTCTAACCTTTTGTTTTATGTAGTTTTGAAAGTTTAAGCTTCAATGTGGTAGGTTTATCTCAAAACCCCTTCAATGAGTAGGTAGACATACACATCTAAGTGGAAAAAAATATCGATTAAACAGATTAGAAAACTTAACATGCTGCCAAAGGAAATATACTATTTTTAAAACATAATATAACAAAGTAATCTATACATTATTAAATTAAATTAAAGTTATTATTAAAGATATAAATATGTAATAGTATATGTTATGTCATGATTAGGGGTGTAAATTTCTAACACGGCCTGAAAACCCGACACGAACCTAACACGAAATTCGCAGGTTTAGATTTATTCTAAACGGGTTTGGGTCAGTTTCAGGTTGAATCCGCGAACCCGTTTAGGTTAATGGGTCAGGTTCGGGTCAACCTAGTCAGGTTGGTGGGTTGACCCATTTTACACATTTATAGTATATTATATTTTTTTACAATATATTTTATGTCATAAATTAAATGGAGCGTGTATTTTATGCCATGATTATAACTTAAAAGGAGAAATTAACATAGATTTTATAATTTAAATATGATATTATTATATACATTTGTGTTTTTGAAGTAATTTTTAATTTTAATATATCAATTTCATGAAAAAAAATTCGGGTAAAACGGGTCATGTTCGGATCAACCCACGAAACTTCGGGTCGTGTTCGGGTTCATATGTATGATACGTTTTTTGGGTTCAGACCGGGTTCGGATTCGTGTAAAATTTTCAAGTTCGAGTCGGTTTGAATCCACCAACCCACAAACACGATCGGTTTAACACCCCTGGTCATTATACTTTTGGTGATCTAGATATCATCTCCAAGATAGAGTGGAGGGTTAGGTGGTGGAGGGATAATCTGGTAAATTACTAAAAGAAAAGACTGTATTATGTGGTGGATTAGATGGCAATGACAATAATGCTTGTCAAGTCAATTGCTCTTTTGGGTTTCTGTCAAGTGCCTTACCTACTTCCGCTTAGCTTCTATTTTCTTTATGTAATTGTGCATTTTTTGTATTTGTTGTAAGATTTAAAAAAACAAATATCTGGTTTTATTAAATCCACCAAACATAGGCGGCCTAATTCTTTTACATAACCTAAAGCAAATTGTATATTACAGTTTTCTTATATTAAATGGTTATAAAAACCACTATATCTTCATATGTGATGATTTCAATCCAATCATACTACAGTATTACCAGAGTGTTAGATTGAGTGTGGTGGTTATTAACCCATCCACGCTCAATTTCACGTCATCATCGACGTGACATCACTTTTGCAGGCAGTGAGGCATTTCCAAGGCGTGTAACCATGGTCGTGGGGCATGGAGGGCGCTAGTTTGGTAACACCTAAGGGTGGGGCGTGAAGGGGAGATGGGGTTTTGGCCGACGTGGCTCCAACCTGGGTGTCGTAAGCTGAGAGACGTTAATAGGCTACGCATAGACTTATGTATCTGGTTAGAGTTATTAGATTAAAATACGTAAATAAATTGTGCTTTTTTTATATCCCAAACAACTCATTCATACAATTACTTTAAAGTTATTATTTTTATAGACCAATAACCACTTAATCAAAAGAAAAAGACTTCTTAACAACATCTATTTGTCATGTCCTCTTTTTCTGAACTTTTCAACATCTGAAAATTAATTAAAAAATAATGCACTTCACAACAACTTGTTACCTACTTGGGAGTTGAGTTTACTCTTCTCTAATTAAAAATTATCGCATATGTCACGGTTAAATGTTTTTTAAAAGCCACTACAAGCAAAGTGTCATCGTAGAGTGACACATTCAAAAGGTCTAATAATTAAACAGTTTTGTAAATACGCTAAGTAAAAACTATTTAAAAGGTCATTAAAATGCTTGTTATTACTAACTTTAAGTTTAAGGGACAAGGAACAATATTCTTAATTAACTCTCAACATATTAATTCCTTAGAAACAAACACTTATGATATGAATTGTAGTAGATAAAAAACTTTGAATTTGCAGTGATGATCACATGATAGATCAGATATATGTACGTTATTATATTTTAATTTGTTGTAGTTGTTAAAAACATAAAATTTTATAAAATATACAATGGTAGAAAACTACAGCAATTAGAAATCCCAAGGGATTTTTACAAACTAATGGCAAAAACTCAATACCCGATAGTAATTACCCGATGGTATTGAGCCATGTATGTGATACGATTTTACAATCGGGTCATACAGAGGTATAATAGTCAATTTACACTCACCTAACATAATTATGTATTAAGAGACATCCATCTAATTGATCAAATGTTTGGCATTGCCACAAACATTATAGAAACGGTATCCGTAATTTATAAAACCTATAGACGAATGGGAGATCTTTCGTGTGCTATCATATATTGGATAAAGTCTTCAAATGTTTTTTTTGTCAACTTTCTTAAAGAGTTTTTTTATATTATTTTATGATAGGCTATTATAATTAATTAATATGCTTTTCTTAACGTTTTGCCCTAATCAAACCAAGATTATATACTGAAACCAAGAGGACCAAGACTAGTGGTGCACAAAGAACAAGAACGCGGACCCGAAAAAAAAACTGGAACTGGGTATTATAAAACCTGGGTTTTTTATACCTGATCCTACCCTAGAACCGGGTATTATAAAACCTGGGTTTTTTATACCTGATCCTACCCATAGGGCAGGGGTCGGGTATGCATTTCTGTTATAAAACCCGAACCCGGAACCGGATTTTTTATACTCGTTTTCAACCTGGGTTTCACGAGTACCCGGTTTCAACCTGAACCCGGAACCCGGTTTTTTCAATACCCGGTCCGGGTTTTCCAATACCCTGTTCGGGTGTTTTCATATTTTTGTGTTTTTTCGAGTTTTGGACCTTGGTAACGGCTATATAGCCATTAGAAAGTGTATTTTGACCATTTTTTTATTTACATTGCATCTCTAATTCTCTATACTTTATAAAATGGGTCTTTGATGTTTAGTTTAACCACAACTTATCAAAGGACATATAAATATCTATATATATGGATTCGTTGGGTTCTACAACGCGAACTACTTGATTGTGATCTATTTGGAAGTATTTCGACTATCTAAGAATGCCTTACGGTCCAAACACGGCTCGATGTGTTCGTTGCGGTAATTTCTTCGACCCGGACTCCTTAACGACTTTAAACAAACATTTTTGTTACACACTAAGTTAATTTTAACTAAAATACATGCAGCGGAAATACGAGTCTAAAAATTTATTTCTTTATAAGTATTCAAACATACTTGATAACCATTTAAAAATGACTCGTTTAAAAGAGTTACATCATTTACCCTTAATTGATATATCAAACATAACATGCGAATACAAACTAAGTGACTACCCTTCCATATAATCCATGTTCTTTAACTCGATCTTCGCCTGATTGTCCTTTGTGGCAGTTAGTAATGATCCGTGTAAGTTGCGGTCACCATAAACAACCGACACATTAGTAAATTGTGACATCGTACTTATATTATGAGCATATAGCTAAAGGATTATATTGTATTTTAACAACGCAAGATGTTTCGTTTGATCATCCTTCCAAACTAATCCACTACTTCCAAGCATCAACTCACTTGAACCCAACATTATCGTAACTGCACTTTTCCTTTCATTCTCAACAACAACATGATTAGCAACGTGTACCCTTAAATATTGAAAACCCACGACTTCACATAAACATATTCCATTAGTCTACATTCACTAGATCACATCAGATGCATACACGTTCATATATTCGAGCACATGCTTACATTTCACATACACATGTATACACCTATAAGTTTGTACTACATACACTCCTATGAATTCTTACTTATAATCACACAGACAATCTCATTCATTTAATTTCTTTCAAGAACCATAAATTATTAGGCACGCCCCTTTTTTTCTTTTTCCATTCACAAACATGCTTAAATACTAGATTCTGTCCATTCACACGTGAATTATATTCAAGTACTAACATACATGTAATCCTTAGCCGTGTACATAATGAAATCAATAATACACACAGTAACTTACATGCCACATCTTCGTACGAGCCTCCATACTTTTTTTTGTCCTTACCATCTCAACATTAATCCTCATACCCCCAACATCCAAATTCCACAATTCGATTCATTACACTCGTATTCGTGACCCGTTTACTTATTTCTCATGGTTTCGAGCATAATCAATTACATATTATCAATTTTCATTCTACTTATCTTGAGACTACATACCCATCCTTATGTAATTTCAAATAGACACGAGTACATAACTTTAGCTAAATAATAATAAGTGAACTTAGAAATCACTACTAATACATAATAAATTTGCTTATACTTGTACCGGGTCGAATCGACCCATTCCTACTCTCTTTAAAGACATAGAAACTAAATATATAATGTATCGGGTTTAAAAGACAAACATACTAATAATTTATATGCATTCTTAAAATAGAAGTAAGTTTAACTTACCTTTGCCCGTAGGATAGTCTTCACCATTTCCATTTTTTTTGCCATATTTTCTTCCAAGCTTTCCCACACCTAGCTTGGCAACTAGTTCATTCTTTCAATCATTAGAATACACCTTGTGGTTGTACACGACATTAAAATAGATTGATAATTTTTCACATACTATCTCATGTATTCATTTACAATAATACTACTCTACTAGATTATTGACTTATAGTCAACCCGTTTGACATATTTAAGTGAACACTTGCATGGTCCATTTTATGCATATAAACACTTTGAACACACCTTAACAATTATAGCTATTCATCCAAAAAAACATTTAGTGTTTAGCAATGGGTAACTAGAAAATCACTCATGTTAAGTTCATAAAACACATTCTTTTTATCGCCGCGTTTTTGTGCAGCAACTGTTCTCGACCCATTTTCACCCTTGTACAATCCGATTTAGCTCGACATGTTCAAATATAAAACGTGGTACATTCTGATAGCTTTCCAACCATATATCTTACGCCTTAAACCGAGCTACGGTTGATTTTATATGATTTTTTTTAAAAAACAGATCAGCAGCATAATTTATTTCAATCAGGATAGCCTTTTATATTCAAAGACAAATCGTAGACAATTCAAAGAGCTTTCCAAGCATATAAAATACACTATCACACGATTTTTCTATGATTTATATGATTTTTATAAATCAGGAAAGCTTATAAAAATGACACAATTCAGCTTGTTGTCAAAACTAAATAGTCAACTTAACTTGCGGTTTTGACACGCCAAACATCATAACTAGCTTCTCGTGTTCAAATATGAAATGTAGTACATTCTACTAGCATTCCAACCATCTATCATACACCCTAAACGTAGATGTTACAGTCTCGTTACAGCCATTACAAAAACAGGTTCGTAAGAATAATTACTTCCAATAGCTTTGTAAATCTTTTAAATTAGGGACCAAACTCAACTTTAAAGTGTCTAACTATGTTTATAGGCTAAACTAAGCATCCTAACTCAATTTGAGATATCGTGGCGTACCCATTCAAGTCTTTATTTCTCATTTGATCACGTATTCAACAATAGTCTTAGTCTAGGTTTTTCATCAAACACTTGGTGTGCGTACTACTGCACAATGTACAACTAATTCATGCATAATCTTCCAAGTTCATACTTTCAATCATCAACACAAGAAGACATCAAACTAACTTCATACCATATTCAACCTAACTTGAAAGAGTTCATCATATTCAACATAATCAATCGAATTTGCACATGATTTGGACATGGGTGATCCACCCATGTTACTACCTTCACCATCAAGGGTGGGTTTCAACTTCAATCATCAAATTACTTCAAATTATTCATAATCCAAGTCCTATTTGATGATTCTAACACATATTCATACTCAATTTCATACAACTCATAGATTGATCATAAACCCACTTCATCAAAATCTCCAAATCGAAAAATTACAACTTACCACTTGTTTATTAAAGCTAGATGGTGAGAAATCTTCATTCATGCAATGTTTCCATTCGATTGTACCTTGATTTGGGGTTGAATTGCATCTTCATTCAAGAAAGGGTTTTTCTTCTTTCTTGTTCTCCATGTACGACACATACACACACACTACACACACTTAGGCTAATTTTTCAAACTTCAACCCCTTTTACCAAGTTTAGTCCCTCTAGTTTGCCACACTATCACAATTACCATCAAACTCATTCCCTACTTGTTTTACTAAGTATTTTAACTAAGTTAAATAGCCTAGTTATTTTATTTCATGTTATATCATGTGGAAATATATGGCGAATATAAACATTCGAGTTTTGGGGCGTTACAATTTCCGCAAGTGTTATCCTGAGACGAACAATAAACGAAGACGATCAAGTTATTCGAAGCTATCTATGTTCATCATCTTTTTCGACCCGGTTCTATGATTGTTCAGGTGTCATGTATTTCTATGTTTTATGAAATAAAAAGGTTTTGTATTTTATATTTCTATGTTTTATGCAAAAGAATTAATACCCGAACCCGATCCATACCCGAGGCGTATCTGAACCCTACCCGATGCATACCCGAACCCAGAAATGGGGTATTGTAATACCCGGGTATTATAAAACCCGACCCGGACCCTATCCGAACCCGGGTATATAGGGTATACATTTTTTGTATAAAACTCGAACTCGACCCGGGTATTCTCAATACCGTTTTGTAGAACCCGGTTGTACCCGAAATTGGATATTTAAAAAAAAACCCGATTTGTGCACCACTAACCAAGACTACTTTAGTCTTTAGGCCTAAACATTTAGACTTTTTAGGAAAAGATGTTTTGGGCTCGATCTGATGGAGACTAGACTCTGTGCTTATATAGTTTATTAATTCAGGCCCAAGATTTTTGACCCGGCCCATTTTGGGGAATAAACAGATTGGCTCAAGAACAATAACACGGTAGAGTGGTTCATCTTTCCAAACTTTTATTTTTTTTTTAACGGCAAGTTTCATGAAGAGAAAAACGCTACTAGCAACTAGCAAGTCGTTTTTTTAATGGCAAATTTCATTAAGAGAAAAACGCGGCTAGCAAGTCGTCAAAGCACCGAAAATACAACAAGCAAACAATTACAAAACAAAATTACATCAATCCTTCCATCCAGTATCTTTGTATGGGGATCAGTTTCTAAGCCAAAGATTCCCCAACGCCTTAATGTTCTCCTTGATCTTGTTGATATTTGCCGTCTTGTTTTGAAAAATGAGCTCGTTTCTAGCTTACCAAATACACCAAGCCGCCATGAAAATAACCGCTTGAACCCCTTGTTTTTATTCGCCTTGACTTAACAATGCGTCTTCACCAAGTCTTTAACTGAAAACACAAAGAAGTTTTCTTGCACAATTCACTAACATATTGCCAAATAACCGAATCTACAAGGCAAGAAGTTAGCAAATGATCGCTGTCTTCGTACGCCTCTCCACATAAGCAACATATGATGTTTGGGATGTTTACATTTCTTCTTCTTGGCGTCATTTGGGTCGGGAGTAAAGTATGTTATTTTGTTAAGCAACTTACACAATTTATTTTTTTCTTCCACTTTTTGACTGTCAATCACGGATTCTTATTGTTTTTTTTTTGAATAATGGATTTTAATAATCTCAACTATTAGCCGTTGGCCGACAACTGTCTCAACTTAAAAATAATCAGCGGTGGTCCCACCTTTCCATATTTTGTAAACCAATGGATCTTTGCTATAATAGAAAAGGAAAAGGGGATAAAAAGAAATTAACGTTCTGTCAGTAAAAATCTATTGATTTACAATATGTGAAAATATGGGATCACCACTGGTTATTTTTAAAGTTAAAATCGTTGACAACCAATGACTAATAGTTGAGATTATTATAATCCATCATTCCTATTTTTCTTCTTCTCAAGTTTCATTTAAAACACAATTTAGTTGTTCTTTAATAATTTAAAAATAAGTAATATTTAAACATAATTAAATACACAGTTTTATTTAATTTTTTATTCTAAAACATATTTTGATTAAAATATCTAAAATAAAGCATTTTTCTAGATTTCTACAATTCAATGCATGTAGGTTCCAGTTGTTCATTCAAATTATATGTGCCATGCATTTATTTATTCACGATAAATCTATGCAAAATGCAATGTTATGTGGTGGCCATTCAACTCATTTCATTACTCAAGAACAGGCTGTATATACGCCAACATCTTACCATTGTGATTGCATTTTCCAATAAGTCAACGTTTACTCTAATCTCTAACAATAAAAGGTCAACTGTGAACCAAAAGGAACAAGTCGATTACTACAAACGAACCTTCCTGCTCATGCATGCTTTATCTTATTCAATCTATTTATACATCAAAACGATTAAGTCGAAAATCGGATTAAATCGCACCCCATTTTAAAACCGAACTGAATTACATATCTGGTTTTTGGTTTCAGAAATATGAATTAAATAAGTTGAAAAAATTGAATATCGGTTAATGGCTATTTATTGCAATCCAATATCTTCTGGAAGCAAAACATTGAAAATATTTAAGTACGAATTTTGTTTTTATTATTTGTTAGTTCATTGAATGATATTGATAAAAACTTTGCAATGTATAGGAAAACATTATTTTTATACCTTAATTTCATTAGTAAGTTAATAAACAAGAGATTGTAGAAATTGTTTTTAATATTTGTTAGCTCATTGAATAATAGTGATAAAAACTTTGCAATGTATAGGGAAAACATTATTTTTATACCTTAATTTCATTAGTAAGTTAATAAACAAGAGATTGTAGAAATTGTTTTTAATATTTGTTAGCTCATTGAATAATATTGATAAAAATTTTGCAATGTATAGGGAAAACATTATTTGTATACCTTAATTTCATTAGTTAAGTTAATAAACAAGAGATTGTAGAAATTGTTTTTAATATTTGTTAGTTCATTGAATAATACTGATACAAATTTTGCAATGTATAGGAAAACATTATTTTTATACCTTAATCTCAATAGTTAAGTTTTTTAGAAAACTATTGCTGATTAAAAGACAGAATACGAAACAAGTATGAACTGCAGAAACAGAATTAAACAGTTAACGTGAACCGGGCTTGTGTTTGATACAATTCCCTTAAACAGATTCGCCGTCTGTTCCCAGGGTACGCCGGTTCGAAACAATAACCGAGTACTGCCGGACTTGAAACACTTGCCTGAAAGTAAACAGGAAGAGGCTGTAACAGAGATTGAGAGAGAAGAGAAGAGATGGTTGTGGTGTGTCGAAACTGGTTGTCTGCGTTGGGTTTTATAGCCACAGATCATAACTGATTCTGGCCTCATCTCGAGTGAAGAGTGCAAAAACAAGACACGCGGGCCCCGGGTTTTTGGAACTGCATTCGTGTCCGCAGGACGCACATGAGTTCGACTAAATTCCGGTTCCAATTTTGCACCCTCCCTGCGCGCACGCGCGTAGAACTTTTGGTAAAACATATTCAAAGTTATGTTAACTAGGTAAATGCTTTACCTTATAAATAACAATTTCTTTTGTTCCCACACCTATATGGGACAAGGTGGTTTTACCAATTTGAGACTTCATTCACACACCCAAATTTCCAACAAAGTTAATACACAAAAGATTGTAGAAAGAAAGATGCAACAAAGAGAAAAAAAGTTTAGTTACTTTACATAAAGTATCATTTATTAACACAACTCTTCATAAAAATTTATGCTTCCACAATTTATTTTTTTACATGACATTTTTCTCACATGTTATACCAAAGTGGAACATTTGGAAGTAGATGGGTCATACAAAGCCGGAACCAAATACTTCCTTCCATTTGTACCATATGCATTAAAACTTGCACCCGTTGTCGGGTCCACCAACAAGTTCCCCGGGTAACCCGGATACGCCCCTTTCCCATACACACCAGGACAAGCGGATGCAGCCTCCAATGGTGCACGCGCATCCCCCTGATAATACCCGTCTCCAAACGGGTTTGTAGCTGTACCAGCTAATAAACTGGCCAAGTTAATCACCATCCCGTCCAGACCCACATCGTTGTTAGGTGCGACCAATGGCGCACCCTGGGATCCGTAAACAGGCTGGTGAAATGGCCAGGCGCATTGACCCGGACACTGAGTGTCCGAGTTGCCAACCCAAATATAAGCAAATTTATTATGGGTATTTTTGGAATTTGACAACGTGGATCTGTGGGTCCCGCATCGGTTGGTACAAAAACCAGTAACTGCCACGTCAGCCGCCGTTAAAACAACGTTAACGGTGTCTGGCGAATCAACCCTTGCGCTTAAAGCGAGTTTAACGAGATTATTATCCGTTAACGACTTCCCGAGAGAGTATTTCGGGTCGGATACTTGTTTACCAAGTTGGATGGATTTCGAGTCGGGTCGGTTTAATTTGGTGTGGTAATTCTCGGTGGTTTTCCACCATGTAGCGACGGAGGGTTTTTGTGACGGTTGAGATGTGGAGGATATGGAGGTGATGAAATCGGAGATGATGGCTTTTTGTGACGGTTTAAAGTTGCCGTACCAAATGAGGTTGACGGAGATATTACCGGTGAGAAGACGGCCGTTATGGTATTTTAACAGATTAGTGGGATCACGAAGTAACTCCGTTAGGTGTCTAGTGGCAATTGAAACATTGAATATGGAGATTAAGAAGAGAAAATGTAGTAGGAAGGTAGCAAGAGACATTTTTGTTGAAAAAATATTGAATGGTATTTGATGGTTGAAGTGTTTGGAATATGTGGTATTTATAGTTTTGAAAATGGGGTTTTTATTTTACTAATAACTTATTTATTTAATGAAGAACTACAAAATGAATTAACGTTATGATTAATAAAAACAATAAAACACGTTATAGAAAAATAAAAGCATTGTAACTATCAAACAATACGCCAAATTTACTTTGGGAATTAAAACCACTGTCACGTATTAAACTTGTCTTACATCGGTTGCAGAGGCGCAACACTTAAGGGGCTGGCAAGGGCGACCGACCTCCGAACTTTTCGCTCCGTAGTATTATACATGTAGTTTTCGTATAGAAATTTTTGGGTATATCCGTTTTCGACCCCTCGATTCTATAGAAATTTTTGGTTATATACATTTTCGACCCCCCGTCAAAAGTGTCAAGCTTCGCCACTGATCGGTTGTATAGGTAACAAATGTAAGGTTTATAGATCAATGGATAAGTTCAGTTTGGGCTTTGATAGTGGCATCAGATCAGGGCTCGGAGTGGTGACTTGGTGAGGACGAGCCATGGCCAATAAGGATGTTGGTTCTTAAGGAGGATCGAATGTTACGAACCAAAAACATTGCAACTTTGTAAGGTATGAGACTTGTCTCACAACGGTTGTATGAGCAAGAAATGTGAGATTTACATACCAAATGAACTTCATGACCCACCAGACTAATAACTCGTGGAGCCATATGTCACAATTTTGGAAAGAAGGTATTCTTTTTCTCACTAATATTATTTCATTTATTTGTATTCTGTTTCTCGGTTTTAAAAGGTTAATCATATATTATCTCTAAATGTTATTTTATAATTATCAAATCTGCATTTAACTATTTACTATTTTTCTTTAAACACATGTAACTAGCTAGTAGAAAAATGTTAAACCGTGACAACCACTATTTTTTATATAACAACATTATGAATATGAATTATAATAAAAACATCAATTTAAGTATAAATGTTTAAAAGAGTTTCAGTACAAAACTGATTTTATACTTTACGTCTATGCATCATTTAGGCTATGTTTGAGATTCTATTTAAATTCTCTTTATTAAGTTTTTTAAAAGTCATTTATAAAAGAAAAAAGCAATTTTAAAAAGTTAATAAGAAAGTTGTAAATGGATTTTTAAACATGTCCTTATTTACAATACATTTATGTTTTAGTTTAGTCTAAAGTGTTTGGAAACACGAGAGACGTTGGAAGTATTAAACAAGTTTTGGGTGGGTCGGGTCGGGTCGGGTGTAGGTTAAAATGGTGGGGGTAGTAGTGGTGTACAACAGGACTCGTGAACACAGGATTGGTAGGAGCGTAGGCCAGCTGGATGAAGCTATCACGTGACAACTGTACCATAACCACATTCTGTGCTCCTTCAACATAACTGTTGCATCTAGTTTTGTCACGAGTTTAATAATTATTTTTGCTTCATATATCACAACAATTCAAAAATGCCATTCACCAAATAGAAACTATGTCTTTTCATTCAAAATACTGTTTATTATAAATTATAAAGTTATAATATACTATTAGATTATGGTTCTTTATGTATACTAGTGGAATTCTCGCGTGATATGATATAGGAATTTGGCTTTGATTAGTATTGGTTCAGTTCTTGTATACTAGTTGATGTTAATATCAGTGACTCAGTATGTTAACACTGGTTCATGTTTAGGGCGGACCTAGGTAGAAGGGTGGGTGCAGGGCCGGCTCCATAGGCTTGGTAACCTAGGAACGGGCCTAGGGCCACCAAAAAATAAAGTCTTCAAGTTTTAGAAAGTTTTTATATGTAGTATATGTATGAGGCCTAAATAAATATATTTATTTCAAAACTAAATTGTTTTTCATTAAAGTAGCCCAAAATAAATATTGTTTACCAAAAAGAACCAAGTTTCAAAACCATGGTTGTAAAAATCCCGGCTAGACACCGATTAATCTCTGATTAATCACTGATTAAATCTCGATTAATTTCTGATTAATTACAATTAATCCCGATTATATCCGATTAATCCCCAGTTAATCCTGATTAATCTGTAGTCCCCACCCCAACGGCCGACTAGTGAATAGCGATTTCTTCAACCATGTTCAAAACTCATTTCGTCTTGATTTCCAACTATTACAACACAACAACCATCAAGCTAGTCATCAATATATAGCGGCCTGAAGCCCCTAAATCCACCCGCAATCATCGATCCCACTTCCCATCACAACCTACTTTTAATTTCTAGGCTATCTGCTATCACTAGACGAAAAAAGTAAGCGTAATCACCTATGAAGTCGGGATTGGAGGAAAGTTTATCGGCGAAGTTAGGGCCCCCACTTCATAGTTCGCTTAGGGTCTCCAAAAAACATAGAAACGGCCCTGGGTGGGTGGGGCGGACGTACCCCTTAAAAATTTAGTGTATTATATAGAGCAAAATCACAATCGCACCCCTTGAAAATTTGGTTAAACTCTTCGGTGTACCATTGAAATATTTTTTGGGTCCGCCGCTATTTGTGTTGGTAAATGGTTAAAAGTTTCACTTCTTGGTCAAATTTGGGTCACTTGGCAATTGGTGACATGTTTACATGCCACTAACATTGCTATGTTATCTACCTCCAAGTTTGTCAATTTAAGTCAAATTTGGTGACATTTGGTTATGTTGGCATTGGCGACAGGTGGCAATTTTGCACCACTAAATTTGGTCACTTTTGACATGTATATATGCATACCATCCAACAAAAGTAAGAGGTAAATGATGCAATTTTTGTCAAATTAGAACCACCAATAAAAGTGGCATGTCTATAGTATTTCCTTGTTAAAACAACCCAACTAGTGGTATAAGTATTTTTGGTAACATGAGCCTCAAATATGAAGTTAACAAAAATGATAAATTGTTGGCTACTAATTAGTCAACACATTTTTTTGAAGCTTGCACCGAATATTCCCTTTTTCCTCATAAAGTTATAATTAGGTGATGAAAATTGTCTTATTATATAAAAGTATTGGGCCCACTGGTTGAGGTGTGGTATACACAGAGTAAATCTTAAAAAGGTTAGAGGGTGCGGACTTACTTAGCCGAGTTTAAATGGTCATGCACAGTAATGTTATGATCCCAAGATATATGGATGTATTTTTTAAAAGAAATAGTTTTGCTATTCAAAAAGGGGTAGCGGCCTTGTTTCCCGTTACCATCTATCTTGATGTAAGTTTAAGAATTGAACTAACACAAATGTTCATAATGTTAAGAAAAAAAATAGATTTATCAGTAGAAATATATGTTAAAATAGCAGTGAATACTAATTCAAATGCTAAACCTAAATTTTATGTTTTCTTAGTACATGATTGTGTAAATGGTAATTTGGTATATTGTGCAGGTAACAAATGGGGTATAGGCGTATAGCGGAGTTCAAAAAGTCCGGCTCGGTACCCGATTCGTGCATGTATATGCCTTGTTACACACTTAAACCAATAAACATTGTTTTTTTGTTTTAAGCCCATTAAACAATAAAATCCATTTTAAATTAAGCTCCTTACTCTTTTACTCATCAACACCTTTTTGTTTTAAGCCCATTAAACAATAAAACCCATTTTAAATTAACCTCATTACACTTTTACTCATCAGCACCCATTAATAAAGTTTAAACCGATTTAAAATTGGCCCAATAAAGACCTGCTATTTTTACTTGCTTCCGGCTCAAAAATTTTTGAGGATTGTCAACGACAGCTCTTCGGTTACATGATTTTAAGCGTATCTAAGTTACATGTTTGGTTTAACTTACCAACCTGAAGGTCTTTGATGACATTTCTTTGATAGAGCATCTTTTAGTCAATAAATAAATGAATGCCTGAAGGTTCCATTGTGATTTAAGCCAGTAACCCCGCTCATGGTTCCATTTGACTAATATAAGAGTTGACCAAATAACTTTGACTTATTGGAAAAGAATAAATAGAACAACAATGTAGGGTTCGAGTTAAACATATCCAGCTATATTCTTGCATTTTTTTTAGGGTCGGATCGTCACCCATAGACTTAAGCGGCCGGTTGATTCATGTTATACCGTCTTTACTTAAACCAATCGTATTTGTTGGCCGCTGCCACAGCCAGACCGAAGCAGTCATAGCTTGTAAGTGTGTTTCTTATACGAAGATACAAAGTGTATACATACTTTTACCAAACACACTATTTCATAACTAAATCAAACAAATGATTAGTATTTTTTACGGTTGAAAACTTATAAACCATTGTTAATGTGTTTGGTTAAATGATAACCAAATTAGACTACAAATTGTTATGGATTTTTTATATCCAAAAAAATAAACTAATTATGACGTCATTTGTTCTTGAATCCACTCTGACCGCTTAAACCAGTGGATTGGTGAGACATCCGTTCGATGTCCGGTTCTGAAAACATTGATTTTTACACTCACATATTCTCTTAAAATGTCTTTTCATTTGTCTCATAAAGAATGATACACGTTAGTTTTATACTCACTTGTACTCTAAAATGTAACTCTATTTACCAGCTATATATAGATGCATAATACATGACCCATGTTTGATTATTTACTATTTCTCCACATCTAACTTATAGTTTCTTTTCTATACTGCTACTAAACTATAAAATGACACCTTAAAGTTGCATATAATTTGTTCTTGAGTTAACTGTCATTTTCATCCCTGTAGTTTGTCCAATTATCCAATTCAGACCAATTTTCAAATTTGTACCATTTTCGTCCCTGACATTCTTGAAACATGCTAGTTTCGTCCAAAAAAAACATAAGTTAACTGTCATTTACGTCCTTGTGGTTTGTCCAATTATTCAATTCAACCATAGCTTTTTGGACGAAACTGGCATGTTTGAAGAATGTCAAGGACAAAAATGGTACAAATTTAAAAGTTGGTCTGAACTGACATAATTGGATAAACTACAGGGAGGAAAATGACAGTTAACTCTTTGTTCTGGGTTGACAAAATAATTAAGATAAAACCATGACTAGTTATATAAAAAGTAATCATTTGAAGAGATTGTAAGGACATTCTTATAAACCTACCATTAAAACATAACATATGACAAAAAGACACATTTTAAAATGAACCAAGAATCATTGTGGAACTTTCTTTAGTTGATGAATCAATTTCTCCAAATCAATCACAGAAGAACCATCAGGAACACTACTTGCAGCAATAGCCTTGTTTTTCCAATTCATAGCATTCTTCCTCATCACCATCCCCTTTTCTCCGGTCATCAACTCGACCACGAGCCTCTCGACTTCATCCCTTTTTACATCGCTATCGATCTCCATCGCAACTCCCCATTTCGTGCAACTCAACCAACTATTCGGGAACTGGTCCGAGAAAAACGGCCAACAAATCATCGGCACCCCATTTGAAATACTTTCAACGGTTGAGTTCCATCCACTATGAGTCAAAAACCCGCCTACTGACGGATGGTTTATAACTTGTTCTTGAGGGCACCATCCGCCCAACATCCCTCTACCACTTGTCTCTTGAAAAAACTCTAGTGGAAGCGCGTCAGACTCACCATCCACGAGTCCCGCACGCATTATCCACAAAAACGGATGTTTACTATTAGCGAGGCCCCAACAAAACTCGACTAGTTGCTCATGTGTCATGACGGTAATGCTACCAAAATTCACATACACAACCGAGGATGCTGGTTTTGTGTCTAGCCATTTTATGCATTCGGGTTCATCTATCCAGAGGTTTGACCCGATGGATGCTAGTGATTTATCGGCTATCTTGTTTTCGAGTAGATGCAATGGACCGACTCCATAACATGGTGGAAATATCGAAGCTAGCGAGTCCAAAACTTCGTGTTCTAGATCGTCAAACGTGTTGAAGATAATGCCCGAAGCTGTTTTGGCTTTTTTGATTTGTGCATTTGTGAATTCAACCATGAATTCATCACCAGGATTGATGTATCTAATGAAAGGTGGGATGTATTTTAGAGGTATACCTTCCATGCCATGTATAGAATCTACTATTGTGTCCAAATATCCATTTACTAAATAACTTGGATCTGTAAATAAATAAACAAAATACAACATAAACATGAGAGTTGTTTCAACAGCTTGCTGATTCTTTATACATAGACTAGTCTTAAGATACCCGCGTTGCAGGCCAGTGGACATAAAAGCGTGCTACCAATATTGCGGAGATGGGGACGTAAAACCATGCTAAGTACAGTAGCATCGAACGAAGACCAAAACCGGGAAAAGCGTAAAAAACACACGAATTTCTAACACAAAGTGGCTTACGTGACGTAAAATGTAGACGGAGTCGAATTTTAATTATAAAAGTGGAGAGGGTAAAAAAACTTAAAAGACCAAATGTGATCACCAAATACGAATAAAAAAAACCCAAGGGACCAAATATGACTATCCAAACACTATGCTGAATAGCAACGAACGACGAACAAATCCGAGAAAAACGTAAAACAAAAACTAATAAAAAATCTAAAATTATTTAACCTTTGTGACACAAACTATAAAAGCTAAAGTTTTGTTAGAAAATGAAAAATCATAATGCCAAAAAAATAAAAGAAAAAATCGCAATCACAAAAGAAAAAAAAACTTTCCTCCGTATGTTATTAAAATTAAAATTGTGATAAAAATAATAATAAGGATAACAAAGTATTTTTTATTTATAATATTATATTAAACTTAAAATTGAGAGATTTACAAATAATAATAGTAAAAATAAGGATAAGTATAACAAAATATTTTTAAATAAAAATAAAAGTATAATTAAGAAGTGGAAGGCGAAATTGACACAAATAAAAGTATAATTAGGAAGTGGAAGGAGAAATTGTCACGTGACATTAATTGTAGTCTTTTATTAATATTTAGATGATATAAAGTGGTTTGCCGTTAAAAAAACGAGTTAATTGTCATTTCCGTCCATGTGATTTGTCCAGTTAGTCAGTTCAGACCAAATTTCAAATTTGTACCATTTCCGTCCCTGATGTTCTTGAAACATGCCAATATCGTCCCAAAAACTACGGTTGAATCGAATAATTGGACAAACCACATGGACGGAAATGACAGTTAACTCATGTTTTTTGGACGGAACTAGAATGTTTCAAGAATGTTAGGGACGAAATTGGCAATTAACTCGTCATTTTCATCCCTGTGGTTTGTCCAGTTATGCCAGTTCAGACTAAATTTCAAATTTGTATCATTTTTCGTCCATGGGGAATTCGAAACATGCCAATTTCGTCCCAAAAAGCTACGGTTGAATCGAATAATTGGACAAACCATATGGACGAAAATGACAGTTAACTCATATTTTTTAGACGGAACTAACATGTTTAAAAAATGTCAGGGACATAAATATTACAAATTTAAAGTTTTGCCTGAACTGACATGATTTGACGAAATTTCTATGTTTTTTTATAAAATCAACCAAAATAGTCATAAATCAACATTTTCTACAATTGACTTTGTCGCATTATTAATAAATAATTGAGTTTTGAAAATTTGATTTATGAGGTAAGCAAGACCATTTGATTTCACTTACATTATTATTTTGTTTCTTATAACTTTTATAAACATCAATGTCTAGTGACCATGACAATACGTTTTTTTAAAATAACCAAAATCCATACACATCCACATATCCACTTTCCACGTATATTTCCCAAATTCTTTACAATTTTTTTATAGATTTATTCAATTATTTGCACATAGTCTAATTAGAATTTGCTTGCTCTTAAAGTTCAATTAAAATTTTCAAAGTATTTATATAAAAACAATATACCGGCTATCAACCACAAATAATAATAATAACATAAAGTTGTTTGTTAAACTCTTAATGCTTCAGACCTCTTACTGGTTCAATACTTAATTGTTCAGACTATTTATTTCGCGAGAAGATGTCTGAAAGGTTCAGGCATTTGCCTCTGAATGATTAAGCATTATACTGAGTCTGAATGGTTAAGACCTGCAATTTGAATTGGTTATAAGACATTTGCCTCCGAAAGGTTAAACATTATACTGACTCTTAATGATTCAGACCTTTTATTGGTTTAACACTAACCATTCAAAAATTACCCAACAACTCCTAATAATATAAAATAAAACATCAAAAAGAACAAAGTTAAACTTACCTTTGAGTGGCATCAAACCCTTCTCAAGAAGAGTAGGAAATTGTTCACTACATAAAAGAGCACCAGCACCACCAGTTGAAAATATAAACTCTGGAATACCAAGTTCTTTAGCAGCATCAAGTGTGAAACCCATGAGTAAATCAGACACTATACAAGTCACCGGCGAAAAAGCGACACTCAACTTAGCAATAAGGCTTTTAAAGGGCTGCAAACAATTCTCTTGTGTGGATCTACATATATCATACACATTCTGGGTCACTTCAGTGTTCTCGGGTGGTGGAAGACCGTCGGGAATGGCTTCAAACCGGAACGTAGAGACGCTGCTGAGGGCGTCTAAGCCTTGCGATTTGACTAGACGACGGTGGGTGAATTCGGTGTTGACAAAGGTGATGAGGAAGCCTTTTGAATGGAGGATTTTGGCTAGTTTTATCATCGGGTTGAGATGTCCTTGAGCCGGAGCGGGTATGAACAAAGCGTGTGGCTTGTGGTCTTGGTTCGAAGCCATTGAGCTATACACGTGCGCGCACGCACAAACACACACTTGTTTGTTTGTTTTTGGCTGCTATTGTCTACTTGTAGTTTGTGGGGGATGATATATAGGATGCAAATGGACAAATATGACCACATAATACTTTTAAAAGTGGATATAAAAATGATTAGGTGGTGAAAGATAATGAAAGTTTGAAAAACACATTTAAAAAAAAATCTTAAACTTCGCAACATCGAAAGTTATGTTAACATTTGTAGAATTATGTTAAGTGCTAATTATAATTAGTTAATGATTGTCACTTTTGTTTAAGTCTCTAACATAACAATTGAAGTTCAAAAATCACCACAAAAGTTAAACTTCACAAAAAAAAAGTTGTATACTTATTAAGTGTTAATTGCAACTAGAGATGGGCATAATCGGGTTTTATTATTACCCGGAACCGGTTCCAACCCGGAAACGGTTCTGCTTTGATGTCATTGGAACCGGGTATGGTGTGGAACCGGGTCCGGTTCCTACCCGGGTTCACACCCAAGAATATGGAACCGTGTAGAACCGGGTACGGGTATTATGGAACCGGGTATGGTGTGGAACCGGGTATGGTGCGGAACCGGTTCCTGATAGTGTTCAGAACTGGTTCCTGACACTTTTACTGTTCAGAACCGGTTCTGAACAGTAAAAACCTGACTTTTACTGTTCAGAACCGGTTCCTGATAAAATGTTACGGTGGAACCGGTTCCTGATTTCATTTTTTTTTTGTATATAAACCCCTTCCTACTTACCGGTTCCTGATAAATGTTATCGTTGGTGTTTTAATAAAGTTTATGTAATGTTTGTTTCTATTGTGTTTGTTATGTTTGATTTTTATTATTAGTTACATTGATAAATAAAAATAGTAACAATAATCGGTTAAAATTAAAAAACAAATTAATCGGTCACAATATATAAAAAAATTAACCGGTTACAAAAAAAAAAAAAAATACTCAGAACCGGTTCTAGTAAGATTTTATTTCTTTGATCGTTTACTAGCGGCAGGTGCAACACTTTCCGATGAGTTTCTCTTAGGTGCGGGTACCTCGGTACAATCGTCGTCCGAATCGTTAGTCTCCACTTCTTCGTCCTCCTCTTCGTCAACAATTTTATGCTCTAACTCAACTTCATCTTCTAGACTAGTTTTATGTTGAACACGATCAACGGCATCCAAATGGTCCTTTAAGCATATTGCCATCTCTAGCGATTCCGGAGTTAGTCTTGTTCTTCTAATTGACAAAACCCTGCCACTAAGAGAAAATACACTTTCCGAAGCTACCGTGGAAGCTTGGACCGTTAGTATATCACGAGCCATGGTGGCTAGAATCGGGTATTCGGATTCTTTCGATTTCCACCATGCCAAAACATCAAATTTCCTATACTCCTCGGTGGTCATAGTAAGCGAATACTGATTTTTTTATATCTCCCAAGTTCACTTGTTGGTTCACTACCCCTTTATTGTCTAGCGGTCTCGTCTCTAACGACATTCAATATGGTTATAAGTGGATCCCCGCTTGTTTCATCGTTAGAGGCCGTGGACCAAGACTCAAACAAATTTGTATGATTTTTTTCACCATATTTTTTTAAATAATGATCATAAAGTTTGGCCATACACTCATTGAATATTTTTTTTGTTTTTGCGTTTTAAAGTTGGATCCTCCTCATGCATATCCAACTTGTCATAAATTTCATCAATTAAAGCTTCAACACCCGGTACGTTTAAAACTGGATTTAAAGCAGCGGCACATAGAAAAACGGGTGATAATTCTAAAAAATATTTTTTAAATTTTTTAATCATTGGTCTCGTCATATTCCTTAACATGTCACTAGAATTTTCAAACTTTTTAAAATTAGTTGTTATCAAATACAATTGGTCCACAACTTTAGAACTAGTAGGATAATAAACACCGGAAATCAAAGTCGTTTTAGTTTTAAAAACTTGTAAAAAAGTACTTAGGTTATTAATATTTTCCCAAGCCGTGTCGGGAAAGGGGACGACAAGGTACTCATTACTTAAAGTTGTATGAAAAGATTTTAAAGTGCCCATTTGCTTTATAGCCATTTCAAACATATGACAAGTTGAATTCCAACGAGTCGGTATATCCCAATTCGGTCCAATAATTTTTTGGTTGACATCTTTACAAAGTTTTTTATATTCTTGATATCTTTCTTTTCCACTTTTGAAAACATCTTGGAGCATAGCTCTAAATGCTATAATAAAATTCGATACAAATTGATCTTTTAAACCGGTTTGCACTACTAAGTTAATAATATGTGCAACACATCGTGTGTGAAAAAAAAACACCATCAAGTATTGGTTTGTACTTCAACTTTAATTTTTCAATCGCCGTTGTGTTGTTTGAAGCGTTATCAAAGGATATTGAAAAAATTTTATCTTCTAAACCATATTTAATAATTGTGCCATTTATAATTTTATAAATATTTTCTCCCGTATGAGGAGAAGGAAACTCGTCAAACGCAATCGTACGCTTCATCATTTGCCATGTATCGGGATCATGTAACATCCGTCAAAAACGGATTTACCAAACCCGTTCCGTTTATCAACCGAACAGTCAGTTAAAATTTTCGTTGCGAATTAACTGCCCGAAATAATTTTAAACGATACATAATCAATTATTATATGGGGATATATAATTAGTTTTTGAAAAACTGTCAAAAATCTCAAAATAAAAATGTTTTGTTTCTGCCGGGTTTCGAACCCGGGTCTGTACCAGTTCAACAAACAACTTATCACCCAGCCGATCAACCACTGCGCCACTTGTGATTTTTGTTAGTTATTAGAATTAATTAATTGATATCATGCGTTTCCGAATTCAAAACCGGCGCCCAAATCCTCAGACGCCGGAAAGTCCGAAGTTTTCGCCAATTGCGACAATTACTTTTTTCTTAACGTTTATATTAACGACGACATCGGTTATAACCGATGTCTAGCTTTAATTCCGGTTCGTAACCGCTGAAATGACAAGGAAGTCAAGGGCATAAGCAGCCTATACATACAGAGCTTGTTTTCTCAATCCAAACAGTCTAATCTCTCAAACACTCTCTGAAACACTCACTAAAACACTCGGAATCAGTCGCTGCAAGTCGCCGGAATATTTCTGTTTCGTCGCCGGAAAACCGAATCCTTAATCTCTGAGTTTTACTGAACCCCCTAAACTTTTACCGAAGTCACCCACACCCTTTGTAAGCTTTCTGAAGATTCTCTGCTGCAAGACACTCGTCGCCGGAAGAGATTTCTGTCGCCGGAGTTCTGCCGGAAAACAGAGGAATTCAATCGGTATACCTCACGCTCAATTTCTTCATTCTTTTTATGTAATCTCACTTGTAATTAACCCTCTGTCACTAAAGAACATGTTTTAATCATCGAACCAGTCGATTTTCCGATTCTGGTTAAAACCAGTGAAGAAGACGATATTTCGGTAATGTTTAAGTATAATTAAAATCAAGTTATTTACCGGGTTAGACACACAGTCCAGCGGTGGACTGTGTGCACATTAAACGCAAAGGTCTCGAGTTCGAATATTGTTTCCACACACGCTGCCTTAATAAAAATTCTTTTTTTGTTAACTGAACCGGATTGATTTTGTGTATATGTTAAGTATATTAATAACCGGAATAATAACCAAGTTAGACACACAGTCCAGCGGTGGACTGTGTGTATGTTTAATCAAAGCACACGAGTTCGAGTCCGGTCTTCTGCATCGACCCGGACAATTATTTTACCTTTTTAAGTCAGAAATGAAAACAAATAGTTTGTATTTAAGTATAATAAAAATTGGATTATATAACATGTTAAACACACAGTCCAGCGGTGGACTGTGTGTTACACAACCCACAGGTCGCGGGTTCGAGACCTGTGGAGCGCACCGGTTCTCTTGATTAAAAATCGTTTTTAAAGTAAAGGATTTCTGTTTAATTCTAATTAATATATATATATAATTAAAATCAGATATATAACGGGTTAGACACGTAGCTCAGTTGGTAGAGCTGCGTGCACGCGTACGGGAGGTTTCGGGTTCGAGCCTCACTCAGCGCACAACAATACGCACTCGAACCGGTCAACGGTCAGGTCAACGGTCAACGGTCAAGTCAACGGTCAGAAAAAGTCAAATTTTTTTATTATTCTTATTTAATTATTTTAATTAAAAATCAATTAAAAATACTTAAACATAACATTTTTAAGGTTAGAAAATAGCCTCAAACTCACAAAAATACACCCAACAATCCTACTAAATTAGATTAATAAAATCCGTTTACTTACCGAACCATAAATGCTATTTATCTAGGTTAATTTTACTCGTGGTTAAAACCATTTCGCGTGCATTCAACATCATCAACCGAACGCACCCAATGTGAGTGAATTCTTACAAATTCCCCTTTTTATTCATGTTTTGGGGTGTATCATGTGTCGCTTAAACTAATTCTCTTATGCAAACTCGTGCTATACCATTATATGATTTAAACTAGAATGTAAATATTGTTGGTTGTGATGTAGTACATAGTGTCAAGTTGTATGCAAATTATTTAGGCCCATCAGTTCTTCGTGGGAGACGAGTTGAACAACGCGTGCCTCAAAACTCATTCATTAGGCCCATCAGTTCGTAGAACAACGCGTGCCTCAAAACTCATTCATTAGGCCCATCAGTTCCTCGTGGGAGACGAGTTGAACAACGCGTGCCTCAAAACTCATTCATTAGGCCCATCAGTTCGTAGAACAACGCGTGCCTCAAAACTTATTCATTAGGCCCATCAGTTCCTCGTGGGAGCCGAGTCGAACAACGCGTGCCTCAAAACAATCATTTGATGTATGTATGTGCAATATTTGATATTATGTGTTGTGTGAATAAATTTACATCTACATTTACTCATATGTGGTTATGCACATTATTTATAATCAATTGGATAAACTTGTTTAAAATGTTTTCCATAGGATTCACTCGCTAACTTTATGTTGATCCAAAAACCTTTTACACATGATACAGGTAAACAGGTTGAAGCAAGGAAAACATAGGAAATGCCTTAGAAGAGAACAAAAAGCTTAGATTGATAGTTAGAGCATATTGTAACATTTATTGTAAATTTTCATTAAATTGTATTAATGAATATGAAACGTATAATAAATGTCATGAGCTTTGATGATAACCCAATCATGCCCCGATCACCTTTTCCGCTGCGGGTCGGGGTGTGACAGATCAACCCAATGAGCGGTGACACATATGTACGATTCCGGTAAACCATGTGGAGCCGACCACACATCACTAGTTAGGTTTACACTAGTTTTTAAATTCTTAAAAAAACAATTAAATCTTTTTTTGCATTTTCCCATAAACTTAAACAAAGACGTTTTAAAGTGTGACGACTTACATGTTTATAGCGAGGTTGTAGCGTCTCCCGAATAAGATTTGTAAGATCGGGGTCGTCGAAGTTTCCAAACGGCAACGCTTTTAGTATCACCAACTTCGCCATCCGATCGCGAGCTAATTTTTGCTCATAACGAAAAATGGTACCATCTTTGGATAGTGGAACTTGACCGGATGTCATTTCCTTTAAAACTTTGCAATACTTATTAATATGATTCGTTAACGTTGAGTTTGATTCCTTGGCTAATAACGATCCACAATGTTTACATTGAGCTTTTTGCGAGCCGTCACTCATCTCGACCAACTCCCAATTGCTCCAAACTTCCTTACTGCTATTATGAGACAATGTTCCAACCACATATGGAACCGATTGATCTTGAGGAACATTATTAACGGATTGGGAATTTGCGTTTTTTGAACTCTTTGAGGCCATTTGTTGATTAGAATGTGAAAAAGAACAAGAAAGAAATGTAACAAGAAGAATAGATATGAGAAATTGTGTGCTAAACAATAGATTTCAAAACAATATATATAGAATCGGTTCCAACGGTCAGGAACCGTTCCAACGGTAACATTTTAACGGCTATAACGGGTTCCAACGGTAACATTTTTAACGGCTATAACCGGTTCCAACGGTAATATTATAACGGTCAGGAACCGGTTCCACGTAGGAACCGGGTACGGGTAGGAACCGGGTACGGTTAGGAACCGGTTACTACCCGATTCAAATGGTAAAATTGTGGAACCGGGTTGGAACCAACGGGTATTTTGAACCCGGAACCGGTTCTACTTAATGTCGGGTAGGAACTGGAACCGATTCCAGTTCGGTTCTACCGGTTCGGGTTCGGAACCGGTTTTTATGCCCATCTCTAATTGCAACGAGGATTCAGGCGGGCTTCCTCTGGAATGATGATGGGTCGGGTCGGGTCAGGTCACCAGTGTTGTATGTGTTTGTAAGTGTGAGTGACCTTTTGCTATTGGGTTTACCTGAGTGACTCTGCTTTTATTGGTTGTTAAGAAAGAACACATGTTATGCATCTTTTTCTACTATGTTCCTGCTAAATTTTATTCAATCTAAAATTGGAATTGAAATTAAAGAAAACTATTTATATATTTAGTCTACCTAAATTATGTTTGGCTAAGTTTTTCAAGAGCTTTTTATGACTTATTTACTTTTTCAAAAAACAAATAAGGAGAAAAAATGTTTGGCAAACTAATAAGGATTTTTCAAAATAACTTTTTGAATAAGCAAATAAATTGATCTTGAAAAGTCATGAAGAAATGACTTTTTGGAGCTACTTATGACTTTTCACAAAAAAATTTACGCAAATACCCTGCCTTATGCCCTAATACATGAATAAGCTAAGCCAAAGACTTTTAACAAAACAACTTATTGACTTATTGGCTTTTCACACCTCATAAGCTAATTCAAACACTTTTTTAAAAACTCATTTTCAAAAAGTCATAAGTCAATAAGTCATTTTAACAAAAAGTCATTTTTAAGTTAAATAAACTTAGCAAAACAAGCCCTATATACTGCATAGAAAAATCATGATAAGGCAGAACAAATCGTAAACAATAAGCAAAATATGATTAAAAAAAAGAATAGTCATTTAAATAAAAAAAAACAATATTGACTAAAAAAGGGCGTTGAAAATTGGCAATGCAAATGCAAATATTATAAAAATGAAATTCGAATGAGGCACGGCACTCTCACTCATAAAAGTTAAATCGCACTAAATTAAAAGAATGGTAAGTATGATTAGTAATTAGTATGCTATGCAAAAGAGAAAAAGAGAAAGAGGAATTATATATTTTTCACCTTCTACATGGACCCGTCCTATTACTGTGGAGCGGTAATAAACGTAGTGACAAATGAAGATGTGATTGGTGATCTTTTAACAGACACTCATACATACATGTGAGTGAGGTACAAGTGTGTAAATCTGTCACATCCTCGACCCAAAAGGTCAAGATATCATCGGTAAAACCGACGTTATCATATTAGTTTTTATTGGCGCAACAACTTTATTTTGTGTATTGAGTAAAACTTTGTAATTTTTTTTTTTTGAAAAGAACTAAAAGTTTATTAGTGATCTTGTTATGTGTATAAACAAACTATTTTGTTTTTGTCGTGTTGACTGCCTTTTTCAGGAGTTGCAAATTGATATTATCCTTTGTGTGCATATATGATATACGTTAATATTAATGATTATATATCATTAATATTGGTGGTAGAGGCAAGGTTGTCTACATCTTACACTCCTAAACTATATATTAGCTTTGCTATTGTTAGGATTATTGATGATGATGATGGTTAATATTAATGATTATATCTTTCTAACTTTGAATTTGTCTTTTAAAAACATGTTTAAATATGTTGGTTTGAGGACAAATTGCGAAGAAGTGTGACTAGTTTAATTGTATTTGAGATAAGAACTTAAAAATAATAAAACTTTGAAGGATAATAAACTTCAAAATAAAAACTATAAATGTTATATACATGCAATTAGGGGTCTGTACAACAGAAAACCTCAAATGAGTAGAAAACCGAGGAATTATACATTAAACATGTTAAATATTGTTAAAAAAACAATTTGACAAGTACAAAATTATTAGAATGAATTCTACACATTATTGTATATAAAAACTCCGATTTGTTTTTTTTTTTTTTTGAAAAAATATAACTTTTTACATGTTAAATTGATTTCATTTTATTAAAATATATTTTACATGTTGAACACATGATTCTCCGTTTTCCCTTTTTTTAGGTTTCCCATCAAACCTCACACCATGCCAATATACACAACATGGAAGCAACCCCATGATCATTCATATTGATATTATTGGGAGGCCTTTTGTGTGCTTCTCTAGTTTGCAAGCCCAAGCTATAAGACTGGGCCAGGCCCAGTTTTGAGACAATAAAAAAAGCAAGCGGTTTTTTCCATTTAAATGTGCCACCAACGGGTCCAACCTGATTTAAGGTCCGAGTTATAACAATGCTGACTTGAACCGCATCAAGTGAAAGAAGACTTTTCACATCGATCTGCGATTCGTACTTAACGTCGAAGCAGACGAGCAGTGATACAAAGAAATTGGGTAAAGAAACGTATTTAATGTCCAATGAGACTAATTCGGATTTCGGTATATATTTGATTGTTTAATCCATTGTGCAACAGATAGGCCCGTGCTACATAGGCCAGGCCCATTAGATAAACAGCTAAGATGTGACATGTGAATCAAGCTGTATAAATATGGGCTAAGGCTCAACATATAATGGATTGATGACCTTTTTAACACTAGGCTGATTCATATTATAATTAAACCTTATAAGTTATAATGATTAGGCCCATCTTGACATAACCAACAAATTAAGTATTTGGATGGCAAAGATGAAATCGATTCGATTCTAATAAAATCATATGCGTCTGCAATGTATGGTTAGCCGTTCATTAACGATACAGTTTGTTATAAAAAAAAGCTTATATGTATCTATATATCATATTTAATAACGGGTGGGGCTAAATTGAGGCTTCTGTGGCCACCCTTCGACATGAATGAAGAAGCCACAAATGAACTGCCAAAATGCCATCGAATGTGTCCAATCTCATTAGTCACTACCACGTCATTGTATGTCATGTCGCTCTAATAAAGTGATGTAGGACCTTGGCCATTTATTAACATTTAGGGTTCATAACCATGTTTTTATAAACTCATCAATGTCTCTAATAAAACTAAAATGTTATTGTCATTATTAATAATAACAAAAAGTATAGACTTAAATGTAATTGGGCTTGGACCAAACATTGAAACAAATAACCATTCACATTTAATAGGGAGAAAGGCCAACCCACTATCTTTTCTTGTGATCATTCATATGTAGATATTGACTCATCACCATACTTCATGTCTTTTCAACAATTACATCATTATTTCCAAAGACATTTTAAAGATATATACATGTGTGTGTGCAAACGTTAGGAGTTAGTCAAAATGCAGCCAAGACAAAAACAAACAAAGTTTTAGTTTTGATGGTTAAATTTTAAAAGGTGAGAAACCCTTTGTTATTTTTCTAGTTTGGATATGTCATAAATTTGCTATAATTAAGCACTTGTGTACGTATAAGTGTGTGTATATATGTATATTTTTGTATGCATTACCCTTATACGTTACACTAACACCCATAATATACAATACCGAAAACAAGCCAACATGAGTTAACATTATGTAACTTTGGAGCCATAATTCACTCAAAAAAGGTAAGTGAAGTTATGAGAAATTAGAAATAGTTATGGATTTGGCAACATGCCATACAACTTTCTAGCATAGAAGCAACATTTCCATAGAAAGATGCACACCCATATGATATGTTCGCATTAAAAGATCATATATATACCGACTAAGTTGTAATAGTATGTTTATTTCTTGGGATATTGGATTTAAAAAAATCAATTTTCACCAATTGGCCAATATCACTCGCAACTTTCGATTTAGACCACACTACTTTCAACTTTCAACTTATTTTCCTCTGTCACTTCCAAACTAACTGAACCATAACCAAGTTAGCTGACGTCAGATGTCACGTCACTAAACAAGTGCCACATCAGATGCCATGTCAGCAAAAAATGTCAGGGCAGATGCCACGTCACTAAACCAAAGTGCCACATCAGCAAAAAAACTAATTGGTTTAGGATACCGTTAGTTTGTGAATGTCTAACGAAAACAAGTTGAAAGTTAGGAGTGTGGTACAAATCGAAAACTCAGAGTGGTACCGGCCTATTGATGAAAGTATGGTTATTTAAATCCAATATCCCTTAGTTCTTATATGTATAGCTAACTTTATTTGTTTGAACTCAGGTGAAAATAGTATATCAAGTAAGCCTTGAAAATATAAATTTAATAATATTTTTTTTTGATATCTATAAAAATTAGGTGATCATTGGAGCTTTATGATGTAGGATGGAAGGTAAGTGTTATCATCAATTAAACACCTCACATGTCCAGTTGGAAGGACAAAAGGAAAAGACCCCTTCTCAGTTATGAGTGCTATATGATGGTGGGGTGGTCCTTAACGTTACATACGCCTTGAAAATGAAATATATAACCATGTTCCAATGTAAACCAAATGATTTTGCATGAAATATGATTTATTGGAAGCCAAGAGTAGTTTGTAGACATACTAAAATGGTATGTTTTCTGATTAATGTTTGACTAATTATGAAACTTAGGTTATACGAAAGTTAAAAGGACGTTGGTGTTAAGACGTCATGATTGTATCTTGGAATGATCTTAAGAATCGATCATCTATGGACATGACGAACTTAAGACCAAGTGATAGCGGAAATGCCCCTACACAACTATTGAAAAAATCTTAGTTTTCCCAAATAATATGGCATAAGCTTTGCCTAACATATGTTATGAATCTTCCATCTAATGTAAGTGTTTCTACTTGATAGTTTTTAACCTGACCATTTTGGTCCCAATAAAAAAGGTTTTTAGAATTTGTCAGTCTACAAAAGAGTGTAGATGGGAAATTAATTGGATATTATATAAATGAGATATTGGATTTAAATAACTGCAACTGTCATCAATTGGTCGATAACACTCTCAACTTTCGATTTGTGCACCAGCACACCCAACTTTCAACTTATTGGCGATAACACTCCCTAACTTACTGAACCCTAACCCAGTTAGCTGATGTCAACTGTCACGTCATCAAAAAATGTCAGCTGCCACGTCATCACAAAAATGACATGTCAGCTGCCACGCCATCGAAAATGTCATGTTAGTTTCCACATCATCTGCCAAGTCATAAAAATGTCACATCAGCCGCCACGTCAGCAAAAAAGTGCCATATCAGCAAAAATTAACTAGGTTAGGGTTCAGTTAGTTAGGGAGTGTTATCGGCCAATAAGTTGAAAGTTGGGAGCGCTGGTGTACAAATCGAAAGTTGGGAGTGTTATCGGTCAAATTGATAAAAGTTTAGGTTATTTAAATCTAATATCCCTGTATTAAATTTTGTATATACCAATTATTTCATAGGTCAATGTAAAACAGATAAATTTTATAGTTGAATTTGAAAATAATGTATAAAAGGTATTTGATGCAATAAGTATACCATAATAAAATAAACATTAGATAATTATGTAACATCTCAAATAAGGTTTATTGTATGGCCATAATCATATAAAAATTACATGCATTTAAATTTGCAAGTATAATGCATATTATAATTGCAAATTTAGATATTGTAAGAGCGCAAGTTATTTCTAAGAAATTAACAAAAATACAATACATGGAAATACACAAATACAAATGGGTTTTTACCCAATGTTCGATCATGTGCCATGGATGTAGGCCTAATATTTTAGGGTCAATGTTTTATTTATTAAGTATGGTCAATGGTAAAAAGTCAAACCAAGTAGGAAATTGACTATTATAAATTATAATGATTATAAAATATTAAAATGTTAAAGAGCATAACAAGAGCTTTAAACATGATGCAAAGTCGATCATATGGCCCCGACAACTCTAGTTTTATAATATGATTGGTTAAGAAGGAATTAAACATGGAATCTAATGACAGAACTTATATATTTTTAAACACACATACATTGAAGACGTTAAATAATCATTCCGGAACCAACTTTTAATAAAAAAAATTTATATGAGAATAGTGTTATACATTTATACATAGTTAATTAAACCACTAGTGAGAATAAATTTGAAGAACCTTTCAAATACAAACCCTTGCCCCCTTGGGGTTGAACAATTGCTGTAGACGACCCGTTGAATCCTCGTCAAGAAGTGGATAGCTTCTGGCGCCAGGGAGCCAAAAGTATCAAAGGCAAAAGGGACAAAGACATGCTGGTTCTTTGCGCAAGCTTTAGCGTGCTTATCCACTTTCTTTGATTCTGCCTTTCTTGCCGCTTGTCCAGCTACAAACCCGTTTTCCCTTAAACCAACCAAAGGGGAAACCCCCGCGAGGTCTACACAAGCATGTTTCCCCCAGCCCAGCCAAAGATGAGCAGATCCGCTGGTCGCAGAGTAGATCTCCCTTCCATAGGGTCCGTGAGGAAATTCACAGGGGCCACTTTCTTAGCCGAAATCCCATCTCTTTTTAAGATGTCCCACAAAGCATCACGCACCCAGTCGTGCTGATATTTGAACCCAGGGAGCTCTTTACAGTGAACTGAATGCTCCCCGTATTTATCCATACAAGCTTTATGACATATCGGGCAAGTTTCATCTTCGGGTACATAGGGATCATCAACCGGTATTTGAGAATGGCTCTGTATTCTACTGCAGACATACATTGTCCCAACCCCTCAATTGGTATAACGGTAAAAAATTCCTGAGCATGGGGACCTTTCAGGCACTCAAACACCGCCTTCTGGCGGGATGACAAATTAAAAGCTTCTCCCAGGCTTTGAGCGATTTTGTTAAACAGAGCATTCGCCAAATTTTTTTGTGGCTTCGAGGGACGGTGTCCTTATTAGAAAAACCGCCAATATCCAAGTCTGGGAGAGAGACATTTAAGCGTTCAAGCGCCTGCTGATAGTCCGGGTCAAACCCGACGACCTCACAGTTTTGAAGGATATGATCCTGTAGTTCCCAAGACTGAGCTCTAGACGCCACAAAGGCATAAGCCCCAACATCTCGAGCTGAGAAGAGGCCCAAATCACCTAGATGCATTGGCAAAGATGCCAGATGGTCACCAAAGAAGGGGCCGCCACCCACTACTATGTCTTCTATAGCCTCTCTAAGGCCATCATCAAACCGAGATACCGCATCCTCCATAAAATGCGGTTGACAAGTCCGCAACTCAAAAAGTAACTTAGCGACCCCCATGCACGACCTTAGCAGAAAGAGTTTACATTGGGGATCTCTCAGGCAGGGTAAGAGTTTCATGAGGTCAACCGCCCCCGAGGCTCGCCGCCCTGCCAACTCCTCATAAAGCTGGGATCCTGACTAACAGCTCCACCAAGGAGCTTAATCCCCTTCTCTGGTCTACCGATCCCTCTGGGGAAAAGCCCATCTTGAACTTTCCGCCCGTCGCATGTCGGCCAAAAAACCTCTGTTTTTTTAATGTTGAGATAAAGCCCTAGAGATGGCCCCTCCTCGTTGATGATGTCTAAGGCCTTAGCAACCTCAGAGGCGTTGCCGATAATCGTCCCATCATCCAAGTACCAAGCATGAACGGGAGTTTACAGCGGTCCTGAACCCGGAGAATAAGGGGATGTAAGGCAAGGGCAAAGAGAAGGGGCCCCAAGGGATCTCCTTGTTGAACTCTGGTAGTAGCCCCAATACACTCGTTACCAACATACAACCTAGCAGGCTGGGCGTAAAGAAATTGGACCCACCGATAGATTGACGGGCAACGCTGATGAACCTCGTGCAGAAAAGCTGTGCGGTCGACAATGTTGAAAGCATTGGAGAAATCTACAGTAAGCAAGGCTAAGGAACCATCTGCATGAAATGAGTTGAAAAACCTGTTTGCACTGTGAAGCACCGCCTCTGCCCCATTTGGCACCCCCACCCCAAATTGATAGTCACCCAAGTACTGGGTCATTTCTTTCCCGACCTTCTTCATCGCCACCTTTGAAACCAACCTTCGCCAAATACCCCCAAAACAATAGGTCGAATTCATTTATCAGGCTTCAATAAGAGGGTGAGGGGGGCCGAGGCAACAAACTCAGCAAGCACCTTAGGGCAGGATCCCCTAAGCCATAAGTTAACAACTTCAGTAATGCTCGTAAGCAAACCTGAGGAAGTCACCGAGTCCTCGCCACCAATAGCATCTAGCAGGTGTTGGGCCCGTATCCCGTCTCTGCCATATGACGTCCCTTTAGGAAAGGATCGAATACATTTGAGTACACACTCTCCATCAACAACAAGAGTTGGTTGGGCCAAAGGGTTGGAAGGCAAGGACGGGGGCGGCACCACTGAGTCTTTATCAATAAGAGCTTTCAATGTCGAATCACCTTGAGGGGCAACTCCACTAGAGCATAGGACCTTAACCGCAGCTGTGAAATGTCCATCCCTGACTTTCCGAAGACATTGCTTAATATTAGGGTTCCTTTCTTTGTCTTCCTCTCTCCTGCATTCTCCCCTTGAAGCCCCCGTCTCCCCCACCTATCCAATAGGGAAGAGACCAAGTCATCAAACCCAGACCCATCTTTCCAAATTGTAAGCGCGTGTAAGATGTTACTACACTATAGAGATTTCTTGTTCCCTGACCTTCGCTCTTGTCTGGAGGATGGTCTAACCACCCGCAAGGTGCAACGCGGTAGTAAAAACTATTGGACCCAATTGTCAACCGATCCTGGCGACACTACCACTTTGAGCAAAGCACCTGTTAGAACCTGAGCAAACAACAGCCGACAACTGGGGGGAATGCTTTTAACAGTCTGAATAGGAGGGAGAAAACACGCTCGAGTAGGTTAACATCACCCCCGAGCCCTGCTGGGTGACGTGGGTTTGTGTCAACCACCACTTGACATGGTTTCCGGATCCCAACAATGAAATCTTCAACATCCCCCGAGATCATGGCAAACGACACGACCTCATTATCATGCTTGCATCCCCTACTGAGTGCATGCATCACCATGCACTTTCCACATAACCATTTATCCCCTTCCCTAAGAACTTCCGCAACATCCAAAAAAAGGTCCAAGTCCTTGGAGATAGCCTCCTTCAAAGATAGCTTTCGGTTTTCTAGTCTTGAGGTGTGTGCTTTGCATGTGTTCAAGTAGGCGGAAATAACCCAAAGACCCCAGTTTGCCATCTTTACAATTGGCAAGTTTTCTGAATTTAAAATAATATTATTCTAAAAAAAATTTGAAGAACACATAGTCAACATTCATGCCTTTTAAAAAATTTTGATTTGAATAATTAGATAATTTGTTATTCGATAACCCTACATAAGTCAATCAACCAGTTCTTTTACCGAAAGAAAATATAAACGTTTTTACTCATGGTGCTTTATGATCGAAGATTTAAAATGATTCATAATAAGTGATTAAAATAATATTATTTAAACATAATCATCAATCATCATCCTTAGATTAGTGGTTACTACATAGTAATGTTGATATGTACCTAACCATGTTATCGTCCATATTTGCTATCAGACTACGAAGAAAGACGATAGGTATGATAATTCTAAGAAAAATGTGGTTGTAAAATAATAATTAAAAGTTGATAGAAATTTCTAATACGGTGACAGAGAAATGTCAATATGTATTATTAATTGGTTAAAAAGGAACCAAATGTAGGGTCATGTATGATGTTTATCTAATACATTAGTCAGATTCATAATAAATAATTCGGTAACACTGTTTGTATCATATTTTAAACATTTTTTTCGTTTGTGTTCATATAATTTGTATTGGAATAACATTTTTATATAAGATTATCTTTACTCATGATACAAAACGATCTAAGCTGTCTGTCGTTTTAATATAAAATTGCACTAAACTTCAATAATAAGGAATTTCTGTTTATTTGAACTTAAAGTTACAAAGTTTAAACATATCATTTTAAGTTTAAGAGCAAAAAGTATAATAAAAATAATAAAAAGTAAAGAGTTAAATGCAGTTTGCAACTTGCCTCCTAGATCCAAACCTTTTTTATACGGCCTTCTCGTATTTTTCATCTGTCACGGTTTACCTCCCTGTCGTTAAATGAGAGTTAGTTTGACTGTTTGAATGAGAGCAAAATGATAATCTTGCCTAAACTTCTTCATTATAACCCCATTCCTGGACTTCTTCCGTATAACCCCATTCCACCACCACAACCACTCATCACACATTAGCGTTTTGGTTTCTTACGATCTTTCTTTCCCACCGTCTTGACTTGTTCATTTCATACCCGGAATATCGATCATACGTGTTGATGTGTGGTTAATATTTAGTATTATTTTGTGTGTTTCGAGTCAGTTTTATGTACATATGAGTGTTTAGTCGATTCGGTATTACTATTTAATGTGGTGCGTCGTTTCAGTTAAACAGTGCAAAACGAGTGAATAAACGCGTGCTGGAAGAAGCGGAACCTGAAAAAGGGAAATTCCAGGTGGTAGTCCCCCGCGACACGCGGGGGAGGCAGAGAGGCCTGTCGCGACGCCCGACATGTATAAAAGTGGGTCCGGATTGTTCGGTTCAGGCGACACGCGCAGGATGCCATTGACTCTCCCGCAACGCGCGGGAGAGGTCAATATCGGGAAAGTATAAAAACTGGATTTTATTAGGTTTTGGGGGATTCTGTGACCTAGCAGCCGTTTTTCCAAACTCAGCAGTCATTAGAGGCGATTTAGAAGAGGTTTTCATCCCAATCAAGCCAGTTTCTCATGTCAGATCGATTCCAAACTATTATTGAAGCTGTGATGATGACAATGAGCGGCTAAGCTCTTCGTGACTTCTGCCCGGATGAACTGTTACTGTGTTTTTCATTGAACCTTGTTTACGTATTCGTTGTAACTGGTACAGCTTGACCACTTGTGTTGGATTCTTGGTAAACGTTTCTTGTGTTTGAATTATTTGTCGTTTATTAAGCGTATTGGCAATTTCCTTGCATCGTTAGCGGGTTGGTAACTGGCGGGTAATCGATGCAAACAAACGGGTTATTAGGTGGCAATAGTGAATCTTAAAAAACTATCCTTAATAATTAACCAAATTCATTAATTCCGAGGCCATGTCTATGTGGTGTTCTGAATTGGTAAACAGGTTTTGATGATAAACGGGTAATTGGGATTCCGGGTGGAAGTTATCTTTCTCATATTGATTACAACTCTTTAATTTAGTTTTCGTGTTTTTCTAAACAATCAATCAAATTCCCCCAAGTTAGTTAATTTAGTTCTTAGTCAAAAATCTTTACACTGACCACAAATTCCCCGTGGATTCGATACCCTACTTACACTATCTACGTAGTTTAAATAGGTTTTGATTAGCCCACGACAGCTACATCAAAATGGCGCGGTTGCCGGGGAATTCATGCGCTTAGTGTTAGTTTAGATTAGTTGTTTTTCTTGTTCTCTAAAAATCATAAAAATCCAAAAATATTTCCTTTTGTTTGTTTTTGTTTCGTTCGGTATTACGCACATCTTTCTTGTTTGCTTGTGTGCAGGTGATTCAGTTGCATGCATACAAGGTTTTCAGGAAAGTCTTCACCACTGCTTTTCGACCCAGAAATTGAGAAGACTGCTAGGCAAAATCTGCTCCTCAGATCAGCTTTAAAAGGAAAAACAACAATTCAGAATATGGACCCACCAGAAACTCAATCAACCCCATAACAACAAACTTCACACCAAGAGCCAGTTACGGAGATGCCACCAATGCCACCTCCCCCGTACCCAACTCAAAATCAACCACAACAAACTTCACCCATGGCACCACTATCTAGTTCCACAACCCAACCAACAGCTGCTCCAACTGGAGATTTCCACATTATTGGGGCAACAACTTACCCGTTGGAAAGCCGAATACCACCACAGCCAAACCCGTTGCGAGCTGTGAATTAGCCAAATGTAGTTCCACTTCTGAATTGATCGGGTGTGATGTTTGAGCCGGTTGAAAATAGAGCAAGAACTGGAACTTGGGAAGATGGGTATGGAGATGAAGTATGGGGCACAAATGAAGGGTACATGGGTTATCAAGGAGGTATGCAACATCAGGAATTTACTCAGGCTCAACCATTATTTCAGCAGAGACAGCCTCGAGGTGGGGAAGGGTATTACACCCCACCACCAGTTCAGCGAGCACCGGTAGCTCCACGTTATCCACAGAGGGATCCAGATTTCCGGATCCCAACATTCGAGGAGTTGAGAGTCACTTTTGGCCGCAAATTGCGTAACACTCTTCACCGATTGTTATGCCGGTTGCACAAGGTAATGTGGATAGATCGTTTGAAGCGAAACCGCATATTTTGAACATGCTCCCTACTTTTCATGGGAAAGCTATCGAGGAGCCTTATGCGCACATCGCAGAGTTCGAGGTAGTGTGTAGTATGATTGGGGGACATGGGTTCACGCCGGATCAGGTAAAGTTGGTGTTATTTCAGTTTTCGTTGAAGGATTCGGCACGTGACTGGTTTGTATCTTTGCCCTATGCAAGTATCCACACTTGGCAAGAGATGCAACAACAATTTTTGGAAGAGTAGTATACGCCACAACGAACCAAGATGGGGAGAGTGGCCATTAGAGAATTTCAGTAACTTCCAGGTGAGTTGTTGTATGAGTCGTGGAAGCGGTTTAACCAGTTGTTTCGAAATTGCCCTCACCATGGCATACCAAGATGGGAGTTAATCACTGCTTTTCACGATGGGATGTCTAATGAGGATAGACGTGATATAAAGGCCATAACTGGTGGAACTTTCTTGAGGAATCACATAGATGTGGATTGGGATTACTTGGAGATTTGTGCAGGGGATTAAAAAAGACAAGCACAAGCTGATCGTACAAAGAAGTATTCAACTACTTCGTCGACTAGTGTGGGTACTTCTTCTACATCTAGAGTTGCTCAGTTGGAAAGGGAAAAAGAGGAGTTGGAGAAGCAGCTTGCGAAATTTAAAGGTTTAGACAGTGGTAGAGATGCATTGCATGCGGCGCAAACCATTCTGGTTTGTGGTAGTTGTAACGATTTGGGCCATACTTCGACTGAATGCCCGGGTACATTTGTTGCGGCCGAGGAGGATGTTAACATGGTTTACGGCGAACAAAAGAATTATGATATGAATGCTAACACATATCATCCAGGTTTACGTAATCACCCGAACTTTAGATACGGTAATACTACTAACCAGTTGAATCCTAATTTTCAGGTACCAAATCAAGGAACTCAGCCGTATCAGAGCCGTCAAGCAAATTACAACTCAAATTACAATCAAGGGAGTTACAATCAAGGGAATCAAAGGAATTATTCGCAAGGCCAAGAGCAAAACAAGGCAACCAACAACAATGAAGTATCTAATGGCGAGATTATGGAGCTCTTAAAGCAAATTAAGAAGGATCAAGAGTTGCAAGCCAAGTCGCATCAAGCTTTGGAGAAGCAAGTAGCTCAGTTGGCAGTTGAAGTGGCAAATGGAAGGAATGATACGGGCCGGTTGCCCAGTGACACCACGAAGAACCCCCAACATCAAGGGAGCTCATCTAATGCCAGAATTAATCAGGTAAGTGTTCTTCGTTCTGGGAAAGTTTATGATAATCAGGTTGGGAATCCTCCACCGTTTGTTGAGGGTTTGGTGGAAGAAGTTGATGAGGATCATGAGTCAGATGTAGAACCGGAACCTATCAGCCCTATTGAAAATCAGGAATTAAAATTTCAAGAAAAACAAAATAGGGTAGTCGGAACTGAACCGGTTGATACGATTAAGGAGGGTAATACCGTCCCGTTTCTTAAAGCTTTAATTAACCCGGAAAAGAAGGTGGTAAATAAACGGGGCCCACAACAAGATGAGATGTGGGAAGTTTTTAAACAAGTGAAAATTAATCTCCCGCTTTTAGATGCCATTAAACAGGTTTTGGCATATGCGAAGTACTTGAAGGAGTTGTGTACCCAAAAACGGCACAATAAATTTCCAAAGAAAATTGCTTTAACCGAAAAAGTGAGTGCCGTTTTGTCGGGTGACCTCCCACCAAAACTTAGAGATCCCGGTGCCCCGTTAATACCTATTCAAGTGGGTGATTTTAAGATGAGTCGGGCACTGTTTGATTTGGGAGCTAGTGTTAGCATTCTTCCGGGGAGTTTATACGATCAATACGATTTTGGCCCTTTAAAGCAAGCCGACACCACTGTGGTGTTGGCCGATTTGACGTAAAAACTACCCCGGGGGATTTTGCGTGATGTCATAGTTAAGGTAGAGGAATTCTATTACCCGGTTGACTTTTGGTTCTTGATTATGTGCAAATTGAAAACACTAAACAACCTAATGTCATACTTGGTAGACCATTTTTAGCGATTGCTAACGCATTAATCGATTGTAGGAATGGTATTGTTGAGATCACGTTTGGTAATCGTAAAGTTCGTTTAAATGCTTTTTCTCGTGTATCTAATTCTCCAGTCAATGATGAATGCTTCATGGCAGATATTGTTGACGGGTGTCACCCTCATTAGAGTGGGGATGGCGCTATGGAGACGTGTTTTGTGTGTGACAGGGAGTTAGCAGAAGTTGAGCTAGAGTTGGAGTATGCAGAAGAAGAGTTGGAGGCGATGGCGGCTAGATAGGTGAAGCCAAGTTGGACACATCAAGTTGAGAGCTTACCGGATCAGATTGACACTCAATTAAAGCCGTCTCTTGAATCACCACCACAAGTTGAGTTGAAGACGTTACCGAAGCATTTGAAGTATGCCTTCGTGGGTGACATCAACACATTACCGGTAATTATTGCTTCCAATTTAACATCTGAACAGGAAAAAGCTTTAATGGAGGTATTGGTAGCCAACCGGGCTGCAATTGGGTGGACGATTGCGGATCTAAAGGGGATCAGTCCATCCATTGTGACATCCCGGCTTTCAGGTATCTTAAATGCGCTACTTTATTGTTATTCATCCCTACGCTAATTTAATTCGGAGAATTAAATTACGCGCTAGCAATAACTACGCTAACTTTAGTATTTAGGGAATACACGATGTTTGGGAGTTTTAACGGGTTGTATCTGAATTACGTGCTACGTGTTATTAGACGTTTGTGAATAATTGTCGAGTCGTATTATGTGTAGTTATTTATCAGATTATAATGATCGGTTAGTAAATTCTATTTATAAGCCGAATCGAACCAAGCCTGTGAAACGTTTTGACTTCGCGACCAAGCAAACCCAACCCGCCACCCACACCCCCTGGCGGCCCACACTCCTTGCGGCCCAAGGATAGCCCAAACCGCCCCTAGCCTCTATGTATGTATACGTATGATGCATGGGGTGCTAAAAAATAACAAACCCTAAACCCTACCCCCTTGTGGTGTGCGACGGCAAGCACCCCCCCCCCTCTCGGTCGCGTAAACAGCCCACATCCCTCGGATCGAATCCAAGCTTTTCCCGGTTCGCTAGTTGTCATCGTTTAAGGTTAGGGTTTTTCGATTTTGTTACGATTCATGTGATGATCTTCTGTAGAATTTATTATGATTATGTGCTCGTATGATTGTTGTTATGAAAAGTGTTGTCGTGTATGACTAGTTCGGATGAATATGCGAATCCTTGCCGTTGTGATGATGTGTTCGAGAATCGTAGGCTGCGTTTTATCTATAAAGATCAAGATATATGCTTAGGGTTTGCATGAATACTGATATATTAGATGATATCCGATACAATAACCTGCTATAAATCGATACAACTAAGCGCCGTGGCCGTTTAAACATGTTCTAATGCGATAAAGTCGAAAACAGTAAGCTGATTGACATTTACAGGCAACTTCAGTTGGCTGTAACCTGGTCATTATTTATCGAAAAGTGGATTTTCTGAAGCCTAAAACGTGTATTTTTGAAAAAACTCTTCAAATGGCACCAGATTCATATTTTTCTGAGGTCGTTAGCTATTTTTAAATGGTCATTTAGTGCAGCAGCTGAAGCTGCGTAAATTCTGCAGAATTTGCAGGCTGTTTATCGAGTCGGATCTCATAGTCTGTATGGGGTTAGGTCACGAAATCTGTACAGTAACTGGAGACCGGAGTTTCCGAAAATCTCCCACTGGAATTTCGTTAATCAGATGAACGATTATTTTTAAATGATTTTTCTCGTGGACTGCAGTCAGAAAGTGACGAATCTGATTGCAGCCTAGTATATAAATGTTTATAAATAATTGGTAAAGACTTAGGATTTGAAAATTTTACACAAAATTCTACAGTTTAATTGACACCTCTTGTAAAAAAAATTGGAATTTTTGGAATGTTGGAACTATTTTATAAAAAATTCTCTCGAAAACAGCCCAGTTATGAGTGTACAAGCTAAAACATGATAACTTGCGTTTGTGTGTATCTAAGTGTTGTATGAGTTATCCTGTGTTTATGACAAGTTGATTTGGTGGTTATTTTGTATGGTGATACTTTGCATGCATGATTATGGTTTCGAATTGGTTATTACGTGTGCCGTACTGTGTGTTAGTTATGCGTAGGGTTTTGTGTCAGTGTGTTCACACACTAACTTTGAATCGGTTGACATGTTAGGACGCGATTAGCGGTTCCATCATTTGCTTCTTTTGCGTTTATCTAACCGAGCAATTTAAGATGAGTTTACGGCCCCTATTTTATCCGGTTTTGAACGACAGGGGGAGAAACATGTATACGCTCTAAAACTCAATCTTTTACGTTATGCGAAATTAACACCGTTAAGTATTCGGTAACTAAGTTAATTTTAATGTATGTTATGGTCCCTAAGTAGCTTTATCACGGAAGTCCTCAACCAACTCTCGGATCGTTAGTATTGGGTTAGATAGCGGGGAAATTATAGTAGTACTACTGGGCCCGACAAGCCCCACCCGAGCTAGTCGCGCTAGCCGATCAGGAATGGTCAACAGGTGATTAATTTGGCCTAACCTTCGCCATAGTCAGTGATAGACCTGGCAACATAGAGGCAACAACAGTCAGCTTCGATCGCGAACTCTTACGTGACGTAACTTTAGGCTCGCTACCTACATGTTAACATTGAACTTATTTACGAACCAACATTATTATTCTAGGTTAGGAATAATGGAACTATGTCGTTATCCCGGGTTAGGGATAACGGGGGAAAACAATCTTTTAAACCGAACTTGTGAACTTATAAAAACCTGTGAACTCACTCTTCTTTAATGTTGACACTTGTTTCTTTGCATGTTTCTCAGGACGCTAGGAGCGCTAGGTGCACTCACTTTGCATTTGATCAAGGCATTTTTATCGAGTCTTTATTAACGATTATTTTAGGGATTTTGGTTTTGGCGTTTATGTTGGCGCCCGTTACTTTATTCTAATGCTTCTGCTAAACTTTGAAACCTTGGAACTTTGAAAATGACTATGCATGTTTACAATAAATGTTTTGGAAAACGTTTAAATAAATCATATAGAGTCGCTCCACATTGCTAGTGTCTGAGATTCTGGTTTGATCACACGCCTCGCGGTAATACTCCGCAAGTGGAAATTGAGGGTGTGACAGATTGGTATCAGATCCTCTAGCTATAGAGAACCAGGTTTGTATTTAAAGTAGACTTAAACTATAGCTGTTACACGACACTAGACTTAGTTGGCACCGAACTGTGATATCTTGTTATGTGTTATACTACAATTGTTCTATGTGATAATATATATATATATTATATATATATTTTGATATACGCAGCTCGTAACTAACTACACCAACCCAGCAGACTATGTCATCATCATCATCCGACAGATCTCGACAATCAAGGGAACCGGGGAAGGCACCCATGGTCGAACCCTCACCACCTCGTGGCGTGGAGACACGCTCAGCTGCCAGGAAAAGACTCGCTCTAGGAGGGGAGTCGTCCTCCCGTCCAACCACCGCTCAGCTGCCAAACCGGTCAAATCTTCAGGAGTGGGGGACGATCTACTTAGAGCTGTGCTAAGGAAATAACAGGAACAGCTGGAGAGAATGCAAGAGACTATCGAAGCACAGGGATGGCTGATACGTTTAGCTGACTGGTAAAACTGAAGAGCTCGAGGAAGAGCAAGATGAGAATAAGAGAGTTCGAATCATTTTAGCTAAGGACCTTCGTGCTGAGCAGCTGAGGGTTGACTGGCTCGAAGACAGAGTTCTTGAGTCCAGTTGGAGGATTCACGAACTGGAGCAGAACCAAGCACCACCTATCCCAGTACCCGCACCAGCACCGGCCCCTCCAGCGCCGGTAGAAGACGAAGAGGAGGATCCAGAGGAAGACCCGGAGGAGGATCTGGAGGAAGAAGAGCCGGAACAGGACCCGACTGTTGAAGCTGAAAACGCTGAAGAGGAAGACGGCAGTGATAGCGACTTGGGGGATGGAGACATAGATGACTAACTCGTCTCGCCAATCTCCGTTTTGTTTCCTTTAGTTTGTTTGTTTCCACTTATGTTTGAACTTGGAAATTTTATAATTAAACTGATATGTTTGGTTGGTATTTTGTGAGACATTACAATTTATTTAATCGAATGTTCCTTTTAATTGTTAATTTGTTGGCTTGACATAAATTGTGTGATCATTGAAGTGTGGATATCATAACTATATTGGATATATACTTATCAGTGTGTGTTTGTGTTGTCTTGCGAAGATCTGAAATGGCAACCGGTCGTCGCGGAAATCTCAACATGTCAGCTGAAGAATTGGCCGTTTTAATCCAACAACACGTGAATGCTGCTCTGGCAGGTGTTCCTAACCCACCAGCAGGTAACCATTATTAAATTTTCATGGGAAAATCTAATAGTTTGGCTAGTAGACTTTCTCGCTGACTACGTATCCTCTATCCTCAGGAGGGGGTCTTAACCCCTACAAGATGTTCCTGGGTGCGAAACCGAGCAAGTTCAAGAGAGTTGAAGGACCCATAGGACTGGTCCGTTGGGTCGAAAAGTCTGAAAATGTGCAATTGCCTCGAAGCTAATAAGGTCAAGTATGCTGCCTCGACGTTGGAAGATGGGGCATTAACCTGGTGGAACGCACAAGTCCAAACGCGTGGACTTGCTGCGACGAACGCAATGGCCTGGACCGAGTTCAAAGCTCTAATCAAGGAGGAATACTGTCCGCGGGACAGAGTTCAGCAATTGGAACAAGCGTTATGGAACCACAAGATGGTCGGGTCAGAAATTGAAGCGTACACGGCAAGACATCATGATCTGGTGTTCCTTTGTCCTGATTTGGCTAACACCATCGTTAAACGAATTGAGTTCTATCTTGGGGGTCTGGTCCCTGAGATCCAGGGCATGGTAATGTCTAGCAACCCTACGACGGAGCAACAAGCGATTAGGCTGGCACATAAACTCACCGATAAGGCGGTGGAGCAAAGGAAGTTGCCACCTAGGGGTGCAACTGAAATTGTCCCTGACAACAAAAGGAAATTTGAAGACTCACCTGCTCGGCAGTCTTCATCAGCCCAGCCACAACAAGGAAACCAGAAGCGGTCCAACAACAACAACATCGGGGTCACAACAATCAGTCTGCCAACAACACCCAGAACTCGAGCGGCTATGCGAGTCGTAAAGCCGCAATGTAATCGTTGTAACCTCCATCATCACGGCCCTTGCGCTGGAAATCGCTGCCAACGATGTGGCAAAGCAGGACACGCCGCAAAGGATTGTCGCGGGGAGATTATGTCACGACAGAATCGAACCAGCACCAGGTCGTACAGGTATAATCGGGGATGCTATCAGTGCGGTAGCACTGCCCATATCAAGCGAGACTGCCCGTAACTTCGCAACAACAACAATGGTGGGAATAACAACAACAATAATAACAACAATGGCAATAATGGAAATGGTGGCACATGGAGGTGCCAAAGGACGTGCATTCACGTTAGGCCTGGGGAAGCCAGAAACGACTCAAATGTGGTCACCGGTAAGTTTCCACTTAACGATCATTTTGCTATTGTACTTTTTGATACGGGTGCTGATAAGAGTTTTATATCTGAGTCTTTTAGGAAGAACCTAAATCTCACACCTAAACCCCTAAAGACCCCTTACGTCATAGAACTAGCCATGGTAAATCTGTAGATGTGGCTCAACTAGTGACCGGCTGTTAACTTAAACTCGCGGGTCACACCTTTACCATTGATCTGATGACAAACTACTCTGGGTAGTTTTGATGTGGTAGCCGGAATGGACTGGCTATCCGACTTCCGAGCTGAAGTTCTCTGTTTCGAGAAAGCTATCCGTATTCCGCTCTCTAACGAAGAAGTCTTGATGTGCAAGGCGAGAAGGCAGGCGTTGTCACGAACATCATCTCTTACATGCAAGCCCAGAAGTATCTTCGGAAGAAGAACTCTTTTGCTTTGCTCGCACTGGTCACCGAGCAGTCTAAGGACGAGAAGCGGATTGAAGATATCCCCATCGTCCGTGACTTTCCCGATGTGTTTCCAGGGAGTTACCCGGTCTTCCACCACATCGACAAGTAGAGTTTGAAATCGAATTGGTGAGCCATGCGACTCCTATCGCCAAGGCCCCTACGCTTAGCTCCAGCAGAGCTACAAGAGCTGTCTACCAACTTCAGGAATTGTTGGAAAAAGGATTTATCGACCCAGTACTTCGCCATGGGAAGCTCCGGTCCTTTTTGTCAAGAAGAAGGACGGGACTTTCCGCATGTGCATCGACTACAGGGAACTCAATAAGGTTACCGTCAAGAACCGGTACCCCTTACCTTGCATCGACGATCTTTTCGACCAGCTTTAGGGGTCAAGCTACTACTCCAAGATTGATCTACGGTCTGGTTATCACCAAATACGCGTCAGGGAGGAGGATATCTCCAAGACGGAATTTCGCACTCGGTATGGCCATTACGAGTTCTTGGTCATGCCCTTCGGTCTCACCAATGCACCCGCGGTGTTCATGGACCTCATGAACCACGTGTGTAAGCCGTATCCTCGACAAGTTTGTCATCGTGTTCATCGATGATATACTCATCTACTCTAAGGGTGAAGAAGAACATGCTGAGCATCTGTGGTTATTGCTGGAACTACTTCAACAGGAGAAACTATATGCCAAGTTTTCGAAGTGTGATTTCTGGATTCGGGAAGTTCAGTTCCTCGGGCTATCGTGAATGAAAAGGGTATACACGTTGATCCCGCCAAGATTGATGCTATCAAGAACTGGGAAGCACCCAGGACACCGACAGAGATCCGCCAATTTTTGGGTTTGGCTGGTTACTACAGACCATCATCAAGTGATTTTCCAAGATTGCACAACCGCTTACCACTCTCACTCAGAAGGGCACCAAGTATGCTTGGGGTGACAAACAGGAAGCAGCATTTCAAAAACTGAAGCAGAAGCGTTGCAGTGCGCCCATTTTGTCCTTCCAGAGGGGACGGATGATTTTGTGGTATATTGTGACGCTTCCATTCTGGGATTGGGATGTGTGCTCATGCAACGTGATAAGGTCATCGCGTATGCATCCCGACAGTTTAAGGTCCACGAGAAGAACTACACCACACATGATTGGAATTGGAGCAGTTGTGTTTGCACTTAAGATTTGGAGACACTACCTATATGGAAAAAGTGCACAATCTACACGGATCACAAGAGCCTCCAGCATATTTTTGACCAGAAGGAGTTGAACATGCGACAGCGTCGCTGGGTCGAACTCCTGAACGATTATGAATGTGCCATTCAATATCACCCGGGTAAAACTAACGTGGTAGCTGATGCCCTCAGTCGGAAGGAGCACTTGAAACTCGTCGGGTACGAGCACTACAGTTCACAATTCATTCTGGATTACCCGAACAGATACGCGACGCGCAGCTAGAAGCAGTTAAGGAAGAGAACATCAAGGCCGAATCTGTGGGAAAGATGGAACGTGATTGGGAAGTGAAACCCAATGGTACCCGGTATTTCATGAACCATATATGGGTATCTCTCTATGGAAACCTCAGAAAGCTAGTCATGGACGAAGCTCACAAATCCCGATACTCTGTCCATCCTGGTTCGGATAAGACGTATCAAGACCTTAAAGTCGCGTACTGGTGGCCCAACATGAAAGCGGATATAGCCACCTACGTGAACAAGTGTTTGACTTGTGCGAAAGTCAAGGTGGAATACCAAAAGCCATCAGGGCTACTTCAACAACCTGAGATCCGAGTGTGGAAATGGGATCAGATCTCCATGGACTTTATCACTAAACTCCCGCGAACTCCGGGTGGTTGCGATACCATCTGGGTGATCGTGGATCATCTAACTAAGTCTGCACACTTCCTAGCGACCAAAGAAATAGATAAGATGGATAAGTTGACTCGCATCTACATTAAAGAAGTAGTTTCTCGGCACGGGGTGCCAACGTCCATCATTTCAGACAGAGATGCTCGTTTCACGTCCAACTTTTGGCGGTCACTTCAGAAAGCGTTAGGTACACGCTTAGATATGAGCACATCTTACCACCCTCAGACGGATGGTCAAAGTGAAAGGACCATTCAGACCTTGGAGGACATGCTTAGGGCATGCGTGGTAGACAGCGGGAACAGTTGGGAAATCCATCTGCCTTTGGTGGAATTCTCGTATAACAACAGTTGTCATTCGAGTATTCAGGCAGCACCGTTTGAAGCATTGTACGGTCGCAAATGTAGATCACCGGTCTGTTGGGCAGAAGTCGGTGACAGTCAACTCACAGGTCCTGAGTTGATACTTTAGGCTACTGAAAAGATTGTGCAAATCAGAAACCGCATGGCAGCGGCACGGGATCGACAGAAAAGTTACGCTGATCAACGACGCAAACCGCTCGAATTTCAAGTAGGTGACCGTGTCCTACTGAAGATGTCACCTTGGAAGGGTGTAATTCGTTTTGGAAAACGAGGCAAACTAAATCCGCGGTACGTAGGCCCATTTGTGATTTCGAAACGTATCGGGCCCGTAGCTTATCAGTTAGACCTTCCTGCCAAACTCAGTGGAGTTCACAACGTTTTTCACGTGTCCAATCTGAAGAAGTGTCTATCAGATGAGACCCTAGTCATTCCATTGGATGAGATTCAAGTGGATGAGCAACTGCATTTTGTGGAACAACCTATCGAGATCATGGACCGTGAGACCAAGACTCGAAGGCACAGCAAGATACCGATCGTCAATTTTTGTTGGAACTCTAAGCGTGGACCGGAGTTCACGTGGAAAAGAGAGGACCAAATGAAAAGCAAATATCCACACCTTTTTGCAGCTGAGCAGCAATCTGATGTTACCTCCAACTCAATTTCAGGACGAAATTCTTTCAACAAGGGGATGATATGACAGCCTGGGATTTCCTTGAACCATTCTAACAAACTGAACTTTTATGCGTTGCATTCTAAACCGCGTTTACTCAATTTTCAGGACCAAAATTCTTTCAACATGGGGATAATGTGACATCCTGGCTTTTCAGGTATCTTAAACGCGCTACTTTATTGTTATTCATCCCTATGCTAATTTAGTTCGGAGAATTAAATTACGCGCTCGCAATAACTACGCTAACTTTAGTATTTAGGGAATACACGATGTTTGGGAGTTTTAACGGGTTGTATCTGAATTACGTGCTACGTGTTATTAGAGGTTTGTGAATAATTGTCGAGTCGTATTATGTGTAGTTATTTATCAGATTATAATGATCGGTTAGTAAATTCTATTTATAAGCCGAACCGAACCAAGCTTGTGAAACATTTCGACTTCGCGACCAAGCAAACCCAACCCGCCACCCATACCCCCTTGCGGCCCACACTCCTTGCGGCCCAAGGATAGCCCAAACCGCCCCCTAGCCTCTATGTATGTATACGTATGATGCATGGGGTGCTCAAAAACAATAACAAACCCTAAACCCTACCCCCTTGTGGTGTGCGACGGCAAGCACCCCCCCCCTCTCGGTTGCGTAAACAGCCCACATCCCTCGGATCGAATCCAAGCTTTTCCCAGTTCGCTAGTTGTCATCGTTTAAGGTTAGGGTTTTTCGATTTTGTTACGATTCATGTGATGATCTTCTGTAGAATTTATTATGATTATGTGCTCGTATGATTGTTGTTATGAAAAGTGTTGTCGTGTATGACTAGTTCGGATGAATATGCGAATCCTTGCGGTTGTGATGATGTGTTCGAGTATTAAAATCGTAGGCTGCGTTTTATCTATAAAGATCATGATATATGCTTAGGGTTTGCATGAATACTGATATATTAGATGATATCCGATACAATAACCTGCTATAAATCGATACAACTAAGCGCCGTGGCCGTTTAAACATGTTCTAATGCGATAAAGTCGAAAACAGTAAGCTGATTGACATTTACAGCCAACTTCAGTTGGCTGTAACCTGATCATTATTTATCGAAAAGTGGATTTTCTGAAGCCTAAAACGTGTATTTTTGAAAAACGCTTCAAATGGCGCTGGATTCATATTTTTCTGAGGTCGTTTGCAATTTTTAAATGGTTATTTAGTGCAGCAACTGAAGCTGCGTAAATTCTGCAGAATTTGCAGGCATGTTTATCGAGTCGTATCTCATAGTCTGTATGGTGTTAGCTCACGAAATCTATACAGTAACCGGAGACCGGAGTTTCCGAAAATCTCCCACTGGAATTTCGTTAATCGGATGAACGATGATTTTTAAATGATTTTTCTCGTGGACTGCAGTCAAAAAGCGACGAATCTGACTGCAGCCTAGTATATAAATGTTTATAAATAATTGGTAAAGACTTAGGATTTGAAAATTACACAAAATTCTACAGTTTAATTGACACCTCTTGTAAAAAAATTGGAATTTTTGGAACGTTATAACTATTTTATAAAAATTCTCTCGAAAACAGCCCAGTTATGAGTGGACAAGCTGAAACATGATAACTTGCGTTTGTGTGTATCTAAATGTTGTATGAGTTATCCTGTGTTTATGACAAGTTGATTTGGTCGTTATTTTGTATGGTGATACTTTGCATGCATGATTATGGTTTCGAATTGGTTATTACGTGTGCCGTACTGTGTGTTAGTTACGCGTAGGGTTTTGTGTCAGTGTGTTCACACACTAACTTTGAATCGGTTGACATGTTAGGACGCGATTAGCGGTTCCATCATTTGCTTCTTTTGCGTTTATCTAACCGAGCAATTTAAGGTGAGTTCACGGACCCTATTTTATCCGGTTTTGAACAACAGGGGAGAAACATGTATACGCTCTACAACTCAATCTTTTACGTTATGCGAAATTAACACCGTTAACTATTCGGTAACTAAGTTAATGTTAATGTATGTTATGGTCACTAAGTAGCTTTATCACGGAAGTCCCAACCAACTCTCGGATCGTTAGTATTGGGTTAGATAGCGGGGAAATTATAGTAGTACTACTGGGCCCGACAAGCCCCACCCGAGCTAGTCGCGCTAGCCGATCGGAATGGTCAACGGGTGATTAATTTGGCCTAACCTTCGCCATGGTCAGTGATAGACCTGGCAACACAGTTGCAACAACAGTCAGCTTCGATCGCGAACTCTTACGTGACGTAACTTTAGGCTCGCTACCTACATGTTAACATTGAACTTATTTATGAACCAACATTATTATTCAGGTTAGGAATAATGGAACTATGTCGTTATCCCGGGTTAGGGATAACGGGGGAAAACAATCTTTTAAACCGAACTTGTTAACTTATAAAAACATGTGAACTCACTCTTCTTTAATGTTGACACTTGTTTCTTTGCATGTTTCTCAAGACGCTAGGAGCGCTAGGTGCACTCACTTTGCATTTGATCAAGGCATTTTTATTGAGTCTTTATTAACGATTATTTTTGGGATTTTGGTTTTGGCGTTTATGTTGGCGCCCGTTACTTTATTCTAATGCTTCCGCTAAACTTTGAAACCTTGGAACTTTGAAAATAACTATGCATGTTTACAATAAATGTTTTTGGAAAAGGTTTAAATAAATCATATAGAGTCGTTCGACATTGCTAGTGTCTGAGATTCTGGTTTGATCACACGCCTCGCACGGTAATACTCCGCAAGTGGAAATTGAGGGTGTGACATCCATCGTCATGCACAAGATTATTACGGATGAGGGAGTAAAGCCAGCTCGAGATCAGCAGCGAAGGTTGAACCCGAACATGCGGGAAGTTGTGAAGAAGGAAGTTTTGAAGTGGTTGGATGCCGGGATCATCTATCCAATCTCAGACAGCACTTGGGTGAGTCCAACTCAGACAGTACCCAAAAAGGCGGGCATCAAAATTGTGTTAGGTGAGGATGGTAAGGAAGTAGCCACCAGGCCGGTAACCGGGTGGAGGATTTGTATTGAATATAGAAAATTGAATGCAGCTACTTCGAAGGATCATTTTCCGTTACCATTCATTGATCAGATTGGGAAAAGCTAGCAGGTCAGAAATATTATTGTTTTTTAGATGGTTACTCAGGTTATAATCAGATAGCAATACATCCTGACGATCAACAAAAGACCACATTTACCTGTCCATATGGTACTTTTGCATTTAGGCGAATGCCATTCGTATTGTGTAATGCCCCGCCACCTTCCAAAGGTGTATGATGAGTATCTTTTCAGATATGGTCGGGGAGTCTTTGGAGATTTTCATGGATGATTTCTCGATTTTTCGGCACATCTTTTGAGGCATGTTTGGAACAATTGACCCGTGTGCTAAAAAGATGTGTTGAAACAAACCTGTACTCAGTTGGGAAAAGAGTCACTTCATGGTACAGGATTGTGTTGGGATACGTTGTCTCGAGTAAGGGGATTGAAGTTGACCATGCTAAAATTAAAGTAATTTCCACATTACCATCGCCACAAGTGTCAAAGGCGTTCGTTCCTTTCTTGGACACACCGGTTTTTACAGACGGTTCATCAAAAACTTTTCAGTAATCACTTAACCGTTATGTAACCTTTTGTTAAAAGATGTCCCATTCGTGTTTGATAAACATTGTAAGAAATCTTTTGAAACACTGAAACAAAAGTTAGTTGAGGCACCTATATTACAATCCCCTGATTGGTCACTTTCGTTTGAAATAATGTGTGATGCTAGTGACTATGTAGTAGGTGCAGTGTTGGGACAGAGGGTGGACAAGAAACGGTGGCGATATACTATGCGAGCAAGATGCTTGCGGATGCTCAGTTGAATTACACCACCACGGAGAAAGAGCTTCTAGCTGTTGTCTATGCTTTAGACAAATTTCGTTCTTATATTTGTGGTAGTAAAGTAATTGTGTTTTTTGACCATTCTGCTATCAGGTACCTCATGGAGAAGAAGGATGCTAAGCCACGGCTTATCAGATGGATCCTTCTGTTACAGGAATTTGACTTTGAGATCCGTGATAAGAAAGGAAGTGAGAATGTGGTGGCGGATCACCTATCGCGAGTGGTGAATGAGATGGATAGGCCAGAGAATGACATTCTGGAGACTTTTCCCGATGAGCATTTATTAGCTATTGATACTCAACCTTGGTTTGCTAATTTCGCTAACTATGCTCATTCAGGTATCATAACGGAGCATTGGTCGAGACCGAGGAAGGCACACTTCTTGTCACAGGCAAAACAATACATATGGGACGAGCCTTATATGTTTAAAGTGGGTGCTGATCAAATCATCCGCAGTGCGTGGAGGTAGATGAAATTCCTTCAGTTTTGTCCTTGGTGCACGAGTCCGCATGTGGAGGGCATTTCAGTGGGCAGAAAACGGCACGAAAAGTGCTATCTTGTGGGCTATATTGGCCTACGGTGTTTCGTGATTCTATTAAATATGCTAAAAATTGTGTGCGATGTTAATAGATGGGCAGTATTTCGAAGCGGGATGAGATGCCCATGCAGCCAATCCTTGTTGTCGATATTTTCGACGTATGGGGCATTGACTTTATGGGCCCATTCCCGAATTCGTTTGGTAATCTGTATATCTTGGTGGCGGTGGACTATGTGTCTAAATGGGTTGAGGCCATTGCCACCAAGACCAATGACCATAAGGTAGTTTGCAAGTTCGTTCAGTCGAACATTTTCTCTAGATTTGGTATTCCCCGTGTGATCATAAGTGATGGGGGATCCCATTTCAAAAATTTAACTTTGGCAAACTACTTAAAAGATATGGTGTTGACCATCGAATTGCCACTCCGTACCATCCTCAGACGAGTGGGTAAGTCGAGGTCTCTAACTGGCAAATTAAAGAAATTTTACAAAAAACCGTACGAGCTGACCGCAAGGATTGGTCCAATAAGTTGGATGACGCTCTGTGGGTATATCGTACGGCGTACAAAACGCCGATTGGAACAACACCGTATCGCTTGGTCTATGGGAAAGGGTATCACTTACCGGTAGAAATTGCACACCGTGCCTTTTGGGCGGTTAAACAGGTCAATACTGACTATGATACTGCAGGTAAGGAGAGACAGTTGACATTGAGCGAGCTTGAAGAAATTCGGAATGAGGCATATGATTGTGATGCAGCATATAAGGATAAGATGAAAAAGGTGCATGACGCAAAGATAAAGCCAAAAGTGGTCGAAGTTGGGTAGATGGTGTGGTTATACAACTCAGGCAGAAGTTGTTCCATGGCAAGCTAAAGAGTAAGTGGACAGGTCCTTACCGTGTAACGAAAGTAGGAGCATATGGAGATGTGGAGATAGAGGACTATGATGATCATCTCCAGCAAACCGTGAATGGGTATAGACTAAAGCCGTATTACAATGCGAAGGAGATAAATGGCCCGGGTAAGAATGTGGAGGTGCTATTTGTGAGCACCGTTCGTGCGTATGACGAATAACGTGCAGGTACGATCTGGCTGAAGATCTAAAACTTAGCGCTCTTAGGAGGCAGTCTAAGGTATGTAGTATTTTTCCTTTTTGTTCTTCTTTCATAGTATTTCTTTCGAGTTACTGATGTTCACCGTGCTTTTAATCAAGTGTGGGGAAGTTTGAAGAGGTTTGGTTAAGTTCTAAATGCAATTGAGGGCAATGCACATTTGTTCGGGGGGGTAAAATCATGACTTTTGAGGCCCGAAAATGTGTTTTTCGGTAAAATTTTCATGTTTTTCGGTTGTTTTCGGTATGTTTTCAGAGTGTTTCAGGAGCGTGAGATGGTTCGGAGAAGAAATTCATGTAGAAAGGAGCCCCAGGTAAGTGTTTTGTGGAAAAAGTTTATAAAATTTCGTTTGAGGGGTAAGGGAGTTGAAAATTTTTGAAAAACCAAAAATTTTTCTAAGGCATGAAACCTCAAAATTTTGGCAAACTGGAAATTGGGCTTCCAGGCGCCACGCGACAGGGGACAAGGATCCTCCCACGACGCGCCGGGAAGGCCAAGTCAACAAGTCAAAATAACCCTCCCCCGCGACACGCGAGGGAGGTCCTGGTGTCTGTCGCGACACGCGGCAGGTGTCATCTGCAGATCTGCTTATTAATTCACGAACTCAACCACTTTTTGTCAAAAAATTTCTTACCAAAACCCCTTTTCCCCAGCCGAACCCTAGTCGTAAAAACCCCCAAATCGACCCCAAATACACCATATTTTACCACAAATCTTCACCCAAATCACCCATAAATCCATCCCACATCAGGGATTCCATCACCACCATCGCCGGATTTGTAACTTTCGGTCACCATCTCCGGTCAAGCTTGGAATGTTTCTCAAGTTTTTGATATTTTTCAAGTTTTATTCACGAATCAGGTATGAAATCCTTAATTTTAAATGTTATTTGGTTTTTTATGCTTGATTGTGAGTTAAGATGCATGTTCTTAGTAGCGGTTTGGTTGATGTTAAGGGGGTTGTTTAAAAGTGTCATGAGTAGGGATGATGATGGTTTGGCTCTAGACCTAGGTTGAATATGTTGAAAAATCTGAATGCTAGGGTTTGACACTAGTTGGGAGATGTTGAATGTGTGGGACAGTCGTTTCTTAGGAGTCGTAGGTTAGGAGTGAATGTGGCAAAGTGGTTAGAATGGTCGAGATAATTGTTGATTGAATGTAGAGGGTATGTTGGGGATTTAAGAAGTGGCGATAATCGGAAGGTTAGCGGTAATTGTGTAGCACATAGAAGGTGAACCGGTCTAAGGGAAGTAGAAGTTAGGCGTGGAGTTGTGTGCTAAGAAACCATTGGGAGGTAGAAGTAAGGAAGAAAAAGGGTTGGATTATGGTGTGGTTATAGCAATGGTGATGTTAGGTAGCTCGTTAGTTAAGTATTTTTAGTTGGTTGTTTGTTTTCTTATTAAAAAAATCCGAAAAACTACAAAAAGTTTCCTTATGATTTTTGAGAATAATTCGCAATACACTAACACATGTTAAACACTTAACAAAGAAAGTTTTGTTTTTTTGAATTTCGGTTGGTTTGTTCGTACTCAATCTCCATTCGAACGGGCTAACCGGATCATCAAGTGGCATGTGTTAAGTGAAATTTTTCGATGGTTTTTGTTCTATGCATTTGTATCCGCGAATGAAATGCTATATGGATACAAATGTCATCAGCAGGTTACTAATTCTGTTGTGTTGCTTTTGTTGTGATTTAGAATGTCAGGTGAAGGATCAAGTCAAGCAGGTTCGAGGAAGAGGAAGAAGATCCGAGTTCAGTATAGATATAATGGGCCGGAGGAGCGTCCAATGCCAGAAACACCCATAATTCCATTGGCACAAAGGGTGTTGAGGGATCATACTTTATTGGATTTTGAGATTGGTAGTGCTGAGTATGAAAGGTGTGAGAAGTTTTGTCATATGAAGTTATATAAACATCATACTTTTAACTGGGCAATGTTAGATGCTATGGGTCAGGACAAAGGATGGAGGAATTTCTTGGTCCTCGTTGGTTGTTGGCATTGAGATGTGATGAGCCGCAATATGCTGAGCTGACAGCAGAGTTTCACTCTACCATTAGGCATGACGCAGATAAGTATGTTGAGTCGGTTCCTTGTCGTTCAGTTTGGGTAGGCAGCGTTATGTTTGGAGTGTTGAGCAGTTTGCTAGGGCCCTTGGGTTTTATGGGCCGAATGAAAGGTTTCAGCAAGCATGGAGGGGCCGACTAAGAAGCGAGAGTATAGGCACGAGTGGATTATGAGTCTGAGTTGAAAACATTCTGGGGAACCATTGCTGATACTGTATGGTCGACGATGCTATTGAGTCATCGATTAGGGACCCGTTTCATGAGGTATGTGCACAGGATTTTGGCGTGTACATTGGTTGCTAGGAAGAGTGGGACTGATAAGGTGAACATGACGGATCTTTTTTGCCTTTATTGCTTGGTGACGGGGAAGGAAGCCAACTTGGCTACAGTGTTGTTATCTTAGTTTCTTAAGGGTAGGAGGTCAGGTGCTGATACGCAGTTGGAGTTGGGTCCATATGTTACTAGGTTGGCGATGCATTGTGATGCTTTTGTTCGGTATCCTGAGATACACCTCACCCTGGGTCCAGTGATGGTGTCGTTCAGTGTGGAAACACTGAAAAGGCGAATGTGATTGAGTGGGATGAACCGCTTCGTTGGAAGCCAGTTAAGGTTGGACCGCAGACATTACCACCGGGAGGTACTCCAGCAGCTGAGGCTATGCAAGCCGGGTCTCACACACATCGTCAGTCCGTTGTTCCTAGGATTGAGCGACCGAGACCACAGTATCCGTTGAGGCCACCGAGGCCATATCCCCTAACGTTGGAAAATGTGTATGATACTATGGTTGATGGGTTTGAGATGCAAACGAGCATGCTTCGGTACATGATGGAGCAGCAGCACATAGGCATTCCTGCTTGGTTTCCACCTCAGCATTTTCCGCAGCCAGGATGGGGAGTTCCGCAGGGTGGCGGTGATGTGCGGATGGCAGATGAGCCGGCTGGTGGCGGCGACGACGAGGAGGAGTAGGTGCTTGGTATGATAGCCGCCGGTAATTTTGAGTTATGATGTACTTTTCCTTTATTTTGTTTTGATTCGGATACTTATGTTCTGTACTAAATTTGATTCTAACTCTCATGTGGGAAATGTACGTGGTTAACCGGTTGGGCGTATTTTTATATGTTACGTTTGCTATGGTTGTGTTGATGTGATAGAATATGCGTAGTTGGTGCGTAAGTGTGTTGTTCAAAAATAGTGGCGAGCATGTTGGAGAGGAGGCATGGAACTAGACAGGTGCAGATCAGAGAAGTAAATCAGGGGAGTCTGTTCCAGTTTGTTTATTTATTTATGTAGTTATTTTATTTTTTTTTTATTTTCTTCGTTTATTGGTCGTTAGGTAGTTTCTCGCTCCATTGAGGACAATGTAGGAATTAAGTGTGGGGAGGGGAAACTAGTGTCTAGTTTAGTGTGTTAGTCGTCGTTATAGAGTCTTGTGTTATTGGTATTTGTGTTTAAAAAAAATTAGAAAATTCGAAAATGTCTCGTAAAGCGTTGCGAAAAATGGAAGATGATAGGTATAACCGACATGTTCGCATTTGATTACTATAGATATGAAATAATAATGGTCGGTCATGCGTATAATTCGGGATATGTGGGTAGGCCCAGCTAGTTGAAGGGTTTCTTTGAAGCGATATAATATACTTAAAAGTAGGAGTCTAGTGGGTACCCACCTTAGGAGCCATGGCGAAACTGAAACTATGAAGAGCACAAGAGGTATGTTATAAATAAAAAGCTTATAAATTTTTCTGATTAAATTGGCACACCTGTTTCTTTTTGTGAAAACAAATCCGAAACAGTGTGGCGCCCGAAAAAAATTCCATCAATCCATTTGAACAATATGTTGAAAAAAAAACAAAGCCTATGGTATTGCCGCGGGGATAGCGACTCATGCGGTACATACCCTCTAGGTGGAGTTATAAGAAAATATGTGAGGTTTATGGCATTAATCGCGGGGATGGTGACTCATGCGAGGTATGCCCGCTAAGCTGATCATATACGAAAACATGAAAAGCTCACAACATCATCCATTCATCCATCATAAAGATTTAATCGGAATAGTATAAGAGCTTTTTATATAAAACGGTAGATTATAAATCTTTTGATCTTTTGGACTTGAAGTGGGAATAGGTGGAGTTGTAGTCTCTTGGGAGTAGGGTCCATAAATAATTATAATCACTTGAACCTAAATGAATCGTGGATAAGGGCTTGGAAGGTGGCGGTTGGGTTTAAGTAGACAAGATACCTGCAATCGTGATTAAGTTTGGTTGGACTGCTGGTAAATAAATTAATTGAATATATTAAGTGCTAATGTGTTTGGTTGTGATTCCATCGCAAAGAGTTTTTTCGGGGACGAAAAAAGATAAGTGTGGGGATGTGATGTGTGGTTAATATTTAGTGTTATTTTGTGTGTTTCGAGTCAGTTTTATGTACATATGAGTGTTTAGTCGGTTTGGTAGTACTATTTAATGTGCGTTCGTCGTTTCAGGTTAAACAGTGCAAAACGAGTGAATAAACGCGTGCTGGAAGAAGCGGAAGCTGAAAAAAGGGAAATTCCAGGTGGTAGTCCCCCACGACACGCCGGGGAGGCAGAGAGGCCTGTCGCGACGCGCGACAGGTATAAAAGTGGGTCCGGATTGTTCGGTTCAAGCGACACGCGCCGGGTGCCATTAACTCTCCGCGGGAGAGGTCAATATCGGGAAAGTATAAAAACTGGATTTTATTAGGTTTTGGGGGATTCTGTGACCTAGCAGCCGTTTTTCCAAACTCAGCAGTCATTAGAGGCGATTTAGAAGAGGTTTTCATCCCAATCAAGCAGTTTCTAATGTCAGATCAATTCCAAACTATTATTGAAGCGTGTGATGACCATGAGCGGCTAAGCTCTTCGTGACTTCTGCCCGGATGAACTGTTACTGTGTTTTTCATTGAACCTTGTTTACGTATTCGTTGTAACTGGTACAGCTTGACCACTTGTGTTGGATTCTTGGTAAACGTTTCTTGTTTTGAATTATTTGTCGTTTATTAAGCGTATTGGCGATTTCCTTGCATCGTTAACGGGTTGGTAACTGGCGGGTAATTGACGCAAACAAACGGGTTATTAGGTGGCATAGTGAATCTTAAAAAACTATCCTTATAATTAACCAAATTCATTAATTCCGAGGCCATATCTATGTGGTGTTCTGAATTGGTAAACAGGTTTTGATGATAAATCGGGTAATTGGGATTCCGGGTGGAAGTTATCTTTCTCATATTGATTACAACTCTTTAATTTAGTTTTCGGGTTTTTCTAAACAATCAATCAAATTCCCCCAAGTTAGTTAATTTAGTTCTTAGTAAAAAATCTTTACACTGACCATAAATTCCTCGTGGATTCGATACCCTACTTACGCTATCTACGTAGTTTAAATAGGTTTTTGATTAGTCCACGACAGCTACATCACGTGTGTGTTTTGTCAAGATATTGCATCTAAAGAAGTTGTTGTGGCTCGATCCGTGGTGGATTTTTGATTTTTCGGTTCCAGGTGTTTGTCAAATGTCCCTGTGAAGTCGCCCCAATAGCACAGTGCTTAGCATGTGGGGAAAAATGTTGTTTATATAATTTAATTTGGATGTAGTTTTTAAAAGATTTGGTTTTGTTATTAAAAAATGGGTAGCAGCGTAACTTGTTGTCCGTTTACGTCTTATTTCGATGTAATTTCTATTTGGGGACTTAATGAAAATACTCCATTTACTTTAAAATAATAATAATAATGTATATTTTTGTGCAAAAGGAAAAAACATGATTGTAAATATCAATTATACTTTAGAATAGTTTTTATTTTTCACAAATGACAAATTTCCATTAATAGGCCACCTTTTTCATTTCTTACCCTTTTCAATAATTATATTTAAATAAAATGGATAAAATACGATTTATCTTGGGTGGTAGTCTATTAATGGACAAGAAAGTGACAATTACCAAATTAACATATCATATTAAATAAAATGTGGTATTCAATGGATAATAAATATATCAGGCTGATTATACATGAACACTTTGCGTTTAGTCAACAAAGAGCTATGGTCTAGAGAAGATTGAAGATAATGGTTTAACAATTCAAGCTCACATCCAATTGCCCATATTATGTTAATTACATGATCAAGAACTCTCTTTGACATCATGTTTTGATATGATCATTTAACTAAAATATCGTTTCAAATTCAGACAGATATCCGAAATTTTGTAACAAATTATATGATCAAGAGCTCGTTAACACCATATCTTGTCTACCATCGGTAAAGCATGTTTTATTTTTTAATAGAGATATCTAAAACGTAGTAGTAAATTGTATATTTAAAAATAATTAAATGAAATTTAAATTGTGAAAAGATTAGTTGAAACAAATAAAGGAAGAATTGTTAGACATGATTTATACATAAAAATAATTGCCCCATGCACTACAAGACGGGGGTTTGGACTTTATTCAACCATTGACGTTAAAGATAATATTTATTATTTGTTATTAATATTATACTTAATGTTGATATTAATAGCTACTAGTCTACTACTACCTATATACAGATTATCTTTCATTATCAATTATCATTATCAATATAATAAAAACAGAATGATTTGAATAATGACTTTAATATAAAAAAAGAATAGTGTCAGGCAGTTGGTCTGGCACTCTCCCATTAAACCAGCCTTTTGTCTGGCAATCTTTCATTGGACCAGTCGTTTATTATTTGTTAACGCTGTAAATTAGGGATTGCCCCCGGAATAGTGCCAGGTAGTTGGCCTGCCACTCCTCCATTGGACCAACCGTTTATTATTTTTTTACGCTGTAAAATTACGGGTTTGCCCCACTTTAAAATTAGGTCTTTGCCCCTGCTCAAAATAAAACAACGCTTTTGGCCCCAGCTAAAAATTACGATTTCTCCCCGTTTAAAAAAATATGATTTTGCCCGCAGTTAAAATTACGTTTTTACCCTTGTTCAAAATAAAATTACGCTTTTCGCTCCAACTCAAAATTACGATTACGCCCTTGGTTCAAAATAAAATTATGGTTTTGCCTCTGGCAAAAAATTACGGTTGTGCATTTAGTTTAAATTTATATTACTGTGTTGTCTTAGGTTCAAAAGTACGAATTCGCCCTTGCGCAGATTTACACTTTTGCCCCTGGTTTCAATTTCTAGTACTGCCATCACTTTACAAATGGTATCAAAGCTAAGGGCCGAGCAGATGTGTCAGCGAGGACATTGGCTCCCTAAGAGAGGGTGGAGATGTAAATTCCAAATCGGTTTAGGGTGACAATCAAACATTCTTATTGGATGATGGAAACCTTCTCTACCTAAATACATTTTGTTTTTTACACCAGTGAAAAAAATATAACTTTCTCTTACTTAAAAATAACAGTATTGCCATTGTTTTAGTTTTTTAGCAAAACTATAAAAGTGTTATGTTTTTATTGGTTGACTCGATTTAATTGTTTTCCGTGTCAATGAGCTACCTAACACTGCTCATTATTCGGACATCGCTCCACAACGCAGGTGGGCATCTAACTAGTTTTATTTAAAAAGATAGTCACTATGATTTAAAAAAAATAGTCACTATATATGATTCAACTTGAGTAATGATTTATGTTTGACAAAATACAAGCACTAGACTATATAACTTCACTACAACATTCATATTATCATTTGAGTTTTGACAAAATCCATTAAGAATTAGATTCTTGCATTATTTTTAGTTCACATATGATAAGGTTTTGAGCAAACTCCACACGGAATCGGGTTTTAACTAGTTGTGTTTGTGAGAAATGAGGCAAACTTGAAATTTCACATGAACTTAAATATCATAGTAGAAAGATGAACCCAAACACATGTTATGTATTCAAAAGCTAGCACGAATACAATTTGCTAATGGTAACTATTTTTACATATTAGCATTTAATTTAAACATACAAAGTTAGAATAAAAATATATGTGTATAAAACAATTACATTTAGAGCATGGATACGTGTTATGTTCTAACATACAATTTTGACATGAAATGCGCAATAAACTTATATTGTGGCATAAGGTATGTTTTGAAAAACGTAAAAACATACTCGTCTACTTATGAACCTCTTAGGTTGCTCCAAACCCGAGACATTTAGCTGATTGTATTCACGAGTTCAACCTAAAACTCCTCTGGATCTATTTAATCTCAATCAAAACCACAACTTTTATTTTAGATTTGTTTTCTGTCGAAAATTCACACCCTAACCACGAATACATGTGTGAATCGCTCAATTGTTTTAAACTTGGGAGTGATGGGCGTTTATGGGTTGCTGTTTTGCACAATGTTTGTGGCGCATTTTGCTTTTAAAATGTTTTTGGAGTCACTTTTAATTTTTCTGAATAAATAAGAAATATATTTTTGTTCTTCTTTATTCTTTAGCGACACAACTTTTTGTTTCGATAAGTTAATCTCTCTTTATTTTATCTTATACATCTTGTTTTTTTAACTAATACAACAATTACCAACAATTTAAGGGGAGATTCATGTCAAAATGGTTGTATCCCATTTAACAATGATTAGGCAAAAAAAAATGTTGTATCCCATTTAACAATGTTTAAGCAAAAAAAATGTAATAACTATAAATAATGCTAGTGTTTGTCTTTTTACTAGAAAAACTTCCTAAAAGGAACAAGCTAGATAGAATTACAAGTTCATGATAAACTAATGAAGGAAACCACACATTGAATTTAGTATAGTAAAGGGTTGCGAACTTTTAAATGTGAACGGCTATTAAAAGGAAAATAAAGCCCGATATTAATATTGAGTTTAAGACTAGGTTGGTAATTGATGGCTACTTCTAAACGAAAAACATTGACTTTGTTCACATGAGTTCTTTGGTTCCCTAATATGCTACTATTGGGTCGATCACTAACTGCCCTTGCTTCCATCAATGATCTAGTTGTACATTAAACGTGTGTGAAAACGACTTCAAGGTTTAGTAGTTATAATCAAGAGAATAAAGTGTGTATGCTTAAAAATCACCTTTTAGAGACAAAATAAGCTCTAATACATGACATGAGAAATCGACCATACTTAAGTGACTAAGTGAGCAAATGATTTTGCACTAAATGCATGAGTTGCTTGTGTATACCTAAAATTGATTGAATACGATTGTGTGACTATTTGCTCATCATAATTCGCCATTGTATGTGAATATCGTTAAAGAACAGGATTGAGACACAGGGTTGACTAGACGTACCACACCCTCCCATATTTTCAATTGTCTCCCCTTTCTAATAACATCATACCAAATAGATATTTTTTCTTCATTTAGTGTGATAAGTTACGAACATTAATGATTTGACAATTTTAAGGGAGATGTACGACAAATAAAAATAGAGGGGGTGGGATACGTCTAACACACCATAAAAATACACCTTACTATGGTAAAAGTAGAGAGGTGAATAATTTTTTTAGTAAAAAAAGAATATGTTATGTATAAAAAGCAGAGGTGATGTACATTTACCACAAACAATTTTAGGCTAAATTACATTTCTTGTCTTTTATTGTCTGAATTATGGATTACGTCCTTTGAACTTTTGATTTTCTTTGTTTGTCCTTTATTTCAAATGTTGTTATGAATTTAGTTCTTTCCATTAATGATCGTTAAATTATCAGTTAAATCACCTCACGTGTACTTAAGGGCATTCTTAGTCTTTTACCGCAAAAGGCAACTTTTCTAATTTAAATAGATTTTATATAATTATAATAGTGGGTCACACTCCTACTTGCCCTTCCTTTTCTTACCACATCCTACCACCGTTGTCGCCACCCACCACAACCACCATCTTCGTCAACCTAACTCCACCGAAATTAGAAAAAAAAACCTTTTAACCAAACACCCCCCGCCCGACCTCCAACGTTCACAATTTCCTCAATTCAACTGGCGCTGGTGACAAGCATGATAGATTGATTTGTTGCTTGGAAAAGACAGAAGTGGGTTAGAAAAGGAACTACTTGTAAATCATTGTAAGTCAATTTGTGGCCATTGATTTACTGCTTCTTAAAATCAGTTTTGTAGATATGTAACCCTTGATTGTTACTTATTTGGGTTGTGGCCCCACACAGAACCCACATTTATTTTGCTTCTATTATAGTGTAATCCTAAAACGTTGTTTTTTCTAGGAGGGTTTAGATTATGTTGTGGGTTAACTAAATCCATTGTCATATCACCACCACTTCACTACCACATAACAACTTAACGACCATTTGTGGATATATTAAATCCGCAAGAACTTTTCAAATAAATGATAAACAAAGAAACTTAAAAATTTTAAAAACCTAATCCATAATTTACACAAATATAAGGCTAGTGGGTATGGGGCGGGGGTTGGGGCGTGGTTGGGGGAAACACCCAAGGTATCACCCCGAGTGGGCTTGGGTTTCAGCGTGGCCCGTTGGCGGGGCTTTCAGACCGGCGTTGGGCGGGGCTACCAAGATGACATGGTAGAGGCTGATTGACGGTTTGGCTAGGTGGCTAACACCTATTTGAATTTTAAAAATAAACCGTTTGGCTTGGCCAAACGGCTAACCCAACCGGTTATAAAACCCCACCGCCTCACCTTTTGCTAACCCAAACGGCTAACCCCCACCGCCTGTTACCTTCGCTATCCACCGACACCCCACACCGCCTGCCCCTCCGCTGATCATGGTCTCGTGGACAAACGAAGAAGAACTTGCACTTGTAAGAGCGTCGTGGACGCTATGAAGGCTCGCCAACCCGGCGAAACCCGTTACTAGCCGGCGGCTTTCGCGAGCTATCGGCATAATGTCAGGAACGACCGGCACAACCTAAATGTGTGCCAACACAAGTGGCGTGAACTACGGCGAAACTCGATCGGTTTAAAGCCTACTACGAAAGCGTACCGGGCGGGGACATAAGCCACGACGACCGGGTGGCGGTGGCCAACATCGAGTACCGGTGCAAGGAGAGGAAGGCGTTCGACAAGCTCGCCCTCTTCGAGATCTACCTAACGCTTTAGGTTTTTTTTATGTTTAAGTATGTTTTTTTTAGATTTGTATTTTTTTTAGAATTATGTAATTCTTAGGAATTTTTAATAATATTTTTAGGCTTTTTTAATATTGTGTATTTATAAAAAAAATGAAAAATAAATTAACACTGCTAGCCAGCGGACTAGCCACGCCCCACCATACCCACCGCATGGATGCATGACTGACGGTGCCCTTCCAACTCCACGTGTCGGGCTATGCCCCAAACCCCCGCCTCACCATATCCATAGCTAATGAGAAAAATTGTATTCTAGTCCATTATTTTTAATGATTGTGCTATTTATCATATAATTTTGCATAATAAATTTGTATAATACATTCCAATATTCCATTCCATGATGGAATATGAATTTACGACTCTTGATTTGACATGCCACTAAGCAGATTGGCTAGAGAATCTTTCGATTGATGTACAACTATAAAGAAACAACGAGTGTCAGTTTCCTATATTTTGTTTCACATGAACCTATTGAGATTCATACAAATACAAATTGTGTTTGCCAAAAGACGAGAGACATTATCAAGATTAGACATGACAATACAGGCATACCCAATGAATGGTCTATTTTTTACTCTAAAAAACGTAAACACTTGTAAACCATTCTAACACTATGGGAAACGCCCAAGTCATCATTCCGGGTAGGCTTGGGTTTCAGCGTGGCTCGTTGGTACGGGCGAATCAGCCCGGACGTTGGGCGGGGCTACCAACACGACATGGCGGAACCTCATTGGCCAAGTATACTAGCCGTTTGGGATAGCCGTTGGGGCATTAAATTTAAAAAAAATCTATAAATACCAAACACAATATCAAACACATTTTTCTCACACAATATCAAACACATTTTTCTCACACAATATAAAACACGTTAAACACAATGAGTTCTTAAGTTCAAGTGAATCGTCATCATCATCTGATGATGGTGCGGGAATATTTCTACAAACGATCGTGACGGTGGTGAAAGCTATCGTGGAAGACGATGAGGAAGAGACTTCGCAACCTAAACGGAGGAGGTATATCGGTCGTGAACGGCACACCGCTAACGATTTGTTGGTAAGAGATTATTTCTGAGCCGAACCTAAGTTTGATGAAAAAATGTTTAGGCGTCGTTTTCGTATGAGTAGAAACTAATTTTTAAGGATATCTAAGGATCTTGACGAGAGGAATGATTTTTTCCAACAAAAAAATGATGTAACCGGCCAATTAGGATTTAGTACGTGGCAAAAGGTCACGGCCGCACTTAGACAGTTAGCGTACGGCAATAGTTCAGACATTATGGACGATTATTTAAAAATGTCGGCACGTGTAGCTAGAGAAAGTCTTCACAAGTTTTGCTCGTGTATTTTAGAAGTTTATACGAAAAGATATTTGAGAAAGCCGTCGTTCAGTGATATGCAACAAATATTGGAACATCACGCCGATTATCATGGGCTACCCGGGATGCTAGGTAGTTTAGATTGTATGAAATGGCGTTGGGAACTTTGTCCAACCGCATGGCAAGGTGCTCACACAAGTGGATATCACGGAATGCCAGCCATCATGCTTGAAGCGGTTGCATCCCAAGATCTTTGGATATGGCATGCGTTATTTGGTATGCTCAGGTTCACAAAACGATTATTACCATTGTCACACCCCAACCGATGGCGGAAACATCGGGGCGTGGCACTAGGCGAATCAAATTGATTAAGAGATTCCATAACAATTATTTAAAGACAATAATCAACATTCAACATCCCATACTATCAAGCTCATATAATCCCAAACAATCATTATATAATTAGTAACAATCCCTTAATCATAACATTCGAGTCGATCTTCCCTAGATTTATTACATGATATTCTAAGGCAAAACCTACGACTAAGCATCCATAGCAAATATCCTCAACCTGCAACATATGTTAAAATAAAACGTCAATACAATTAAGTAAATGTGAGCATACAGGTTTTGCGTACATAATAAATATAAAAGCGTTTAGCATACACCGCATGACATACGTAAGAGTTGTGAACTATGTATCTACTAGATTCAAGTAAACCAACAAAACGCGATTGATCGAGGCGTGCGAACAAGTGTACACATCCTAAAAGAGAAAATAAATGAGAAATGAAAAATGCGAGCCTTAACAACCCCGGGCCTCCTGGTAGCGGGTCAACCTCTAGTATACTATCATATTAAGGGTGGTGTACAAGCAATCAAGTAATACATACAATTCAGCAGATTTCATGTAATATCATGTAACAGAGGGTTGCGAATAAGCATTTGAGATTTGCGTGATGTGATTTGATATAGGAACATATGTGACACCCAAAAGTACGTTTAAGCGTAAAAGGGGTTCAAGTATACTCACAGTTGGTGCGATTAAAGAGAGATTCGGGATCTGAGATGAGTTGAGGTGAGCGCTGGATCAGCCTGTAAGCGAACAGAAGTGCATCAGTCTTCCGAAGTGCTGAAACGGTGAACGGGTGAAGGAGCAGTAGACAAGTTCGGGCGAACTTGTACCTTGGGGTACAAGTTCGGGCGAACTTGTATGCTAAGACTTACTAGTATACTATCATATTAAGGGTGGTGTACAAGCAATCAAGTAATACATACAATTCAGCAGATTTCATGTAATATCATGTAACAGCGGGTTGTGAATAAGCATTTGAGATTTGCGTGATGTGATTTGATATAGGAACATATGTGACACCCAAAAGTGCGTTTAAGCGTAAAAGGGGTTCAAGTATACTCACAGTTGGTGCGATTAAAGAGAGATTCGGGATCTGAGATGAGTTGAGGTGAGCGCTGGATCAGCCTGTAAGCGAACATAAGTGCATCAGTCTTCCGAAGTGCTGAAACGGTGAACGGGTGAAGGAGCAGTAGACAAGTTATCGGGCGAACTTGTATGCTAAGACTTACTAGAACTACAAGTTCGGGCGAACTTGTCCCAATTGTTGAGGTGGGATACAAGTTCGGGCGAACTTGTGGAATTTGGTGGAGATCTGATCAAGTTCGGGCGAACTTGGTCACCAATCTGGTGACATGTTCGACCGAACTTGACTGTTTTGGCATCCAAATCGTGTGTTTTCGCGTCGTTTGCTGAGGAGATCGAGTGTCCATCCCTCCAACCCTAAGCCACTGAGTAAACTTAGGCTAGAGAGGTCTTTTGGAGCGAGTTTAGCCATTTTACAGAAACTCGGGCTAATCCGGGCGGACTTGAGGGTTCGTACGGGTTAGTCCAGCTTGTGTAAAGTGAAGATTTCGTCCTTGTGCTTCCGGATCTGAGATCTTGTTTGATAACGCCTCGTTCCACTTTAAAGTGAACGAAACATACGTCATTTAGTCCGAATCTTATGTAAAAATCGATGTTTTAAAGGTTTTACTTAGATCTAAGCATGGATCTAAGTGTAAAACAGAAGTTTTGCATAAAAAGATGAAGATTTTCGTAGACAGAAGAGATTTGATGAAAACGAAGGCAAAGCCTTGTGCAAAATCGTTGTAAAACATTGTTGTAGCTTGAAAACGGGTTGAATCTTACTTAATAACAAAGGGTTTCGGTTTTGGGGAGCTTCGGGCGAACTTGGAGCAAGTTCAAATGAGAAGAGGAGCTGGGTATTTATAGGTGAGGTGAGAATGGAGTGGGCAGACGTCAAGTTCGGGCGAACTTGTATCGTTCGGGCGAACTTGCTACAAGTTCGAGCGAACTTTCTCGTTTTCTCCTGGTTTTGAGACAAGTCCGGGCGGACTTGTGGTTTGTGAAGAGTTTAGATGGCTTAGACAAGTTCGGGCGAACTTGTGATGCACAAGTTCGGCCGAACTTGACCTAGTTGCCAAGTTTCGTTCGTTAATTTCGCGTTAATTGTTCGTTTGGCGATTCGGTTCGCATTAGATAGGTACGTTAATTGTTTTAGCAATGTGTTAAGCGTTATATAACTATTGATTTGAGAGAGAGCGAGTTGCGTGAGCGTGCGAGCGTTTTTAGAGATAATAAACCATAACATAAACAAATATAAGACACATAAAACATAATTCCACATAATTAACTGCGATTGCGATGCGATGAGATAAGCAATGCGATGACACAAGTGTTTATTAAACAATAACACACTTGGCTATTAAAGTAACATAGTTACTTGTGATTGCGATTGAATTAGCGACGCGTTTAATAAGCGATTAGATGCGATATAATTGATATAAAACATATTTAATTAACATAACTTTATCATAACCGAATCTCGGAGTACAATAGATAGATATAACGGAACAAATGAAAAACAAATTAACAACGAAATTTGGAGTTGTTACAACCATCATAACCACTCGCCCCTTTTGAATGATCGGGTAAATGGTATAGGACCCAAAGGAAGTTTCTTTGTAAATGGGGTTGAGTACATGTATGGGTACTACCTAGTCGATGGGATTTACCTGGAGTGGGGGGTTTTGGTAAAATCGTTCACAAAACACAGTACCCTAGATCCAAAGAGATTAAAGTTTAACAGGGTCCAAACGGCTGCACGTAAAGACGTCGAGCGAGCGTTCGGTGTTTTGAAGAAGAGGTGGCGCGGGTATGGTCCCAAAAACCTTGCGCCAATTAAGGAAACCATACCCATTAATAACTTCTAAGAAAACTGCGCGAAGACTTCTTTGCCAAAATAAGATTTATTAGAACTATGCGCCGAATATCCAAGAGAGGAAAGGATCATATAACTACCTTGCGCGGGCTCGCGCAAGGTTTAAAGTTAACCTTGAATATTCTCTTTGGATAAATGCTTCATTTAACTACCTTGCGCGAGCTCGCGCAAGGTTCAAAGTTAACCTTGAACATTCTCGTTTGATAATGCTTCATTTAACTACCTTGCGCGGGCTCGCGCAAGGTTCAAAGTTAACCTTGAACATTCTCGTTTGATAATGCTTCATACACAAACCTTGCACATATATTTATATAAAAGCAAGTATCCACCAAACGTTGCGCTAAGCAGCAAGGAGAAGAAGGAAGACCAGTTAATTAACTTGAGCTTCTCGCGCAAGGAAACAGTAAATCCTGAGAAACTTTCCCTTAGCAAAATCCTTGACTTGGTGCAGAAGCAAAGAGAATCTTTTCTGTTGTAACAGAATGTACACGTGGCGAATAATAGATGGGTAACAGCTGTGAAACCTTCTAGAAGCCATTAACACCCAATCGTGCAAGCATCTTTTCGGTTATAACCAATTGCCACATGGCAGCATCTGGACGACTGAGGAAGATCACGGTGATGGCATGCTCACATTTATAGATGTAGTGATCTCATATTGACACGTGGCACCTCCCTAACCGCTGATGAGCTCACGATCCGTGTGCACTAACGGATTACCAACAAACATTAACGGAATAGCAGAAGATTCCGTTAAAGTTAACAATCTCTCCTTTTGGTGCCAAACGCCGGCTATAAATAAGTAACTTGGAGTTCAAGGGAAGGTATTCACTCTTAACTACTCTCTCTCTTACAATACTTACTTCCGACTACATGTACTTATTCTCACGCCGGAGGGTGGTCACGAGGAGAACCCCTTTCTCCCCGTGGCGAGCTAACGGTGTGCTGTTTTGTAGGTCTAGCCGGAGTACTTTTTTATTCATCATCCATCGTGAAACCAAACGAAGGGTTAGCCCTTTTATGCAGAGCCCATTCCATAGATTTACTTAGATTCCGGTCTAGTTGGTCTAGGGTTTCTTCAGGTGGCGAATTTTGGCAATGCCTTGCCGACTATGGGACCAGGATCAGATTGGAAACGTGATGTACGCATGCATCATTCTTCACACCATGATTTTGGAGGATGAAGGTCATGCGGTCATTACCTACTATGAAGACGATGACCCCCAACCAGATAACGTAGCCATTACGGACGAAGATAAATCAATAAACGAATTTATGATGAAGTTAAGGGATATACATCACAACCTTCGATCTGATTTGGTGGACCATGTTTCAACGATTCCTGGGTTCGACTCCGACGAAGACAACGATCCAAACTAAGAATGATTGTTTTTATTTTGATACTATGTTTTTTGTAATTATTCTTTATCTTTATGTGACAACCTTTTTTTTAAATAAAATTTGTAGTTTTTTATGGTTTATATATATATATATATATATATATATATAATTATGATGTGGCTTGGCCACGCCACCCCAGCCACGCCCAACCGTACCCCTTTGAAATTGGCTTTTGGTCTTGGGTACCCCATATTCCACATGTCACCCCATGCCCCCAACCCAAGCCCCACCATACCCCACGGTCTAATCATATTCCATAAATTGGTTCTATTTTTTAAACGGAAATTGGATTTGAATAACCCAAACATTCACCAATTGGCCGATAGCCCTCCCAACTTTCGATTTATACAACATCACTTCCAACTTTCAACTTATTGGCCGGTGGCCAGTGGGGAAGCTTGCCCTAGAAAACGGGGGGGGGGGGGGGGGGGGCGAAAATGTATATACCCAAAGATTTCTATAGAATCGGGGGGGGGGGGGGGGAACGTATATACCCCAAAATTTCTATATGAAAACTACATATATAACACTATCGAGCGAAAATTTTAGAGGCTACGCCCCTGCCGGTGGCACCTCCAAACCAACCGAACTGTAATCTAGTTAGCTTTTTTTTGCTGATGTTGCATTTGTGTCTGCCGGTGGCACCTCCAAACCAACCGAACTGTAATCTAGTTAGTTTTTTTTGCTGATGTTGCATTTGTGTCTGCCGGTGGCACCTCCAAACCAACCGAACTGTAATATAGTTAGTTTTTTTTTGCTGATGTTGCATTTGTGTCTGCCGGTGGCACCTCCAAACCAACCGAACTGTAATCTAGTTAGTTTTTTTTGCTGATGTTGCATTTGTGTGTTGACGTAGCATTTGACGTGGAATTTTTTGATGGCGTGGCATTTGATGTAGCATCTGATTTGGCTTTTTGATGATGTTGCATCTGATTTGGCTTTTTAATGATGTGGTAGCTGATGTGACACTGATTGTTGATGTGACATCTTATGTTAGCAAACTGGGTTAGTGTTGGGTTAGTTTGGGAGTGCTATACGCAATAAGTTGAAAGTTATGAGTGATGTGCTACAAATCGTTTGAAGTGCTATCGGCCAATTGATGAAAGTTGAGATTATTTAAATCTAATATCTTTTTTTTTAAATCAGACACATGATGGGCATCGGCGGATCTAAAGAGGGTCCGTTGATCCCGGCCGGCCAAATTTTCTCTTAAACAGAGTACTCGACGGAATTTCTTTTTATATTTTGACCCCTTCGTTTGTCTCAGTAGAGTATAGAAAGTTAAAAAGAAAAGTAGAAATGTTGGAAGTTTTCCGGCAACGCGCGGTGGTCCGGCAGCGGCGCTGTTAGCTCCGACGAAATTGCTTTTATGGTGTAAGGGAAAGGTAGAGAAAAGATAGAATATTCAGAGATGCTGAAGTTAATGCGTATTAATTGTATACTTCTCTGGGCTTTTATTAATAAACTAGTACATGTTAGGCCCAAGTGAAAATAATATAAAAAACCTAATAAATTGTATATCAACAGTAAGACAACACATAACCCTGCCGCTCTGAAGTCTGACCACTGCGCATAACATCATCTTTCTTTCATTCTTTTTCAATTTTGATTCTTTGAAGTCAAATGAATACTCTAAAAAATAAGTAAGTGAGGAAGGAGTGCTCAAATACTTTCCATTTTTACTATCCAATAATCTTATGCCATGTCAACCCATCATTTCACTTCTTATTTTACACTTAATAACTAGGAACGCCTCAAACACATAAAGAGAGTGGTAAACAATTTAAAGAAAAAATTGTTATTGGTTGAATGAAATATGTCCCACCATTAACACCCTCTCTCTCTCCCTTCTATCTCTTCTTCACCATTCGGTGAATACTCACCGATTAAACCACTCCCCACTCACTACTCAAACAATGGCAATGCCTCCCCATTTGGCAAACTCACTCCCCACTCCAACTCCCCAATGACACTCCCTCCACCCTAAGTATGAGTTTCACATTTACTTTTAAATTGTTTGACTTTTATTAGAATTCATTGTTTGATTAAAAGCTTTTTATAATTATTTTGATAGCTAATGCTTTTCTATGAACCCAATAACTAATTTGATTGATGACATAACTACATTTTGGAAAAATGTGTGAAATTTATGTGTCAACCCCTGAACCAGTTTGGTTCTCTAAAACTTGAATTGTATAGCTAAAGTTGTTTGTGTGTTTGCCCAGATATAGATCCGAACATGTTTATGCTTAACCCAAATTCATGGACTTTAGGTTAGGCTGTGATGTTGAAAATGCAAACCCTAAGTAGACTCACATGTCTTTGCCGAAAAGTTGTTTTAAACTTCGGGAGATATTAGCATTTACGGTTTGCAACACGGACGTGCCTTATTTCGCTTTCAATAGACATCTTAACAAGAGTTGCTTTACTTTTTATTTTATTTAAGAATGATAATCAAATTCTTTAAGTTTAGAACCCATACTTGTTAGAAACTAATATGAAGTTTATCGTTTTATTTTTTCTAACTTCTACTGATAATACCGTGTCATTATATAGGACTAAGTCATCTGGTTTAAATAATTTAGAGATCAAATCTAGAAAAAAGCAAGTGAGAAAGAATTCAAAGTAGAAATGAGTTGGACTTTATAACCACATTTTAAACGGAAATCATAGCTTGATTGGATTGATTCAATGATCTTTTTCACTAGAAAAAGAATATCCTAAAACACATGTATAGCAGTTCTAATAGTTGCAAACATTTAAAAATAATAATTTAAGTAATGCTATTAAGAAGCAAACATTTAAAAATAATAATTCAAGTAATGCTATTAAGAAGTATTAAGGCTAGGTTGGTAGTTGAATGCTACTCTTAAAAGAAAGGCGTTGTTGACTTAATTGACATGTGTTCTCTAATTATCAAAATTGCTATTATTAGATCATTAATTACCCTTGCTTTCATCTATAGTCTAGTTGTATATATTAAATGAATGAGAACACGACTTATTAAAATGGAGAATCTTTAATAAAAAGTTGTTTAGTGGAGAATAGCATGTGTAAGCTCAAAAATCACTTTATATTAGATGAGACTTTGACAATGCTTTAGTGAGGATGGTTGTGTTGTGACATGAGAAATTGATAATGCTTTAGTGTGATTATTTGTGTGATATGTTTTTTTCTGGACGATAAATTTGGATCACTGACAGATTGTTGGAGTATCCTTGTGTCATCGGCGAAACAACACGATCATATTCATCTCCACTAGACAATAATGTCTATACATCAATTCAGGAGAAATTTTAATAAATATAGGAATCTAATCCACACCCTCATGGTCTCTAAGCCTTTCTACGTGCGATAATTGTTTAGAATAGCTTTCACTATTTTTATATTCCCTACTTGATTTGAATGATTTAGAAGAAGTTGATGTGATTCTTTAGTAACAATGAAATAAACTATTTATATTACTCAATGTACTTATAAAAATAAAACCTTTTTGGCTCTCTTTTTTTTCTTAACCAAGTAACTATGTTACTCAATGTACTTATAAAAAATAAAACCTCTTTGGCTCTTCTTTTTCTTAACCATGTAGCTATTTTAAAGTAATTTTGTATTTTTATTTTGAAGTTGTCTAGTAAATAAATTGTGTAGTGAAACTGGATATAATTTGGAGTTGCTTTCACCAATAAAATAATTAGGAAATTGATTAAAGGAAAATGTTGAAAATAGTTAGAAGTAATCACTACTGGTTCACATGATGTATTAAACATTGATATTAAGTATCATTACTTATGTTTGCATCAAACCACATGGTTTGTGTGCATTAGTTTTAACATCAATAGCATCTATTAGTTTGGGATAGTGTTTGGATACCTTTTTAAGGTGACTTGATGGAGTCACCAATTTTGTTTGAACAAGTCTTTATGATTCATAACAGCCTAAAAGTTCTTTTACGGAAAAAAGTTATCGTTTTTATGAAGATTGAGCTTTTGTTAGTCTTGAAACTTTAAATAATTTTCAGGAAAAGATTATATTCAATAACGTCTTTGCGGATGTGGAGTCTTTATCGTTTTATGAAGAAACACTTTTTGTGAGATGAGTTTAAAACCACATTGGTGAATGTCAAGGTCGGTAGCGCGCTTCTATTGAAGACTTGGTTTATCTTTCTAGACGCTCACAAGTACCCAAAGACCACACATGCAAGGGCAATAATGGTCGCTTCTATTGAAGACTTAGGTTGCTTTTCGCACTCACAACTCACAAGGTCCCAAAGACCGCACAGGGCAATAAAAGTGATCGTGTTGTATCACACATATAACTTGTTTTCTTTATAAGAGTTTGCATCTTAGAGTAATTCACCTTTTAGTCTAAGTTCTATGTATCCTTTTTTATTTGATAATTTGTTTTTATATTAGTAGCAAACCATTAATGGGGTGATTGTTGAAATAATAATATTTAATATTCACCATCATACTTAATATTGATAATATTAATAATTGATTAGTGGTTACTACATTTCACTTTACAACATAAACACATGGGTGGCTTTAACTTTAATAATAATGTTAAATACGACTAAATGTATGTGATGATTTCGCTTTGCACTAGATTATATAAATTCACAAGTCATTACTACATTCATTTTGTATTAACAATACATATATAAGAATGTAATAAAAACCTACAAAGAAACATCTCCTTTTTGTTAAGGTAGGTTTCAAGCCATCCATCAAGATTCAAGTGTGCACATGTTTGTCAACCAATAGTGTTAACATTAGGGAATGATTTATATATAAGAAATTTTCATCTTTTCTTTATTTGGTTAGCAAGATATTTATATGTTTCCATTAGTTTTTGTGTACCGGGTTGTTATAACTATTTGTCAAATAATTAATAACTTTAACGATCAAAATAGTTTGGGATCAAATATAAACTTTTCTAAAAATAAGAAGGTGTACGTAGAGTATTAAACGGACTCATTACATCTTTGTACACTTTTTATTTTTATTTTTAAAACCTTTTAGAATAACTTAACCTATATATACAAACAGTTTGACTGTTTTTTAGCATCTATTCACAAGGGATGTGACGGGGGCCGACTATCTTGGACTTTTCAAAAACTATGTCTTTCATATGTGACTACAAATAAACATGGATGGCTCGTGTTTAAGTATTTTATAGGGATTGATTTGATTCGAATTATACTTTAATAGTTTCTTAAAATCGTTTACTTACTTTTGTAGTTTTTAATAGTAAATATAATATAATATAGGTCTGACAAATACATTCAATTGTTGGCCCGTGGGAATATTTTTCTGGCTTATTATATTTTTTACTATTTAATTAAAAGTTGTAAGGTAAGACAAATAAAACATCTAATGATGTTTAAAACACATCTTATTGATGTAAACAGTTTTCAAAACAAATGTCTTAAAGAAGAATTTGAAGCAATCATAACTAAAATTTTAGAATAATGGACAGTATTTGTAATTTCTTTGTTTAATACATATATTTTTTTTAGTTGTAACGGGTTAAAGGATTTCAAGATTACGGGTGTTACAGGTTGAATAGGTGAACCCAAACGCACAAATCATGTAATTATTTGTATTTAAGACATTAATCTTAATGCGATACGTTTGAATTTGTGTCATGTCCTAGGCCAACTCATTTAAAGTTTATTTGTATGAATGCGTAACGCGTAATGATTTACTAGCAATTTAATTAAACAATAACTTTGACCTGCAAGAACATTTTTTTTTAAATTGACATAGTTACTATAAATGTATAAACTTATATACAAATATATGTAAAAAGTAAATATTTTAATAACTCCTTTTTAAAATGTCTTAACATGGAAGTTACCACAGATCAAAATAAAGTTAAGAAGATTCTTGCAACAAACATGAAAATTAAAGTAGAAAATTAACATACAAGACTTGTTCCACTTTTAATTAGATTATTTGCTTTAAGTATCATTAAAAGTAAAATACTACTAATTTAAGCTAACTCTAAACTCTTGTTTTAGATACAATACTATTTTTAATGCACAATAGAACATATACACTGATATACTTTAACTAATGTATTTCGTAATAAGTTACACGGAAAATGATATTGAAATTTTGTAGCTATTAGACTACTTGGTTTGAGGGTCTTGAAAAAGAAGTATGAAGCGACACGTAGAATGGACTTTGCTAAAAAATCACAGGGTGAAACGGGGCTTGAAGGAAGCGTTTAAAAAAATAAAAAATTAAAATAAAAACAAACCTAAACAAAACAATCAATCACACAACGCCACATTATTAACAACCTTTGCCCGACGCCATCCCTTCCATTCCATGCCCACGCCACTATACGAGGTTTGTGTGTGTGTGGGGGGGGGGGGGGGGGGGGGGGGGAGGGGAGGGAGGTGCCAACGCTGGGGGAGCCTCACACCACCCCCTCTCACGCCCACACTGTGCAATTAGATTGCATAGTGTTGAGAGGCTTGAAGGGAGAGCATGGAGTGACACGTGTCTACCACGTAGACAGAGAGTGCTTTGCCCTCCAAGCACAGGGGTGGTAGTTGCGTGGGTAAGTGATGCGATCTTCAAGCCAATCATCAAAGAACAACCAATCACCACCATCTACATTACCTTCACATCCGCCCCACGCCATGTGAGAATCTCCATGCCGGTGCCTCACACCATATCTCGGGGAGGTGTACCGGCGTTCTTGAAGTCCCATACCAACGACACCGTGCGGTCTTAGTACTAACACTGATGTACTTTAAAAATGCATTTCATTATAAGTTACACGGAATAATAATTATTAAATGATTTGTAGCTATTAGTACTTTAAATTTCTTATTATTACCAGGGACGGAACCACAATGTAATGAGTCGTAGTACGGGTCATGGCTCAATCCCTATTCGTAGTGTTTTTTTTGTTTTATATAAAGGATACCCAAAAAAAAATATGGGGAAACCCTTAACCAAAAAATAAGATATTTGATGTTACTAAAACCCAATTTTTTTTATAAGCCCAAACATTTTACAACCCGAAAACTTATAGAATAATTAAGCCCGAATGATAAAATAAGCTCAAATTAACAATAATAGAATTGAAAGAAGTCCCGAAATATAATTGATAAAGTTAGCCAAGATCCAAAACAATATTATAATTGGATAAGTGATCTTGCTCAGCTTATGGTGGAATCCGGAACACATAGTTCTTGTTCTTTGGTCTATCGGGTAGCGAAGCTTGCTTTGATTTTACTGGTTGCAACCGTAACCGTTGAAAGATGTTTTTTTTTCTAAATTGAATAGGTCGAGAATATTTGAACAATGCTATGGTTTGTGAGGTCGAAAAAGAAACTTTTGATAAATTAAAAGACGACGATGTGATAGAACAATTTCAAGCTATGAAAAAAAGAAGAGGATAAATCTATTAGATATTTGTTTTACTTTATTTATTATCGTTCTTTTTATTATTGTTGTATGATTGCACACTATTTTTTTTCGCAGTATAACTCTAAATTTATGAGCTAGTTCCGTCACTGATTATTACTATAGAATAACATCATAATTTTTTATTTTAGTTATAAATTTAGCAGATAAAGATAAGTAAGGAAAACTTATTTAACTATCACATAAAGATTTAAAAAAAGGCTCTAGTTAATTAAGCTAGCTGGCCCAGTCCTCTCGCATCTTAGCTATGCTGACGATGTCATGTTCCTTTGCGAGTGGACTGTGGATAGCGCTGTAAACATTAATAGGTTGTTGCGGTGTTTCAGCCTTCTCGCAGGTTTAAACGTGAATCATCAGAAAAGCAAAGTGTTTGGGGTTGGGACTTCAGAGGCGGAAATCGAGCAGGTAGCGGGAATCCTAAAGTGTGGCATTGGCAAGTTCCCTTTCTTTTATTTGGGGCTTCCAATTGGGGCAAATATGAAACATATAAAACATTGGGAGCCGGTAATTAAAAGATTCCAGAAACAGTTGAACGGGTGGAAAGCTAAGACTTCATCTTTCGCGGGTCGAGTGACTGGGGAGCCTATCTTCGTATTTTCTCGGGATCTTTAAGGCTCCAAAGGTTGTCCTTAAAAAGCTCGAGGGAATTAGAAGGTCTTTCGTTTGGGGGCAGGTTATAAAATGAGCTGGATCCGTTGGGGAAAAATGCTTAGACCGAAATATTTAGGAGGTCTCGGTATTGGAGGCTTGGAGTCTTTTAACTTGGCCATGATGGCCAAATGGTGGTGGCGGTTCTGGGATGCTCCTAGCCAACTTTGGGTGCGGGTTATCACCGCTATTCACGGCCCGGATAAAGGAACAAAGCTAGTGCCGGTGAACAAGTTGATTCCCGGGTGGTGGAAAGATATAGCAGATGTTGACGGAAGCATTGGTAAGAAGGGCATAAGCATCAAAGACCAATTAAATGTAGTAACTGGGAACGGTGAAAAAACGAGATTTTGGCATGATAAATGGGTGGGTCAGGGTCCTTTAAAACAACAGTTTCCCAATATTTTTAAAATAGTGGCTGACAAAAATATGTTGGTCTCCACATCCTATGAATTGTCGGGTTCGATTCGTCGTTGGAGGTGGAGGGGGGGGGGGGGTGGGATAAAGATCCTTGTACGACTCTAGAATGGGCGGAATTGGGCAATCTGATAAGAATGTTGCAGCAAGTAGAGATGGCGAGTCATGGGGATAAGTGGATTTGGTCGAATGATGCGGGGCAAAGCTTTTCTACAAAATGTATCCGGAACGGGATCGAGCAGAAATCGTCGGTTTTTAGCGATGGTGGCATTTTCAAATGGAACACGTGGGCCCCTCCTAAGGTAAACTACTACGGGTGGCGGGCTGAATTAGGAAGACTTCCGGCTAAGGTTAAGCTAGCGGAGAAAGGTATGTTCATTCCGGACGTTCTTTGTAGTAGATGTGGGTTGCGCGAAGAATCTTGCGATCACATTTTCGTCGAATGCCTATGGGCAAAGAGTGTATGGTGGAATGTGCTTAGGTGGCTGAAGATCCCGTTTCCAAGCGAAGCTACTAAGGTTGGCGAGTTTTTGAGTCATGTTTGGTCTCAGGTGAGTTCTAAGAGATGGAAAAAGACAGTCCACATGGTTGCAATGGGCTGTTTGTGGAAGCTTTGGTAGGCCAGAAACAACAAAGAATTCAATGGGAACATGGTGCCGATTAAGAGAATCGTGGAAGGGATTAAGGAAGAAACTTTTATGTGGATTAACAATAGAGTGAGGGGAGTGTCTTTGGGCTGCAACAAATGGGTAGATTTTGATATTTCCATGATCGTGTAATTTCCATTTTTCTTTCTCTTCTTGTATGTTTCCCCAGCTTCTTGCTGGTTTTTACGCTATATTTATATATAGTCGTTGCTGGTAAAAAAAAAAAAGTTAATTAAGCTAGCTATTTAAGGAAACTTTTAATTGCCAAAAGAATATGTAACTGCTAAAATAAACCATCGTTAAAAGTTATATTATCATTTCAAGCAAATATATATATATATATATATTTTATTTTTTAATATGTTGAATGCATTACATGTTTTACACGTATGTGTCCTAGTCTTCCCATTTGATTTTACCAATGTATTTTAATACTATTTTAGACATTATTCTAACAAAAAAAATCTTTTAGCTAGAAACATATCATCACACGTAATATTTTTACTATTTCTATCCTTCAAACAACACTAGCTTAAACACACTTTTTATAGTTAAGCATTTTAGTCCAATATAAAGTTGATAATGTTAGCCAATAGGCAATAACCTTGATGTGATTCTTTTTGACTTGATAAATAACAACTCCAAAGAAAAAGGTTGAAAAATAATAGCTTTACTAGGTTGGTATACCTTGCCTATATTTGACAAGGTGTATAAACCTCTAATAGGATGAGCATTTCAAATCCTTTTGACTAAAGTTCTTACTCTATTTCAAGTTATATCCAAAACCTCTTTCTCATTCATTCCCTATAGCATGTGTACATTGTTAAATTATCAAGACATATTGATAAAAGGGAAGGCGGGTAGGACTGGAAACATATAGGTGTTTCATTTTGATAAGTTGATAACCTGAAGACAACATGTAATCCTAGGTCACTTCCCACCACAAACGTCGTGCAAGTGACGCAACTGGTAACGGTGATTCTAATAGTGAGTTGTTAGTAATAGTTCGACGCGACACTCATCTTGATAAGTATCCAAATAAAAGAAACTGTGCACTGCTATCACTATCCGCAACAAAAAGTATATGTTTCAAACTTTCAAATGTACATGATATGATATGTATTTTTGATATATATACTATCACATACTATATAACCTTTGATATTGTGAAAAAAAATATAATGTGATGTATAGAACAACACAGTTGAACTTCTCCCACACCAACAACCGCTAGCCACTGATCTTTTCATGAATGCAAACCATCGACGGACAAGCAATAACGTGTAAATCCATACTTATTACCACTCACACGAGTAGTTGATTGAGACAATACGAGCCAACCACGAACCTTGGTTGACCTTCCAACCTAAAAGACATTCCACATTAATTCGATAACCTTGATATCCAATATTAATTTTGTTTGAAATTTAACAAACCTCTCAAGCATCATCTCTAATATCCATTTCCTTATGATCTATATATGAGTTTAAATATATGAGTTTAATTGATTAACAAATGATATTTTTTCTACAAAACGTAACAAGTCTATATAATATAATGTCAAACAATTTAAAACATTATACCTAAAATTTAATACACAATATCTACATATACTTTTCACACATTGTAAGAAAAACGTCATTTGTAGACGAACTCTTACCTATCAAAATAATGATTATATCAACTTTATAACTTTTTTTATATATAAATAATATTTTAAAAAATAAACTTTTGTTATTGAACTTTTTCCCTTGTAGTTACAGGAAACAGTAAAATCAAAAAGTTGAAAACTGATTTTCTAGATTTAGTTACATTAAACGCTTTCTCATCCACTCATCCCTCACTTATGTCACTTTAGGGGTGGATATATAGGCAATAAATACGCCTTGGGTTCCAGCCCGGTGGTCAGAGGGAATGATGGTGTTGAGCCGGTCTCCGGTTCGACTCCTGACCCCACCCGAGTTTTCTATTACAGTGCATTTACTCCAGAGAGCCGGTTTGTTCACAACGGACGACGACTCTTATGGAGGATGCAACTCCTGTCCACTGGCAGGGGGCTGGAAATTTTCTCAGGGATAGCTTAACGTCCCATTCGACCAGGCATGGACCCGGTTGAGACAACATAGTCCTGGTAATGAATGGTGACTGGCCTGCGGTGAGTGGGTGTGAATTAACCGTCTGTTGTGAAGTTCACCTGTCGAAAAAAATATAGGCAATGAATGATTTGGACTAGGCCTTATGTGAGTTCGATTCCCGAGCCCAACCTGGTTTTCGTCAAATCGTGTGTTACGTCAGAAAGTTCTGTTCTTGTGGTGACACAGCAACTGTCAAGTGGCAGCCGGTGGTATGGTTTATCCGACTATGATTGTAAATCAAATCATATCTCACTTTCTCTCTCTATATCTATATCTAATACATGACTATAATAATAATCCGTATCCATTTGCCGCTATTTCCGGCGGCAGATCGCCACTGTAACAACCCCCGCTCACGGTGGCTCCAGGTAACCCTATGTTACTTAATCAACTAAGGTGATCTTTTTTTTGAAGAGGTAAAAGGTCTGAAGTCTACGGACCACATCTGCAGGCATCTGCAGGAGAAGAGGTGGTCAAGGTCTGCAGTCTGCAAGGAGAAGAGGGTTTGTTTTTTTCTACACAAAACCTCTTCTCACAACACAACACAGAACACTCATCTCTCTCTCTGCCTTCATCTCCACACCCGTCACACTACACCACACCACCACGTCACCACTACACCACAGCCACCACCGTCACCACAGCACCACCGTCACCACTACACCACGCCACCACGTTACCACTACACCACAGCCACCCCGTCGTCTGAACCCTAACCCACCACCAACCGCCACTAGCCACCCCAACAAAGCCCCAAAAAACAAAGAATCGGTTGCGGTAGAGAGAGAGAGATCGACGAGAGAGGGGAGACATCGGAGAGAGAGAGAGACACATGAGAGAGAGACGCAGGAGAGAGAAACAGAGAGAGGGAGACGTCGGAGAGAGAGAGACGCAGAGAAAGAAGATGAAGAGAGAGAGAGAGAGAGAGATCGGGGAGGAGCAAACGGGAAAGAGGGAGAGATCATAGAGGAAGAAGGGGGCCGGCGGGGAGATCCGATATGGGTGGTGTTGGCTGAGGAGAAGAGAAGAGGTTGGAAGACATGGGTTGATGTATGCATCAAAGGTCTCGAGATCTTTTTAATGAAGGTCTGCGAAAAAACAAACAAGCTGCAGGACCCAAATGTCTGCGCGCGTCTGCGCGACGCAACATAAGTGCCAAGAAGTGCTTCTAACCAAAAAACAAAAGCAGCCTAAATTGATGTGTATTGTATTAATTAATGAATCCAGTATTAATTACATGAATCACAGTCTGTTAAACTTAAACACATGTCCATTAATGCGTGCTACCTTAGAGAGAGAAAGTGTAGAGAGAGGAGAATTTTATTTCACTTCATTTCCACACATCGATATATGATAATCTGCCACTCTATTGCGTGTTACACTGTGTATGTGTGTACATACAGACATACATATACATACAAATATGGTATTTATCTTTGCACATATATTTATTATATATTTATATATCTATATATCTTCTCTCTCATCTCTCTCTTTGTTAGTATATAGTTCAAATGAGTACTGAGTAGCATTCACGAGCAGCTTTTCTCGTGATTGGGGCGACTCACTTTCCACCATTATTCTCCTTAAACAACCCTAAATTCTGCAGACTTTGTGTATCAACATCATATAATAACTCTCAGTTTGCTGTCTGGAACTGTGAGTTGATGGAAGATTGCGGGATAACCGGCTGAAATTCGGGATTTTGGTTGAATGTCTTGCATATATTCAAGGTAAAGTTTCAATCTTTTTAGGTTTTGGTATCTAATTCAACCACTTTTTTGTTGTTTTCTTTATGCTTTAATGGATTTGCCTTGTATGTGTATGATATTTATTGCATCTGAATTCTGATTGCCTTTTTAAATTCTGGTGATTTGGGGATTTGGTGATCACTTTCTTGAATTTGAATTTTACCTTTGTTGTTTCCACACTAGTAGTTATGTTTAGTGGGTATGTTTATATTAATATGAATAAATATGATTTGGGTTTCATGGATCTAGTTGACTGATTACATGAACAGATCTTACACTTAGCATTGTTAGCTTATTTGGAAAGATTTTTCATATGCTTTTTTAAATTTTAAATTAGGGATTTTTGGTTATACCATTTGCTTTTGATACATTAGGTTCCCTGGCCCCGGAGGCCATAGAATTCCTAAATAGAGTTCTGCGGGTCGTGAATAATAATCTCTTGACCCCTAAGAGTCATTCGTCTTTAGTAGGATCGGTTTTGGAATTCAAAAGGGGTTGCGGTGCAGCTTGTTGCCTGTTTACCTGCCATTTGCTTGTAATTTGTTGTTTTGGCGTTTTAATGAATTTGACATTTTGGTGTGATTTTTTCTTTGATGTAGGAATTTTTAAATTAGGGATTTTGTGGTTTTCATTTGACATTTTGTTGTGATTTTTTTTTTGATGTAGGAGAATGTCAAGGCCACTACATAGAGGTTTTTCAGGTGGGGGGAGACTTTCAGAGAACATACAAGATTTTTTGGGAGATTCCCAGTTGAAATTTAAACCAGAAAAAGAAGATTTGGATGTATCTTCATGGAATCCATTTCAATCTGTAGTTTCAATTATTTCACCATCGAAACAAAGCGTACCCGAAAAATGTTATGTTGTTTCCGATCCGTACAGCCCTGTATCGTCGAGAAAACGCTATAAACTAACTTTATTTTTGCTTAGTTGAGTTTATTCGCATTTGTATTTCTTGCGCTTACGGGGTGTTTTGGTGGACAATATCGCTCACAACGGCGTCGAGAACTCACACGTTTCGCGGGTACAGACGCCTTCAGAACAACTTGTTTCGGATTTGTGGGACATTGGAGAACTCTCACTTTTGGTTCTTCTAGAATAAAAGAATCAGAATTTTGTTCTTTAGAGTCTGAAAATTACATACCTTGTTTCAACATAACCGAAAATCTTGAATTGGGTTTGACCGAAGGTCAAGAACAAGACCGCCATTGCGGGCCCACATCGAAACAAAATTGTTTGGTTCTTGCTCCTTCTGGATACAAGATTCCGCATAGATGGCCTACCGGTAGAGACGTTATATGGATCGATAATGTTAAAATTAACGCACAAGAGGTACTTTCATCAGGAAGTTTGACAAAAAGGTGTGTTTTAACTTTTAAACTCTTTGTAGATTACAAAAACATAATTATATTCTTATTTGTGTTTTATTTAATTAACACGGGAGTTGCGGATGCAGGATGATGTTGTTAGATGAAGATCAGATTTCATTTAGTTTTGCATCTTCTATGGTTGATGATAGTATAGAAGACTATTCTCATCAAATTGCTGAAATGATCGGTTTACGAAACGAATCTTATCTTGTTCAAGCCGGAGTAAGTAAAGTTACATTTTCTTGCAACGAATCACACAGATGGGGTGCAAACGAACTAAACGAACACGAACAAGACCTTGTTCGTGTTCATTTGTTAAGGAAAATATGTGTTCCCGAACCGTTCATGAACTCTTACTGAACGTGATTGGTTGTTCGTGTTTGTTTGTTAAGGAAAGGAGTGTGTTCGTGTTCGTTTTCTAATTTTTGGTAAGGAAGGCAAACGAACGTTCATGAACACAAGCTAATGTTCATAAACACATATGAAAGCAAACGAATACAAACAAGCGTTCATTAACAGAAGATATAATACACTCATACTTGTTAAATATTTTATTCATCGGAATTTTGAAGTATTTAAATGAAATATAAAAATAAAAAAATACTAATGAACCATCGAACACAAACGAACATGTTACAGAACGTTCACGAACATAAATGAACGAACGCGGCCTCTGTTCATGTTCTTTCATTTAACTAAACGAACGAAATTTCTTGTTCGTGTTTGTTCGCTTATTAAACGAACAAACCAAACGAACTTCCCGCTGAACGGTTCCCAGACTGTTCGCTGAACGTTCAGTTCGTTTGCAGCCCTACATACAGATACACACACACACACTTTATTTATAGCATTTAGTTATAAATTTGGTTTGTAAATTAAAAGGGTATTTTATATTTCTTTTTGTAACTTTTTAAATTGGGACACATTTGCTTACATAAGTACGTGTTCTTGAATCAGGTGAGAACGGTATTGGATATAGGTTGTGGTTTCGGTAGCTTAGGGGCGCACTTATTTCAGAAGAAACTTTTGACTATGTGTATAGCAAACTACGAGTCTTCAGGGAGTCAAGTCGAGATAACTCTTGAAAGAGGTCTTCCCGCAATGGTTGCTTCGTTTGCCGCAAAAAAGTTACCGTTCCCGTCACTTTCTTTCGACATGGTACATAGCGCGTGGGACGGGATTGCGTGGAATAACAAAGGTACCGTTCACATCTTTGCAGACATATGTTTATATATATAACCCGCTTAAACCGAACTTGCATTATAAATGTTGCAGATGGTATACATTTGATTGAAGTTGATCGAGTTGTTAGGCCTGGTGGATACTTTGTTTGGACCTCACCGATTGCGAACACACGGGCTTCCGTTAAAAACAAAGATAACTTAAAAAAATGGGATGTCGTGCGTAATTTTGCCAAAAATCTCTGCTGGGAATTATTGTCACAACAAGACAATACGGTTGTATGGAAGAAGCCTAGTGATAAAGATTGTTATACTTCCAAGTAAGACCACATTCATATATGATATATACAACACTCTTTTTTACTATATATTGCTAATGACTTGCGATTATATTAATCTTGTGTGTTATTTAATTAATAGGAGCCAAGGGTCGGGTCCTTACGTCTGCAAGGCGGGCCATGATGTTGAATCCCCATATTATCATCCACTAGAGGCATGCATTGGTGGAACGCATAGTCGTCGTTGGATTCCGATTGAGAAAAGACCAAAATGGCCTTCGAGAGCCACATTGAGCCCCAAGGAACTCGCGATTCATGGTAAATATTTTTTTTATTTTTTTTGAAAACAAAGTTAGTTCATCACCCCTGTTATATAAAATGTGGGGCCACATAAAAAATAGTCAACATGGTCAAAAGTCATCATCATTTATCCGGTCATAGATCATATTACTGTAAAGCGATATTTATCCTGTCATAGATCATATTACTATAAATCGATTTTTTTTAAGTTGGTTACCTCAAATTTTTTTTTTAAAAGATTGAAAGTGTTTATTAGCCTAAAAAGTTACTTTTTTTCTCAGTTAGATTAAATAAGTCAAGTGAATGAGAAAATCCTATTATGTACAAAAAATAATATGATTATTATTGGGTGTAAATGCTTAGAAAGGTAACCAACTTTCATTTGATTTCTTATTTAGTTAACCAACTTATTTATGCCAGAAAAACCCTTTAAATCAACCTCATAAAAAGTCCACCTGGTCAAAAGCTACCAACATGATTAATATGATTTGTTATTATCAGGTGTACTTTTTGACGACCTTAGTGAAGACGATTTTAACTGGAAATCAGCAGTCAGAAACTACTGGTCTCTACTCTCCCCACTTATATTTTCAGACCACCCAAAACGACCCGGAATCGAGGACCCGTTCCACCTTATAACATGGTCAGAAACGTTTTGGACATGAATGCTCATTTTGGCGGTTTTAATTCCGCGTTATTGGAAGCTGGGAAATCTGTGTGGTCATGAATGTGGTCCCCACCAGTGGGCCCAACAACCTTCCACTTATCATAGACCGCGGGTTTCTTGGTGTGTTGCATGATTGGTAAATATTCTATTTTAAACTTGACCTGGCCCCTTGTGAGTTGTGACCCATACTAAGAAATTTGATGTTTCTACGTGCACTTGTAGGTGTGAGGCATTTCCGACATATCCTAGAACGTATGACTTGGTTCATGCCGAAGGCCTTTTATCGCTTGAAACTGCAAAGCAACGTAGGTGCAGCATATTCGATGTATTCTTTGAGATAGACCGGTTACTACGCCCCGAGGTATTTTGATTATATGTCAATAATAATAAGTTACAATTCAAGGTTTAGTAGATAACTCAACTAATCGGAGCATATTAATTAACTTGAGTTCCCTGATTTCATGTGATTTATGTTAAAAAACAGTATAAAATAAAACTAAGAGTAAAATGCCATTTTTCGTCCCTGAGGTTTGGTCAGTTTTGCAACTTTTGTCCAAAGGTTTGTTTTCCGGCATCTGGATCCAAATGGTTTGAAATCTTGCCATTTAACTCCATCAATTTTTCTTCGTTAAGTTAGTGACATTTACGTCTTTTTTGTTAACTTAAAGGGCAGTTCAGTCTTTTTCAGGGGTATTCGGTCTTTTACATAAAGGAAAAAGACCGATTTGCCTTCAAGTTAACAAAAAAGATAGAAATATCCCTGACTTAACGGAGAAAAACGGATGGAGTTAACGATCCGGATGAAAATGGCAAGATTTTAAACCTATTGGATCCAGATGCGGAAAAACAAATCTTTGGACGAAAGTCGCAAAACTGCAAAACCTCTGGACGAAAATGGCATTTACTCTAAAATTAAAAAATAGCAATTTGGTCCCATGGTTTTTAGGCACTTCATGATCAAAATTCTGTTGTAGCAAAAACTTATAAAAATGGATTTGCAGGGTTGGGTGATATTACGTGACACGACTTCTTTAATAAAAACTGCAAGAACAATCGCCACACGATTAAAATGGGAAGCACGAGTCGTAGAAATCGAGAGCAATAGTGATGAAAAGCTCCTCGTTTGCCAGAAACCTTTTGTAAAAAGACGATCATACCCTTCCTGAAGAAACTAGTTTATGATGTTGATATCTTTATCTTGGAACATTTTACACGCGAAGATTGGAAGTTTTACTATACAAAGAGAAAAAAGATGGTTCAACAGACAACTGCACAAGGACCAAAAGCAAACCCCGTGGGAGCCGTAAGGCGAACCTGGGACCAAATGTAATTACACAATGATTTACAGGTGCGAGATTATTACTCGTGTTTTCTTTCTTTTTAGCGTTCGTGGTGTTATAAACTATATACGGAAGAAGAAATGAACTTGATTATGGTTATACGAAAGATTGAATATTAATGTTAGTTATACTCTTTAATATATACAAAGGTTTGGATGATGAAGGCAATATTATGTTGTGTTTATGTAATATAAGGTATGGTAATAATTTTCATATTAATCTACGTGTTATATGTATAGGTAGGGCTGGCAATTTATCACGTTATCCGTTAACATGACATGACCCGACATGTTCAACATGTTTAACCCGTTATAACACGTTTAACTTATCATGTTAAAGAGGTTAGTAGGTTGACATGGTGTGTGAGACCAAAATAACATATTATATAGTTTTAGAAGTAATTAAGTTTATATAATAACTAAATATGGACTTTCCTATTTGGCATACTTTTTTTCAATTATGTTAATTGTCTTATTGTTTTATAAGTGTGTTAATAGTGTTATGTCATTCGTGTAATCATCAAATTATTCAACCGGTTATATTTAATCGCGTTAAACATTTTTGTGTTAAACAGGTCGTGTCTTGTGACTCACTTCTTAAACATATCCATGTTAGTTTCCACGTTTACTAATCGTTCTAAACATGTCATGTCATGCTCCAATTGTTTTAACATATCATGACGCATTTTGAGCCAAATAACAAAGAAACCCCAAAAATTTCGGTTTCGGCCAATCAATTATCCGGTTCGGCCAGACGCTCGCTGCAAACTGACCGTTATTTCAAGCTAACACGAATCGTACACAACCGATTCGTTCACCTTGCCAAACCCCGGACCTACCTTCCTAAACCACGTTGCTTTTCTTGAAACAATTTGCTAATGATTATTATGTTAAGGATTATCTATTAGTTAAGACTTTCATAAACTTTTGTTTCCCTGAATAGATATCTAAATATGTGGTATTTATCGTGTTCCTAAACTGGTTTGTTGACGAGTTCTTTCGTGTTGACGTGTTTTAAACAGGTTGTGTTTGTATTGGGAAAAAAATGACATGATAAGTTATCGTGTCGTGTTCTTGTCTAGCATCTCAGATGATCATGTGGTGTCTGACTTATTATGCCAGCCTTAGAAGTTGAGAAGATGTTTAGAACTTCATAGGTATGCAAATTAGTGATGCATGATGAAGATCAAATATGATGTTGAGAAGATGTTTGGGTGTTTTTTTTACAAAACTTGCTCCAGTGGTGATTTCTAGATCAACGGAAATTGGGGCTTAGGGAACTTATTGGTGGGATTTACTATTTATGATGATGATGACGGCAACAACCTAAGTTTTCGAGAAGTTAAAGAATACAAGAGACAAGAGTATCTATTTAATCACAAGTTTATATTGATAATATTTTACTAGACAATGAGATTTTTAGAAGTATAACTGCAAAAGATCCCCTAAACCAGCCTAGTGGCATCTTAGGGTGAGATAAGACTTAGGGACCATGAGGTCTTGGGTTCGATACCCACAAAGGGGTTTTCCTAGATTTATTGGGTTTCTTCCTGAATTGGTGTATAAGCATTATAGCCTAGTGGTGATGGATATGATCGGGTGGTTCTGCTTGTAACATGATAATACTCAAGTGGTTTGTTAGTGATCCAAATTTGCCGTAAAAAACAAAACATGAGTATATTTCTAAACAAACTATATAACGTAATAAAAAAACGAGTTGTTAACAATTGATAGTAGCGAAAGTGTCAGGTACTTGCGTTATGTAAAAAACTAAAAATGATTTGATTGTGAACGATGCATACAAATACGTTTTATCAAATATGTGCGAAGCTTGTTATGTGTTTCTCTATTGTGCATTGTCCAACGATTTTGTCATCTTTGTAATGTTGGCAAATCGCTTCTCTTTTGTGCTATGTTATGTAAAATTAACGTACATTACATTCTTTATTTTTTCTTTCACCCAAGTTCATGTCATATTGGCCACCATAGCCTCACGCCCTCACTTTTCTTTAGTACTCCGTGTCCCCTTTCAATATCATTTCTTGTCGATTATGTTGGAACCGGTTACATTTAATCGTGTTAAACATGTCGTGCCTTGATCAGACCCGCTACTTCACCACCTTTGAAGTCTATTGCTGATCTGATCTAACACTGCACTACACCTGGATTTTCTCCTTTGATCAAGTCTTCAATCACTACTCCTTGATTGCCATGGTCTTGATGTTGTTCATCACTACCTTGATCACTACAAGTTGTTGCTGCTGTTTGATCAACAAACCCTCTTGCACCTACAAACCTCCTAAATTGTTAAACCACTATGATACCAACAATTGGTAAAATTAGTTAGATAAATATAGTTCAGTTTATTTATTTAAATAGTTTGAATTATCTGTTATTAGATAGGTTTATTTGGTTGCTTTATTTTAATATTAAAATATAGAGTTTGAGCTTGGTTAGGATTATAATGGGTTTAATATAAATAGATGATTAGGTCTATTATATTGGTGTGCTTCATTGATAAATAATTAAAAGAGTCGAAGGAGTTCGTTAATTCATTCCCGTGTTTGTGTATTTGCTCAAGAGTCTGATTTGCAGAGCTCAGTGTTGGCGGTTTTGTGAGTCGTTTTCAGAGAGGGGGAGCACCTCTAGCAGGGGGTGCAACTACGGTACAGTGGTGAAACGTCAGTGGCAGAAAAAAAAACGGACTCTACTTAGTTCCATTGGTGGTGGGTATATAATTTACATAATTAAGTCTTTCAGCACTATGATAATTGGTTTGAAAAAAATGTGGATGTTAAAAGGTTTTTTCAAGGAACATGGGGTGAATATTCATTTTGGTTTTTTACTTGTTAGGTCGACGCACGAATAAAAAGCAAGGAGGTGAAGTTGTTAGTGTGTCTTCAATTTTAATTAAAGAGTTTTTCTTGTTAAATGTATTGTTTGATTATACTGAAAAAGGCATTGTTTTCAACAGATTTTTGCGCTTTTTCCTAGTGTTTTCCTTTTGTCCTCCTGTGAACATGTAAACGCTTTAACAATTGTGGCGTACACTAGATAAATATTATCGGCAAGACAGTGCCATACTTTTACTCTTATCCATTGATATAAAATGAAGAAGTGTGGACAAAAACTTAACAATATTACTTTTGGTGCTGGAAACATATAAACTTACATTTTCGTTCTTAAAAAGATAAAAACCAATGTACAAGATATGATCAGAGTTAGTTACATGGTTGTGATACATATCTATTGGAAACTAAACACTAGTTCTAAAATTTGAGTGCTGGATAACAATTAGTCCCACACAACGCATGAAGTGTTGAGGTTAGCCTCTTATTGTTTGGGTGTTGAAATAAAATGCAGTTTGTCCTTCAAAAAAAGTGTGAAATGCTTAAAATATTCCCGCATTAAATTTAGAAAAAGAGAAAATTTTTATCTTATACATTTAATAAATTATTTTAATTAATATTACGTGATACTCTATTCTTTAACCTTAAAATTTTTATTTATATTTTTATTCTAATATGTTTTTTAATGACTCATACATGGATATCACTTATCATAAATACATAAACAATTCTCATTTATTTTAATAATGAACAATGAAATTTTGGGTAATTCAAATATTCGATATTGTATTTTATGGCAATTGATATAATTTCAAATTTAAATTGAGATCTAAATTATCTCAAAACTTGTTATTATCTATTGTTTTGATTTGAAATTCTCTTATGTAGTTCACCTTTAGTAACAAGTTTAGCAAAGTGTAATTTGCGTTCTTATGGTTTGGTGGCGAGATCAACCTGTGTCTCCCAACGTTTTTTTTTCTTTTGCCACGGTACCAATTATGTGCCTGTAGTTTTAAAATTTAACACTTTGTATCCTTCTTATGTTGGAGATTAGCTGAACTGTTAGAATGTTGGTGAAATGACAAGTTTACCCTTGCCACCACTAGTCCACAACCACCTAGAACCACCCTTTCTTTCTCTACACTCTCTCTTTCTCTCTCTAGAACACCCACTATTGTCACCACTATGTGTATTCAAATTACCCAATTGCATCAGCTTCGTGGTCTCTATCACCAAGAACCATCATAAACACCACCTGTGAACATCTATGTTGCACTGGGACGGGTACGGGAACGGGGTACGGGTACGGGGACGGGCACGGGAAACGGCAAAACTAAAAAATTTAAGAAGCGGGGACGGGACGGGTACGGGAATAAAAACATATAAAAAACAAATATATATAAAAGATAATGTAAGCTAGACCCTTTTACCGATTGATACATAGTAAGTAGGCAAAACACCCACCCACTCTCTCTCTCTCTAACGGCGTTAACGGAGAAGACGACCTGATTTTATGTCGGCAGGTTTGTTGACGTTCACAAGGGCTCCACTGAAGCTCTATTTTTCCTTTGCTTACGTCATCTCCCCCCTCTGCTGGTCTTCTCAGCAGGGTCTTCTTCAATCTTTTTCAACTCCTTCGATGCGTTTGAGGCCGAAACGGTAATTAAAGGAAAAATACCTTTTACCGGCCAGCACCCTCATTGAACTACCGTCACCCACCACCGGAGAATCAGGTAACACTCACAATACCTTCTTCTCTTCTGCTTTCTTTTAACTAGGACGATAATTGATGGGTCAAAGCATCAATAAACTTCACCGTTAGAACTTTAATCAGTATAAAAACCAAAAAAAATAAACCGAAACTTCAGGGAAACGTTTCCTGCACGTCCCCAAACCCCGTCCCCATCCGCAGCGCGTTTCCAGGCCGTCTCCAACAAGCCGGGGACGTTTCCCGGCCGTCCCCGTGCCGTTTCCGTCCCCTAGCAGTCCCCGGGACGGGAGACGGCAGGTCATAGGCGTTTCCGTGCATCATAGGTGAACATCATATCTCATCACCAAAACCGCCTTCGGAAGCGTCACACACCGTCACTATCACCCTCCAACAACATCACCAACACCACTGTTGTCAAATGCATCGTCGTGACCACTTCAAATATCAGAGACACCGTCGACATCAACCAGCCACTTGAAATCCACTGATATTATCACCATGGTCGGAAGTTCGGAACAACACTTCAAATCCACTGTTGTTATCACCAATATCACCAACCATCTGTTAACAACACCAACATTAACCATCACTCCTTTTACGTATTTAGTGACTCTATTCGAGTTCTCATATGCTCTTTCGCCAGGCCTGTCCTAGAATTTTGGGGCCCAAAGCGAATTAAAAATTCAAAGCCCTTTTTAATTTTTTAGGCTTGTAATTTCGATTTGTATCTGACATGAAATATATTAGGAAGAAACTTATACAACTAGTGGCGGACCCAGGATTTTTTTTCAATTCGGTCCTTTTTTTCGGTGTTCAAAACTTTTATAACAATATGTTATGCTTTTTGGGTCGGTTCTCGTTCGGGTCGGGTTATAGCAAGGTTTGAACTAGATTTAAATAAAAATCATGAAAAATGGGCTGCAGAAGGATTGAACCCATGACCTCTTGTTGGAAAAGAGGAGGATTTACCACCACACCAGCTTTCATTTTCTTTCTATTGTGTCCACCTAATTGGTATTTATGAGGTCCTTAGACAATTTAATATACCGAATCTACTAATTTTTTTAAAAACATTAGGGTCCGTGGACCACGACCCACTAGACATGGGTCCGCCCCTGTATACAACACTTAACCGTATAAACCAGATGATTTCACTAATCAAATAATGTTGGGTATCTAATACATAATTCAAATCTAAGTTGGTAAAAACGGTTTAACTTAACAAATAACAACTTACGTCATGCATGAAAGGAATTAAAAAATGCTACTTATTTGAGTATACTATATATTGTTACTAGGTTAGTTTCCCGTGTGTTACATGGGTTAAACAATTTAAACTATACAATAAATATTTTCTGTAAATGCAAAACAAAGACGGAAACATATATATACCAGATTGACATAAATGAGTTAATATAAATGTAATGATATACGATTAAAAATAAAAAATAATGTTTTAAAAAATATATGCATTGCACGGTTGAATAATAATTGAATAAAGTAGAATGTGATTTGTTAACATATAGAATTTGTCAAGATATGTATTTAAGAAAATGAACATTAACGTGACAATTAATTTTATTAAGTTTATTTTTAAACATTTGCCACCAGTTTTTTAATATTATATCAAGGTAAAAGATACCTAATTTTTTTAATACTATTAATATTATACGGTAGATTTACTTCTAGGATGAAAGGCCATAAGAGGTCAAGACCCAACAATTGATTATTCAAATATTTTGAAGTCATCATCTTCCTCCTCCTTCAAGCTCATAACCAGAAGCGAGATAGCAGCTTACCAGAAATTTCTCGTATCGATTCTTTACTCAGAGATACAAACAAAAGTGGTTAAACATGGAAAAGTAATAATAATTGTCATTGGGGTGGGTTAAACGTACCCTCTTGTTACTTATCATACCATCTCCCTAAACAAATCATTTTAAAAGTTATCAAATTTCCCTCTAAAAATCTTAATTTTCTAATAGGTTTTGTTAAAAAAAATCCTTGAAAACATGACACAACTTTGGTGATAAAATTAAGATTTTCCTATATGTAAGTAATGAAAATAACTTGCATAAACTTTGGCTATAAAATAAAGATTATCATATATTGAATATAGAATCATAAATTACACAATTTCAAAAATCAAAAAGGGTCCCCATCAATTCGTACATGTTAATTATTATGAGTTCGGTAATAGTTCAGTATATATAACTAATAAAACAAAAGTGATTAAATATAGAAAAGTAATAATAATTGTCATTCGGGTGGGTTAAACGTACCCTCTTGTTACTTATCATACCATCTCCCTAAACAAATCATTTTAAAAGTTATCAAATTTCCCCTCTAAAAAATCTTAATTTTCTAATAGGTTTTGTTAAAATAAAAATCCTTGAAAACATGACACAACTTTGGTGATAAAATTAAGATTTTCCTATATGTAAGTAATGAAAATAACTTGCATAAACTTTGGCTATAAAATTAAGATTATCATAGAATTATAAATTACACAATTTCAAAAATCAAAAAGGGTCCCCATCAATTCGTACATGTTAATTATTATGAGTTCGGTAATAGTTCAATATATAACTAATAAAACAAAAGTGATTAAATATAGAAAAGTAATTTTAACTAATAAAAAAATAAATAAAAATGGCTATCTACAACTTATTAAAAAAATAAAAATGGTTATCTACAACTTATTTAGACTTATAAATTTCCAATCATTTTTGAATATAATTCTAGATAAAGCGAAATACTCATGATATATTAATTTGAATTTGAAAACAACATGTGGATAAATAGGCTTGTAATTATGAATAAAAAAACTTTTCAAGTATGAGTAATATAATTTTAAATTACTTTTGTAAATTAAAATTCATACTTATCATATTTATTTGAATTTGATAGAATAAGTAGGGATAAATGAGAAAAGTTTAGGTGGAAAAATCTTATGAAAATCATCTCATAGAGTGATATGTGTCCTTCAATTGATTTACTTTATTATATATAAATAAATATATAGATATAGATTAGTTAGAAACAATTTTTCAAAATATAATTTTATATGGATATACCATGTTAAAAATTGTGTGGACAAAAACTTTTTAGTAAGAGAGAGGATTAATAAAGATGCATTTATAAGATGATTGTTAGAGAGGGATAGGGAGACTAAGATTAGAGAGAGAATATATATGTTGAAAATGTTTGTGTTATAGAGTGAGATATTGAGATTACATAACGACCCATCTGACAAACGCTCTAATAAATGGAGTGAAAATGTTTTTTGGTTATAGAGTGAGATATTGAGATTATAGAGTGGATGCAATAAGTTTTGAAACCACAAACAAACAGATGATGGGAAAAAAGAGTTAGGGGAAGTAAGTTGGTCCTGCCACCAAATAACATATCGCAATTGCACTTTAGATCATGTGTAATGGGATGGAGATTAATGCATTCATTTTTAGCCGTTTTGCGCCATGTGATGGTCCAGTCAGAAATAGAGCATTGACGTTTTTCTAAAATATGTGTAGTGGAATAATATCCCATAAAGCCCCAACAAATCATTGCCTAGTTATTATTACTTTTTAATTTAAAACTAATAATACTTCATTAAATAAAAAAATTACATTACTAAAAATAAAAACAAAAACCAGAAATTACATTGCTAAATAAAAAAACTAATAATCTAAAGTCCGTATTGGTCACATATTTGTTGCTGACACATTTCCGCTAGGATCAACGCCTCGCCTCGGAGGTGATCGATCGCTCTAGACAAAAATTCTATGTCTTTCTCCATCTCTTGAAAATTGAAGTTTGGTTACGGTTGAGTGGTGTTCGGGCGATATGTAGTGGGGTTACCGGGTCTAGACGGAAACACCGAAAGGGGGTCGAAAGGGATTCATGAAATATTCAGTAACACTGTAATATACAATATGAAAAAATGCATATTTCTCTCGTCATATGTTTCCAGATGACGGTAAATAAAATTAGTGGACAATCGCTACCCGAAGTTGTTTTCTTACTAAAATAACAAGTGTTTTCTTGTGGTCTGCACGTGACTTTTTATAGAGAAAAAAATAGAGTTGCAATTCAACTATTAATTATAGAGTGCAATCAATACTAATGTGATAATATGTGAATCTTCCAAGTAGGACGTGTATTGTTGTCTACAAAAAGTTTTTAAAGATTTGTAAATGTATTTGTATTAAAAATATATAAATTGTAAATGTAACATTAATTTTTAAATTTCCATTATTACATGTAAGAATGTAATTAATTATTATAATTTTTTATTGCGTCAATTTTGGTACCCAACATCGTGTATTACACTGGTCTATAACCTTAGTCCAATATCTAACTAGAATTTTGACTCGTATGTAAGACCCTTATTTAATAAAGTGAAATTTTATAAAAATTTTGCATATAAAAGACTTTATATGTAATTATACGACCATACAATATTACGAGTTTCATAAAACTTCTTAAAAATTTAAAACATTTAAACTATATTATCATTGTTTAGTTTCGTAACAACTAAACACATTACGGAAGCTTGATCTTGATCGTGTTCGGTTCTTCGTTGAGCTTGATCATCCTCCGGTACCCCCAATCATTACCTATTTTTCATAATTTATGAAATACGTTAGTCATAAATAGTTTATAACGTAACAGAATAAGCCCGAAGGCCCAAAACATCAAAATTAAAAGTTTTGTTCTATATCCCGCCGTAAGATATGGGAATTAACCCATTCAAACGACCATTTAAGGAATGTTCACCCATCAGCAGGAATATTCACCCATTATCGGGAATGTTCACTCAGCTGTAGGAATGTTCATTCATCAGCAGGAACGTTCACTCAGCTGTAGGAATGTACACATATCAGTTGAACTTCCATTTTAACGTATAATTTACTCAGCTGTAGGAATGTTCACTCATTAGTAGGAATGTTCACTCACTGTAGAATGTCACTCATTGGCAGGAATGTTCACTCAGCTGTAGGAATGTTCACATATCAGTTGAACTTCCATTTTGATGTAAAATTTCCATAACTTCTTCAATACTTATCCGTTTCTCTTGAAAAACTTATTCTAATTGATCGTAAAACATTTGTTCACGTAATTAACCCAAAATCCTCAACCCGGATACACAAATTTTAAGGATTTCGCAACCATTACCCGGTTTATGCACATATTAATTTGACCCGTTATGGGATTTAAGCACTTAAGCTTAAATTATCCGCATTCCTTCATATCTCTTAATCCCACTTTATGATCTTTATTTATTCATCCTCATAACTTCAATTGTGATGGATTATGTTAGGAAAAATTATTATATTCCCATTCTACCCTCGAGTTTGACACTGTTACGAAAATGACCCATTAAGTAGCATTAAGCCAAAATGGTTTAAGCCTTCCACTTTATACTACCGGAAAAATTGTCAAAATTATAAAACTTATATTTGAACTACCTTTAAGGGTCGTTTGCCCGATTTGTCATTCAAGGCGTTTTGGTCAACTTTAGTCCTTTTAACTACGAAGACGTTTAAAGTTTGTTTTGACCAAGGGGCACTTTTAACCCGTATTCTATTTAAAATCATTATGTTCCTAAGAACATAATATCTCCAATCTAAATTATTAAATATACTTCTCCTTAGGATATCCAGTGTTCACCCATGATTCGTTTAACTCTCATCGAACCCCAAGTCCTCACTGAGAGTTTGATCCATTACACGTAACTGGCTCGAGTCATAGCGTTGACCCGTTTTAATGCCTTACATTATAAATTGCTAATTAAAAACAATGCAATCCATACGCTATTTTTCCAGTGAGCACAAAACTCGACAAACAACCATTAGTCGATATTGTCAAATGGCTAATAACATCACCATTTTGACCCCTTTGGCCTAAGTGACCATTTTATTATTGTGAGATAGTATTTACTTTCCATTTAACCCATTTCGGCTTACACCATATGATCATATATACTTAAAAGTTGTTTCTTAATTCATTTGACCCATTATGGCTTACGCCATAGGAGTGTTTTTCAAAACTCATTATTTATCCGTCAACTCGTTAGCAAATTACTATTTTACCCTTCTTACCCATTATGATTTACACCATAAGGTTATCTTTTCAAACTCGTTGTTTATTCGTCATTCATGACCAAATTACCATTTTTATCCTTTTTACCATCAAATATGGTTTCTTATCATTTTCACTTGTTCCAAACCGTATCATTTTCGTGTCGGAATATCACATTTCAAATACTAATTTACCTTGTTCGGAACCAATACAATAAGTAGGTATTCTACTGGAAGGGTGTAAGCTTTACTTACCTTGCAATCCGATTATGCTTTTCCGCGTATTTGATTCGTTTGACCCGCTTCCTCCCAAGCTTGTCAAACGTCAAACTACCATTTATCATTCGTAAGATGGTTAGATTAGTCATCATTTAATACGACTATCCCCCTTACGCATTTTATGTCAATATTACCATTTGATCTTATTATAGGTCAGTTTAACTTTTAAAAGTCAAACTGCTTATAACATATGCGAATGCACCAATGAACTCAACTAACCCATTTGAGCATTTCATCGCACACACTTGGTGGTATCATTTTAATCCCCACCCAATGTGTCTAACTTCTAACAATTACCATGTATTCACACTTCATGTTATTCAACTGCATTCAATCATCTAGATTTTATACCATAAGTCTAATGTATACGAATTAACCTAAGGAGGTTAATTTCTTGTAATCATGTCAATACTCGTTTGGTTAGTTACTTAAACAATCATCATGTATATCATGTGTTAACTATCTTACATAATCAATACCTATGATAGTGAAGAATACTTCTACTATCTTCAAAACATATAAGTTATCATATTCACTTAGGCATTACATCAAACACCTTGTGGGCATGAATTTTACACTACTTCTATCAAATCTATGATTGAACTATTAGCCATGTATATACAACTCATAACATCAAAATGGTTGGAATGTTCAATTAGCACCTAAACTTAATCCCAACACATCATTTTCATCCTCATAATTCATGTGTTCTTCGTCATTATTCAAAACCCACTTACCTAGTTGTGGTAAATCATCCAAATACCCAAATCATAGCAAATATTCGAAATTTTCACTTAGGGATTGTCCTAAGCAAGTATACATCTCTTGTCTTACTTCAATTTCTGATATTCATACATGGATTGAAATCCATGAATTCTACCTACATTCATAATATCATCAAATTGAGATTTTGACATACCTTATGATCTCCAAACTTAGATGATCACAATTTATGTTCATGCATGTGATTTGGCCCTAATTCATCCTCCAATTTGATGGATTAAGATTGAACTTAAAGTTTCAGTTTTCCCCTTTTGGCCCCTCAAGTTTATGTTTTATTTATAAAGGGCTATGACTCATTGTTTTATTACTATTTCCATATTACTAACTAGGTTAATTTGTTCCTAGTTATTTGTTTACAGGTTAGCTTTTACCACCAATGGTATTTTTACCCTCTCTTTAATATTAAGTGGTTTGATTACCAAACCTGTTTTTGGGGTGTTACATCGTCGCGCGTTGCGGCGGCGTTGAAAGCTAAGGTAACTCAAATTTATACCGTATATTTGATCTGACTCGTTTTCGAAAAATTCATGTCACCATCGAATGAAAACAATTATATTTGGCTCGTTTTCGAACACAATTTACAAACATACACAAAATAAGTATAAAAGTGTATTATATTTAACCAGACTCGTTTAAGAAAAAAATTAATGTCAAAACGTGAGTCGTTTACATTGAACGTGAATATAAACCAACATGTATGTCAAAACTTTGGTAAGCATAGCCTACATGCAATCTCATCCAAAGGACTATGACACAAGAATTGATAATGCAGCCCTCCTGATCGCGCCCTTTTTCCTCATATGGCTGTTGCTCTCGTTCACACATGAGATTAGTGCAACTAACCCTATGGAGCATATGTTCTTTAGGCTGGTCCTCTCGATTTGAATTGTCACAATGATCATAGCTCCTGCAATGACCTTTATCCAACTGTACTTTCATGGTGACCTTCGTTTAGTTGTAGGTATCAGATTACTTAGCACACCACCAAATACTCGTAAGTATCTGATTACTTGCAGGTTTGTGAGGCACCCTCGAGTTATTATTCTGACAGATGTGACATATGTTTCTTTAGCATCGGGGGCCATTTCAGTTCTCATTGGTTTGTATATGATATGGGTTTACCTACGTGCGTTAGAGGACCCATGGGTACCTTTTCTTTTGTTTTATGACGATCCTTCGGTATGACACATGGATCGTTGCTATGTTGGCAGCGATTGCCGCTTCTTATTCTTACCACATTTCTACTATATAGAGACATAGACATATGTGATTCATGGTGTTGGGGTTGGTGTGTTCGTGATGTTTTATTATCGTTAGGTGCAGTCACATGCACATCTACATCCACTCCAGCAGCTCATCCCACTGATACCGCCTCTACAGCAGCACATATGGCATCCACATCCACAGCTCATCCACTCGGAACCCATCGTGAGTGGTATGCCAAGTCAGAGACCATCTACGAGTATTTGGTAGTTCATGTCCCTTCAGCATTGGTGGCCCTTTCAATCATCATATGTTTGTATTTGATATTGGTTTGCTTACATACGTTAGAGAACCCGTGGGGTTACTTTTTCATCAGTCTCTTGACGATCCTTTATTGTAACATGGAGATGTAAACTACTCTATGCCAAGATGTCTAGGCTAGAACGAGCATCACACGATCTGTATAAAAGTTAACACATGAAAAATTGTCACTTTACAATATTCCAAAGAATAAGGTCCGCATTGTTATCGCCTAACTCGTGTTAGGACTTTCACATCACTGTGAACAAAGTCATCGAGCATTAATAAATTCGTTGATAAAGTCACACATACAAGGATTTTCACATGCGGTCCCGTTTTCTACCGAAATCATAACTTTTTACGTCCAATTGTTTTGAACAAACTTAGATCCCTAACGAACCACTGGAGTATCATTGTGCTACCAGCGGAACCACCCGATCCTATCCATCTCCACTAGGCAATAATGCATATACACCAATTCTAGAGGAAACCTAATAAATATGGGAAAATCCCTTGTTGGAATTGAACTCATGACCTAATGATACTTAAGTCTTATCCCACCCCCAAAATGCCACCAGGCTACACTTCCATGGATCCAATTCATTTGTTTAATTTCCATAATACGATCTAAGCTTTTTAGCTTCGGTAATACGAAAAAAATGTGATCTTTATAATGGAAACCCAAGTTTTACCTGAAAAAACTTTTTTCTTTGTTAAAAGCATAGATTTGGATATCTATCCTTTCCAAAATTTCAACTAAAACATTGTTGGGATGATTCTTCGTCGTTTTCTAAACAATTCTCAGATCTTGAATCTCTTTTCTTTAACTTTCTCTTTCTAAAATTCCACATTCTCTCTCTAGCTTTCTCTATCTAAAATTAGTGAAGATGGCAATTATGGAGGCAAGGGTTTCATCTATTTCTTTTTATATTCGATAATCCATGGGCCTTCCACCATTAACTCTATCTTGGGCCAAGTCAATTTATATAAATAAAACGTCACTTTATTAATTCAAATCCAAATTCCATACCAACTATGTACCATAATAAATTTTTGGGTGGTTACACATCCACTTGGAAACCATTATGTGTGGTCTGTAGAATCAGAGACCATTTGCGAGTATCTTGTAAGTTTTTTTATATTTGCGTATTTATGAATTCCAAACTTTTAAACATTAGATTTGCCTAAGAGACCAAACGAAGATCGCAACCAAAAACCAAAACGATAATATTCGGTTTTTTGGTTTGGTATATTCAGTTCGTTAAGACCGAATTACCCACATACTGTGATTTACTTTAGGGGTCAGGGTGTGTGTATATATATATTGGGAATGGTAATAAGAAACCCCTATCAAGTTCAAAACACCTTGAAAACTAGATAGGAGCCATTGATTAATTATAATCTATGGTGGAGATTAACCAACTTTTGCGTTTTGAATAAAAAATAGTTACAAGGTATAAGAAGGGTATTTTCGAAATCTGTAACACATCTGACACAAAATGTGACAAATTCTGTATTATTACAGAATTCGTCTTCCTACTAAAAATTGTAACATATATTTTACGTGCAATGCAATTAAAAAACTTCGTAAATTCTAAAATCTAAAGTCGATACAATTCATAAGTTCTAAACAACTAGAATAAAAAACCACAAAAAGGGTAAAAGATAAACTTAAAAGATGTAAATGGGGAAATAGTAACACTTTCTCTCTCCTGACACAAAAGTCGGTCAAAGGGGTTGTACATTGTTAAGTTACCAAACTTCCTTGTGATATTCTGTAACAATTACCAACGTGACATGATTTTTTTTACCACAAATTGAGTTTCAATGGTTTTCTTAACTCATCAAGGACTTCTTATAATAATTGCTGGGCTCTCTCTCTCTCTCTCTCTCTCTCTATATATATATATATAGGTGAAAGATAAAACGAAAACCCACTTGAGTTGAGAAAACTCAAGAAAACTCTATGTAACATTTTTATTTTTTTCTAAAAAATAGGGAATATAACATAAATGTACTTGGACATTTTTACTAAAAAATGTAAGAAACGCCTACTTGTTTAAAAAAAACATTTCAAACTTTGTATGTTACATTTTTTTGGACATATATATTATGTACCATGGAATTTTTAATTGTTTTTTTTAAAACTACTTAGTGTTTTTTTGTTTTTTCTTTTACAAAAATGTTCTATATGTATGTTACATTCCCTATTTTTTTTAGAAAAAAATAAGTTACAGGGGTTTTTAGAAGTGTTTCTTTCAACTGTCATCAAAATTCAAACACCCATTTTCATCATAAGCTTTTGTCTCCTTCTCTTCTCTCTCAACATTCAAAAACCCCAAAACACACCGGAGAAGAAGAAACCAGACCAGAGACAACATTTGCTTCTGTCTGAAAGACAACTGTGAAGAAAAACTGTACGACGATCATCTGAGAAGAAAGAGAAAAGACGGTGACAGCTTGTTTGGAAGAAAACCCTAGATATGAGAGCGACTTTTTGATTGTTATCATCCGGTAAAGGACGCCGGAAATGGAAGAAATCAAGTATCAAGTAAGCATTTTGAATGTTTGGTCTTTGCATGTAACTATTGCGATGATTACTTGTTTTTTTGTTTAATTAAATAGTTGAATAAGGGAAGATAGATGAAAACCCCAAAATGTGCAGGTGGTTTGAACAGTATCAATTAGTTTCATCTCTCTTATTTGTTGTTTTTTTTTTGTTTTATTTAGAAGAGATTAATTGGGTTTGATTAGTTAAAATATGTTAAGCTTTTTTGATGTATTCGAAACAGTGATTATGTGGTTGACCCATGTATGTCTAGGTTGAAGATAGGTAGGCGTAATAAGTTGAGGGCCTCAAGTGAATCAAAGACGTTGATTTTGTCGGATGACACGGACGGGATCACCGGCAAATTTGAGAGTGATACGTTGGTCAATGCAGATAACGAAATGCAGGTGGAAGGGTTTGGGGCAACCCAACGAACCATAGGTAAGGATATATAATGATTTTATATAAAGCCAGTGATTGAAAAAAAAAGATTATTTATTATGTTTTAATTCGTATGTTATGAAAAAACTTTAGATTTAGAGGATTGGGACTCTGACACACCGATCGCTGAAATACAGAAGAGGAGAATTGGTTTGTTCTTTTTATATTGATTATTGATTTCCTAAGTAGTAAGTTGGGTTGATTGTAACTTGTGTAACATTTTCTAATTTCGTTATATCAGTGGTGCCTATTGATGTGAGCAGCACAAGTCCCCAGCCTACGACACAAAATGGTATAGTATGTTATATTTGTGTAATGGTAAGCTGGGTGACTGTAACGTATGTAACGTTTGTGACTATTCCTTTGAATAGGCAAACAACAAATTGTAGTATGGAGTACAAGTGTACATACTCGAACGCAAAGAGGTATGCATCTATGAACCCTAAGGGGACGGGGAAACCAAACTGAAAACTTATACAAAACTTGTGTTACATTGTTTATTCCTTTTGTGACTGTTCTTTGACTAGGATGTCACACCCCAATTTCCACGTGTATTCATGATGTGTGCTAAACAGACTATAAAAACTAACTACTTTAGACTCTCTAAGCTAGCCACTAAAAAGCTTTAAATTCTAGACTCGACTTAAACCTAAACCACACAATCGGCAAGTGTACTGATCAATGTAGTATAACCTAAGTAAGTCCGCCAATGTGTGCTTCAAACGATGGCCATTCACCTTCCAACTTCTGCCATCGGACTCGTCCACAATCTCAACCGCTCCATACGGAGAAACATCATTCAGTATGTAGGGACCCGACCACTTCGACTTTAACTTCCCTGCAAACAACTTCAACCTAGAATTGTAAAGTAGCACTCCATCACCCTTGCTAAACTCCTTAATCTTCTTCAACTTACGATCATGTAGGCTTTGGTTTTCTCCTTAATGCTCCACGATCGAGCATACGCCGCATCCCTAAGCTCCTCTAGTTCATGAATTTGAAAGAAACGTTTCATAGCGGCTTCGGTCATGTCGAGGTTGACGGTTTTCAAAGCCCAAAGGGCACGATGTTCTAACTCGACGGGGAAGTGACACCTTTTCCGTAAACGATCGTGAATGGATGGTACCTAAAGGTGTTTTGTAGGCGGTTCTAAACGCCCACAATGCATCGTCGAGCTTGTCGGACCAATCCCTCCTATTCTTCCCTACGGTTTTCTCTAAGATGCGTTTGACACCCCAATTTGCGTTCTCCACTTGTCCACTCGTTTGTGGATGATAGGCAGTGGACAAACGATGAGTGACCCCGTAGCGTGCAAGCAACTTCTCCATCAATGCATTGCAAAAGTGAGTGCCACGGTCACTAATTAAGGCCTTGGGTGTACCAAATCGACAAAAGAGTTTCTTGAGGAAGTTCAACACTACTCGGGCTTCATTTGTGGGAAGAGCTTGAGCCTCAACCCACTTTGACACATAGTCAATCGCCACGAGAATATACCGATCCCCTTTCGAGGTAGGGAATGGTCCCATGAAATCTATTCCCCAAATATCAAATACTTCTACCACTTGGATTGGGTTTTGAGGCATCTCATCTTTGGCCGAAATGTTGCCGGTTCGTTGACAAGCATCACATGCTTTCACAAAACTCTCGGCATCACGAAGTACGGTGGGCCAATAAAAACCACAATCGAACACCTTTTGCGCGGTCGTATGAGCCCCATGGTGGCCTCCCGTTAGACCCTCATGCACATGTTTAAGGATGTTCATTCCCTCTTCTCTAGACACACAACGCCTAAGAATTCTATCTCCTCCTATCCTATAAAGGAAAGGGTCATCCCACAAATACTTACTAGCCTCACTAAGAAACTTCCTACGTTGTTATGTATTCATTCCCTTAACAATATTGCCACTAGACAGATATTTCGCTAAGTCACAAAACCACGGCAATCCTTCTTCCCCGGCAATGGCGACAAAAACTTGATGTGTGCTAAACAGACTATAAAAACTAACTACTTTAGACTCTCTAAGCTAGCCACTAAAAAGCTTTAAATTCTAGACTCGACTTAAACAAAACCACACAATCGGCAAGTGTACCGATCAATGTAGTATAACCTAAGTAAGTACGGATATCGAACCCACAGGACTCTACGAGTTACGCTAATTAGACTCTGAAAGACTAAAACAGACATGACTAAAACTGTTTTGATTGTTTGGGGGGGGGGTTACTAAAAATCTAAGGAAATATATATTAAAACTAATTAACGACTAAATTAGCTAATACGAACTAAGGACGGAAGTTGTTCTCAAGCGGTGATGAAGACTACCTAGACTAGAATCCTGGATTGATTTTAAGCATTCACCGATTAAGTTAATTATCGTTTTCTGGAACCGGGATCTTATGATACTAAACCTATTAAATACCAGCTAAGCCCCTCAATCCTTCTCGAGGTGAAACTTATGGCGTTACCTAGGCTGTTAATCCTACCGGTTGATTAGACATCTTTCCAGTTGTCTAATATTGTGTGAGTACCCTAATGACGACATACTTTTTCCAATTATAGATCTAGGGTAGTTTGAATATCTGAACTTGACTTGATAGACTAATAAGACCGACGGGTCAACAAAGGCATGATCTTTTTCCAAAGACCGACAATAGCAATTCGCCGGGTAAGACCTATCAATAGCCCCTCACTTTCCAGGTATTAGGACTAGTAGAACACCAAGATCTAGTAATCTATCAACAATCACTTCTAAGTTTACTGGGCCCTTCAACCGTAAAGACTATGAACTTATTCTATGATATAGACACTCACCAAAGTTCACAACCTAACACGACTCTATTCCGTGATATAGACAGTCACCAAGAATCATATGAAGCGATAGCAAACAGAAAACCAAATCAAAGTACGCATACACACCAAGCCAGATAAACAAACTGCTTACAGAGCACAATTAACCCATAACAAACATGTAATTAACGAAAAAGGTATAAACTTTATATCAATCCATTCATCAAAGTCTAGGTAGTAAATATGTTTAGCCTAGCATAGTCAATGACGAAATCAAAACAAAAGAAGTCAAACTAGAATTCATTATTACAAGTTCAGAAAAGAGAAAACAAGACAAACAAGGATCGTGTAAACCCGAGAAAGTCTCTAATCTTCAATCTTCACTTGATCCAATGATTCCAGAGCTTTGCAACCTTCAAACTTTGTTAAAACGTCTCTCAAACAGCTGCAAGAACTCTTCCAATTCGTAATTCGGGTTTACCTATGTAAAAATCACTTAAATACCCCCAAATCTCATCACAAAACCAATCCGTCTGCAGATAACACCCTCTCACGGGGCGCGAGAGGGTTTAAGCTCATCCGTTCACGGCCCGCGACCGTGTTTCTGATGTCAGCAAATAACAGGCTTCTCGCAGGGCGTGAGAAGCAAAGGTTTTGGCCAGTCGCGGCCCGCTAGAGGGCAATTTTCTCAGAATTCAACTTATTTCAGCTCCAAAACTCTCCAACTCGTTCCAGGACTTTACCAATTCGTATTTCCACTCAATTATCACGCTTTTCAGCTACTTTAAGCTCATACAACCTGCAAAACGCAATTGGATCAAAAGACTAACTATTCTACGAAAAACGGCACTAAAACTAATAAAGATTGTACAAACTAGACACGAATAAAGGATGTATTTTACAATACATCAATTCCGATGGGCCCGGTTGAGAATATTGTGATGTAAGTTGATAACATCATAACCAAACAACACAGAGCAACACAGTGGAAGTCTTGGATTTAAAATATTATTACAACCCGATAAATGCCCAAAGTTCAAAATAATATATACAAACGGATTGTAATAAAGATCCACAGGCGGATCGTAATAAAATATGTACAAAAATGATAACAAACTTTAAGGCACATCTAAGGGTCGCAAATCCTCTACATTGTCGCCTACGTAGCTTCCGGCCTATTACGTGTTGTACCTGTAACTTAATCTTTTGAAAATACGTGAGTTTTCACTGGTAAATACAATCAACCGACATATTTTGAAAATCTTTTCAAAAAGATGGTTTTAAGTGCACCTGACACATTTTATAAATAACTTGGGACAATACAAATGACCTTGTATACAGTTTTACAAGCCTGTAATTACATATGGGGCCCAATACAGAAACTAAAACATGATCGACTGACACACCATTTCTAAACTCTCACACAGAAAACAGATAATAATATTAACAATTTGCAACTGACAGGTGTATGCCTACACCCTGTGCTTTATGTTGTGGCCACCAGCAATTTAGTGAGCCTAAGGATATTGCAGATGTAACATCCGTGTAAAAAACGGATGTCTGAAATCCGACCCGGATTGCAAAACCGGATCCGTTTTTGTTTTAATAAAAATAAGAATTTGTATTATATTTAATATTATATTATTTAATTAATCATCGGATTAAAACCGAAATAAAGGCAGAGGTATTAGAGCAAAAATCCAGCTAGATCTAGATCGGTTAATAATTGTAGAACGAATGATTAACTGCGTTAAAAAAAACATGTTATGTATTATATAATAAATGAGTTTGAAATTATTCAGGTTTATTTTAGTTTTTGTTAGTATTAAAACTTATCATAACTCAAGGGGGCTAAACTAAAAATATGATATAACTTTTATTAAGTCTTGAAATTCAGATGGGAGGTTACATATTGAACAGTCACTTTTATCTTGGTTGAATGCTTGTAACCGAAACATCAATGGCGATACCATTGCCATTCGTTCATATATCCTATCATAACTCGATTCATTGCCATGAACCCATCTTCAACTTGCACACTCATACGCTTCTGTTTCGGAGCCCCAGCCGGCCAACCGTCGTGCACAATGAACCATCACCGCACACCACCGCTCCGTCACTGATCCTTTTCCACGGTAGAGCTCGTTACTCCCCACGTTTTGCAGTCGTGGAAACCGCCGCCTTCGCACGTCATCAAGTCAACGGTTCCATTTTCCGGCATCACAATTCACCGTCCACAATATGGACACCACAGCCACGCAAGTCGAAACACAACACCATGTTTTTCCATGTTTTTCATTCCGAACCAAGGTATTAACCCATCCCATGTTCTTATGAGTTTCGTTTTAGAACCACACAAATTGTCAAGAAGCCATTCTTGTATTTCCCTTTAATTTGGTATACAGTCCATGAGGAAGAAGAGTCTGTAGTATATATCTCTCTCTCTCTCTCTATATATATATATATATATATATATATTATGAGCATTTCATGGTAGTGAGTCATAAAATGAATTTGTGGTCATAATTCAATTCTCGTACCCACCAAAGTATTTGGTTTTAAAAATCTATTAATAAGCCATGTGCTTTTTCTTTAGTTTTAAATTAAGAGAATTTTGACACAGAGTTCTATATTTTAAGTAATTGTAAATTATAATATCTAAATATACAATGTATATACCTGTAATCTGACTTACAAGACCTTTTGTTTTGATGACCTATACGTCAGTTTCATTTTAAAAGATATGCATTAATAATAAACATAAAGTAATGCTAAACTTCAAATATGTCAGTTCACATTTTTTTGTGACATCTAAGACTAATAAGTTTATTTTTCTTATATAACAATTTATTTATGAAATCCAATTATCATTATTATTATTATTATTAATTTTGAATAGTTATATGAACAAAATATGATTTGTCACAAACCTAACCTAAGGGTACAAGTATATATTTAAACAATTGTATTTCATTAATTATTTAAGCATTTAAATAGTTAACTAATTATTAGTATCATTATCTTGTTTTATTATTTTAAAACGTAGACTCATATTATAATCATCACCATTTCATATTCAATTTAATTGAATTCCTAAAAAAGTTTATCTAGCAATCCTAGCCCCTAGAATCTAGAATCTCTAGTCTCGTTGATATCGTTTCATTTGTTTAGGTTTTGATTTGTTTATTATATAACTAGGGTGATCATTATTGTTATCTATCCAACTCTGTCGTGCGGTAATTCTTGTGGATTGACTCTTCCCAACCTAGTGAGTAATTTTTTCAAATTCCTCTTTTAATTTTGCAAATTTTGGGGTGCATCATGTTATTTAAATCTATCACTTATTCTATTTTTAACATGCTAAAATCAAAGTGTTGATATCTAGATGTACATGTGTCTTATCTTTTTAACTTATATGCTATGTCAAGTCTATTGCATTCTATTGTATCTAGTGGATCCACGGCTGACTAGGTTCCCCACGACCATGGGTTGTAGCCTAGTATCGCCAACGACATTAGACTCGCTCCCCGGGGCTTGAGCCCAATGGACGCTATTGTTGTGTGCTATTTTGGTCTTGGTGTGTTTTATTATTTTGTTATGTGTCCTTATTGGTATATGTGTATTGTTAGTTATATTAGTGACACGTGACAATCTCTATATTAACCTTGTGAGCATGTTGAAATATAATTTTCTTTAAAGTAAAAACTACACAATTTTCTACAAAATAAGAAATGCTCACCAACATGTTTGTTGACCCAAAAATATATTTTTCCTAACGTGGTGCAGGAGCAAAGTTGTTAATCAAGTGAAGAGGACACGTAGCATGGGCCTTAGGAAAATCAATCGGAAAAAACTTGTTATGTTTATTTTTGAGCAATGCATGTACAACTATTGATTGATATATGTTATTTGATAATTTAATTTAATGGCTTTAAGTATTAAACTTATAATAGTGTCATGAGCTATGGGCAATCATCATGCCCCGTACCATTTTCGCTACGGGTCAGGGTGTGACACCAGACATGGTCAAGTGAACCCCCAATGTTTAAGTTATTAGACAAACAGGTTAAAACGGGTTATGTGATTTAGTTAAGTCACAATAGGAAAACATGATCCTATACCCGAGCAAGCGGTAATAACTTACCGTATCCCAAGCCCGTATAGGGAAAATAGGTTAAAAGTATTTACCTGAGCTAAATCTTCGAGAAAATAATAACTCAACTGCAAAATAAGAGATAAGTACAAGCACAATCTACTGGAAGGCGTCTAGTCTGGAATGATGGTGTTATTAACAAATTAGAATGCTAACGAGTCCTTAGTTAAGTTATAGACTTGAACCAGTTAGTCTTATGTTAAGTAAATACGGTACGTTACGCTAGATTAAGCGGTGACCGGAATAGAATGTTATTTAGACCCGACAAGTACTAAGACTTGTATAATATGGGTAAACACATAACATTCTGGATTTTTATATAAAAATGATAAGGTTAAACCCGTTTCGGTTAAAATACGTAAACTAGTCACGTAAGCTTAACCATGTGCGTATAAGCGAAACCGGTAACCGGATGAGTTCGGGACTTATTCCTACTATAAGAATATTCAAAATAAGTTTAGAAATCAGTAGGTAATAAGCCTCGGTCCTTAATATGGTTTTAAACCATACTATGCGACGAAACGGCCATTAAACGCGTTAAATGACGATATAAATGAAGTTTAAAGAAATCGGATATTATGATTAAGTTTATATACCCAAAATATGTTATTTAATATAATATAACAGTAGGTAAAAGATTTGGATGTTAAAAGTGTTGTTAAACCATTTTATGCGTCGTAAGGGCGTTATCGTCATTTATCGACATTATACAAGGACTTGTAGGTAAACTCAGTTCGTAAACTGTTTTGATATCCCAAATAATCCATATCATGATATTACATCAGTGAGCTATTAGTTTTGGTGATGAAAGTATGTTTAAACCTTCTAAAATGCCGAACAGTGCATTTTAGTCATTTATAAGCATCATTAACGACTTTTAATAAAATGCAGCTTATGGTCAGAATGTTGACATCAAAATAACTTATTTAAGTTAACAAATCAGTATATAAATCATTTGTATGCTTGTTGGTGATTAAAACCTTAGTTTATGACAAAAAGGGCATTTTAGACATATTTAATGGATACTTGCATAATGACTTGGAATACTATATGACTCCAGAGAGTGATACTACAATATAAAGTGGTCATAATGCAACTTATAATCAGATTCTAAAGTTGCTAATTCGGTCAGAACTGAAAGTCAAAGCAGGAGTCAATCCTTGCGACTTTCAGTTGCGAACCGACCTTAGACCTGAACTTGACGGGCCGAACATGTTTATACATGTTCTAACTATTATTACCAAGTTATTAAAGTGTTAAAAAGTATTTTATAACACCTACGTTACTAGTTATGAATTTATTTCAAAACTGACCTGTTGACTTTTTAATTACATAACTTTGACCCATCAATTGGTCAAGCAAACGTGGTAATTAGAAGGTGCCATTTTAAGGGATTAACACCTACCTAATTACGATCACGTAGCCACGTTCGTATTGAACAATGGCTGGACCGTAATGGTCTTAGCCGAAGGTCAAAGCATTTTTACGTAAACGCTTTGACTTTGGCTTAAAAGCCTACAAAACTGAAAAGAACAAGTTGGAACACTTACATGTGATCCAAATAAGACTAGAAAGCTCAGGGGATGCTCCTAATGCTTCAGGAACTTCCAACTTAGAGCAATAGAGGAGAAAGATGAAGATGAGTAGGGATGAGATTTTTTAACGAAATACCGGTACCTAACCGGTACCGTACCGTTACCGTACCGGTTTCGGTATAAACGGTACCGGTATCGGTAATAGATTTTTTGAATTTCGGTATCGGTAAATAACGGTATCGGTACTGGTATTTTTCGGTAAAAAACGGTATTAATACCGAATTTTAATAAGGAATACTAAGGAGTATTTTGACAAATATAAATCATAATCTCCTAGTATTACTAGAAACATTTAATTAAAGCAATAAGGACGAACCCATGTATCAGTTATGAATTATGATGTTTTTCTAGACATATTGGAATTTGGATGTTAAAAGTCGAACCCATGTATGTTTTCCTTTTGAATTTTTAGTTTTTACTACATACATTTGTCTAGTTTTCCCACTATATATTACACAAATTCGGTTAATAACGGATGGATTTATATGATATTTTTTAGGTAAACCAATGGAAAACACAAAATCGGTACCAATGCGGTAAATACTAGTACCGATACCGTACCGTACCGTTACCGAACTGAGAAATTCGGTACGATATTTGGTATCCACTTTTCCTCAATTTCGGTAACGGTATTTGCGGTATCGGTACCGGTACGGTACGGTATGATGCCAATCTCATCCCTAAAGATGAGCAAGGATTCAAGCTCCAAGTGAGCTCTATTTATACTTGAGGATCAAGAACCAGATCATTCTAGGTGTTTAGAACTGATGTAGGATGAGTACAAGTGTTAAGGGACGTGTCTTGAGCTGCTAGATGGTGGAAAATTCGCGAATACATGCAAAACATGCAGGCTGCCACGACTTAGCAGTCTTGCTGTCGCTGGCATTCTCTCGCAGGCCGCGAGAGAGACGGGCCAGGTGGTCGCGGGCCGCGACCCGCAGCCGAATCAACCAAACATATTTCTTTCTTGTCAAGTTCAATCCCTCAACCTTATAACTTCAATTAACTTCCATATTAAACACCTTTGGCCCCTCAAGTTAGGTTTCAGGTATTCTTCGGAGTATAACCGAACACCGTTAAGTTCCGTGTTCGTTAAAAGGTCGCTCAAATGTATAATTAAACATGTTGACACTTATAATCCCTCAATTATATAATTATCGTTCAGATGTTATTAAAATAGTATAACGATTTATTTAATCCCTCTCGTTTAACACATGGCATACAAGGATCAGGGACACGTGTCAGAATTTTATAAGACAGGTTTTTACGAGGTGTTACATAGGCAAAGAACCAATTGTAGTAGGGAGCACAAGTGTACAGACTCGAAAACAAAGAGGTATGCAAGTATGAAAATGATGTGATGGGGACCGAAACGAAAACTTGTACTAACGTGTGTTACATGATTTATAACACTTGCAACAATGAGGTTACTTGCAGACAAGAAGGCACGTATAGGCGAGTGTGCAACTTCAACTCAGAAAAACGGATTAGGTAACATGTGTTACACCTGTTTTGTTTTTTTGTCAAATAAGTTTACAAACAGGAATATAATTTGTTTTATTATGGCTTTAATGGCAACAATCAAGAGCGTAACAAGATCCAAAACGAGTAAGGTACCCCCAAAGAGAAAGAACGTATACAAAGAAACGGACAAAGAATGGGATGAAGGAAGCAAAGAAATTGACGGGGTTGTGGTATGTAGGTTGAGGAAAAGGTCAAAGAGGGATAATTGGCCAGAAATTAGAACAAGATTGTCACCAATCCAACTCGCGAGGTGCATAAATGTACTATCGTTCAAACAAAGCATGGTAGTAAAAGAGATGGGATTCGGTCGATTGCTGAAGTTTAAGGTGGATGGCATGCCAGCGAAGCTGGTAAACTATGTGGTAGAAAGGTATAATCCTGCAACTATGGAAATTAATTTGCAATGTGTCAATATCAAGGTAAACGTTGAAGCGATACATAAGTTGTTTAGCATACCACGTACTTGTGTCCAGTTAAGCTCTCTGCCTAAGCTTGCCGAGAAGGATGAAGCTGTTAGAAGATGGAAAGATCGATTCCCCGGATTTTGTTTATTTGAAGTTATGTGGCTAGTGATATATGGTTGGTGGTTTTTGTAGTTATCTTGGTGATATATGGTTGGTGGTTTTTGTAGTTATCTTGGTCACCGTGTATTTTGTTTATTTGAAGTTATGTGGCTGGTGATTTTATGGCCATAAGCCAAAATACAATATGACCATTCTGGTCTTGTCTGTAATATGTTGCTGTCTGGTTTTCTTAGACAGTTATGGTTAGAAATTTATGTTGATATGTAACCGTTGAATTTATGGTTCGGTGTATTAAACGGAACTATATCAATTTGGTACACACCTTGTTCATCCTTGTTAGGATAAATTGGTGCTTCAACCGCTCAAGACGATCATCTCACGTTTGTGGAAACCACTTGCAAACAGTGAGTATACTCGATCCCATTTTAGTTTTAAACACTTTGGGTGCAACATGTATTCTATACAAAAACTCGCAACAATTGAAACTTATTTATAGTCACACTCTATCCACAATTAAACATGGAGACGTTTTGATACTTGTTAATCTCATATACTATGTATACATTTTGTGTCTATATGTTCATTAACTTCGATCAAGCCTACCTTAACAATTATAGCGCTAAAGGAGTAACGCACCGCCCTTGAGTCTTGGGGTATTGTTAAATCAAACATGTTAACCTCTCACTAATCTTTGGGACATGCAAAATTGCGTTGGAAACTTTGGCTTTGAACATATAGCTTACACCGTTTCAGCATATTATTAACTTGCATTATGTTATTCATGTTGGGGATGAGTATTTAAACTTTTTATTCTATTTATGCTGTGTATCAAACTTGTATAATCACCAACATTTTTGTTGATTTTATTTTAATACATGTTGCAGGTTGATAGACGAAGTGATCAAGAAAACAAGCTAGGATGAACTTAGAAACCCATCTTAGAAATAAGCAATGTCTTGATTATGTTTGATACAATTTTGATTTTTTTTTAAATCTTGTATGACATTTTAGTATTTCTTATGAAATTTAATTTAAATTATATTGTCACAATAGTGTTATGATGCTCGGAGCGATTTGTTGTCTCATCCCGATATTTCCGACATCGGTTGGGGTGTGACACCATGAAACCACGAAGTGTAACGCATGATAGTTCATGTTGTTTTTTTTTTAATTCAGGGACATTTAGGGTAACCCAAATTGTAACACATGCAGGTTGTTGGCTATTTCATTACTTTAGGGGGCATTCCATGTGCTTACATTTCCATGAGAAACATCTTATAAAAAGGCGTATGTAACATTCTTAATATGATGTAGTAAAAACAAAGTACATGTATACGTATCTTAGTACAGTTCTAGGCTACGCATGTTACATAAGTATATGCAAAACATGCTTATACATGTGCTATGTAAAACAAGTTATAAAGCATACACATGTTACATGTGTGCATGACATATATTTGGTATATGAGTAAATAGGTGTAACTTGTATACATGCAAACATGCTAGTACATGTCATATGTAACACAAGTTACAAAAGTTACAAAATGTAACCGTCGCCAACCACAAATTATCATTAGCATATAACATAATGCAAACACACTAAAACACATGATTAGGTCTCCAGTGACGTCTAGTAACATAAGTTAAAGGGCAAACATGCCATTGTCAAATGACAACCAAAATACATGTTGAAACATGAGGGGGCATTATTTATGTTTCACATGAAGCAGTACATACTTTAAACTAATTAAATGAACAACACACTGAGCATCACCAATCAAGTTGTAGAAAGCAGATTAGGTAAACAAAAACAACTATTGGATAATGCGTGTTACACACGTAACAGTTTTGTGTTGCATGCAGGTGCAAAATGCAAAGACTGTTACACGTACATAACACGTGGCAAAAGGTTGTAACCTGCTCAGCGATTGTCGTCAGCTAGCCTACATCACTAAAGGTCAGATGAAGAGCCCATGTCGTTGGGGTTGGGAGACGGGTTGATGTTATCTGGATCGGTGATTTTTTTTGCAATTACGGGAATCATCCTCGGTGACGTACTTCATGCAGGTTCGGCACAGTCAAGGGCCTTTTGGGGTTTAGATGTTGGCTGCTACTAGTAATGCGACGGTGTTTACCACATCCTTTGTTGCGCGCCAAGAAGGGGGTGATTATGTACATCAATCCTATTGTGTACAAAAAACAAAGAGGGTTCTAGGTGATGAGGACAAGAATCTGCGCCTTGCAATCAGTGACTGCAAATGTACTTTTCCTGTTGGTCATGACCGAAGACTCACAAAGATTGTCAAACGTCCTTTTCTGTTGCGGTTTAGCAGCCTTCGAGCACCTCAGTTATTTGTGTGTCGCATAACCATTCCAAACCTTGGTTTGCGCCTTCTTAACATTGAACCCAACTTGATATCCGTATGCCTTATACATTGCAATAAGCTCTTCGAATGTCTCGTATGATTTTCCAATAACAGGATGGAACTCCTTATCCACAATAGAAGTCCAAAATTTGGTTCCTTGTGGGGTCTGAGTTACGAAGTACGGGGTGTTCCTTGTTAATCATCTGCATATAAAGTTTGTCAGACGTAACACATGCAACATGTGTGTAGAAGTAACAAAAATTGTATCTTTTTTCCTAGCCCTTAACATAAGGGCTACATGTGTAACACATGTTACAACTGACTATTTTTTGGAAGTAACGAGAAATGTATCTTTTTTCCCAAAACCTTATCATAAGGGCTACATATGTAACACATGTTAGAATGGATGTTTTTTTAACTCTTTTTAAAAAATGATGGTAACACAACATGTTACGTATGTGACACGTATAACATAGTTAACACGTGTAAACGGTACTCTTTGGTGAAAACCAAAATACTTAACTGAGTATAAACTTATAACACGTGTTACGAGATGGTAAGATTTACCATGTAAATATACTTTGTTAACACGTGTTATGTTGATCATCCGAGATAAGTTTTACCAAAGATGAAATTTACTCGTGTTACATATATCACATGTGTTTTACCCACCAAATGTGCATTTCATTATGTGGGTATAAATTCATTGGTGTAAGAGTAAATCATGATATTATATTAGAAACAAATATATGAGAGCTTCGGTAAAAAAAATTGTTACACGTGTTAGACCAAGTAAAACTCTGTAACACATGTTACACTGCATGTGTTTTTTTAGTTTTTTTTTAAATGATGGTAACATTACATGTTACGTATGTGACACGTATAATACAATTAACAGCTGTTACGGTACTCATTGGTGAAAACAAAAATGCTTAACAGAGTAAAGCTTGTAACACCTCTTACAATGTAAATATACTTTGTTAACCTGTTTTTACGTTGATCGTTGCAGATAACACGTGTTATAACGGATGTTTCCTTTTTATGCAAACCTTCATGTTACAAATGTAAAGTTACTTTTGTTAATGATAACACGTGTAACCATCAGAGTATATTTATGGTTTCAGGCTGGCAAAAAGGTTAAAAGGCAACCTGCATGAACATCATATCCGATTAGTGGGGATTTTCCTCTGTCATTGGCCCGTGGACAGAGCGATTCCTCATCATACTGATCACTCCACATGTTTGAAAAAATAGTTTGCACCGGCCATTAGAAAAACGAGTGTAAGACAAAACTTAAGATATTTTTCTAAGGAACGTAAAAACCTTCTGCAGTTGGTTAAAACATCTGAAAGTGTGACTCTTGTAGATCTACCTCTGGCTGCATGTTTTCATCTCTAACGTATCAAACTCCTTATTGTGCCATAAATAATAAACTTATTTAGTCATGTGTTTCAAACACCAAAAAAAAAAAAAAAAAAACAGGGAAAAAACAAATCAGCTGCCTCATTTTCAAAAAAATGAAAACATATGAAAAAACTTCAAAAAAGTTAAATAAAACCACATGCTTCCAGGTGTGAAAAAAAAAAGATCCAAAACATATCATCAAATCCACGAAGAAAAAGCCAGTTAACACTTTGCCAAAATGAAACCACACAAAATAATTTGTTGTCTTGTAAAAAAAGAAAAAAAAATTATGCTTCCACCAGACCAACAAAACATATACATCGGTAGGTATTCATGGTCATAAACACATTAAAAAACATGAGCTTCCATGTATGGAAAAAATCAAAAATAAATAAACAAATAAATAAAATGAGAACCAAAACAAGTCATTGGCTGGACAAAGAATACCCAATTGCAACTAAAAGAACAAATGAACGGCCATAAAGCTATGAAAAAAAACGAATCCCCATTGCACATACCTGAGAAAGATGAACCCTAATGAAAGTAAACCGCCGGTGATTTATCCCTGATGAAGTTGTTCCGAAATACACGGCTAGGAGAGTAAGCCCTAAAATCATTGACAAAGTCATGTGGGCCCATGAAAAACGGAGAAGAGGATATGCAGGTTTGAGTTGTGTATGAGGAAGAAGCTTTTGAGAATAAAAATGAAAATCTAGAAGCTTTTGATACGATTTTGTACTAAAAAGGTGAAGGTTGGTGGGAGGTAACCGAGATATATGGGGAAGGGTGAAGTTGGTGAGATGCAAAAAGGTTGATATGACACAAAGCTAACAAATGACATAAATGCTCTTTTAGACATGTGCTTCTCTAGATGGGGTGGATTAATTTTGTCTACACCATCCAAGTTTCCTTAGTTTTCTCAGTTATGAAGGTTTTCTCTATATAATTACATTATATATATATATATTATATATATATATATATATATATATATATATATATATATATGTGGAGAGGATTACGAGAAAACTAGAAAACTAACTAAAAAAGCTAAAAAAAAACATACAATTTTTTTACAATCTTTTTGTAAAAAATCGTTGCTTTTTATGTATAAAAATAACTTAAAAAAAACTTGTACTGCACATGTGCTCTATATGTGTATTACACATGTGCATTATATGTTTTTTTAAAGTTTTTTATATAATATATGTAGCGTTTTTTATAAAAAAATCAAAAAAAAATTGATATGTTTTTTTTTGCTTTTTTAGTTAGTTTTTTGGTTTTCTCATTTAAACTAGTTTTCTTATGATCCATCCCCTATATATATATATATATATATATATATATAACACACACACAAGGTAAGGTTCATGCAAGAACCGCGAGAACCACCTTTATTGCAAAATAAAATCTTAAAAAATCAAAAAACACTCAAATTTTTTAATTATTTTTTTACTATTTTTAAAAATCGCTACATTTCTTACCCATAAAAAACATTTTTTTAGAGTAACAGTTATCCATACACATGTGCATATGTATCATAACTTAATACATTATTAATAGTAGACAATTGCACTTTAATTTACAACACCATCCGTAATACACTACTTTTTACATTACCAATATTCAAAATACACATGTGCATCATTTTGTATAACCATTATATAACGTGTTTTGGTACAAAAAGTTTGTGTTTTTGAATGATGAAGTAGGCCCATATACATGTTTTTTGGTTAGTTATATCTAGTGGTTGATGGTTTGGTTATAGTTGTCACTTTATGATGTAATATGTTGATTGGATGGTATAAATGGTGATGATATACATGTAATAAAGTGAAAATATTGGTATTGGTATTGTATTATAGATGGTAGGATGTAATAATATTGTATTATGGATGGTAGAAGGTAATGGAAGTGTATTATGGATGGTATGATAGATGAAAGAAAAAGTGTATTCAAAGTAGTGTACCAAAACACCTTATTTCATGTTGATACATATAGATGCACATGTTCATTTATAATATTGGCAACGTAAAAAGTAGTGTATTACAAATGGTAGTGTAAATGAAAGTACAATTGTCTAATATGTGTAACGTATCACTTAATTTGTCGAAGAAATGATACATATGCACATGTGCATGGTAGTGTATTATGGATGAAATGATAGATGAAAGAGAAAGTGTATTCAAAGTAGTGTACCAAAACACCTTATTTCATGTTGATACATATAGATGCACATGTTCATTTATAATATTGGCAACGTAAAAAGTAGTGTATTACAAATGGTAGTGTAAATGAAAGTACAATTGTCTAATATGTGTAACGTATCACTTAATTTGTCGAAGAAATGATACATATGCACATGTGCATGGTAGTGTATTATGGATGAAATGATAGATGAAAGAGAAAGTGTATTCAAAGTAGTGTACCAAAACACCTTATTTCATGTTGATACATATAGATGCACATGTGCATTTCTAATTTTGGTAACATAAACATTAGTGTATTACACGTGGCAGTGTAAATAAAAGTACAATTGTTCAATGCTTATAATGTATTACAGAATTTGTCAAAGAAATGATAAAAATGCACATGTGAATGGATAACTATTACTCAATTTTTTTTGAATTTTTTTTTGTTGACAAAATATAGCGACTTTTTCAAAAAAATATTTAAAAAGTCAAAAAAATTTTTTGGGTGTGTTTTAGATTTTTAGGTATTATTGTTTGTGTTCACACTGGTTCTCGCGGTTCTCACAATAAAGGTGGTTCCTAACGGATCCTTCTCCTATATATATATATATATATATATATAGGTTCCTCTACAAAGGATGAAAATCCAAAGAAGGCATTGGAATTGACATAGAGTTAAATGCTTGGTTGGTCCCTGTAGTTTGCAAATCTTGCAGACTTGGTCCCAGTGGTTCACTAATTACACACTTGGTCCAGTAGTTTCAAATTTTGCACTCGAGTGGTCCTTACCACTAACCTTTGTTAGATTTCTCAGTTAAGTATATGCAAAATTACTATATTACCCTTGAAATAATAAAAATAAAAAAATAAAAAAAAGAGGGATAAGCTGTGATAATCAGAACGTGGGGCATAATCCTTGAAATTAGGAAGTGAGGCGTGGGGGAAAAACCGAGTAACACAGTTTATCGCTTATTTATTTGATGCTCTGTTTTAGTTTTAGGATATCGAAGTTTTATTATCATTTATTCCTTGTAATCGGAGATTCACCCATCTCGAATTGGTTGTTTATTTCAGCAATCAAGCTTTCAGTTTCTATTCAATTTCTAGATTCTATCAGCACGCCTAATTAAAACTGCTAGGAACCTCTTTGATTGAGCATTTCAAAGGCCACACAAACAAGAGCATAACTGATCATTTCTCAAGACAATAGATGTAGAGAAAAATGGAGAAAATTAGACAAACAAGGGAATAAAATCACAATGATGATCAACTAAGGAAGATAACAGTTAGTTATAAGGACTAGAGTGAAGGATACTCAGAGCATTTGCAAAAATCAATCCAATTGCACCAACCGACCGAATGAGCAGAATGTTGAGGATGACATAAATAGATGAAAACAAAACCAGGGAATTGTTTGAACGCTTGAGTTGATCCTCGGTCGCTACTGCATGCAAGAAAGATTCAGATGTTCCTGTAAAAACAGAAAATAAACCAATTGAAAGAACAAAGTTAAGTTCTTGACTTCATGTACTATTTGTAGCATTCGTGTCGTATCTATCACAACTTTGTGAATCTAGATTCACATCTCTACGACAATGGTGAAAACTAGAATGCATTGATAAACTATGCAATAAAGGAGGCCATAAAGAAACCAACACAAATTAGGTAGAGGAGTATTAGCAGTGAACTAGTGATTCTTTCTTTGGTAAAAGTATTGACTTCATTAACAGTAGGTGGTGGCTGAGTTTTTGAAAGAGAGAGATGGAGTGAGGAAGAAGATGAGTAGTGGGCCCTTCTTTTTTATATTTTATATTTTTATATTTCAAGGGTAATATAGTAATTTTGCATATACTTAACTGAGAAATCTAACAAAGGTTAGTGGTAAGGACCACCCGAGTGCAAAATTTGAAACTACTGGGACCAAGTGTGTCATTAGTGAACCATTTGGGCCAAGTCTATAAGATTTGCAAACCACAGGGACCAACCAAGCATTTAACTCAATTGACATATATGTAAATGTTTTGGACTTAGACACGATGTTTGAGATTGTTTTGGCATGGCATTATATAGAAAAAAATATTAAACGTAACACTTAAAAAGATAATGCAATATATGATAGGCTTAAATCTTAAAACATTAATGCAAGAAAATTAAATAGTGTCATTTAAGTGTTAAGAAGTGTGTTTCATGCCTATAATTAATTGCATTGTGTTTTAAATTTTATACGTTTGGTGGTTTTCTATATAATACCATATCAAAACAACCAAAAACATCATTTTTAGTCCAAAATATTACGTCTACAAAGACTTCTTATACTTTTTAGGAAAAAATGTCATTTTTCAATACTACTAGTATAGTATTGCACATATGCAACACTATTAGCCTTAGAGTGTAGGTTTTGAGTCTAGTTAAGCTTTTAGGGTAAGGTTTTTCAGGGGTTTATGTAACGTGCCAAAAAGATTTATTATGTATATAAGTTAAATTAATTAGAAAATTAACTAAGTTAGTAAATATGTTGAAATACTAGCTTAATGATGGAGAATGTCTAAAATAAAACAACTCAAATACTAGAAGGGTTAAATATGATAGAATTGAAGTTAAAGTATGAAAGTGAATGAAACCCAAAAACACACACATATGTGTATGTTTGGGATCGACTAGAACAGAAGAACCATGGGAGAACCCTAGTTGTCTAAAATTCAATCAATTGGAAATGAATTACAAGGCTAATCAACTGCATGAACTCCAATTCTTGATTTTCTAAGCTTGTTTTTCGAAGTGGTAAGTCGAATTGTATGATTTGATGAACTTTGGTGAAATGGGTTATATTTAATCCGTGAAATTATGTGAAATTAGGTATGAGTATTGGTTAGAATCACCATATAGAAGATGAATTATGTTTAATTTTGTTCATTTGAATGATTTGAAGTAAGACCCACTTGGTGTAGAACTATATTAAAACATGATGATCATGAAGGCAAAATTTGATGTAATGTTGATGTATGTAGTTACATGTATTGAGTATTTGTTGAATGAATTAGATGTAGAATGAAAGACATGTGAGTATAGTTGAATTTTTAAGATCTGTGACATGAACTGGTATGAATAGGCATGGGATACTTGTACTATGTGCTTAGTATGTTGTATGCACACCAAGTGTTTGATGAAATGTCTAGGTGAAGTTAGAATGTGAGATTATTAGAAAAGATTTGATAACCTTTGTAAATTCTTATGTTGATGTTGTATTTTAATTACAATGAGCTTTGTATTAAAAAATGGTTTTGATTGGTTTTTCTCATTCGTTCTCACGGTTCTCGCAATATTTAGCGTTCTCAAGGTAACCCTCCCCTATATATAAAAATCATCAAAACCAATTTTTTTAATACAAACCTCATTGTAATTAAAATACAACATCAAAATAAGAATTTACAACATCAAATAATTCATTTCTTCCCTTCAAAATCACTCTTATTAGAATTTTTACACATGTGTAAATATAACAAATTTACACATGTGTAAATGACAAACTTACACATGTGTAAAAAAATTATTTACGAATTTACGTAAATTTAAACGTGTAAATTAGATTTCTAACATTATTTTTGAATAATAATGATAAGTGTAAAAAGAAATTTTAAATTTGAATTGTTTTGACCAAGTTTTCGTGATTTTTTCATTCGTTCTCTCGTTCTCGCGATATATTTAGTGTTCTCATTTAAACTCAATATATTATATATATATGTATAATGGTGATGTTATTGTAAAAAAGTGGCTTTTGTGAGAAGGGTAAGAAAGAATCTAAACCATTAGATCTTTAATTTAATGGTTGAGATCTTGATGACAATCTTATAAATAGTTTTTACCAGTAAAATAATTAATATTCTAGATTAAGGGTATAAAGGTAAATTTAATATTTTTAAATTCAGAAAGTCACATGCAATGCACATGCAAGTTCCTCCTTTCTTTTTTAAACGTCGATAACTTTTTATACGTAACTCGTTTTTAAAAAAAGTTACACCATAATAACGAGTGTTTTTTTTATCTTTAATACGAGTACCATATTGTTATACTTATGTAGAGAAAAAAAATTACATTTCGATTGGATGTTTTAGTCCATGGTGTTTTTTCTATGTTCATACAATGGTGTTTTAGTTGTTGGAATAATGGATTTTCATAATCCAAACTTTAGTCATTGACCGGAAATAGTCCCAACTTAAAAAATAACCGATGGTGGTCCCAACTTTTCATATATTGTAAACCAATGGATTTATACTAAAAAAACCTTAATTTCTTTTTATCTCCTTATCATTTTCGGCAACTTTTTCGTATAATCTAAACCAATGGACCTTTACTAAACCGAAAAAGATAAAGAGACAAAAAGAAATTAAGGTTTTTTTAGTATAAGTCCATTTGTTTACAATATGTGAAAAGTTGGGACCACCACAAGTTATTTTTGAAGTTGGGACCGTTGCCGGCCAACGACTAAAAGTTTGGATTATTAAAATCCATTATTCCTTAATTGTATTGTGATTCAAGATGTTGTTGTGACAACTCGTAATTTCGAGCTTAGGTTCGTTTTCATATTTATAATTCGAGTTTTTACTTCTTTTATTCGATAAGTTAATTATACTTAACTAAATTATATTTTAAATTCATACTATTCAAGCGATTAACTAGAAACTAAATCCTTATCCTTTTGATCCGACTCGAACCGTTAGAACCGAAGCCCATGTCTCATTAGTCGGTCCAACCCACTCAGTACTGAAACTTATGAGGCCCGAACCTTATGTTAATCTTATATTGGTTGAGTTATTAATAAACTTTTCTATTATTGTTATGAGTTTAAAATAAAAAAATACATATAATTAATATATGTAACAACCCAAAGCAATGCCACCCTTAAACCTATCCCATTACGTTTTGATTAGCAGTTTTCTTTCTCACGATTGCGGCCCAAGTACCCAACCACAATCCTATTACCATTGGCACCTACTCACCATTGTATAACCCTTTTTAATTTACGTAAAAAAAACATGACAACATGATATCTAAAAAGAACAAAAAAAAAAAACCCTAACATCCTAACTCCCTCTCATCTCAACTTACGGTAGCAGCCCCCCCCCCACGTCGCTATATCTCTCTCCCACTAGCTCCCTCCCACTCGAACTCTCTCTCTCTCTCGCATCTTGCTTTCGGTTAGTGATGTTATGTTGTTTTGATTATTAAAGTTATGATATACTTGGCTGCGTTTTTATTATGTAATTGATCCTTGGTGTTTATGAGAATACATGTAAGTTAATATGCTAGAATTCGTATTGATGTGTTTATATATATATATATATATATATATATATATATATACATGTATATATATATATATATAAAATAAATATAATATATAGCACGAGTTACGTAAATTACGTGTCTTGCAATACAACAAGAGATCCATGCATGATTTTTATACCAAGTAACTCGACTGTGTATTCTGAATTCGTATTAAGTGCTGATGTTCATGATAAATTTATATGTAGTTCGTGTAGCTAAGAATCGGGTGTATACAGTGTGTAGATTAGTTACGGACTCGGATAGTTGTTAGGGATGGATCTCGAAGGGGTTTGGGTTGAATCTTACTGATTGAATGGCTTAGATGATGTAGGGCGACTATAATCTGCTGTAAATTACCGTTATGAGTCGTTGGGTGCACTAGTTATTCGGTTAGGGAGTTCGGATAGCGAAAACAGGTTCTATCTAACAGTTACAGCCGACTTTAATTGGCTGTAACTGGGTCAAATCTTACTAAAAACTGATGTTTCTTGAGTCCAGGATTAACTTCCACGAATTACCTTTCAAAACCCAACTGGAATCGCATTTTTTGACGTCGTTTGATATTTTAAATGATTTATTTCATGTCAAAGGTTCAGGCTGCGTTTTTTGTCAGAATTTGCAGCCCATTACGAGAGTTATAACTCAATGTAGGAATTGAGTTATGATCTGAAATCTTTACCGTAAGTACTTTCAGGTGATTCCAAAATTCTCCAACTGGAATTACGTCAATCGGATAACCGATGATTTTTAAATGAACTTTTCCGTGAACGGCAGTCAGAAAGTGACGAATCTGATTGCTGTTTAGTAAAAGATTTTTCTATAAATTTTTGGTAAAGATTTAGACTATAAAATTCAAACACAAGTTCAAACCCTACGATTGACATGTCCTGTAAATTTTTTGGGAATTTCATTGTACACGAACCATTCCGGATAACACTCCGAAAATTGTCCAAAAATGCACTATATTGCTGAATTTTTGTTGAATAGTATCTTAAGTCTTTTGTGACACTTGTGTTGTCGCTAAACGATGTCGTGTTGGATGCATGCATGATAATTATTATTGTATGATAAAATGTGCTATGTGCTAGATACGTGTAGGATCCGTGTTTCCGCGTGAGCACACACACTAACTCTTAAACGGTAATCATGTTAGGACGTGAGTGACTGGTTCCACATCGTGTATTTCTTTCCATTCTTTAATCTGAGCATTCAAAGGTGAGTTCACTACTCTTTTAGAGGAATGCGTCCCGGGGGACAAACTACTATTCCTTGGAGGAATACTTTTAAAAAACGTTATAGTTTAATTTCGATGTTAGTTAATACACTCACTCTATCATTAAAGTCCCTACTTACTACCGAACTAGTTGCTTGGAGGGCAACGGGGTATTAGTTGATAGCGCTATTAGGCTTGACAACCTCACACCGTACCTGGGAGGACGGGCGTGAACCAATGACCTTAACCACATGATCTCAACGTTGATAGGCATTGGGGAGGGCAAACAAACTGACGTCACTGTGGTATCGAGTTATTATCAACATGTCTTTAAACTAAACACAAACCGGTTTTCGTTAAACAAAACTGTGAACTCGCCGGATTAATCGTTGATACACTTTTTCTACATGCTTGCAGGTTGTTAGATATACCTTGCATGAGAACTTGCAGTCTGAGGAGTTGGAGTTGTCGTGGGTCGTAGTGTTTGATGAAACGCTTAATGTTATGTTTACTTTTTGAACAAAAATGGATTTTATTATTTAAACAATTGTACATTTGTTTCCGCTGAACACGTACATTTTTTAAATGTTTAATTTGAAGTTCACTTTTCATGTTGGACATGATGACTCTTTTATATTATTACTATAGTTCGACATGATTAGTGGCTGGATCCTGGGCAGTCGCACGCCTCGCGGTAGAGCTCCGCAAGTGGTAATTTGAGGGTGTGACAGTTGTGTTTTACAATACAACACCATGACGTAAATAAGACACCATCGCATTGCAAATAATGAATTATGCTTCATGTCATGGTGTTTTAACATCTAGATTATGAAAGTACAATTGTCTAATGTTTGTAATGTATTACGGAATTTGTCAAAGAAATGACGAAAATACACATGTGCATGGATAGTTGGTACTAAAAAAATTTTTTTTTTTGAATTTTTTTTAATTCTTGAGTAAATATAGCGATTTTTTCAAAAAAAATATTAAAAAACAAAAAAATTGGTATTTTTTTTAGGTATTACTGTTTGTGTTCACACTGGTTCTCGCGGTTCTCACAATAAAGGGTGGTCCTAACGGATCCTTGTCCTATATATATATATATATCGGGTAAGGATCATTTGAGAACTCTAAATAATTGCAGAACTTACAGAACTCATAATAAACAATCATTCTACTAATATATTTTTCTGTTTAATTTTGTTTAAGGGTATTTTTTATCATTTATTATTATGATTCCATGTGTGTTAAGAGTAACTTTATCATTTTTTCATATGTAATTTTATAATTACATATACGTAAATTGATTCCTTTACACATATGTAAATTAGTTATTACATATAAATAATTTGGTTTTGCATATATGTAATCATAAAAATACTTATAATATATCCTTAAATGATGTTTAATATAAAATATATAGATAAAATAATTGTTTATCAGCAGTTCTGAAAGTTCTGTAATATTTAGAATTCTGAAATGAACCCAACCGTATATATATATATATATATAGTTTACAAAGGACATTTTTCTAAGAAGTATTAGAAGTCTATGTATACATCATGTTTTTGACTTAAAAATGATGTTTGGGGTTGTTTTGGCATGGTACTATATAGAAAAACACCAAAGATAACAATTTAAAACACGATGCAATGTATGATAGGCATGGAATTTACAACGTAGCTAAAACATACTACATAACACTTGAAACACACTGCTTAATTTTTTTTGGCATTGTGTTTTAAGTTTTAAGCCTTTAATACATGCAAATAATAATCGAATTTTTTATAAAAATTTATATGTATATAAAAATAAAATATACAAATTAAATAATCCGAGTTAACATATCGAGCCAATTTGGCTCGTCAGGAGCCGAGCTTAGCTAGGCTCACTTTCTAACCGAGTAGAGCCACGGCTCGGCTTTGTTTCAAACCGAGTTATATCAAGGGAACATTTTCCGAGCTAAATTCGAGCGAGCTCCAAGCCACCAACTTAATAAAAAGTCTAGAGTGGAGGCGCTAATGGTTGGCGCTGGCCGTTGGGTTCTTTTCCCGTTCAAAAATCTAGTCAACAAGTTTCTGGGCTTTAGTCTTTTATTTTAATTGGGCTTTGAAGTTATAAATTAAGTAGTGGGTTTTTAATTAGTGTTGGAGTTTTAATAAAACTTTGTAAGGGTGAGGGTCTTAGGCTTTTAAAATATTAAGGGGTGGCATTATATAATTATATGGGTAACGTAATACATAAAACGTTAAAACTAAGAATAAAAATTACACTTCGTCAAAAATGTTAAGGAGTAACGGGGGTTACCCTGCCCTAAGGCTACCTCCGCCCCTAACCACTAACCACGTGTAATATAAGCTAGTAAGTTAATAAATAAATAATTTTGCTACAAATTTGAAAGTGCCATACTTGAGTAAGCCCATGATTCGACTTGCATCACTTAAAAAGCAACCCATGATCAATGAATTATTGAAGTTATATCATAACTTTGTTAAAATCTTTAAGTTGTTTATTTGTGTGATATTCAATGTTCTCCCAAAAAAAAAGTATACATGTTCTTGAAATTATCATATTGAAGCAACAAAAAGTTGGACACATGTCTCTCTCATTTATTTCTTCTTCTTCGCGGATGATTCGATTTTTATGGGAGAATGGGATGAGAAAAATCTAAAAACTTTAAGGATATTTCATATCATGTCAGGATTAAAATTGAACCAGAAGAAAAGTTTCGTTTATGGGGTAGGTAAAACTGAAGAGGAAGTGCAAAACATGGCGGAAATATTAAAATGTAAACTGGGAGCATTCCCGTTTTCGTAGGCCTGAAAGTGGGTGCAAATATGAACCCGAATCGGAAATTGGAAGGAAGTGATCGACAAGTTTAATAAGCGGCTTTCGAACTGGAAGACAAGGCTCCTCTCGTTTGCGGGGAGGCTAGCGTTAATAAAGTCGGTATTGGGTAAATTTGTTGGGTAAAGTGGGAAAAAATTGTGGCGGCAAAGAAAATGGGTGGACTAGGTGTAGGTGGGATACGTGAGATGAATTTAGCGCTACTAATGAAGTGGCGTTGGAGGCTAAAAGAAGAGCCAAATCAGCTGTGGGTCAAATCGATTGAATCAATTCATCATAATAGAAGCGTAACATCAAGCATTCCAGTGAAAAAAATGTTATTCAATGTTTAAAAAGCAAAGTTGGGAGGGGAGATAAGACGCTTTCTGGATAGATACATGGGCAACAAGCAAACCATTAAAGGAGGAATACCCTCTTATCTTTCAGTTAGCGAAAAACAAAACAGCTTCAGTGTTCCAGAATTACAAATACGGAGGAGGTGGCGTAATATGGGACTGGCAATGGCGTAGGTTACCAAACTCTGACGAGGAAAAGACTGAAATTGATAGTTTAAACAGCCTACTACTGCAACAATCGTTGGGGTTAGGGGAAGATCAATGGAGCTGGAAGGGAAATGTAGAATACGTTGATGTATGTTCTAGTTTTTCTATCCTTGGTCTCTTGAGTGTGTATCTGTGTCCGCATAGCTGCTTGCTGTGGGTTTTTTTTGTTGAGTTTAATGAAGTTTCAGTTTGTTGTTAAAAAAAAAAAAAATCAAGCCTGGGCCGGCCTTAAGCACATACTAGCTCAAGTTGGGCTGAACTCTTTGCCAAGACTTGGGTCATCCCATGCAGGATCTAGGGCCATTTTAGCTCCCGGCCGAAAGGACTAGTCTTTTCTTTAATGGCAAAGAATCTCACATGTAAACTCACCTGCTTGTGGTTATGTCCAAGGTCACAAACAATAATAATAAGCTACATATCTCTAAGACGCACGCCAATAGTCACAAACATTTACCTCTATAATGCATATTGTTTTTCACAACTCTCAATCACAGGAGGCCAATCTCTGCTCATGGGTGTCGTTTAAGTCTCCGTCCTTGAAAAAAAATGCTAGATAAATAATGACTTGGTAGTAGAAAAGAGTTTGAATAGTTGGTTATGGTCTATTATTTATTTATTATTATTTTATCCTATGGTTAACCTATCGTAAACATGAAGTCAGCTGAGATGGATGGACAGGTTGCCATTACCGTGAGAGATGAGACACCATCACCATCACCATCACCATCACCACAACTTCCACAGTAAGTTCGGATCACATTTTCAAGATTTAGGTGTTGTGGTGGTGGTGATAATAACTTGTTGACATTTCTTTTCAGGGCTATAGTTTACGGTATGCTTATGCTTGGCAGCGTTGCCATTTGTGTGCTTGCGTGCTGTGCAATTCATAGCTTATAAGAAAGCAACATCAATCTGCTTTTGAAACTAACCGAGTGTTTAAGATCATTGGCACTTTTGCATTATCTGCGATGGGAGCCGTATTTGTGATTATGTGGTGGACAATTTTGTACCTGTATCGACCAATTTACACCACTTTGAAATTTATTGGTAGCTTCTCAGCATTTGTTGCTCCTTTCTCGCTTATGATGATACTAGTTCTTCCCCTAAACTCAACTGGATCGCGTATTTGGTGGTGTGTGTAACGTTTGGGATCAAAGTTACATGTTTCTATCTTGATGATCATCAAGATAAGAGATCATCTATTAGTATTTTCAATAACTTGGTACTTATTCTTGTGCCTATGTTTATATGCGTGTTGGTATTTTTTTTCCCCCAAAAAAACCACAACCATGTTGTTGATCCATCGATATATTTATTACTTGGGATGGAAATCGCCTATCACGTTATCACCTGATTTGTGTTCATCTACGAAAAAACAAGAAAGGAAGCTCATCAAGTGATCCAACACGACAAGAACTACTATCATCTTCGAATTAATTACTTGCAAGGTTTAATACGTATTGGACGAAGCATAGTTTTTTTGTTTAACAACCAACGACAACATTTTATTGCCAAAAGAAGGCCGCTGGAAGTCTCCAAAAAAAAAAGAACAAGGACGAAGCGTAGTTTTGATGTTTCAATTTGAGTTTTTTACTTACTATATATAGTCGTTTTACGTTCATTTACACTAATTGTAGTGTCTAGTTTCAAAAAGTTATGACATGAAAACAATGAAAGTTAGATTCGAATTTGAAAACTATGGTATAATAGAATCACACTTGTTTTCCTAAATTGAAGAGAGATTTTTTCAGTTGCGCCACTTTAACGTGTCACGTTTTACTGGTGTTGTGTTCCCGCATCGCACGGCACCCTCTAGCACAATAATGGAGTGATAACATTTGACCCTCTAGCACAATAATAAGGAGTGATAACATTTGACCCTCTAGCACAACGTTAAATCCTAGCATTAATCGTGACCGTACTCCCATTTACTTTCTTTTTGTTTAAAGTCTTGAGAAATACAAATGTTTCATTTATGCAATGCTTATGATAACCAAATTTTAGTGTTTCGTTTTGCTTCTAAGTACACGTAAGCACGTAACTAATTATTTAGGCTATGTGTTTGTTATAGACCAAATCGATTGTGGTTTTAATGGAAAACAAGATGTTGCCATATGTGTGCGTTTTTCTCACCGTCACATCACTAAGGTATGTTATGGGGCTTTATTAACATGGGCGAAGTATAGAAGGGGTCGAGGGAGGACCCCTTGAACTTTTCTCTCGATAGTGTTATATATGTAGTTTTCGTATAGAAAATTTTGGTTTATACGTTTTCGATCCCCCGGGTCTATAGAAATTTTTGGGTATATACGTTTTCGACCTCCCGTCAGAAATCTCAAGCTACGACACTGTTTATTAATAAACTATAATGAAGGTAATTGATTGAAGTGTCTAGTACCTAAGTACAATTGGTTGTTATATTATTTAATATTTAAAATAATAAAATATCATGCCTCACATATGTGGTTAGCCTCAAACCAAATTATTTTCAGTACTGTTTGGTACTTACTTTTAACATTTTTGATACTAGTGTTTTCTATAAGGTACGATAAAATAGTGATTTTTACCTTCAAATACATTGTAAGGAAACAATTAATCACACGAACAATTCACAAACATACAACTTATATTCTCGGAATTTTGTTAACTTTATAATATATCCTATAAAATATTCGATAATAAAGTTGACAATATGATGATTATTGCTGAAAGTGGGGTTAAAAAGAAAGTTAAATATAAGTATAAGAAAGTTAAAATTATTTTGTTATTTTAAACCACGGTTTAGGTTACATACATGGCTAAAGAGTGTGAGGTTATGGTTGGGACATGATTCGTCACGTAGAACATTAACGGAAGGCTACACCACCCCTTGTCTGATCCACAATGGTTTACATGGATTAAACCATAGCAACCATGGTCCTCTTTTCCATTTTCTAAGATTTCCTTTCCTTTTTCTTTATACAAAAATAAATTAAAATAAATAAGAGGATAATAGTTTTGGTCATGAACATATGACGGGTGGTCCGTAGGACAACCCTTATGTGGCTTAATTGACATACAAATCTTACACTTAATCGTTTTATTGGTTGGAATTAGATAACCACGGTGCGTTTGTCATTTCAGGTATAAAAAGGCGTTAAAGAATAGAAGTACATCATTGGAATGAAGGAACGAAATCAGCGGATGCGAGACGGTTTTATGGGAGGTTTAAAGAAGAAACAAGGATGTTGGAGAAGCCCTCCACCGTAGCTTACGGTAGCCACCGCGCTTACGGTGGCCCATGAAACACAATTTCTCCTCCGTAAGATAGAGAATCTGCACCGTAGCCACTTGATGACCACCGTAAGCTACAGTGGCCACCATAGCTTACGGTGGACCCTAACGCAGAATTGTGTAACTACCATAAAATAGAGGTTTCAAGTGTCTTTTCATTATCTTATCATTGGAGTTCGTTGGGGAGCAGTTTTGGGCGAAAATTGAGTGTGACAAAGCAATACTTTGGGTTTCAATCATTCCATTTCACTATTCGATCCGTATGAACATTGTATTTGAAGTGATGATGAACAAAGTGATGTTTGGCTAAGTTTTCCTATGTTTTCCTCCGGATTGTAAGGTTTATCTTTTGAAAGTTTGTTGATGTTTATGTTATTTGTAGGACAATAATCTAATCATTTTGGTTGTGTTATTGTGGTGTTTATGTGTTTGGTTGTAATTGTTGATATTGTTTAACATCGTTTTCTAAACCATCAGTTCTTGGTGCCATTGGCAATCGAGATTCATTGGGAGGGTTTCGGGGTTGGCTATATGTACTTGATCATCGGGTGACAATCCCACTTGGTCCCCTTTTATTACAATCAAACACATTTTCATGAACTATGTCTATGTAGCTCTTCCTAATTAAACATCAACATTATCATTCATGGAAACCTGAAAGCGGGGGAAGACATGCTCTCTCATTTCTGAATTACAATCTTTGATAAGTGTAACAACCCTAAAAATATTCCCAGCGACAACTCGTAAGCAAAACCAGAAATGCGCGTGGTGAAACTTGTATACTCGATCAGAAAACTTAGCGATTAAGAAAACTTCGCAGTTGACGAACCAACCCACACAAAAGTTACTTATAAGACTCAGAATTAAAAACCGAACCAAGTGGGATCAAGACCCGAGCATACGCAACAAGAACCGACACGAAAATCGAGAAAAACACGCGATTGGACAGAAAAGGCAGCCAGGGACACGTGTCACACCCATGCGCCACGTGTCAGACCTACGTGGACACGTGGCAGACCTATGCCAGGTCGACCGCTCCCGCTCCACGCGCCAGAAACCATGTCATCCCGCGCGAGCGCGGGAGATGCCAAGTGGGGCTATATAACCAGCAGCGAGGGACTGAAGTCTGGGCACCAGTTCGATTGAATTTCGACGAACACTCTCTCTCTTATCTCTGTTTCTCTTCATAACACCCACTTAAACCCCTAAATCACGAAGCTCTGCCCAGTTGTAAGTATTTTAACACCCGATCACTAATTCGTTACCCTACCCGATTGATTTAGGACCCACCAACGCATGTCGAGGCTCTGCCTGACTAAGTTCGTTGGGTTTCTGTCTCATGTTGTATGGGTATCCTACCCGATTGATTTAGGACCCACCAACGCATGTCGAGGCTCTGCCTGACTAAGTTCGTTGGGGTTCTGTCTCGTGTTGTATGGGTATCCTACCTGATTGATTTAGGACCCACCGACGCATGCTGAGGCTCTGCCTGACTAAGATTCATTGGGATTCTGTCTCGGGTTGTATTGCTAATGTGACTTGGGTTATTTTACTAACACGCGGGCATTGTATGTTTTAATAGAAACTCGAGGAAATAAACAGGATTTGTCACCAGGAAATCCGTAGGAATACCTAAGTTTTCAATGTGAGTCATTCTCTTTTTCTCAAATACTTTTGTAAAACCCTAAATGTTTTCAGTTATATTATAGTGATTAAGTCTTTGTATTCTTACTGGGAAACTACCCTCAGTATGTGGGTTTTGTATACAATACTTGATAATCTTCACTATTGGACAATGGGTTAGCCAATGAGTTATATGACCACAGTCACAGGAACTGCCACCAAGTGACAAATACTATTTAAAATAGTTTCTTTACTATTGGACAATGAGTTAGCCAATAGTAGGTTGGTAAGATAAACAAATATAAAAACTCTTAATGCTGTGAATATAAGAAAGTGTCATTTTGTACAAATAGAATGAACTCACCAGTATTTCCTGCTGACAAAAATATTTTTAAACATGTTTTAGGTAATTACAGTAAATCTGAGTAAGAGTTATGGGACGACACCAGAAGGCTTAAAGAAGTGGCTTATTTTATCAATTAAATTAAGAAACATTTTTTATGGATTTGAGTTTATCTTTTATTAAAAGCTACCTTTATGAAACATGGGTTTTATTTCCATTGTTTAATAAATAAAATCTGGTGTTCCTAAACTATGATATTTTTTCCCAACTACGGTCCTGATGAAATTCCGCTGCAATATTTTCAAAATAACCACCGGTACCACTTGATTGCTTCACGGCTCCCGCTCCCAGGGTGGGGTCGGGGGCTGTGACAATAAGCGTTTTAGTTAATTTTAGTCAATTAAACAAACGAATCCAATCATCGAAATTAATTTTCTGCATTTAGTTTAAATATAGTTAATTCGCAAAACTACATGGTGAACATATATTCCACAAACTCTCTGTGTTCGATACCCACTTACTGCTAGCTAATTAGTGTAATTGGATTAAATTTCAGTGAGCCTTCGACCTCACGTCAGCATACCCTTAGGTTAGTGGTTTTGAACGGTGGATTAGAGATGGGTGACATGGCACTGACGTGAAGGGTCATGATGGTTATGAGGATCATAACCACGCCCTATAGCCTTACAAGCACTTGTTTTCCTTCAATCCAAATACTACATCTTCCCCTTTTAACTTTTACAAATTAAATACAACTTTATTTTTTGGATTTTCTCTTTCGGTTGATATACCAAACGCCGATAACAAATGGAAATAATACATTTGGGGATTTCGACTGGTTATAAAAAGGCAAATGGCATAAAAACTAACATACTCACACGTCCCTAAACTTTATTTTTATTTTTATTTTATTTTTTACATATTAAAGTCCCTACTTTGTATTTTGAACATACCTATAAAATTTTGCAAAATAAAAAACCGTAACCCGTTGCATGTCTTCTTTACCCTAAACAAAATTCAAAATACGCAATCTTCTCCCATTTTGTTGCTTATATGCAAAGAAATCATAACGACAATCAACAAGAAATCAAGATACATAAAACTAGAAAGGTAACCCGCCACGATGCGACGAGGGCTTGAAAATATTTCAACTATCGTATCGGGGTGTTAAAATATATTAACGGATCTATTTTTCTAGCAAGTTAGATTAGGATAACCTATAAAGTATATTTACTAATCCCATTCCTAGGGGTGAGCAAAGTCAAGAGACCGGACTGAACCGGGTATAACCCTACCAGAAACCCGAATATATTAATATTACATAAACGAGGACTGGACCTGTAAGAGCAATTCGGGTTTCGGTTGTTCAGTTAGGGAGTAGGATCCGATACTTGAGAACAAAAAGATGCAGCCCTTCTACTTTGCTGGTTTGCACGTGAGGTTTGAGCTTCCATCTGGTGTTGGTCAGCTTCAAGTGACAACCCATTTGAAGTTTTCAAACCAAGACGAATTAAGATCAAGTGAAAACCTTTTGAGGTTTTTTAGAGTCTTACAAATTAAAATAAAAAACCAAAGAAACATTCACAAGAGTCACAACCCATTCAAGAAGTAATGCATACTCTAAAAATTTTATGGAATAGCAGGAAAATTTCTTGAGTAAGAGATCATCATGTTTATCGATATAGTGAGAAATACCATGGGTGATGGATGATAGCTAATGGAGTTGAAAGTCAAAGGCACTATTCTAGGCTTTAATTTCCTCTTTCTAGACCTATGACCACTTTATGTCCTATCCCTCTAATTTCTTATCATTGTTTGCAATGTAAGCATGTGTGTCAGCCTCAAGCTAGTAGAACAACTCGTAAAGTGTGACATATCTAAAAAAAACCTTTTTGTTAATATTTTTGTAGTGATAGTTGAATAATTTTGTTTTATAATATGATTGATGATTCCCAACTTTTATCTTTTCTTTTCCACCTTTTCTTACTCAGTTTCTTCTCTCTCTCTCTCTTTCATGGATGACCTGAAAATTGATGTAGGATATAGATTGATCGTCGAAGGTTGATTTAAAAAGGGTATGCCGCAACCACGTCGTAAACCCCATAGCTCGTCACCTTGACTTTCCGTTCCTCGGTCTTAATTTAGTCGGTTACCTTCGGCCCAGACCTGAGGTTTTTGTAGTTCGGGTACCGGGTATTTTCAGGTAGAACCGATTTTTGCTCACCCGTAATTAAAGTAGATAATCCATTTTGGTACCGATTATTACACCATAAATCATAAAAAGATTATTACACCATAAACCATTCTTGCCCATTTACCTTTGACGATACCATCACTTCCTGTTCCCATGTAACTTCACAATTTTTAGATATACATAACCATGTTTAAATTTTTGTTTCCATGGTAGATCAAAACCACCAAAATAATCAAAACAATAGCCACAACAACCATCAACACCGCCAACACCACAACTGTCAAAACCAAACCCACCACCATCATCAAACAACATAACCACTAAATTAAAGTCGAAAAAAGTAAAAAGAGGCTCAGATTCAAACATCCTCATCGCCATAATCAACAAAGCACGGGTCAGTGCCGCTACGGCTGCAACCGGAGTTGCCATGCCAAGTAGCAGCCATCATCATCACCAGATAGAACAAACCTTCCAAAACAGTTGATCAAATAAAGACCAACAATCCGACAAACAGCAGCCCTGACAAGGCGCCGCCACACAACCACCGTGGTGCTACCACAGTTCCGCTGTCACTCCATTACCAGAACTGATGGTTGGTCAGGGTGTCTAATTTTATAGATGCAAATGGGATTTAAAGCAAACAAACTCACAAAAGCTAAAAAACCATATCTTACACAAAACACAATACAAGGTTCACAAATCCGTCGTGGCTTCACCACCGTACGTGGTGGCCGACACGTGACAATCAGTCTGCCACACTCTCATCTATACTTACACACATATGTATATCTTTGTTTGAGGTTTATTTCATGACTTTTATGGCATTGTTGGTTTAAGCTGGATTGAATATCACAACTTCAAAGATCTTTGTTGAGGTTTATCTCAGACATAGAGAGAAAAGGAGAAGATATATGAAGTTAGAGAGAGAGAAAGATCATTGAAGTTGTGATATTCAATCCAGCTTAAAACCAAACAATGCCATAAAAGTCATGAAACCAACTCATTCTTTCTACAGAAAACAACCAACCAATGCCACAAACGTCAAGAAACCAACCGACGTGGCTTGAAAAGAAACCAAAACGAAGCTTAAGCATAATGTACAAACAACAATGCATACAAATGTTGAAACTATAGTATTATATAATATAATATAATATAATATAATTGATTCTCTATCAACCTATTTCACCCCTGATTTTCAATCCGCTATAGTTTTATACCGTATTAACGAACATTTCATTATAGCTTGTAAAAGTTAAATTAAGAAAACTACAGCACAATCTACTCAAATTAAAAAGAATTACATGCTCGTTAATGCGGTGTGATGGTTTGTAAAAAATAGTATTGTACAAAAAAGTTATAGCCGCTTGAAAATCATGGGGGAAATGGATTTTTTAGTCACATATTGGATTTTTGCTATTTCGCCTTTTTCTCCATTTGTTTCCCTTGTTTTTCGCTACGTGAATTCTAAATTTGGAACTGATAAATCTCAAGTCTTAACCACTGATCTTGCAAATCAAGGGCCAATTTTGTACATTTCCAATCTCTGGTATAATAACATTCCTCTATTTTATTTATATAAACGAGTATTTTGGACCTATATGTTTTGGTTTGACGTTTAAACCGAACATAAAATAGACATAAAGGCGTTGAACAATGCAAGCATGTGGCACGTTACGGTGAGTTAACTAGCAAATTGTAGACCGATAAAAAAACTAAAATTCGAATATCTGAAAAGGCAATACCGTTAAACCGAACTAAATAACATATAATCAATAGTATACACGATATTACTTGTTGACCCGTATGTCGTGACGGACGCGTAAACGTATATGCAAAGTTAAAACTATAAACCCACTTTTTATAAACAAATATTTAAAAATGAAATGAAGGGAAAAGAGTGTTAGTTTATTCTTTGACCTATTTAAGTTATCAGATGAACTAAATCTTAAAATATTTAATAAAACTGTTATCTAAGGTAAAAGTAGGAATAACATTTTAGTATCCATTACTTGTGACCTAGTGGTAGCGAGGATTGGGTTCTCTAATGGAGCCTCAAGTTCTGTCATCACTATGTCACTTTGGTGGATTAGGAAATGATAGATAGAGTTTAGCCTCCTTGCAGGGACGTCAGGTTCTATCATGTGCCCACCCGGGTTTCGTCTCACCGTGTGTTACGTCAAAGAGTGTTCAGCTCTTGTGGTGGCACAACGTCTGTCAAGTGACAGTCAGCAGTATGGTTTCCCAGGGGAACGCCCAAGCCAAACTTTGAAGCCAGTGTGGACCCGGTTAAAACAACATAGTCTGGTCAAAGTATGGCAATGAGGCTCTTCAATTTAGAGAGTGCGGTGACCTAGCACAATAAAGTCGTCATTAAAAAAAGTCCTTGGTGAGTTAAAAGAACCATTGAAACTAAACCTATATTTACAAATAGGGAAATTCTAATAAGAAGTCCATGGTGAGTCAAGAAAACCAATGAAACTCAATTTGTAACCAAGAATCATGCCACATAGTAATTATTACAGAATATCACAAGGGTAGTTTCCTAACATAACAATTTACAACCCCTTTGACCATTGTCAGGGGAGAGAGAATGTGTTAGAGAAAGTGTTACGATTTCCCTGTTACATTTTAAGTCCATCTGTTACACTTTTTGTGGTTTGTTATTCTAGTTGTTTAGAACTTATGAAGTGTATCGATTTTAGATTTTAGAATTTACGAAGTGTTTCTAATTGCAGTGCACGTAAAATATGTGTTACATTTTTAGTAGGGAAATGAATTTTGTAACAATTACAGAATTTGTTACATTTTGTGTCATGTGTGTTATAGTTTTCGAAAATACCTTTTTCGTAACTTGTAACTATTTTTTATCCAAAAAGCAAAAGTAGGTTAATCTCCATCATAGATCACAACTAACCAATCGGTCCTATTTAGTTTTCTAGGTGTTTTGAACTCAATAAGGTTTTCTTATTATCCTTCCCATATATATAAAGTGAGGTTTTGTTTAAATAAATGGATTTGGGCCCAAGATAGATTTAGTGGTGGAAGGCCCATGGATTATGGAGTATAAAAAGAAAGAGATGAAACCCTTGCCTCCATAATAGTCATCTTAACTAATTCTACAGAGAGAAAGCTAGAGAGAGAATGTGGAATAGAGAGAGAAAGTTAAAGAAAGGGGATTCATGATCAAGGAATCATGATTAGAACTTGGAATAGTTTAGAAAACGATTAAGAATCATCCCAACAATGTTTTAGTTGAAATTTGGGTAAGACTAAGCATCCAAATCTATGTTTTTATGAAAAAGGTTTTTTTTTTGTGTAAAACTTGGGTTTTCATCATAAAGGTTAGATTTTTTTCGTGTTACTAAAGCTAAAAGGCTTAGATCTTTCTTTATGGAAGTTAAACAAGTGAATTAGATGTATAAAGTTGTGATTTCGGGTAGAAACACGGGACTGGATGTGGAAATCCTTGTATGTGTGACTTTATGAACGACTTTGTTTATGCTTGATGACTTTGTTCAAAATGATGTGAAAGTTGTTGATGCACTATTGTGTTCGTCACTTGTCGAATAGGCTAGATAGAGCGTGTGTTGAATATTGTATAGGTTAGAATCAAACACACGACCGAAATACGGAGATTTCAGTGTAAAAGGGAACAAGTTCACCCGAACTTGGCCTGTATTGGTCAAGTTCGCCCGAACTTGATGTGCATTTAGTCAAGTTCGCCCGAACTTGACTATAGCAGGCCAAGTTCGCTTGAGATTGTTATGCAATGTCAAGTTCGCCCGAACTTCCATACACTCCAGCGAACTTGTCTCCCTATATATAGGTGTGTTGTTCATTTGTCATTTAAGTTTTTGGCATCCCTACGGGGAGGTGCTGCCGGATTCTCTCCAAGAACTCCGGCAGCTGGACTTATAAAGAAGTATACTCTTTCGGTATGGATGAAAACTTCCGCTGCATTCTGTTTGTACTCCTTTCTGTAATAACATTCTACCGAATCGGTTTACGTTTATCCACTAACTTCCATCTAGAACCGCCTGATCACGGTCCTTCAATTGGTATCAGAGCTACGGTTATCACATACGCTCATGAATTTGGACATTTATGGACATTAGGAGGGGTTTTGGATGTAAATCATGAAATAAACCTACAATCCACGGAAAAAATCCAAAATTAAACGGATAGGATTGTTAGAAAACCATTTTCGACCAGATCTATGGTAGATTCATCTCGAAATACGAAGAAATAAGGATTCTGGATCGAAAAATGTGAAAAATGGGCTGATTTGGGGGGATTAAGTTCGCCCGAACTTGACTATAATTGGTCAAGTTCGACCGAACTTGACTATAATTGGTCAAGTTCGACCGAACTTGTACCTGAAGAAACCCTAGATCAACTAGACCGGAGTTAAAGTAGATCTATGGAATGGGCTCTGCATAAAAGGGTTAACCCTCCGTTTGGTTTCACGATGGATGATGAATAGAACAATATTCCGGCTGATCCTGCAAAACAGAACACCGTTAGCTCGCCAAGGGGAGAAGGGGGGTTCTCTCTGTGACCACCCTCCGGCGTGAGAATAAGTACAGGTAGTCGGAAGTAAGTATTGTAAGTGAGAGAGTAGTTGAGAGTGAATACCTTTCCTTGAACTCCAAGTTACTTATTTATAGCCGGTGTTCGGCGCCAAAAAGAGAGATTGTTAACTTTAACGGAATCTTTTGTTATTCCGTTAACGTTTGTTGGCAATCTGTTAGTGCACACGGATCGTGAGCTCATCAGCGGTAGGGAGGCGTCACGTGTCAACATGAGATCACTACATCTTATAAATGTGAGCATGCCATCACCGTGATCTTCCTCAGCCGTCCAGATGCTGCCATGTGGTAATTGGTTATAACCGAAAAGATGCTTGCACGATTGGGTGTTAATGGCTTCTAGAAGGTTTCACAACTGTTATCCATCTATTATTCGCCACGTGTACATTCTGTTACAACAGAAAAGATTCCCTTTGCTTCTGGACCAAGTTAAGGATTTTGCTAAGGGAAAGTTTCAGGATTTACTGTTTCCTTGCGCAAGAAGCGCAAGTTAGTTAACTGATCTTCCTTCTTTTCCTGCTGCTTAGCGCAACGTTTCGTGGATGCTTGCTTTGATTTAAATATCTGTGCAAGGTTTGCGCATTATCAAACAAGAATGTTCAAGGTTAACTTTGAACCTTGCGCGAGCCCGCACAAGGTAGTTAAATGAAGCATTTATCCAAAGAGAGTGTTCAAGGTTAACTTTGAACCTTGCGCGAGCCCGTGCTCGGTAGTTAAATGACGCTTTCCTCTCTTGGATATTTGGCGCAGAGTTCTAATAAATCTTATTTTGGCAAAGAAGTCTGCGCGCAATTTTCTTAAAAGTTATTAATGGGTATGGTTTCCTTGATTGACGCAAGGTTTTTGGGACCATACCCCTTCAAGTCCCCCCAGTCCAGTGTTGCTCCTATGTAAGAATAAAAAGTAGGTGGAGCACTGGACTTAAGATAAATGTGCTGCGCTAGGTAAGGACTAGCCTTTTGTTGCTTTATGCATCTTGATGACGTGTCGTAAGTGAATTTTGAAAAAGTATTTGAATTTCAAATATGCTTAGACACGTGTCACTTATCTGGATGGTGTAGTTGGTGACAACGCACGTTCTTGAGACGTGGTGGTACTGTTGACAGGCTGTCAAAAGTACATGTCTTACCGTATTTAATGCATTTTAGCGACACTAGCGCGCGTGAGGCGGGAACTGTTCCCCACTCGCCCCTGTGGTTACTTGGGGATACGTGACAGTCGCAAAAGTCGCTGCAGTCAAATCGTGCATTAATTGCGGTTAGTATATAAAGGGATCAACGATCCATTTGCTTCCTCACCCAATTATAACTTGAGAGAAATTTGTGTTCAAAAATTCCGGCGACCCTCAAAGTTTTCTAAGTTTTCTCCAAAGTTCGAGTTATGGCCACCGATGCAAGTTCTGCTGAGAATCGTCGTCAAGTTTGCCACCGCTAAAGTGGTCGAAGAAAGATTTTGATAATCTTGCCACCAACTTCCTTTTCGCTCCGTCCTGGAAAGCGTTTCTTCCAGAGGCGAATGCCACGGCGGCTGATGCGCCGGCTTGCTACATTTCATTATTTTACGATTATTTTGCCGAAGGGAACTTCCGGTTGCCGGTGACCCAATTCTTGCTGGAAATTCTTGGTTTTACAAGATTCACATTTCTCAGTTGAGCCCGATGGGAATGGTGAGGATCCGGCATTTTGAGTTCGTTTGCCGATCGATGCAGATCGTGCCGTCGGTCGAGAAGTTTAGAGTTTTCTACCAACTGCGCTGCTTGTTGGGTTTTTATTCGTTCCAACAGCGTGTGCAAGCCAAACGATTTCTGTTGGTGTCGCCGAAGTCCTACCACGACTGGAAGCAGAAGTTCTTCTTATCAAGGCGACGGTGATCTCGATGAAGATGACATTCCGGGGCAGTGATGAGATCGAGCTGGAGACCCTTCCCATACCTGCCAACGAGGTATGGTATCAAGATATTAAAGATGTGCCCAATATTGTTTTGCCGGAGAGGGCCCTCATCGCTGCCGGGATGAGTATTTTCTGGAAGAAAGAACGCCGAGAAAAACCGGTGTATACAGAAGATGGAACTGGTATGTAACCCTTTAACTTCTTAGCAATATCTTTCAACAGATATGTATTAATGCAAAAATGTTTATGTAGCTACGCCTCTCTACTTGGTCTCGGCCGTCGTGCCTATTGCTGATGGTGAGGACACTTGGTTCTCACAAATCTTGGGGAACTTTGAGTTGCCCAAGCAGGAGGATCTGGAGGCACAACCATGTTCGAAGACTGGTAAATAAGTCCATAAAAAACCTAAGTTGATATTGCAATATAACTTAATGGTGCAACCTTTACTCAATATGATTGATTATGTAGGTGATTTGCTAAACTTGGGCGTAGGCCCTGATTCGAGGAAGAAGAAGAAACCAACTGCTGCTACAGCTGCTGCGCCTCCCCCTTTCAGTCCAGAGCAAAAAACCAAGCCATCAGCTGTTGCGAAAGCTGAGGGAAAGAAAGGTACACTTCCCGTATCTGACTCTTGGTGCAATTATGTGGTGGTGTCGGACTCACTGGAGGGTCTTACGCCTGTAGGTTTGAAGAAACCGAAGCCAGAACCCGTTGACACCTCATCTCTTCCTGCTGCGAACCCAGATGATCCTTTGGAAATACCCTCTAGCCCGGAAGAGGCGTTGAAGCGTACTAAGAAGGGGAAGGAGGAGGAGACTAAAACTCCTGCGCCAACCAAAGTTGCGTGCCCGCGCATTGGTAAGAAGGGCAATCTGGATGCATTTGCAAAGAAGTTCTCTCCTGGTACGTTTAGTTTGTTGCGCATTTCTGTCATAAAAGTTGCGCAGAATCTGATACTTGGTATCTGTTGATATGCTTTGCAGAGAAAATGGTGAAGGCTGCGCCCGCCACCTCATCTGCTATACCATCGCCGCGCAGGCCTGAGAATGTTGAGGGAGATGCGGGGCAAGAAACTCCTGTTCCTGAAACCGACCCCATCACCCCGAACATATTGAGAAAGTGGCTCCAGAAGAAGAGCCCAAAAATTTTGATACTGAGAATCCTGCTGGCGGGCAGGTTAAAGATACGGCTACAGATGTTGGGGAACCGTCAAGGTTGATATCCAAGGGAGCCGACCCTTCAACACAACGCGAAGGCTTTGTGTTTGTTGAGGATTCGAAGGGGGAATCGCCTATTCGCCCAGAGGAGACGCCTGGGGACTATTATTATCGCTCTTATTCTAAGAGGCGGGCCTCTGCGATTCATCAGCCCGTGTGGAAGGTTAAGCAGGGCGATGTTTTTACTGATTGGCACTCCTGTAGGGAGTGGTATAAGGGCATCTACCCGCCGGCGGAGGTGAAGCGTCAGGAGGAAAAAGACCATGAAGCTACTTACGAGTCATATCTGCAAGAGTCTGCCCTTGCCTCGTCCACCATAAATAGAATTGTGCGCGAATGGCGTAGTATGAACAAGGAGTGGGACGAGGTTGAGCTTGAGAAAGCGAAAGCCAAGTTTGAGAAAGAGAAGACGTTGAAGATGCTTGTTGATTTTGAGGCGGAAAAGGCGCAATTTGAGAAAGAGAAGAAGACTGAAGAATGGGCTGCGCTATCTTGGAAACGTAAGTGTGAGGCTTCTGCTGCGCAATATGCGGACGAGCGCAAGCGCTTTGTGGAGGCTTGCGAGCGTGACAACAAAGAAAAAGCTTCTCTGCGCAATGAAATTGAAAAACTCAAAAAAAAGAAAGCTGATGCAGTTGCGGCAGCAGAAGAGGCGCGCTCACATAGAGAAAGGAGTGAGCAGAATGAGGTATCAACCAAAATGACTCTTCTTCTGAAGAATAAAGAAATTGATGAGCTAACTGCTATGCTTTTTGACCAGGAGCGGCTGCAAGCTGAGGTTGACAGATTGAAAAAAGATGTCAACCTTCACCGAACAGAGAAAGCCGAGTTGATCCGCCGTTTGACTGAAGGCGAACAAAAACTTAACGACACGGAGGTCGCTCGTGCTACTGCAGAAAGCTTGACCGAATCCCTCATGAACCAGCTTACCTGGTTGCGGGAGTACGGGATTGTGGATGTAATATTCACTTTTCTTTATACATGTATGGTTTGATTGTCGTATCATATACTGATTGTGTTTGTGTACAGATCGCAAATGTCATCCTTAACTCTACGGAGTTGGATGAGAGAGTGGCAGAATTAATGATGGCGGCGCGCAATGACGGGCATGCCGAGGGCTATAGAGAATGTACTTTGCACGTGGCCCATGCGTTAAAGACTGAATGGGATACCAGCAGTGCTGCCACGCATGGGCTAAATACTGCCGCCATTTATTCTGCTGCCAAGGAAAAATATGATCAATTGCAAATTCCGATTATGGACCTTGTGGACGCCGCGCTGCAGCAAGACGACTTTGTTGATAAGCTAAAGGATATCTTATCTTCAACAGAGAAGCAGGCAGGAACCATGTCCATAGAATAGGAAATTTGTAAATTTTACTGTATGAAAAATGTGAAAAATGGGCTGATTTGGGGGGATTAAGTTCGCCCGAACTTGACTATAATTGGTCAAGTTCGACCGAACTTGACTATAATTGGTCAAGTTCGACCGAACTTGTACCTGAAGAAACCCTAGATCAACTAGACCGGAGCTAAAGTAGATCTATGGAATGGGCTCTGCATAAAAGGGTTAACCCTCCGTTTGGTTTCACGATGGATGATGAATAGAACAATATTCCGGCTGATCCTGCAAAACAGAACACCGTTAGCTCGCCAAGGGGAGAAGGGGGGTTCTCTCTGTGACCACCCTCCGGCGTGAGAATAAGTACAGGTAGTCGGAAGTAAGTATTGTAAGTGAGAGAGTAGTTGAGAGTGAATACCTTTCCTTGAACTCCAAGTTACTTATTTATAGCCGGTGTTCGGCGCCAAAAAGAGAGATTGTTAACTTTAACGGAATCTTTTGTTATTCCGTTAACGTTTGTTGGCAATCTGTTAGTGCACACGGATCGTGAGCTCATCAGCGGTAGGGAGGCGTCACGTGTCAACATGAGATCACTACATCTTATAAATGTGAGCATGCCATCACCGTGATCTTCCTCAGCCGTCCAGATGCTGCCATGTGGTAATTGGTTATAACCGAAAAGATGCTTGCACGATTGGGTGTTAATGGCTTCTAGAAGGTTTCACAACTGTTATCCATCTATTATTCGCCACGTGTACATTCTGTTACAACAGAAAAGATTCCCTTTGCTTCTGGACCAAGTTAAGGATTTTGCTAAGGGAAAGTTTCAGGATTTACTGTTTCCTTGCGCAAGAAGCGCAAGTTAGTTAACTGATCTTCCTTCTTTTCCTGCTGCTTAGCGCAACGTTTCGTGGATGCTTGCTTTGATTTAAATATCTGTGCAAGGTTTGCGCATTATCAAACAAGAATGTTCAAGGTTAACTTTGAACCTTGCGCGAGCCCGCACAAGGTAGTTAAATGAAGCATTTATCCAAAGAGAGTGTTCAAGGTTAACTTTGAACCTTGCGCGAGCCCGTGCTCGGTAGTTAAATGACGCTTTCCTCTCTTGGATATTTGGCGCAGAGTTCTAATAAATCTTATTTTGGCAAAGAAGTCTGCGCGCAATTTTCTTAAAAGTTATTAATGGGTATGGTTTCCTTGATTGACGCAAGGTTTTTGGGACCATACCCCTTCAAGTCCCCCCAGTCCAGTGTTGCTCCTATGTAAGAATAAAAAGTAGGTGGAGCACTGGACTTAAGATAAATGTGCTGCGCTAGGTAAGGACTAGCCTTTTGTTGCTTTATGCATCTTGATGACGTGTCGTAAGTGAATTTTGAAAAAGTATTTGAATTTCAAATATGCTTAGACACGTGTCACTTATCTGGATGGTGTAGTTGGTGACAACGCACGTTCTTGAGACGTGGTGGTACTGTTGACAGGCTGTCAAAAGTACATGTCTTACCGTATTTAATGCATTTTAGCGACACTAGCGCGCGTGAGGCGGGAACTGTTCCCCACTCGCCCCTGTGGTTACTTGGGGATACGTGACAGTCGCAAAAGTCGCTGCAGTCAAATCGTGCATTAATTGCGGTTAGTATATAAAGGGATCAACGATCCATTTGCTTCCTCACCCAATTATAACTTGAGAGAAATTTGTGTTCAAAAATTCCGGCGACCCTCAAAGTTTTCTAAGTTTTCTCCAAAGTTCGAGTTATGGCCACCGATGCAAGTTCTGCTGAGAATCGTCGTCAAGTTTGCCACCGCTAAAGTGGTCGAAGAAAGATTTTGATAATCTTGCCACCAACTTCCTTTTCGCTCCGTCCTGGAAAGCGTTTCTTCCAGAGGCGAATGCCACGGCGGCTGATGCGCCGGCTTGCTACATTTCATTATTTTACGATTATTTTGCCGAAGGGAACTTCCGGTTGCCGGTGACCCAATTCTTGCTGGAAATTCTTGGTTTTACAAGATTCACATTTCTCAGTTGAGCCCGATGGGAATGGTGAGGATCCGGCATTTTGAGTTCGTTTGCCGATCGATGCAGATCGTGCCGTCGGTCGAGAAGTTTAGAGTTTTCTACCAACTGCGCTGCTTGTTGGGTTTTTATTCGTTCCAACAGCGTGTGCAAGCCAAACGATTTCTGTTGGTGTCGCCGAAGTCCTACCACGACTGGAAGCAGAAGTTCTTCTTATCAAGGCGACGGTGATCTCGATGAAGATGACATTCCGGGGCAGTGATGAGATCGAGCTGGAGACCCTTCCCATACCTGCCAACGAGGTATGGTATCAAGATATTAAAGATGTGCCCAATATTGTTTTGCCGGAGAGGGCCCTCATCGCTGCCGGGATGAGTATTTTCTGGAAGAAAGAACGCCGAGAAAAAACCGGTGTATACAGAAGATGGAACTGGTATGTAACCCTTTAACTTCTTAGCAATATCTTTCAACAGATATGTATTAATGCAAAAATGTTTATGTAGCTACGCCTCTCTACTTGGTCTCGGCCGTCGTGCCTATTGCTGATGGTGAGGACACTTGGTTCTCACAAATCTTGGGGAACTTTGAGTTGCCCAAGCAGGAGGATCTGGAGGCACAACCATGTTCGAAGACTGGTAAATAAGTCCATAAAAAACCTAAGTTGATATTGCAATATAACTTAATGGTGCAACCTTTACTCAATATGATTGATTATGTAGGTGATTTGCTAAACTTGGGCGTAGGCCCTGATTCGAGGAAGAAGAAGAAACCAACTGCTGCTACAGCTGCTGCGCCTCCCCCTTTCAGTCCAGAGCAAAAAACCAAGCCATCAGCTGTTGCGAAAGCTGAGGGAAAGAAAGGTACACTTCCCGTATCTGACTCTTGGTGCAATTATGTGGTGGTGTCGGACTCACTGGAGGGTCTTACGCCTGTAGGTTTGAAGAAACCGAAGCCAGAACCCGTTGACACCTCATCTCTTCCTGCTGCGAACCCAGATGATCCTTTGGAAATACCCTCTAGCCCGGAAGAGGCGTTGAAGCGTACTAAGAAGGGGAAGGAGGAGGAGACTAAAACTCCTGCGCCAACCAAAGTTGCGTGCCCGCGCATTGGTAAGAAGGGCAATCTGGATGCATTTGCAAAGAAGTTCTCTCCTGGTACGTTTAGTTTGTTGCGCATTTCTGTCATAAAAGTTGCGCAGAATCTGATACTTGGTATCTGTTGATATGCTTTGCAGAGAAAATGGTGAAGGCTGCGCCCGCCACCTCATCTGCTATACCATCGCCGCGCAGGCCTGAGAATGTTGAGGGAGATGCGGGGCAAGAAACTCCTGTTCCTGAAACCGACCCCATCACCCCCGAACATATTGAGAAAGTGGCTCCAGAAGAAGAGCCCAAAAATTTTGATACTGAGAATCCTGCTGGCGGGCAGGTTAAAGATACGGCTACAGATGTTGGGGAACCGTCAAGGTTGATATCCAAGGGAGCCGACCCTTCAACACAACGCGAAGGCTTTGTGTTTGTTGAGGATTCGGAGGGGGAATCGCCTATTCGCCCAGAGGAGACGCCTGGGGACTATTATTATCGCTCTTATTCTAAGAGGCGGGCCTCTGCGATTCATCAGCCCGTGTGGAAGGTTAAGCAGGGCGATGTTTTTACTGATTGGCACTCCTGTAGGGAGTGGTATAAGGGCATCTACCCGCCGGCGGAGGTGAAGCGTCAGGAGGAAAAAGACCATGAAGCTACTTACGAGTCATATCTGCAAGAGTCTGCCCTTGCCTCGTCCACCATAAATAGAATTGTGCGCGAATGGCGCAGTATGAACAAGGAGTGGGACGAGGTTGAGCTTGAGAAAGCGAAAGCCAAGTTTGAGAAAGAGAAGACGTTGAAGATGCTTGTTGATTTTGAGGCGGAAAAGGCGCAATTTGAGAAAGAGAAGAAGACTGAAGAATGGGCTGCGCTATCTTGGAAACGTAAGTGTGAGGCTTCTGCTGCGCAATATGCGGACGAGCGCAAGCGCTTTGTGGAGGCTTGCGAGCGTGACAACAAAGAAAAAGCTTCTCTGCGCAATGAAATTGAAAAACTCAAAAAAAAGAAAGCTGATGCAGTTGCGGCAGCAGAAGAGGCGCGCTCACATAGAGAAAGGAGTGAGCAGAATGAGGTATCAACCAAAATGACTCTTCTTCTGAAGAATAAAGAAATTGATGAGCTAACTGCTATGCTTTTTGACCAGGAGCGGCTGCAAGCTGAGGTTGACAGATTGAAAAAAGATGTCAACCTTCACCGAACAGAGAAAGCCGAGTTGATCCGCCGTTTGACTGAAGGCGAACAAAAACTTAACGACACGGAGGTCGCTCGTGCTACTGCAGAAAGCTTGACCGAATCCCTCATGAACCAGCTTACCTGGTTGCGGGAGTACGGGATTGTGGATGTAATATTCACTTTTCTTTATACATGTATGGTTTGATTGTCGTATCATATACTGATTGTGTTTGTGTACAGATCGCAAATGTCATCCTTAACTCTACGGAGTTGGATGAGAGAGTGGCAGAATTAATGATGGCGGCGCGCAATGACGGGCATGCCGAGGGCTATAGAGAATGTACTTTGCACGTGGCCCATGCGTTAAAGACTGAATGGGATACCAGCAGTGCTGCCACGCATGGGCTAAATACTGCCGCCATTTATTCTGCTGCCAAGGAAAAATATGATCAATTGCAAATTCCGATTATGGACCTTGTGGACGCCGCGCTGCAGCAAGACGACTTTGTTGATAAGCTAAAGGATATCTTATCTTCAACAGAGAAGCAGGCAGGAACCATGTCCATAGAATAGGAAATTTGTAATTTTTACTGTATGATAACTTGTAACGTTGCGCTTATGCGCAAGTATTGTGAATATAATATATTTCAGTTTTACAATGTTTGCATGGAACCAATTACTTGTGTAGGATAGACAAATGAACAATTTCTTTTCTCAAGTGTGAGCGTAAGTATTAAATTAGCTTGTGGCTCATGAGTTTGTGTTTTTGTTTATCCAAAGGAATTGCATGCATTTGTAAATGAACATATATAAGACTGTAAGTAGTGGCAAAGTATTTTAGTCACACTGACAAAGCGCAAGGCTATGGCTGCCACTAAGATTACATAACAAAATAAAGTAAGCAGTCTCGTTACGCAACGCACAGAAGTTGCTTAGAGGACTGAGATTACATATAACATCGACGCACTTGCTGGGTGTTCTAGGTTCGAGGAACGCTGGATCCGTCCAACGCTTCAGAGTGTATGCGCCTTTTCCCAATACTTCATTTATCACGTATGGACCTTCCCATCGTGGGGCTAACTTCCCCGGTTTTTCGGCATTCGACGCTTCATTATCGCAAAGAACAAAGTCACCAGGCAAAAAGGAACAGATGCGCACCCTTTTGTTGTAATACTTTACAAGCTGGGACTTGTATTTTTAGCTTCGCAAATCGCTGCATTTTCTCGGCGCTCTTCCAATAAGTCTGGGTCGATGTGCCGTTGTTCTTCGTTATCTTGTTTTTCCAAAGCTAGCATTCTTGGAGATGGTAACCCAATTTCGGCAGGAATCACAGCGTCAGTGCCGTATACAAGGCTAAAAGGAGTTTCTCCAGTGCTAGTCTTGGGCATAGTTCGGTGTGCCCACAAGATGCTAGGCAATTCGTCAACCCACCTCCGCTGTGCCCGTGCCAAGGCGGGCCTTGATACCGTCAACCAACTGTTTGTTTATGCTTTCAACTTGACCATTTGCTTGTGGGTGTGCAACAGAAGCGAAAACATGTTGGATTCCCATTTCGGTCATCCATGTTTGCAACTCTTCATCCATTATATTTGTACCATTGTCTGTAATAATGCGCATGGGCAGACCAAAATGGCAAATAATGTATTCCCAGATGAATTTGCGAATTATCATCGCCGTAGTAGAAGCTAAAGGTTTGGCTTCAACCCATTTGGTGAATTAATCGACCGCAACGATGATAAACTTTACTACGCCGGGCACATCTGGAAATGGTCCCACTAAATCAATGGCCCATTGTTGAAATGGCCAAGCTGTTGTGACGGGTACCAAAGGATTCTTTAGGCGCAACGTTTTAGGGGCATGCCTTTGGCAGGACATACACTTGCGCAAGATCTCTACCGCGTCAACATACATTCCGGGCCAATAATACCCTGCGCTTTTTACTTTGGCTATGACCATGCGTGGCCCAGAATGTATGCCACATAGTCCCTCATGAATCTCCCTGATCGGGTATTGCGCGTCATGTTTGTCAACACAGTGGAGCGAAGGACCCATGTAAGAGCGTCGATACAGAATACCGTCAATCATTTCATAATTGAGGGCTTTGCATCGTAACTTTCGTGCTTGCGCTCTATCTTCTGGTAAAGAACCATGCAACAGATACATCATTATTGGAGACATCCATGATGGATCTCCTACTTCGACCATTGTCACTTGCCTGAGAGGGATAGATGGATTACTTAAAACCTCGATGCGAACTTCTTTTGCCAAATGCTTGAAACTAGGTGCAGCAAGTTTACTTAGAGCGTCAGCTTGTTTGTTTTCGCTTCGGTTGACGTGTGTGATTTGTTGGAACTGTGCTATAAGAGCCTTGGCTTGCGCCAAGTATAGAGCCATGATATCTCCCTTTGCATCGTACGTTCCAACTACTTGCTCAGCAACTAATAATGAATCAACATGGGCTTCTAAATTTGTTGCGCCCATTTTGATAGCGAGGCGTAAGCCTGCTAGGAAAGCTTCATATTCGGGCTCGTTGTTGGTGCTTTTAAAATCCAACCGAATTGCATATGTGAATTATGCTCCCTCTGGACTCATTAATCGAAGACCTGCTCCAGCCCCATCACTGTTTGATGCGCCATCTGTAAAGAATGTCCAGGCTCTGTTTTCGATGACTGGGACTGGGTTGTGGATTGCTTGGCATTCTTCAAGCTTATCAGCAGGAATTTCAGCGATGAAATCTGCCAAAACTTGGCCTTTGATAGCTGGTCTAGGTTTATAACAGATGTTATAACCTCCCAATTCTATTGCCCATTTCGAAAGTCTGGTTTGGCCAGGACTTGGCCAATGTGAAAGTTTGTTAAAACTGTAATAACATGTCCAGAAAAGTATCTTCGTATCCTGCGCGAAGCATGGACCAATGCTAAAACTAATTTCTCCATGATTGAATACCTTGTCTCTGGATCGTTCAACATCTTGCTGATATAATAAATTGGAGATTGGACCCCTTCGCGTTCTACCAACAAGACAGCACCTACTGCTACCTCAGATGCAGCAAGATATAAGACCATGGGTTCTTTTTCTCGAAGAGCAGTAAGTGTGGGAAGTTGAACTAAACAATCTTTCATCTGCTGGAAAGCTTGATCAGCTTCTGGAGTCCATGCGAACTCTTTGCTCTTTGTACAATTGCGCAAGGTTCGAATGAATGGATAAGATTTTGCAGCATGATTGGCGAGGAAGCGGTTTAGCGCAGCTAACCTTCTAGCCAAACGTTGCATCTCTTTGATGGTAGTAGGAGAAGACATTTTTTGTATTGCCTCGACCTTTTCGGGATTAACTTTGAAACCGTCTTTGGTGACGATAAACCCAAAAATTTGCCCTCCTCCATGCCGAAGGAGCATTTGCTGGGATTTAACTTTAGATTTACCTCGCGCAGAGAATCAAAAGTTATTTGGATGTTGTCTAGCATAGTGTCTTCTGAATTACTCATAATGACCAAATCATCAATGTAGACTTCCACAGTTTTCCCAATGTCATCTCCAAACATTGTATCCATCAATCTTTGATAAGTAGCTCCCGCATTGCGGAGACCAAAAGGCATCTTGGTATAACAAAAAATGCCCTTCTCCGTGCGAAAAGCGGTTTTATCTTCGTCCTCTTTTTTCATCAACTTTGATGATAACCTTTATAACAATCTAGAAAACATTTCAAGCGAAAAGAAGCTAATGAGTCAACCTTTTTGTCAATCTCAGGAAGAGAATAACAATCTTTCGGACATGTTTTGTTTAGATCTTTAAAATCTACGCACATCCGCCATCCGCCATTATGTTTCTTTACCATGACTGGGTTTGCCACCCAGGTCTGGTATTTGACTTCGCGCAGAATACCAGCATTTAATAACTCGGTGACTTGTTCGTTCATTGCCTCTGTCTTTTCTGACCCGAGGCTGCGCTTTTTCTACACAACTGGCTCTGCTGATGGAAATACATTCAGGCAATGTTCCGCAACGTCGCGTGGGACACCAACCATGTCGGCAGGTGTCCAGGCGAAAATGTCTTTGTTGCGAAACAACAGTAATTTAAGCTTTGCGCGAATTTCAATACTGACCGCAGGTCCTAATAAGATTGTCTGCTCAGGGTACTTATTGTTGAGTACCCACTTTTCTGGTTCATTGCTTAGCAATGTCTTGCCAGCCTTCATAACTGGTTCCTCAATTGACATAATTTCTTTCCGTGCATAAAGTATAGCTACGCCATTTGGTGTCGGAAAACCACAAGCAGCATGCGGAGCGGAGTTTATCATACTAAAATCACGTTGCGCACGGCGTCCCAATAGTACATAGTGACGGGAATTTGCCGGCATCACCATGAAGTTGACGTTACTCGTTCGAGAGCACCTCCCATCAGATAAAGTAACAGGAAAGAGGATTTGTCCTAGAGGAAAGACAGCCTCATTGCAGAACCCAGTTAATGGAAAATCAACTGGTTCCAAGCGTGCCTTATCTTCAGGATCTAGTTGCTTGAAACACTGCTCATACATGATATCCATGGAACTACCCGGATCTATAAATGTAACATCCGTCAAAAACGGATTTACCAAACCCGCTCCGTTTATCAACCGAACAGTCAGTCAAAAATTTCGTTGCGAATTAAATGCCCAAAATATTTTTAAACGATACATAATCAATTATTATACGGGAATATATAATTAGTTTTTGAAAAACTATTAAAAAACGCAAAATAAAAATAAGTTGTTCCTGCCGGGTTTCGAACCCGGGTCACTACCGGTCCGGAAACATGTCTTAACACACACACACAAACCACTGCGCCACTTGTTCTGTTTGGTAAATATTGAAATCATTTAATTCATAAAGTGACGTTACGAATTCAAAACCGCCGCCCAACAGTTCAGTCGTCGGAATCCCGGAAATCTCGCGAGCTTTTAACGATGTTTTCAGTTATAACGTAAACTATTATTAGGACATCGGTTATAACCGATGTTTGAAGTCCGCGACACTTTCTATAACCGCCGGAGTTTTTATAACCGACGAATCCAGTCGGAAATCAGACCGAATACATCTCGATTTTCCCCTATAAATTCACCCTCAACCCATTGCAAACCTTTTCGCTCAAAACCACACTTTTTCTCGGCGTAATTCCACTCGCCGGAATTTTTTCGGTTGTCGCCGGATAACCGGGTTCCCCATTGCCGAGCCTTACTGAGCCCCTGAGCTTATACCGGAGATACCCACACCCTTTGTAAGCTTCCTGGAGACTCGCTGCTACAAGAAAACTCATCGCCGGAGGTGATCTCTGTCGCCGGAGTTCTGCCGGAAAACAGAGGAAAGCGAGTCGGTATACCTCACGCTTATTTCTCCTTCTTTTTTTACTTATATCTCATCTATAATTAACCTAAAACGTTAGAGGAACCTGATTTAATCTTTGAACCAGTCGATTTCCTATTCTGGTTATAACTTGTTGAAGAAGACGATGTAACCGCTGTAACGTATAAGTATAATATAAATCAAGAAATTACTCGGGTTAGACACACAGTCCAGCGGTGGACTGTGTGCACATTAAGCATACAAACGTCTCGAGTTCGAATCCCGTTTCACACACGTCGCCTTAATAAAAATCATTTTTTTGATTAACTGAACTGGAGTCGCTACAAATATATGTTAAGTATATTAATAACCGGAATAATAACCAAGTTAGACACACAGTCCAGCGGTGGACTGTGTGTATGTTTATATCACAGGTCACGAGTTCGAGTCCGGTCTTCTGCACCGACTCGGACAATTATCTATTCTTTTTAAATAAGGCAGAAAGGAAATAACTAATTTGTATTTAAGTATAATAAGAATCGGATTATATAACATGTTAAACACACAGTCCAGCGGTGGACTGTGTGTTAGTTTAAACCACAGGTCCCGAGTTCGAGACCTGTGGAGTGCACGTCCGATTCGCTTAAACTGTTTTTTAAAATAAAATGATTTTCGGTTTGAACTAATTAATATATAATATAATTAAAATCAGATTTATAACGGGTTAGACACGTAGCTCAGTTGGTAGAGCTGCGTGCACGCGTACGGGAGGTCTCGGGTTCGAGCCTCACTCAGCGCACTTGTATTCCGAATCGAACCGGTCAACGGTCAGGTCAACGGTCAACGGCAGGTCAACGGTCAGAAAAAAATCAAATTTTTTTATTATTTTATTTAATTATTTTAATTAAAAATCAATTAAAAATACTTAAAAATAACATTTTTAAGGTTAGAAAATAGCCTCAAACTCACAAAAATACACCCAACAATCCTATTAAAATAGATTAATAAAATCCGTTTACTTACCAAACCATAATGCGATTTATCTAGGTTAATCTCACTCGTGGTTAAAACCACTTCGCGTACTTCAACATCATCAACCGAACGCACCCACTGTGAGTGAATCTTACAACTCCCCCTTTTAAATTACACGTTTTGGGGTGTGTCATGTGTTATGAAAATAATTAACTATTTATTTAAACTTGTGCCATACCACATCATGACCTAAACTTAGATTGTTTATATTGTTGTGATTACTTATTTCCTTTTGTCAAATTATATGAAACTCAATCATTAGGCCCCTCAGTTCCTCGTGAGAGACGAGTTGAGCATCGCGTGCCTCTAAAATGTTCCATTTTTGTTCATGTGTGTAACATTGAGTTATATTATTTGTAGTTGTGTCATTCATATTATCATGTTTATATAATTCATACAATAGGCCCCTCAGTTCCTCGTGAGAGACGAGTTGAGCATCGCGTGCCTCTAATTGTTCCATTATTGTTCATGTGTGTTTCATTTAATATCTTATGATTGTTGTTTAAGTTTACATCTATTTTTACTCATGTTTGGTTGTGCACATATTTCATAATCAATTTAAATAAATTTGTTCAAATGTTTTCCATAGGATTCACTCGCCAACATTATGTTGATCCAAAAACCCTTTTACACATGATACAGGTGTACAGGTTGAAGCAAGGAAAACATAGGATATGCCTTAGAAGAGAACAAAGAAGTTTAGATTGTTAGTTAGAACATGTTGTAACATTTATTGTAATTCTCCATTTAATTTGTAATAATGAATATGAAACGCATAATAAATGTCATGAGCTTTGATGATAACCCAATCATGCCCGATCACCTTTCGCTGCGGGTCGGGGTGTGCAATAACATATAGTCTGTTTGGTAGTGCCAAAGATACGTGATAATACGTGGCCGGACTTCTTGAGGACCTCCTGGAACAATAGGAAAAATGACTTGCTGTTCGCGCCAAGTGTTGTTTTGAAAATGTTGAAAGCTACGCTTGCGCGATGATCCACCTTGAATCATGGAAACGTGCTGTTTCATTTTCTTGTTGCTAGGCCCTTCGTTCTCGCGCGTAATCTGCTTAATCTCTTTGCACACATTCTGGACTAGATGTGTAAGCTTCCCACTTTTTAATGCTTTTTCAATCTCCGTGCGCAGACTGATGCAGTTATCTGTTGTGTGGCCTGTGTCTCTATGATAGTCACAAAACAAATTTGGGTCTTGCCCTTTTTTTGTTTTTCATTGGTTGCGGCTGTTTAAACTGATAATTCTCAGTGTTGAGAACCTTAGCCAGAGATTTCGTTAAGGGAGTCCACTGACGTTCCCTATTCTCCTGTTTAATCGCTTTTTGAGTTGTTATCTTGTTGATTGTTGCTCGCGCATCAATTGGTGAATACGGAGAATACAAATTCTGACTTGACTCTTTCCAGTTTCTCTTTTACTTGCGACTACCTCTACTTAGGTCTTGCGGACGGTTCTGAGGTAGAGGTGGCCGGTTAGAACTTAAGTTGCGCTCAGTCTGGGCGTAAACCTTGGCTGCCGCCATGAGTTTATCCCAGTTTTTTGGAAGGCCAGTTGTACCAGACAACACTTTAATCATTTCGTCGCACCTTACCGCATACTTGAACTGCGCGCGTATAAGGTCTTCATGGACATCTCCAATCTCCAACACCTCTTTATTGTAACGTGTTATAAAATCTTCGAGGCTTTCATCGTCCTCCGCCAGATGTTCATTACATCTGAGGAGTCGCGCACGTATCACCGTTGCTGACTAAAATGTGTAAGAAATTTCTCTTTTAAGTCATTCCAAGAGGAAAGGTTTACCTGCCGGCAAATTATCAAACCAAAGGCGCGTAGCGCCAGTAAGGGTTTGTACAAATAAGTGACACCACATTGGTAGTGTCCAGCACCCAAGTAACCCTGCACCGATAAAGAGGCGCATGTGATCATCGGGATCGGTTAAACCGTTAAACTTTCCAACGTTGGATGGTAATTTCGCTCGCTCCAAAGGAGCCAGTGCTATCTCTCTGGTAAACTTTGATTGTTTAGCTGCTTCGGTTGGGCGATACACCAAATTGTAATTATGCTCAGCTTCTGGATTGTATACTGCGCGTAGTTTTGGCCTGTAACTAGCATGATCTACAGATATTCGATTAAAAATACTTGCACTATCCCCTTCCTCATAGGTTCTATCGAGCTCATCGTGTTGGGTGTCCCGTTTCTGCGAAGATCGCGGGCCCAAACGAGAGTGGACAGATGCGCGACACTGAACGTTGTCTTCTTGCCTTCTATTACCAGAATGAACAGGATCATTCCTGGTTTTAGAATGCATTTCTGTTCCATCTTCAGGCATGCGCGAAGGGGAACGAGCATGACCTTGAGTATTTATAACTCAAAACTCGAGGTGCTGGCGAAGCACGGACCTGAGGAGCGCTAGCCGGAGCTTGAAAAGCTGGAGTTCCGGTTTGGGCACATAACTGAGCATACATAGCATTTAGAGTCGCTTGAGATTTGATTAACCACGATAATGGAGTCTCTCCAGGTGGTAAAATCAACGTAACATCAACCTGAGGAGCCGCCGGCGTTACCGGAATACTCGCATGATTAGATTCATACTAAGCATTAGCTTCGCCGGAAGAATCCTCAACTATTTGTCCGTCGACCTGAGGTCCGACAACGCGTCGAATCCCTGATCGAGGACCTTGAAAAGATGATCCGTCAGCCATGACGCTGCAGATCTAAGTGAAACGAAACGAAAGGTGAGAGAATCGAAATCGGTGGGCGCCAATGAAGAAACCCTAGATCAACTAGACCGGAGTCAAAGTAGATCTATGGAATGGGCTCTGCATAAAAGGGTTAACCCTCCGTTTGGTTTCACGATGGATGATGAATAGAACAATATTCCGGTTGATCCTGCAAAACAGAACACCGTTAGCTCGACACGGGGAAAGGGGGTTCTCTCCGTGACCACCCTCTGGCGTGAGAATAAGTACAGGTAGTCGGAAGTAAGTATTGTAAGTGAGAGAGTCGTTGAGAGTGAATACCTTCCTTGAACTCCAAGTTACTTATTTATAGCCGGTGTTTGGCGCCAAAAAGAGAGATTATTAACTTTAACGGAATCTTTTGTTATTCCGTTAACGTTTGTTGGAAATCTGTTAGTGCACACGGATCATGAGCTCATCAGCGGTTAGGGAGGCGCCACGTGTCAACATGAGATCACGACATCTTATAAATGTGAGCATGCCATCACCGTGATCTTCCTCAGCCGTCCAGATGCTGCCATGTGGCAATTGGTTATAACCGAAAAGATGCTTGCACGATTGGGTGTTAATGGCTTCTAGAAGGTTTCATAGCTCTTATCCATCTATTATTCGCCACGTGTACATTCTGTTATAACAGAAAAGATTCCTTTTGCTTCTGCACCAAGTGATGGATTTTTGCTAAGGGAAAGTTTCAGGATTTACTGTTTCCTTGCGTAAGAAGCGCAAGTTAGTTAACTGATCTTCCTTCTTTTCCTTGCTGCTTAGCGCAACGTTTGGTGGATGCTTGCTTTGATATAAATATTTGCGCAAGGTTTGCGCATGGAGCATTATCAAACAAGAATGTTCAAGGTTAACTTTGAATCTTGCGCGAGTCCGCGCAAGGTAGTTAAATGAAGCATTATCAAACAAGAATGTTCAAGGTTAACTTATCAAACAAGAATGTTCAAGGTTAACTTTGAACCTTGCGCGAGCCCGCGCAAGGTAGTTAAATGAAGCATTTATCAAACAAGAATGTTCATGGTTAACTTTGAACCTTGCGCGAGCCCGCGCAAGGTAGTTAAATGAAGCATTATCAAACAAGAACGTTCAAGGTTAACTTTGAACCTTGCGCGAGCCCGCGCAAGGTAGTTAAATGAAGCATTTATCAAAAGAGAGTGTTCAAGGTTAACTTTGAACCTTGCGCGAGCCCACGCTCGGTAGTTAAATGACGCTTTCCTCTCTTTGATATTTGGTGCCGAGTTCTAATAAATCTTATTTTGGCAAAGAAGTCTGCGCGCAGTTTTCTTAAAAGTTATTAATGGGTATGGTTTCCTTGATTGGCGCAAGGTTTTTGGGACCATACCCTTCAGTACCATTTTGATCAAGTTCACCCAAACTTGATCAAGTTCGCCCGAACTTGATCAAGTCCGCCCATACTTAACTCAAGTTCGCCCGAACTTGTGAGTTGCGAGACCAAGTTCGCCCGAACTTGCTGATGGGTGACCAAGTTCGCCCGAACTTGGTCCAATGCCTAAAAAAAGCATGGAAAAAATTTGTTGATCGAATTGATGTGATGAGTGTCCAGAAAAAATTTGGCGATAGAAATTTTTTCGAGTTTTCGAAGACCGAACCGGCATGTTCGGGGACACCGTCTAGAGCTTCAGAGTACAGATTTGGTGATACGGTCACAGAATTTTGAAGATAACGGAGAGAGTCATTGATACCGATGTAGAATGTTGATCTTTTGGGTGTCGTGACTAGTAATGGGCCTAAACGTTAAATCCGCATTTGTTAAAAACTGAAAGTTACGGATTTCAGGGGGAATTTCAGTGAAAATTTCAGTATGGTCAAAATTTGAAAAAATGAGGGGAATAAAAAATTTTAAATATTTGAAGATTCTGGCATTTTGAAATTTGTGACTATTGCAACAGTATCCGGGTGGTTACCGATTGCAGATTATCGGGAATGCAGAGGATTGAGATTCATTGGGTATTTCAAATTGATGTCTATTTTGAAAGTGGGTGGTTACATAACTGAATCTTGGAGGAGTTGTTTATCAGATTCTGAGGTCATAGTTGTGGATTGACACCTGAGTCGCGCGTATGGTTTGGAAGCACACACGACTGCCTATCTTTAACTCTGCTTTGCACATGAACTATTGACCGGACTAACCGCCAGGAGATAGGGATGCTCTGTAGTTTCAGTTGCCCTGGGTTGTACGCGATACCATGATTAAGGAAGATGATTTATGGGATCGGATCTTCCAGACAAAGAAGTGTACCAGTTGCTGACGAAAGAGATTATCCATTTGGGATTCCGTGATCACAGGAAGTTCAGATTATTCAGATCATGATTCAGATTGATGCTTAAGGGTTAGAGTGCTGATCTCCAGTGAAGGAACAGTTAGCTGGATTTGCAGTCGTTAATACTAGTGAGGAACTGAGGACGTTCAAAACGTTCGGTAAATGATCTTAGGAATTAATGACTAGCTCGAAGACGGATGGTTTCAAAATTACCAAGGAAATCTGATGATAACCTTTGGTGGCCATTATTTTTAATCTTCAAGCAGATGAATCATTCTTCTCTTTGGACTAACCGACGTTGGATGATGATGTTTGGTGATTAAGTGGCGCTGGTCTACCGGGGATAGCTATATATCTGACATTGTGACTGAAGAAGAAGAATGTGATTTTGATCGCGGACGTATGTTTCTCAGATTCGATGCATTACCAGAATATCTGTTTCTGATGAAGATTTGTTGATTGAGCAGCTTACCGCTTTGCTAATCAAATCTTTCTAAAGGGTGCTTAACTGCGATTACGGAAATCAGGATTTCGGATTTTCGAGGGTATTCGTTGATTTGAAGTTTTCCGATGCGGTGATTCGAAGTTTCTATCAATTGCCGGTTGAGTTTTTGATATTTTAGGAGTGTGCGGAATAAACTCTCGATACTCAACGCTTATTCAAAAACTGAACTCGGATGTGGTTATCGTCGAAATGGAGAAGCTGCTGCATTGATTAGCTTCGAGTTGATGGTTATTCAAGAAAATTTGTCGTCAAGTAAATCAGAGGAGTCGGAAACCACGCAACCAAAGATCTGAACTGGAGATTTAAGCGGTATTGAAAGTTGTTAATGCAAACCCGGATCATAAATTAAGGGGAATCTGTTGACGCGTCTCGACGACATCGGCAAACACCTTGATTGAAGTTGCAGAGAATATTTCAAACACGGCTCAAAGTTTTGAAGTTCAAGATCAAGCTTCGACAGTAACGAAAAGGGGGAATCTGTTGATGCACTATTGTGTTCGTCACTTGTCGAATAGGCTAGATAGAGCGTGTGTTGAAATTGTATAGGTTGAATCGAACACACGACCGAAATACGGAGATTTCAGTGTAAAAGGGAACAAGTTCGCCCGAACTTGATGTGCATTTAGTCAGGTTCGCCCGAACTTGACTATAGCAGGCCAAGTTCGCTTGAGATTGTTATGCAATGTCAAGTTCGGCCGAACTTGCTTAGGCAAGTTCGCCCGAACTTCCATACACTCCAGCGAACTTGTCTCCCTATATATAGGTGTGTTGTTCATTTGTCATTTAAGTTTTTGGCATTCCTACGGGAGGTGCTGCCAGATTCTCTCCAGGAACTCCGGAAGCTGGACTTATAAAGATGTATACTCTTTCGGTATGAATGAAAACTTTCGTTGCATTCTGTTTCTACTCCTTTCTGTAATAACATTCTACCGAATCGGTTTACGTTTATCCACTAACTTCCGTCTAGAACTGCCTCATCACGGACCTTCAAAAGTTAACGCGAGTTAGGCAATAACGATGTCGACCTTGTCTCTGTTATAGAACAGTGGGAATAAGAAGCAACAATCACTACAAGCATACCAACAATCTCTGTGTTACAATAAAAGACGATCATGAGACTGATGAAAAAGTAACCCCACGGGTCCTCAAACGTATGTAGGAAACCCATATCAAAACACGAACAGGTGGGATTTAAAGGGCCACCAATGCTAAAGGGACATGAACTACCAAATACTCGCATATGGTCTCTGACTGGGCATACCACTCACGATGGGTTCCGAGTGGATGAGCTTTGGATGTGGATGCAATATGTGCTGCTGTGGAGGCACTATCAGTGGGATGAGCTGATGCGGTGGATGTGGATGTAGATGTGACTGCACTAATGATCTAAAACATCACGGACACACTACGCTGTCAATAGCGTGCTATACCGCTATAGCGCTTAGCGGACATTCGATCTCATAGTGGTTCAAATAGCGGTGCTAAATGTAGCTATTTGACCGTTATTCTGAAACCCGTATAGCTGTAACGCTTTGCTTTTCGCAACTTCCTATTTTTAGAAAGGACGAATCGGAATCCTATTTTCGAAAATTTGTCGTCTTATAATTGTATCTCATTTTCGAATCGTTGTAAATCCGAGACTTGGTTGTAATGAAATTTATATTTTATGCGAGATAGACATTATATATACACTGATTCGTGCATACATTCATTACATGATTTCTAAACATGAATTAAATCGTATATCCTTATTGTGTATTTGTAATTCGTACACACTCATTCACACGAGACACCTGATTATTCGATCGCAAAAAGTATAATTATGAAATCCACACTTGATACCATCTTAGGAATTTTAAAATAATAAAACCCGCTCTTTTCGCTAATAAACTCTAACTTATGAGGTTCATACTCCCGAAATAACTTGTCACACGATAATACATGTTTGTACATAATACATAACATCTATTAACCTAACATATAACATTAAATAACAAAAAATAAGAAAAAAAATAAAAATGACAGCCCCAATTATTCAGCTTTGGGCTGGGTTTAGTGGACTAGTTTCAAGTCTAAACTCCCCCAAATCTTGTCCAAAGCCCAACCCACTTAAACCCTAATCCCTCCCCTATATAAACACTTCCCCACTCCTTATTCCACTTTTGCAAGCCTCCAAACACTTCAAAAACTCTCCCAAACTCAGCTGAGTTTCAGCCACGTTTTTTAGAGTTCCAGCCATAAAAAGTGAGTTTTAACTCACTTCCACTTCAATTTCCTTCTTGTTTCTTCTTCTATAAAACTTGTATAACCTCTAGGAAGGTTCTCAAAGTTTGCTTGGGCAAATTAAGGTGAAACCTCACCATTTTTTAGGTCCAAAGTGCACGTAAAATTCTGCTCATTTTCATCTTTTTGATTCTTCATGTTTTGGAAGAAAACTCATACATTCCTATGTCCTAATGCTCATAATCACGTGTATGGTTAGTTGGGCTTAAAAACAAGGGTGTGACATTCAAATTTAGAGGATTTATCCTCGTAAACTTTCTGTTTTCATGGAGCTTTAAGCTCACAAGTGATGCAAGTCTTGAACTTGTTCATGTGTGTCTACCTTGGTTAGCTTGGGCTATCCTAACTCTAAGACCACACATCACTTGATGATTTTCATCATTATCCCAAGTTAGTTTGCTAGCTTGAAAGGGTCACAACCCCGTCTAGCCTTTGACGTGTGTCAAAGTGTGCTCATTGTATTTCACTTGGCTACTTGGTATCATGGTGACACATTTTACATTTTTGTCATTTACATTCTTGTTCATATTATTGTTCTAAGACCCTCCTTGTTACCTATGGTAACTTGTGTAGTGGTGAACATCATGCGAGGTTCCAAAGTGGATGGTTAATCCTCCCACCTCCTACTTGACTTACATGACACCAAGAGGTACCAAAGTGGATGGTTAATCCTCCCACCTCCTACATGATTATATAACTATATATGTATCTATGGACTATAATATAATCCTTAAAACCAAACCCTTGATAGTGACTAAGTAATCACCTATCAAGTTAATATGTTTATCACTAATGTGCATAGTTCCTTGTCACGATTCTAATAGGTCTTGAACCTATGAAAACACATTCAATCCTTATGGATTACTATAGTGTCAAAGACAAGTGCTAATACCTTAGTGATTATTTTCGTATTATATACTTTGTCATATTTTGAACCTTAAATCCGAATGTTCCATCATCATCCCAAAATACTCATACGCCTTTGTTTTCTTCTTGTAGGATAACTCAGCGTTCATCCCATCAAAACAACTACCTTCACGGACTTGTCAAGTTAGAAGACTTAGCAAAACCATGAGTACACTCGACCCACTTTTATTTATGACACTTTTGGGTGTAACATGTTTTACTTATACAAAATCACGAACACTTAAACTTTATGAAACGCACGAACAATCCTATATACATGAGTACTTAATTCGTATGCTTGATGCTTGTCTTGGATATTCGTTATGCTATGCTTTAGTCATTAACTATATTTTTTTAGCCTTAGTTTGACACGCATAGCGCTATAGGAATTCACGGATCCACCTCCATCATGTTATTCGTGAGGTCATGTTAAAACAACGTGGCGCGTTAAGGGTTTGACTAGTAGTATTACATGCCTTGATATTGCTCTTGTATGGATTATAGTTCCCATGAGGATTCTTTAAACTTATCCGTATATGTATGCTATAAACTTGTGTACTCGCATTTGCTTTTGCATTGACATTATTTTAAAAAATGTTACAGGTTGAAGTTGATGATGTTATGAAAACGATATAGCAAGGACTAGATACACACAAATTAAACATTAGGTTTAATGTTGATGTATCAATTTTGTTATGACTTTGCAATTTTTATGTTGTTTCGTTGTATTCGTTGATGTATTGACAATCTTTTATGAAATGAAATATTGTTTGATTAATTATTGTCACTTATTAATGTTGTGAGCAATGAGCAATCTATTTCGTCCCGCCTGATGTTTCTGCCATCGGCTGGGGTGTGACAGATTGGTATCAGAGCCATAACTATAGGGAATTAGGTAGAATTACCATGTTCGACCTAGTCTATAGTTCTAAGTACCCTTTTGACCATTCTTGTTTATGCTTAAAACTTTATGCTTCCTACTTTGCTTCTTCTCTTTCCTTTTGGTCTTAATACATATACATGGTGTCTTTCCTAAGACACTTTACATGTTTGGACGCTTGAATACACTCGTAATACAAGCGAGACGACTTCACTAAAATAGGTGTGAAAACCGCAATTTGGTGAACGACTCTCATTCCGCTATGCTTATTCTTTTGCACGAAATTATACCATCAAGTTAGGAGTGAAATCCACACCTTGATGGAAAATTTCCGAATCAAAACTCTAGTGGACCCTTACCAACGAATCGGAATTTGCTCTTCGTTTTGGTAAGTACCAACCACACTTAGGGTACGAAATCGTCAAGTTAGGGGTGAAACCCGCACCTTGTCGATTAAGTCCCATTCCTTGATTTTCGCTCTCGCCAAAGTCTCGATTTTCTAATCGATTAGAGACGTGTAGTAACTGGAAGGGTAAAATACCGTTAGTCGCTTCTCGATGAGAGTATTTTACCTATAGGCCAAAACATGTTTTCTCTAATTTGAAAGGATCTTCGATTCACTTTGGAATTGTCGACGTTTCTCTACCCGAAACATTCCCATGTTTTATGAGCCTATTCTTTTATGTGACTCAATTTCTATGTTTTTTAATACTTGTTACCTCATTCATTTCAAAACCATTACACACTCGCATGTTTATCGCAATCAAAAAACAATACTAATCCTCGTGAACAAACTAAATTTATACTCTTTATTCGTATTCATACGTGATTATGCATGCTATACTTGTTGAATTCATGCAAACTATGTGAACTATACTTGATGAATCCATGTTTTTATGTGAAGCTTAAGTGAACCATAATCATACTCATGCATGCAAAAACCTGTTTTTTTTTATTACGCTCAAAGTCTCATGCTTTATTCTAGTTTAGAATTCTCTAGATGCCTCTTTTCCGTGCCTCGTTGAAACGTCACAAGAAGTCCAAGAAGTCGGATTCCAAGAAGGGATCCAACAACGAGGACTCAATGACAAAGCAAGAACTAGTAGGACTCGTTTTGGAGCAAATGGTCGGGTACATGGCTAAGATTATACCTGATATCGTTAGCCAAATTCACTCTATCCATGCCGAAGCCACACCTAAATCCTCCGCCGATTCCAAAGCCGACGCCCCCAAACCATCTTACCAATTCAAGCATTTTATGGCTTGTAAATCAGTGGAATTCACTGGCATGGACTGTGTTACCGCCATGATCAATTGGTTTGATTCGATGGAGCTTATCTTCTTGCAGGGCGGCTGCCCTGAGGAACTTCGCACCCTCAATGCCACTGGGGTCTTTCGCAAGAGAGCCCTCGAGTGGTGGACCATCGAACGAAACACGCGTGGCAAAGAAGTAGCCCATGCGATGCCTTGGGAGGAGCTTAAGGAGCTCATGAAGGAGCAATTCTATCCTCCCCACGAGACCCAGAAACTCGAAAACGAGTTCTGGAATCTCACTCAACAAGGGAGCGACGCTGAAGGATTGATCGCACGCTTTAAACAACTAAGTATCATTTGCCCTGGCAAGTCGATACCACACCCAAGAAAATTGCCAAGCTCATCCGTTGTCTTTCGCCGGTGATCATGAACCACGTAGCCGCAGCGAACCCGAAAACCATCGAAGAAGCCTATGCCATAACCCTCCGATCAACCACAAGTGCATTCTTCATGGGGCCTACGACAAGGTTCTTACGAAGCTTGCGCACCAAGCTGTTGCCAATACCACCGACACCACCGAATCACCTCCCCTGCAGCCAAAAAGCCTAACAACAAGAACAAGAAGCGGAAGGCATCTTCTCAAAACAACGCGGTCGTCACTCCGCCTACGCTACGCCTCTATACGCCATCGCCACTACTCAAAACACCAACCAACCTGTGCGTGGTTACACTGGTCCTCATCCTCAGTGTACTACCTACAACTACCATCATCCCGTCGGCACTCCCTGCGAAAATTGCGCCCAATGTCAGAGGTTTGGGCATTTGTCCAACCGTTGCCGAAACTTTCCGCAACCCAAAACCAGAACAACCTAGCCATCATGCCCAATCCTAATCCTAACCCTAACCCAAACCGCCAAACTCAAGCTACACCTGCTTGAACCTGTTACATTGTGGCGATCCCAACCATTTCACCAACGTTTGCCCGAAACGCGCCAACAACCAGCAGCAACAGCAAACTGAGCCTGAAAAAGGACGAGTTTTCGTTCTCACCTCAGCTCAAGCCCAAAGCTCGAATGACGTCATCACTGGTATGTTCCTTGTGAACCATATCTATGCTACTTGTCTGTTTGATATTGGCGCAGATAGAAGTTTTGTATCTGTTGAATTCAAACCCTTGCTTAAGTGCGAACGAACTAAAATGCCTAACCCTTTGCTGTCGAAGTCGCTAATGGTAAGACCATCTCTGTTGATTCCGTTCTTTATGGTTGCTCTCTAATCTTAAACGATCATAAGTTTTCCATCGACCTCATACCTATGCAAATGGGTAGCTTTGACATCATAGTAGACATAGATTGGCTTAGGCGAGTCCGTGCAGAAGTTGTTTGTTCCGAAAAGTTCATTGTCTTCCCCTACCTCAAGGTGATTCCCTACACGTCTATGGCGAGAAGCCTACTAAAGGTCTCAAGCTAATGTCGTGTATCCAAGCTCGTAAATACTTACGCAAGGAATACTTTGCCTTTTTGGCCGACGTTGTGGAAAAGAAAGACAAAGGTCCAAGCATAAGTGACGTTCCTGTCGTTTGTGAGTTTCCTTCTGTTTTTCCTGAGGATCTTCCTGGTCCTCCACCTCCTCGAGCCATTGATTTTCGTATTGATCTCATTCCCGGCGCAACTCCTGTTGCGAAGGCTCCCTATCGATTAGCACCCTCGGAAATGCAAGAGCTATCGAGCCAGCTTGAAGAACTTCTTGATAAGGCTTTATACACCCTAGTACTTCTCCTTGCAGCGCTCCCGTTTACTTTGTCAAAAAGAAAGATGGATCATTCCGTATGTGTATTGACTATCGTGAGCTCAACAAGCTCACAGTCAAAAACCGTTATCCACTTCCTCGTATTGACGATCTCTTCGACCAATTGCAAGGCGCGACGTACTTCTCAAAGATCGATCTCCGTTCTGGTTATCATCAAGTTCGAGTTCACGAAGAAGATGTGCCTAAAACTGCTTTTCGCACTCGATATGGACATTACGAGTTCGTGGTCATGCCTTTTGGTTTGACTAACACGCCCGCCGTGTTCATGGATCTCATGAATCGGCTGTGTAAACCTTTTCTCGATCATTTCGTCATTGTATTCATCGACGATATCCTAATCTACTCCAAGATGAAAGAAGACCATGGACGACATTTGCGTCTCATTCTTCAGCTTTTGCAAACTGAATGTCTTTATGCCAAATTCTCCAAGTGTGAATTTTGGCTAAAAGAGGTTCAATTCTTAGGTCACACTGTCAATGAACACGGTATTCATGTTAACCCTGCAAAGATAGAAGCTATGAAGAATTGGATTGCACCTAAGTCGCCCTCTGAAATTCGTTCGTTTCTTGGCCTAGCTGGGTATTATCGCCGCTTCATCTCGAACTTCTCAAAAATTGCCGTTCCTTTGACTTCGTTGACTCAAAAAGATAAACCTTTTGTTTGGGGTCCCGAACAAGAGGAATCCTTCCAAACACTCAAGGACATGCTCTGTAATGCTCATATCCTTACCCTCCCCGATGGGAACGAAGACTTTGTCGTGTACTGCGATGCCTCTAACCTGGGTCTTGGTTGCGTTCTCATGCAACGAGACAAAGTTATCACTTACGCGTCAAGGCAACTCAAAATTCACGAGAAAAACTATACTACTCACGACCTTGAACTTGTTGCAGTTGTTTTTGCATTAAAGATTTGGCGACACTACCTTTATGGTACTAAGTGTACAGTCTTTACCGACCATAAGAGCCTCTAACATATCTTTGATCAAAAGGAACTCAACATGCGTCAACGTCGTTGGGTAGAATTGTTAAATGACTACGACTGTGATTTTCGCTACCACCCTGGTAAGGCGAATGTCGTGGCCGATGCACTTAGTCATAAGACTCATGTTAAGAGTGCTCGTTGCTACCAAATCGTGGGAAAACTCAACGAGTTGATTCGACAAGCACAATTTGTCGTCATTAACGAGGGTAACCTCGATAACGAGTTGAATTGTGGAGTTGAAAACCCGAAGCTAAGCCCGATGGTATTCTTTACTACCATAGTCACATTTGGATTCCCGATCGTCTCAATCTTCGAAACACCTTGATGGACGAAGCTCACAAATCTCGATACTCCGTTCATCCTGGAGCCGATAAGATGTACCATGATTTGCGTGCATCCTATTGGTGCCCTGGAATGAAACGTGATATCGCTTTTTATGTGTCCAAATGCCTTACGTGTTCTAAAGTCAAGGCAGAACATTAACGTCCCTCTGGTTTGCTTGAACAACCAGAAATTCCTGTTTGGAAATGGGAGAGCATAACCATGGATTTCATCAAAAAATTGCCTCATACTCCTTCTGGTCATGACAGCATTTGGGTTATCATTGATCGTCTCATGAAACCGCTCACTTCCTCGCCATTCGTGAAGATTACAAAGTCGAGAAATTGGCTCGTATCTACACGAGTGAGATCATTAGTCGTCATGGTACACCTCTTTATATTATCTCTGATCGTGACGCTCATTTCACCTCTCGCCTTTGGCAAACTTTTCAATCCGCCCTTGGCACTCAGCTTAATCTTAGCACCGCTTTTCAAGTACTCCTCAAGGTATCACCTTGGAAAGGAGTTGTTCGTTTTGGTAAGAAAGGCAAGCTCGCTCCTCGCTATGTAGGTCCTTTCAAGATTCTCGAAAGGATTGGCAAGGTAGCGTATCGACTGGATCTACCTCAAGCGCTCAACAATGTTCACCCAGTCTTCCACGTTTCAAACTTGAAGAAGTGTTTAGCTGAAGAAGGACTTCAAGTCCAACTCGAAGATCTTCAAATCAACGAAACATTTCATTTTGTGGAAAACCAGTCGAGATCATGGACCGAGGGACCAAGCAATTAAGGCGCAGTCAAATCCCTATCATGAAGGTTCGATGGGAAGGAAAACATGGCACTGAGTTTACATGGGAACTCGAAAGCGATATGAAGACTAAGCATCCACATCTGTTCATTACACCTTCCTAAATTTCGGGACAAAATTTCCTAAAGGAGGGGAGACTGTAACGTTTCGCTTTTCGCAACTTTCTAATTTTAGAAAGGACGAATCGGAATCTTATTTTCGAAAATTTGTCGTCTTATAATTGTATCTCATTTTCGAATCATTGTAAATCCGAGACTTGGTTGTAATGAAATTTTATTTTATGCGAGATAGACATTATATATACACTGATTCGTGCATACATTCATTACATGATTTCTAAACATGAATTAAATCGTATATCCTTATTGGGTATTTGTAATTCGTATACGCTTCATTCACACGAGACACCTGATTATTCGATCGCAAAAAGTATAATTATGAAAGCTACACTTGATACCATCTTAGGAATTTTAAAATTTTAAAACCCGCTCTTTTCGCTAATAAAACTCTAACTTATGAGGTTCATACTCCCGAAATAACTTGTCACATGATAATACATGTTTGTACATAATACATAACATCTATTAACCTAACATATAACATTAAATAACAAAAAATAAGAAAAAAAATAAAAAATGACAGCCCCAATTATTCAGCTTTGGGCTAGGTTAAGTGGACTAGTTTCAAGTCTAAACTCCCCCAAATCTTGTCCAAAGCCCAACCCACTTAAACCCTAATCCCTCCCCTATATAAACACTTCCCCACTCCTTATTCCACTTTTGCAAGCCTCCAAACACTTCAAAAACTCTCCCAAACTCAGCTGAGTTTCAGCCACGTTTTTTAGAGTTCCAGCCATAAAAAGTGAGTTTTAACTCACTTCCACTTCAATTTTCTTCTTGTTTCTTCTTCTATAACACTTGTATAACCTCTAGGAAGGTTCTCACAAGTTTGCTTGGGAAATTAAGGTGAAACCTCACCATTTTTTAGGTCCAAAGTAAACGTAAAATTCTGCTCATTTTCATCTTTTTGATTCTTCATGTTTTAGAAGAAACCTCATGTTTTCTTCATACATTCCTATGTCCTAATGCTCATAATCACTTGTATGGTTAGTTGGGCTTAAAAACAAGGGTGTGACATTCAAATTTAGAGGATTTATCCTTATAAACTTTCTGTTTTCATGGAGCTTTAAGCTCACAAGTGATGCAAGTCTTGAACTTGTTCATGTGTGTCTACCTTGGTTAGCTTGGGCTATCCTAACTCTAAGACCACACATCACTTGATGATTTTCATCATTATCCCAAGTTAGTTTGCTAGCTTGAAAGTGTCACAACCCGTCTAGCATTTGACGTGTGTCAAAGTGTGCTCATCGGGTTGTATTTCACTTGGCTACTTGGTATCATGGTGACACATTTTACATTCTTGTCATTTACATTCTTGTTCATATTATTGTTCTAAGACCCTCCTTGTTACCTACGGTAAATTGTATAGTGGTGAACATCATACGAGGTTCCAAAGTGATGGTTAATCCTCCCACCTCCTACTTGACTTACATGACACCAAGAGGTAACCAAAGTGGGAATGGTTAATCCTCCCACCTCCTACATGATTATATAACTATATATTTATCTATGGACTATAATATAATCCTTAAAACCGAACCCTTGATAGTGACTAAGTAATCACCTATCAAGTTAATAAGTTTATCACTAATGTGTATAGTTCCTTGTCACGATTATAATAGGTCTTGAACCTATGAAAACACATTCAATCCTTATGGTATTACTATAGTGTCAAAGACAAGTGCTAATACCTTAGTGATTATTTTCGTATTATATACTTTGTCATATTTTGAACCTTAAATCCGAATGTTCCATCATCATCCCAAAATACTCATACGCCTTTGTTTTCTTCTTGTAGGATAACTCAGCGTTCATCCCATCAAAACAACTACCTTCACGGACTTGTCAAGTTAGAAGACTTAGCAAAACCGTGAGTACACTCGACCCACTTTTGTTTATGACACTTTTGGGTGTAACATGTTTTACTTATACAAAATCACGAGCACTTAAACTTTATGAAACGCACGAACAATCCTATATACATGAATACTTAAATCGTATGCTTGATGCTTGTCTTGGATATTGTTATGCTATGCTTTAGTCATTAACTATATTTTTTTAGCCTTAGTTTGACACGCATAGCGCTAGAGGAATTCACGCATCCACCTCCATCATGTTATTCGTGAGGTCATGTTAAAACAACGTGGCGCGTTAAGGGTTTGACTAGTAGTATTACATGCCTTGATATTGCTCTTGTATGGATTATAGTTGCCATGAGGATTCGTTTAAACTTATTCGTATACGTATGCTATAAACTTGTGTACTCGCATTTGCTTTTGCATTGACATTATTTTAAAACATGTTACAGGTGAAGTAGATGATGTTATGAAAACGATATAGCAAGGACTAGATACACACAAATTAGACGTTAGGTTTAATGTTGATGTATCAATTTTGTTATGACTTTGCAATTGTTATGTTGTTTTGTTGTATTGTTTCGTTGATGTATTGACAATCTTTTATGAAATGAAATATTTTTTAATTAATTATTGTCACTTATTAATGTTGTGAGCAATGAGCAATCTGTTTCATCCCGCCTTGATGTTTCCGCCATCGGTTGGGGTGTGACAATAGCGGTCGTAGCACTTCTTTTTAGCGGTTTTTTATATTTCAACTCAAAACCCATATTAATCAACTTTTTGTTTGAAATAAACCTAAAAGTAAAGGCCCAAACATAAAACTAAACCTAAATCAAGGTCTAAAGTCTTCATTTGCTGGATTCATTTGACGTTGGTTCTTCATCGTTCAACAAAATTAAACCTAAATCTAAAAATTGTTGGACTTCCACTTTCATGTTTTCATTTTTTGATATTACTACTAATATTTTGCATGATATTACTATGAATTTTACCACTATCAATATTTTCAAATATATATTTATATTTATATATAAATACATAAATTATGCATGGTATAAAAATTACCGCTATAACACGCTATACCACCGCTATAACCTATATATCATATACCGGACCTTGACCACTATATGATTTTGGACCGCTATAACTGCATAGCGAACACACGAACTCCAACGCCATGTATCATATGTGCCCATGTCTTTATGCTAGAATGGTGGTGGGGATAAGAGGCGACAATCACTGCCAACATAACAACGATCCCCCTGTCATACCAAATGATCGTCATGAAACGGAAGCAAAAGTAATCCCACGGGTCCTCTGACGCACGTAGGTAAACTCATATCATATACAAACCAATCAGAACTAAAATGCCCAAATGCTAAAGAAACATACATCACATCAGTCGGAATATTAACTCAAGGGTGCCTCTCAAACCTGCAAGTGATCAGATGCCCCACATGATACACATTCAATGTAAACAAACCCAATGAACCAGAACATTTTCTTGAACATCTATCAATCATGTTACAAAAAGAAGTGAATTAAAAATAATCAATACTTATTAAACAAAACAATGTAAACATAAAATACCTCGTTTCAATGGGTTGACTTGTGTGTAAAGCAATGAATGTCGATGGTGGGGATAGGGCAAACTGAACAATCACCGTCCGTGTCGTGAGCTAAAAAACTACTTGAGAGTTGTAGCGCTTCGCATTTCTGTATTTTCTAGATTTAGAAATTTTGTATTCACTTTCTAATTTTAGAAATCTTGTAGTTTGTATTTCATTTTTACATCTGTAACCCGAGGCTTTAATCATAATGGAAATACAATTTTTATCCACACTTGTTTATGCATACATACACAATGATAATTAATCAAAATTGGATCTCACTGAATCATGCTTGGCGCCTTATAAACGCAATCGAATCACACTTGGTGTGTGTGTATATATATACATGCTCGAAATATTATATATACACACCATACATACATCATGCTCGTCACATGAACATTCATACCCTAAAATGCCCAATAACACTTAACAAATGTCCCAATAACAGTTAACATGTATGTTTATTACATAATATCACCAATAATTAGGGACCGCAAGACAATATATCTTATGGTCCGCAATCACCGCGAATCATGACCAGCTCGCGATTTCAGTCATTAAAATCACTTTTCAACCACTTAAACCCCCACCTAACTCCATAACTCAAACTCTAATTACTCTACTATATATAGGCCTCATATCCAACTCATAAACACTTTCCCATGCTCAACAACACTCTCAAATCCCTCTAATTCTCTCAAGAAATCCCAAATTCGGGCAGAATACATTTGAGCATAAAAAGTGAGTTCTAACTCACTTCTCTTCATCTTTCTTCACTCTTTCTCACTCCAATATCCTTGGACAACCTTTGAGGATGTTACCCAAGGTTTACCATGATAAACCAAGCTTGGAACATCACTCATATGAGGCTCCAAAGTGGAGTTTATTTTCTATTTTATAAAACTTCTACAAACTTGTCTTTGTTCGTGCGTATCTCATGGAAATCTTACACCACACTTGGTCCCAACTAAACTCATCTTGTGGAGCTTGTGATATGGTGAATTTTCAGAAGATTAGAGGTTCAAAACCTCATTTAGTTGCTACCCTAAAGTTTTCAAACAACCTACAAGTGATGGAACCATCCAAGCTTTCAACCTTCAAAGTTGAAAGACCTGTAATTTGGTTAGGTGTGAACAATGGAAGATTTGGCTTTGCAACTATGATTCCACTACCTCACTTAGTTAGTTGATCCGTATTCCTTGCCCTAAGTCATCAAGTAAATATTCTAGCAACAAAGTGTCCAAACTACACCAAGTCTCTAAACATTTGCCATGTTTGGAATGCACTAGTTTAGTTTGAGTTTCACTTGGTTTCTTGACGATTTAGATGAATAGATACTTGTACATTCTTTATTTTATTCATGACCAACCAAAATCATCAACTAAGTTGATGGTTTTATGCTTTGGTGAATCATATAACGAGGTTTAATGGATGAACATCATCATACCTCCTTGCTTGACATACTTGATAATACTTGACTATGGGACAAATATATGTATATAATATATATATATATATATAGAGGATCGGGAGGAGAAACGATTTGAAGTGTGAGAACGGTGAGAAACGGATCCTGGCCTAACAAGTGGCAGGGGACGCTAAATGATATTCGGGAGCACGATTGTCAGTATCCACCACCGCTGAAATAGATGGCGTTTTATATAACATTAGGCTTTTTCATTTTTTTAGATCTTAGAACTTTTTCAGTTTTGGCTTCGTGGCAACTTGGCGTTTTACAATCTACAAGAAAAATTCTATTAACAAACTACAAAAAAAAATTAATTAAAAATCCGGTTCCAATATCTCTTCCAAATCTCACTGTCATAAAAAACTTAGATAAAAACTACAGAAAACGCCTAATATTATATAAAACGCCATTATTTAACGGTGGTGGTTACTGGCAATCGTCATTGGCGTTTTGGCTTTCGCGTGATTTCCTTTTGTTTGTTTTTTTGAAGTGGTTTGTTTGTGGTTGTTTGGAGACTTAGTTCGACGCCGTGTGGGTGGATGTTATTTGCTCCCAATCTTCTTTAGCATCATGGAGTCAAAACAGCTTCTGCCTGGTGTCGGTCTCCTTCTCCTCATGCCAATATTCATCAAGAAAAAAGCACACAAAATGACATATCGGTGTCATCAGTCTTTTTTTCTTGAAGATATGTCCATCTCGTTTAGCAAAAGCTTATTGAGTCATCCTCCTCACTTAAGAATCCATTTACTGAAACTTCATTGAAAACAATACTGAATATCCAAGAGAAGTTGTTTGCCATCTTTGATTTTTTTTAACTTTTTTTGGAGTTTTTAGAGTCGGTGGTGTTTAGGAAACATGGCGGTTTTTTTTTGCGCGATCAATGGAAGGTGCTGAGACGTTTCTTTTTATAGGACATATTTGGTGCGTAGTTTGGGGAGATATTTAATATAATCAATGCAATTAATAAAGTATCTGTCGTTTCAGTTTACTTTTTTTTTAAGTATTTGTTAATTTTGTAATATCCCCAATCTTTTCAAATTTTGGCTTTATTTTTTATGGCGTTTTTTTGTTATGTAAAGATGATAAATACACTAAATAAAATTCCGAAAAAAACTACATAAGAAAAATATCTATTTTTAATGGCGTTTTTATATGTTTTTAACATGTATTTTTTGTATTTTTTGTCGTTTTGATGTAGGGTGCAGACCTATAATATTACAGGTAATTATGGCATTTGTAAAATATTAAAAAATTGATTTTTGTGCTCATTGTGGTGTTTTAATATAATAAATGGTAGTAATCAAGTATCCGTCGCTTCAAGTTACTGTTTGTTCAGACTGCTAAGGCTTTAAAACTTCTCATATTTTAAGTTTTTTATTTTTTAATTTATAGGTAAAGACGCAAAGTAAAACTTTAGCATGGAACCCCTTTTCGTTTGGCGTTACGTTGTTAGGCGTTTTTGGTATTAACAAAGAAGTTTTTATTAGATAACAAATCACCAAAATGACACCCAAAAAATTAGGAATATTGGATTTTAGTAATCCGAAGTATTACAAGTTAGGATCAATCAAGGACAAACTTTTTACAAGTTTGGATCATTTGAGGGAATTTTTAAAGTTGTGAATTTTTCATCGGCTAACAGGTGAAACTTAAGATTATTAAAATACAATAACCCAAAAAAAAATGCTAATCTAATTTTCACTGCTATCAAATATCTTCTTCAAGAACTTTTTTTGTCCTCTGAACCTTCGTACCTTTGTATTCCTTAACCTTTTTGTCCTACACAGTTGAAACGCCAAGCTCTAGATGAAGCTGATCGATCAGTATATGGCGTTTTGTTTTGTTGGGGTGGTTCTTTTGGATGTTAGAAAGATAGACCAATGCCGCATATTGCCAATTGCTATTTATGGGGGGTGTGATTGTGTGTGGGCTTTTCTCGCTTTATGTCCAAAATAGCGTTTATACATGCTATCATTTTCATGCTCATCCTACTCTACACCATTTCAATAATGGAGTCCATAATAGCATTTACACTGGCAAGGTCTCTTCTTCTCATCCCAACCCTCCTCGTGTACAAGGCTACAAAGTGACATATCATCATCACTAGAGTCGTTTTTTGAGGATTTGTCCATCTCATTCAGCAAAAGGTTATTGGTTAGACAAAAAGAAAATGACGTTTTTTAGGTGGATGTTTTGCAATAGAGCATGGTGTTTTTGAGTGTATAGTTTGACAAGAGAACATGGCGTGTAAAGTGAATAGTTTTCTGAGATATAACTGTTTTTTTGTGTATTGGGGGTATGACTAAATGGATAGTGAGATGTTTGTTTATATAATATTTTTGCGTGTAGTTTAGGCGGGATTTTATTTTAATAAGTGATAGTAATAAAATATACGTTTTCTTTTCTCTTTTACTATGTTGTAGTTACTGTGGTGTTTCAGCTTTTTTTTATTTGTTGATGGTGTTCCGTCAGAGTTTCTTGTTTTTTTGGAATTTGGCGTTTTGGTTAAAGATGGCGTTTTCGTATGATCATGTTTTCTTTTTGATGTGATAATTGAAGTTATCGTAACGTCGTTTATATAATTACGTTTTGCGTGTAGTTCAGGGGGCATTATTTGTAATTAATGTTAATAATTTAATTCCCGTTACTTTATTCAACGCGTTTTATCATTAAGTTTTGTCTTTGGCGTGTCGCCGGAATGGCGTTTTATGATTAATGTGGCATTTTGTTTTAGAGCAGTAAAAGACCCTTTTACCCTTAATGAGGCATGTTCAGGTAATAAAGTTTATGTTATTTACGAAAACGCCACCGTGCCAATCCAAGTCATTGATTGTTTTAATCTAACGGCTGATAGCCGTTCTCATCGTTTTCACACTTCTCACCGTTTTCTCCAAATCCCACCCCTATATATATATATATATATATATATATATTAACCGAATCCTAAACGCTAACCAATTAATAGATAATGTCAAGGGTTATTGTTATAACATCTTGGATTAAACTCCTCATATTTGGACTTCCCATAGGCGAACTTGTGCCTATGAAAAACACCTAATCATGGTGTCCAAATTTGGATGTTTTGTCAAGATAATTTTTATGTATTTTCCTACTAAGTAAGCACCTTGGATTTACTTTGTGATTCCAAAATCTGTCGAACTCATACGCATCGTTTATCCTTGTAGGATAACTCGACGGTTTCTTTAAACACTAACGCATCAACTCACGTGCGGGGATTTACTACACAAATCGTGAGTATACTCGATCCCATTTTCCCTTTTCACACTTTGGGTGCAACATTTACACTATACAACAAATCACATATTCACGATCAAACTTGTTTATATACACACTTTATTTGTTAAACATGATACTTGTTATATTCTTGTTGTTACATGTTATGTTTATACTTGTGCTCATTAACTTTGCAAGTCTACCTTAACAATTATAGCGCTATAGGATTGACGCATTGCCCGTATTCTTATGGTATTGTTAGGGAAATTATTTTACGGCCTTGTCGTTTCGGCAACAAGGATATACACAATTGTTGTATACTTTGGTTTGACTTGACACATGCTAGTATGTTAGTATGCAAAGTACCATGTTGGATATGAGACAACTTTTAGTTACAATTATGCTATGTATTCAAACTTAATGTTGAAAAAATTGTTGAGGGACTTTTGTGAGATAAAACAGACAATATCTTGGTTTTTCATATGTAAAAAGTTGTTGAGGGACTTTTATGAGAAAATAAAAAAGTAGTTGGTTTTTTATGATATTTTCCCTTTTAACTTTTATAAATTAAGAAGTTCATAGACCCATACTTCAATTCTTTGGTTTTTCTTGGTTTTTTCTTTCAGTTAATATACCAAGTACCGGTAGCAAACTGAATCGATACTGATATTGACCGGATTCCACCTGCAACGTTCGAGTTTCGACTAGTTATATAAAGGGCAGATATCATTAAAAAAACCAACATATTATTTGTGTTTTCTCACAAAAGTCTCCATTTTTTTATTTTTTTCATATGAAAATCCCTTTACTTGGTATTTTGGAACATAGTTGCGAGATTTTGCTAAAAAAATAAAAATAAAAACCAGTTGGATGTCTTCTTTAGCTTAAAAAATTCGTTGTTTATATGCAAAGATATCATAACGACAATTAACAAGAAATTGAAATACATGAAATCGATTCACTTGACAATCTTCTCACATTTAGCCTTCACACACACACACACATATTATATATAACGTACAATATTTCTTAACATACGAGCTACACTGTGAAATTACGCGCGTTGTAAAACTCAAAACCTAATCACGCATGTTGAAAAAACATAATCACGCATGTTGAAAAGACAAATCACACATGTTGAAAACTATAACATGCGTGATATGGTTTTTCAACATGCATAATTAGGGTTTTGAGTTTTACAACATGCGTAATTTCACAGCGTACGCTCGTACGTTAAGCAATATTGTATATTCACTTTCACTATATATATATATATATATATATATATATATATATATATATTAGGATTCAGTTCAAGAGAGAACCAATCCCAGTTGCGAGAACCATAAGAACCCTATAATCCAATAGTATATTTACACATCATCCATAACCAAATTAAATTAAAAGGGTAATTTTAGTCTTTACTTCTCATGTCACATTTTTTCTCTCTTTTCTATTTAAAAGTCAACATGTCACATCTTTTCTCTCTCTCATATTTAAAACTCACCTCACCCGAAATTAGGTGAGTTTTAAATATAAGAGAGAGAAAAGATGTGACATGTTGAGTTTTAAATAGAAGAGAGAGAAAAGATGTGACATGAGAAGTAAAGACTAAAATAACCTTTTGATTTAATTTGGTTATTGGTGATGTGTAAATATGCTATTGGATTATAGAAGTTTTTATGATTCTTACAATTGGAATTGCTTCTCTGTTGAACCGAATATATATATATATATATATATATATATATATATATATATATATTATATAATTCGACAATAATTCTCTACCATTATGTGATCCATAATAAGTGTCCACGACAACGGGGATACGTTCAAGCAATTCTCTGCCATTCTGACATTTTTGAATCTATTGAAATAATTTTGTCATAATTTCGTTTTGTAGTTATTGTTTTATCATGTGATGGATTTGTGATGAGTCCATTGAATCAAGAAAAATAATATGTGATCAAATAAACATGGGCGTACCTAGAGTACACCCGTTAAAAGAAACTTAGTGTATTTTATAGGGTTAAATCCTGATCGCGTCTTTTGAAAATTTGGTTAAACTTCTCATTCGCACCATTTGAAAATATTTTCTGGGTCCGCCACTGCAAATAAATGCTTTTAGTTGATTGGAAACTTGTTATGTGATTCTTGTATTTCGATTTCTAGTTGATTGGCGGCATGATTTTTTTGCGTATAAACATAATAAAGGGACTGTAAAAAAAAAGTGGAGGGACTTTGTGAGATATTTGCAAGATTGTAAGAATCGCTAGACGCTAGTTGGCCGGTAGGATTTTATATGTAATTTTCCGTTTAATTATATTAACACCTTATTCGACCCATATTTTCAAATAGATATAATTAATTGCCGAAATTTACAGGTTTTGATTAAAAATCAGGCCTAAATTTGGCAGGAATCGCTAGACTACTACCAATAGTCGGCCAATTTGGACTGGATTTGACCACTGTTGACCGCATATTGATTAATTGGCAGATGAGATAAAAATTACTCAGTGAACCTAAACCAGCATTTAATCAGTGACTAATCAGAGGCTAGTCAGGAATTTTACAACAATAGATAGTTGAACATAACATAACCATATTAAATAGTGGGTTGAAACTCGTGACCCAAGTTATTCGTTAATAAAATTTGCCAGATTAAAACCTAACATTAAAGCTGCTGTAATGTAGTGGTTATCATGTTTGCTTTACACAAAAGGTCTCCGGTTCGATCCTGGGCAGCAGCAATTATTTTTTTCATTATGATGTACTATTATTTTTGTTTATTTATCAACACAACAATGATTTATTACATTTCACAATCCAAAATAAATAAACATAACAAAAAAAAACCATGATCAATCTACAAACCCTTAGTAGACCTATGGTGATTCCTGGGTTTAACCCCATGCCTCCCCTCCCTTTCTGACCACCTTGATGCCGAATATACGACGACGATCCGCCATTCCCAACCCTCTTAACTGACCTTCTCCGAGTACTCAAATTCCCATTCCCGAGTGCGGCTTTCGTAACGGCTTCTTTAGCAACTTCCCGAGCCTTTTGTGGGTTCACGGGTTGTTTGTTTAAGTATGCAAGTTTTGGAAGAAGGCCGCAAAGTGTTTTTCGGATTTGGTCGTCGTTGATGTTGCTTTGAATTGGGTTACCCAATATATTTAAAGCTTGTAACGAGTTGTAATTAGCGACTAATTGTCCAAGCGCTTTTGTGTTGTGATTTTGTTGAAACTTAGGTCCAAGATTATTAGCTTTAGTAGCCTGTGTAGTCCCTCAACATTGCTAATTTTGTTTCCAGCTAGGTATAGTTCCTTAATCAGGGTACAGTTGGATAACCCTGAAAATATAATATGGTTTGACTTTTCAATGTCAAGTGAATCAATTTATATGCTACATCAAAAAGTACCAAAAATTACTAGTGTTATAAACAAGATATATTTACTGTAGAGGTGTAAACGAGCCAAGCCCGAGTTTCACATAGAGATGGGATATTTTTCCCAAATACCCGTACCCGTACGGTACCCATACCCCTATCCGTACATGTACTGACTTTGGGTATTCGGTACATGTATCGGTTTCCAGTTTTATTGATCTAGGTATTGGGTACTTTCGATATTGGTCCGAGTACGGGTAAAAACGGTACTGGTACCGAATATGATTACAAATGAATTTAATATTTTGTTTTATTTTCGTATTATGGTATCCGTATCAATTTTACCTATTTGGTACTGGTATTGTATTACCACTTGTACCGATTTTACCTATATAGTACCCATATGAATGCTTAAAAGATAGAAAACAAAAAACAAAATGGTACCAAATCGGGTACTGTAGCGAAATACCGGTGCCGATACCCGTACCATAACATAATATTCGGTACGATATTCAGTACGCAGTTTTGTTTGATTCTGTACGGGTACGGGTACGGATAGGGGTACTGTACTGATCCCATCCCTAGTTTCACATACCGAGCTTAACTAATGACTAGGCTTGGGGCCTAAACAAGAATGTTTTTTTATATGAATAGTATAAAGTTTTCAAATAAATACTATTATTTATTTTTGTAATAAAAAATAATTAAATAATATATAAAGTTATATATGTAGATTTAAATAAAATAACGTATATAAATAATATGTTAAATTTTTAATAAAAAGTAAACGAGCCGAGCTCGAGCTTTAGAAATCATTAATGAGCTGATACCGAGTTTTGACATGGAGCTCAAACGAGTTGAGCTCGACTTAGCTCGTTTACACCCTTAGATTGTTGGTGAGAGATGTATGAAAGAGAAAAATAATACACTTTTTGTTTTCTAATTTAGGAGATTAATGTTAGGCTTAAGAGTTAAGATAGAAAGTAAAATATGGCCTTTAAGCAAATTACAAGTAAAATCATTTATAACGAGGTTGATTGCTAAAATCGGTAAGAAAATGTAAGTATTTTTACCGAGTCTTTCGGTTTTAAATATTTTCAAAAGACCATTGGGCAACAATTTCATTATGCATCGAGAGCGGGTAAAATGGTCATCTTAATCGAAAGGTAAGGCGAGTTACTTACCTTGCCCGATTCTCGATATCCGGTTGTAACTTAGGTCAAGAATCCGTATACGTGTGAGTTCTCTAAGGCCTTCAATAACACTAATCTTGTTTCTTGATAAATTAAGAACATGAAGACCCTTTGGCAATGATCCTGGCATTATATTCGCTACAAAAATAACAAAAAACCAAATAAATTAATTTATATATTATTAGCATACTAAAACCATAGAAAGGAAATCTTGAAAAAGGGTTGTTCTAAAAGGTAAAAACCTATTGCATTTCCAGATAAGTTGACTGATCGAAGACTTGAAAAGCCCAAAATTACGGGAATAACCTTTAGTCCGATACCAGAAATGTAAGCAATCGTTGAAGAGGAATTTAAAGACTGTATCACCATGTTTGCATACGCAATCTCTTCAGGTAGATTGTTGGTGTTTCCGGCTGGCGGTTTACTGTTTTCTGGCGAGGGCGGAAACGTAATTTCACAGTCTTTTTCATGACCGCTTGTTAAAACAGGCTCGGTTGGAATATCTTGAACCCATTCGTCGACTCTTGTCAATGGTGATCCAGCTGGAAAAGCCATCCATTGATTCTGCGGCCAGAAATCCGATTCTTCACGAAACGAATCCCATTTTCGGTCTCCTTTGTTGACTTTTCCTGCTTTTGACTTTGACTTTGACTCCTCGAGTCTTCTGTTTGGTTCTAGAGTATCTGAAGTGTACCCACCTTGTTGATTGATTACAAAAAGCTTATTCTGAATCCCTTTAGTTGGTTCGTGTAGGTTTCGATGACTCCACAAGAATAATTTCCACCATAGTTTTCGGCTTTTTGACGGCAAGATTTGACTTGAAGAATGCTTTCTTAGAATAACTCTATCAGCACTACAATTACTTGTTACAGACAAAGGACTCATACAACCGTCTACCGCTAATTTCTGCAAATCTTCAAAAGATTCATTAGGGGCGAAATTGTCTTTTAGGACGACCCGTTTCGTTTCAAGATTAGAACACGATCGTTTTAGCTTCGGGGAAGATAAAAAGGCCTTCTTTGAAGCACCGGGATCACTTAAATGGCCATCGTTGCACATTTCTGTCTCGGAACAATAATTGTGATGATCAATGAGATTCGTGTGTTGGTCTTCTTCTTGTTCTAGAATCGGAATTTTACCGATAGAAAATTGGAGTTTAGATTTGGAACGGTTTTCTCTTTCGTGCTCATCTTCTGCTTCGTATGCTGTATCTTCGAATTCTTCGACTTGAGGTTTTACTGGACTTCCATGGCTGACCACCTTGGACATTTACATTGAATGTTGACTTTGACTTGGACTTTGGGTCAACTTTATCTGTAGGTTTTTCAAAGTGTTGTAATCCCACTTGCAAAATATTATCATCCTTTTCTTCCTATGAACACACAACATAGCAAGTCAAAACCATGATCCCCTTTTGAGTTTTAGGGTTAAGTCATAGTTTTTAGATTGTAAACTACCAAGAAAACCATGATTAGACGTAGAAAACATGTGTTCATCGGCAACAAAAAAACACACACACACACAAACTTAGACACTTTCTAATAGTTTATAATTTGGTTATTGAACATTAAGGATGGTGGCAGTTCCTAACACGACCCGCACATGACACGTTAAGTCAGCTAACACGACTAGTTTAATAAACAGGTCAACCCGAACATGACCCGTTAAAAATAAAAACACATTAATTACAAAAAATGTTCACTTGAGCTTGAGCTATATGTTGATTAAATTATTACCAAGTTAATATTAGCAAATGAACATTAAACGGGTCAACCCGAAACACAACATGGCTTAGATTTTAAATGTGTCCGACACAAACACACGAATAAAATACGGGTCATGTTCGAGTCACCTATATCAAACCCTCCAACCCATCAACCCGAAATCTTTAAATCCGCCAAGATTGACATCCCTAGTTTACCATATTTTAAAGATCATTATAAAACCATCCAATTGGCAAACAATATAAATATAAATCACTCAAAATAACCAATTCTACAAAACTAAGTGGCTCTAGGCTTTTAGCAATGCAATTCATAAATCATAATTAATAAACAAATTACCTATAACTCATCATATAATTAATAAACAGATTAACAACCTTAATTCAAAAATACCAAATCTCACCTTAACTTTCTTGTTCTTTCCTGCCAATGGAGTAAAGCAACAAAAAATCGACATGTTCTTGAAAACCCTTGAGAGATAGAATCAGATACTAAAAACCCACAAAAAAGATTCAATCTTTTGTATATATATGGAATAATAATTAGAAGAATAATAAGTTGAAGATATATAAAGAATTGGAATCAAACATTAGCCATAATCAATGGGTAATTGCCAAATAAGACGGTGGTCGGAGATTGAGCAAGTGGTGGTGGGAGAAGCAGCTCCGGCAACCGTTACGGCGGCCAGAGTGATGTGTAAATAAAGCTTCTGGAGGGTGGTGGTGGTAGAGAGCGGAAGAAAGTAGACGAGTCTATTATTGTTATTATTATCATTTATGGAGTACATTCAAACGCAACTCAAATTTATTTGTGTACAACCAATAATTTTCATTTTCAATGAAAAATAAAAAAGGGTAAATGCAATTTTATCTGATGTATTAAAATCTAGTTTTTATACCGTATTAAATTAGGCTTAAAAATGATTTAACTAGTGTATCAAACGATTCAACTGAGTCTTTGTTTGAAAAGGTTTTAAAACATTGGTTTTACCCCCTTTGTTTTGAGGGCACTGACATCCTTACCACCTATTTTCATTTTTTGTTGTCTTACCCTCCCCCTAACGCGTCCTAAATTCCCAATTGCAACAATCTTGGACCTTGTCATTGGACATCATTAGCTCAACGTTTCTCTTTAATAAGTCCTAGTCACATGTTTCTAGTATCACGTATTGACATATACAATCAGATTATTCGCGTGTGATAAACAGTTTGATTCGTGATGTGATTTTTATAGATAAACATATGTAACACTCAAAAAGTGCGTTTAAAGCGAAAATGGTCAAGTATACTCACTGTGGGTGCGTTTTAGGTAAGATTAGGGATCTGAGGAAAGTTGCGGAGTGCACCGGATCAGCCTGTAAACGAACAGAAGTGCATCAGTCCTCCGATTTGCTGAAACGGTCAAGTCTGAGTTGGGCAGTAGCCAAGTTCGCCGACTGTGGCCCAGGACACTTGTGTGATTTGGTGAGTTCAGAGCCAAGTTCGGTCGAACTTGTAAGAAAACATTACTGGGATGGCAAGTTCAGGCGAGCTTGTATAGTTTCTTAAGAAACTAGGCAAGTTCGGGCGAACTTACAAGAAATTTGATGAAAAGTTCCCAAGTTCGGTCGAACTTGACCCATCTGGGTGCAAGTTCGGTCGTAATTGACCAGGGAGCTGGTGATTCTTGAGCGAACTTGATGTTTCGGGTCCAAAATCTTGCGTTTTCGCGCCGTTTGCTGAGAGTGTTCATCCCTCCAACCTTAAGCCACTGTATACAACTTAGGCTGGAGAGGTCTTTTGGAGCGAACTTAGCCATTTTACAGAAGCTCGGGCTAATCCGGGCGAACCGGAGGGTTCGTACGGGTTAGTCCAGCTTGTGTAAAGTGACGACTTCGTCCTTGTGCTTCCGGATCTGAGATTTAGCTTGACAACGCCCGTTCCACTCAAAAGTGAACGAAACATACGTCATTAGTCCGAAAATGGTGTAAAAATCAATACTTTAAAAGGTTTTACTCAGATCTACTATAGATCTGAGTGAAAACATAAGTTTTAATGGAAAAAGATGAAGATTTTCGTAAATAGAAGAGATTTGATGAAAACGAAGGCTATGCCTTGTGCCAAAATCGTTGTAAATCATTGTTGAACGTGATAAACGTTGTTGTAGTTGAAATGGGTTGATTCTTACTTAGAACACAAAAGGTTTCGGGTTTGAGAGCTCTGGGCGAACTTACAGCAAGTTCAAATGAGATAATGGAGCTGGGTATTTATAGGTGAAGGCAAAAGTGAGGCTGTGGAGCCAAGTTCGGCCGAACTTGTACAAATTTGTACAAGTTCGCGCGAACTTGTAAGAAAACTGAGGAAATGAAGCTAAGTTCGACCGAACTTGACCCCTTGAGGGTCAGTTCGAGCGAACTTGAGGTTAATTGAGGAGTTTGGTTGCCAGCCAAGTTCGGCCGAACTTGACCCAAATATTGGGTTTTCTTCATTTATTTCGCGTTAAGTGTTCGTTTGGAGATTCGGTTCGTATTAAATAGTTATATTAAGCTTTTAGTAAAGCGTTAAGCGTTATACTTGAGATAATATGCGATTTAGCGATTCGAGTGTGCGAGCGCGATGCGATAGCGAGCGTAAACATAACCACAAACACACTAACACATAAATAACATAAAAACCAAATGCGATGCGATTTAATAAGCGATTAGATGCGATGATAACATACAAAACCATAATTAATTAACATAAACTTTATTATTAAATCGAATCTCGAAATACAATTAAGAAACACGATAAAGGATAATAACGAGAAATCGGAGTTGTTACAGTCTCCCCTCTTTAGGGAATTTCGTCTCGAAATTCAAGTAGTAGTTGTAACAAAGAGGTGCGGGTATTTGGCCTTCATATCACTTTCCAATTCCCAAGTGAACTCCGCGCCGTGTTTGCCTTCCCATCGGACCTTCACAATAGGGATGCGAGAGCGTCGGAGTTTCTTGGTCTCTCGTCCATGATTTCCACAGGCTTTTCCACGAAATGGAGAGTCTCGTTGATTTGCAGATCTTCGGAGGTACATGGAGATTCTCTTCGGCTAGGCGCTTTTTGAGGTTGACACATGGAAAGTCGGATGTACGTTGTTGAGTTCCTCCGGTAATTCGAGTCGGTAGGCCACCTTCCCAATTCTTTCCAGAATCTTAAAGGGACCAACGTATCGTGGCGCTAGCTTTCCTTTCTTGCCGAAGCGGACCACTCCCTTCCAAGGTGCAACCTTTAGGAGAACGTGATCTCCCACTTTGAACTGTAGGGGCTTGCGGTGTTTATCGTGTAACTCTTTTGACGACTCCGAGCTTTCAGGAGATTGTCTCTGATTTGGAGGATCTTGTCCTTCGTTTCTTGAATTAGCTCGGGACCGGTGATTTGTGCTTCTCTGATCTCGTGCCATGCAATAGGCGATCGACATTTTCTTCCATACAATGCCTCAAATGGTGCCATTTGAATACTAGAATGATAGCTATTATTGTATGAGAATTTGATTAAAGGTAAATGTGTATCCAATTACCACCAAAAATCTATGATGCATGCACGAAGCATGTCTTCGAGGGTGCGGATCGTGCGCTCAGTTTGACTGTTGGTTTGCGGATGAAACGCAATACTAAGGTTAAGCTTAGTACCGAGTGCGGATTTGAAAGTCTCCCAGAGACGCAAGGGAAAGCGACCGTCGCGATCAGAGATGATGTCACAAGGCGTCCTGTGTCGAAAAATGACTTCGTCGGTATAGATTCGTGCTAATCGTTCTACCTAAAGTCTTCTCGTATAGCTATAAAGTGCGCTGACTTAGTAAGACGATCGACGATAACCCAAATGCTATCGTGACCGGATGAGGTGCGAGGAAGTTTCGTAACAAAGTCCGACAGATATACTCTCCCACTTCCACATCGGGATTTCGGGTTGTTCGAGTAACCCAGAGGGCCTTTGATGTTCGGCTTTAACCTTCGAGCAAGTTAAGCACTTGGAGACGTACAAGACGATATCCTTTTTCATGCCCGGCCACCAATACTTAGGACGAAGGTCCTGGTACATCTTGTCGGCCCCGGGGTGAATGGAATATAGAGATTTATGAGCTTCGGTCTTTAAAATATATTATCACGACTAGGAATCCAAATGCGATTAAGATAGTAATAGATACCATCAGATTTAGATACAAGCTGAGTTTCGGCACCACATTTCATTTCGTCTTCTAAGGTATTCTCATTAAAACATGCATGTTGGGCGGCCCGGATGAGGGTTTCGAGTTTAGCACAAGCTTGAGAGTCACGAATACTATACACATAGCTTCGTCGACTGAGATCATCGGCGACGACATTTGCTTTGCCGGGATTGTAGCGTATCTCGCAATCGTAATCGTTGAGAAGTTCCAACCCATCGGCGTTGGCGCATGTTTAGCTCTTTTTGATTAAAGATATGTTGTAAGCTCTTATGGTCGGTGAAGACCGTACACTTACTGGTATCATATCTTTAATGCAAAAACAACTGCACCGAGTTTGAGATCGTGGGCTGTGTAATTCTTCTCGTGGATCTTGAGTTGTCGAGACGCATACTGCGATAACCTTGTCTCATTGCATAACCACACATCCAAGACCAAGATTAGAGGCATCGCAGTAAAAACGAAATCGTCGTTTTCGTCGGGTAAGGCGAGAACGGGAGCGTTGCATAGCATACGCTTGAGAGTTTGAAAGGCTTCCTCTTGCTTAGAATCCCAAACGAAAGGTTTATCCTTATGCGTTAAAGCGGTAAGCGGAACGACGATTCTAGAAAAGTCGGCGATGAATCGACAGTAACCCGCCAATCCAAGGAATGAACGGATTTCGGATGCATTCTTCGGCGTAATCCAACTCTTGACAGCTTCGATTTTTGCAGGATGACGTGAATCCCTTAGCTATTAACGATGTGGCCGAGAAATTGGACTTCTTCGAGCCAGAATTCACATTTAGAGAACTTAGCATAAAGGCGATTACCCTGAAGAAGTTCGAGAATTAGACGAAGATGTCGCGCATGTTCGTCCCTCGACTTCGAGTAGATAAGGATATCATCGATGAAAACGATAACGAACGATCCAAGAAGGCTTTACACACACGGTTCATCAAATCCATTAAGACCACGGGTGCATTTGTGAGACCAAAAGGCATGACCACGAATTCGAAATGGCCATAACGGGTACGAAAGGCAGTTTTCGGAATGTCTTCTTCCAACACGCGTAACTGTGATAGCCGGAATGGAGATCGATCTTAGAAAAACAAGTAGCACTTTGAAGCTAATCAAATAAATTGTCGATACGAGGAAGAGGATAGCGGTTCTTTATCGTAAGCTTGTTAAGTTCACGATAACGATGCACATTCGGAACGATCCATCCTTCTTTTTCATGAAAAGAACGGGTGCGCCCCATGGCGAAGTGCTCGGCGCTATGAAACCTTTATCAAGAAGCTCTTGAAGTTGGCTCGATAGCTCGGCATTTCGGGTGGTGCGAGGCGATACGGAGATTTAGCAACGGGAGTAGCACCGGGAATCAAATCGATACGAATTCAACATCCCGAGTAGGGGGTAAGCCGGGTAAATCGTCGGGAAAGACTTTAGAAAATTCACAAACAACGGGAACATCTTTATAAGTCTTCTTTTCTTTCTCCTGGGTTCACGATATGGGCGAGGAAAGCAACACTTCGCTTTTGCAAGCATTTGTGTGCTCGAGTACATGACAAAAGCATCAACATCTTTGAGGGAGTTTCACCATAAACATGAAGTTGATCACCATTTAAGAGAGGAAAGCGAATCATCTTATCGAAGCAAACAACTTCAGCATGATTCTCACGAAGAAAATCCATGCCTACTATGACATCGAAGCTACCTAATTGTATAGGTATGAGATAGATCGAGAAGATGTGGTTGTTGAGATCGAGAGAACAACCACGTAGGACAGAATCAACGGTAACGGTTCTTCCGGTGGCGACTTCCACATCGAAAGTCTTTGGGAGTTTAGCGCGCTTACATTTTAAAACCTTTTCGAATTCTACCGATACAAAACAGTTATCGGGACCAGTATCAAATAAACATGAAGCATAAATACCATTAACAAGGAACGTACCATTGACAACATGTTGTCATTCTGGGTCTAGAGATGATTCAGGTTAAAAGCTCTTCCACGCGCAGCTTGTTGTTGCTGCTGAGGCTGTGGTGGTTGTGGCTGCTGATGAGGCTGCTGTGCTGGCTGCTCTTGCTTGACAGGACAATTCGGACAGACATTGGCGAAATGATTCGGATCACCACACACATAGCACACACGTGCCTTCGGGCTTGCTGCTGGTTGGCCTGGGGTGGAGCGGGTAAAGCTGAAGCTGCTGGAGCCTGGGGAGCTTGCTGACGAGGACCGGTACGGAAACTAACAGTAAAGTGGCCGTAAATGTTGCAGTTGGTGCAGAAGCGACAATTGCCACCAACGGCATGATGATACGTGCACTTAGGGCACATAGGGTGAGGTCCGGTATACGCACGCTTAGTTGGAGGTGCGTTCGGAGCGACTGACTGAAGCGGCTGCGGGTTTGCTGAGCTGCGAAGGCAAAGTTCTTGCTCGGGTTTCCTCTTTTGGCATCCCTGACGCTTTCCCTTTGGTTCATTTGGAGGGTTCGATAGCAGCAGTTGGTTCAGAGACAGCTTGATTGGCAACTTTCGCATGGTTCTTGAAATAACCATCCTGAACTCGTTGATCATTGATCTCAGCGGCGAGCATGTAGGTTTCCTCGATGGTTGTAGTACGAGCAACTTTCACAAATTCGCCACATTGGGTAAACCACGGATGTACTTGTTGATAGCTTTCTCAGTAGTATCAACTTGGCTGGGACAGATGATGCTCAAAATCTTAAACTGAGCAGTGAATCCAGCATTGTCGGGACTATCTTGCTTGATTCCCCAAAATTCATTCTCGAGCTTTTGCATTTCATGCGGTGGACAAAACTCCTTCAACATCACCTCTTGAGTTCCTCCCAAGATAGGTTGTAGGCGTCATCATTATCGCGCCTATTCCTTTCGGTGGTCCACCAATCGAGAGCACGGGACTGAAAGAATCTGGTAGCGTTCATTGTGCGGAGGTCATCGGGGCATCCACTTTGCCTAAACGTGACCTCAATGGCATCAAACCAGTGGAACATAGCAGTTGGTCCATCATTGACCGTGAAGGCGAGAGGTGCAAAAGCCTTGAAGTTCTTGAAGCTGAACCGTTACTTGGGATTCTTGGTTTTTGAGTCGACTGAGGAGTTACTGCTCACTGCATGAATCTCCGAGACGATTTGCGGGATAATCTTTGCCACTTGTTTGGCGACTAGTGAAGCGATGCGCTTGTTGTCGCTGTGTCGCTGAGCTGAGCGGCGAGTGTGAGATCCCATTGACGACATCTACATAAAGGATTTAGATTAGATGAGATTCGATTATAATAGAGTTATGTTTAAATATTTTTATTATTATTATTATTCATACAAGCACAAATCACATAAGCACGTATCCACGTAAGCACATAAACACGTAAGCACATAAGCACGTAAGCACATAATCACATAAGCAAGTAGGCACATATTTTGCACGTATTCACCTCTAATTAACACCATGCGTATCGCGTATGAGATGTGAGATATAAGCGTGATATAACCGATATATAATAGTGAGATAACCGAGATATTACCGCGTATGAGACACACTAGTTCTCATGAGCGTAAGCGAGTTAAGCGTTTTAGTTTGGTTGGTGAGTTGATTAGCGTTTTAGATTACGAGAGTTGTGCGAGTTGTGCATGCGTTTATGGAGCGTAGAGCGATAAGGCGAGAAATCGATAAAGCTAGAAATCGAATAAAGCGAAAGTTTCTCAAAATTTAAACACATAAATAATAATAAACTCGATGATACGTAAATCGACGATATAGGCTTAAATCAATTTTGGAGCGTCCGGGGTTTTGAGACGTTGACTACCCAAAGTGGTTCGACTACCTTTTGCATTTGATCCCACGCTTTGGCCTAATAGATAAACATTCTCACCGCAAGCGGCTAACGACGTTTACCCTTCCAGTTAATACGTGTTCCAAACCATTGGCATAACCGAGACTTTGGTGAGATTGAAAATCGAAGGGCGGAATCAGCTATTAAGATGCGGGTATCACCCCTAACTTAGCAATGTCGTTCCTAATTGTGGTTATGCTCACCGACTACGTCGGGCGTTCCACTTAAATAGAGATGGAGATTTTCGTCGAGGTTTGGATATCACTCATAACTCAACGAAGGTATCTCGTGCGATAGAGTATGCGCGGCGTGAATGATCTCATCGAGAGTTATCGGTTTTCACACTAATCTCGACTTGATCACTCGTTTGTGTGATGCGAGTGTTTCCAAGCGTGTATTTTGTATTAGCCTTAGGAAAAGCATATTTAAGCATTTATGTCAAGTAGTTTAGCATTTAGTTTAAAGAATGGTCAACCGGGTACTTAAACATGCTACTAGGTCGAACATGGAAATTCTACCTATTATCCTAAGGAACTTGCTCTGATACCATTTGTCACACCCTCCAACCGGTGGCTGAAACATCGGGGGCGCGGCACTAGGCGACCAGATTGATTTCACGAGATGTTCCATAACAATCATTTAACAGATCACAACATGCTTAATATCCCTACTATTAAACCTAACATTTAAACAATTATTACAAAATGGGGATTTCTCATAAAACTCAACCGGGTTCGATATCCCCTAGATATTATTACAACCGTTCTAAACAAAACAAAACAAGACTAAACTACGCATAACCGCATCCAAAGCATCCAAGCTAAACCATCAACCTATTACATATGTTAAAATACAAGTCAATACAATTAAATAAAGGTGAGCATAAAGTTTAAGTAATACTAGCATAATAGAGAAACCATACGCGAAATAGTCTAACTGCGTATCATGATCACCAAAACACATTCACAAAGCATAGGCTTATTTCTCATGCTAACTACCGTGAGAAGGCTTACGCGTCCATCCTAACTAGACCCCGTCGGGTGTTAGCCAAACTATAGTACCATACTAGCTAAGGAGGCAAGTTAACGAAAATAAGTCCTAGTCACATGTTTCTAGTATCACGTATTGAGCATATACAATCAGATTATTCGCGTGTGATAAACAGTTTGATTCGTGATGTGATTTTGATAGACAAACATATGTAACACCCAAAAAGTGTGTTTAAAGCGAAAAATGGGTCAAGTATACTCACTGTAGGTGCGTTTTAGGTAAGAATAGGGATCTGAGGAGAGTTACGGAGTGCGCGGGATCAGCCTGTAAACGAACAGAAGTGCATCAGTCCTCCGATTTGCTGAAACGGTCAAGTATGAGTTGGGCTGCCAATCAAGGCCAAAGTTCAGCGAACTTGTGTGAATTTGGTGAGTTCAGAGCCAAGTTCGGTCGAACTTGAAAGAAAACATTACGGCGATGGCAAGTTCGGGCGAACTTGTATAGTTTCTTAAGAAACTAGGCAAGTTCGGGCGAACTTACAAGAAATTTGATGAAAAGTGCCCAAGTTCGGTCGAACTTGACCAGGGAGCTGGTGATTTTAAGCGAACTTGATGTTTTCGGGTCCAAAATCTTGCGTTTTCGCGCCTTTTGCTGAGGAAATCGAGTGTTCATCTCCTCCAACCTTAAGCCACTGAATACAACTTAGGCTGGAGAGGTCTTTTTGGAGCAAACTTAGCCATTTTACAGAAGCTCGGCTAACCGGCAAGTGTTCGTACGGGTTAGTCCAGATTGTGTAAAGTGACGACTTCGTCCTTGTGCTTCCGGATCTGAGATTTAGCTTGACAACGCCTCGTTCCACTCAAAAGTGAACGAAACATACGTCATTAGTCCGAAAATGGTGTAAAAATCAATACTTTAAAAGGTTTTGCTCAGATCTACTATAGATCTGAGTGAAAAGAGAAGTTTTAATGGAAAAAGATGAAGATTTTCGTAAATAGAAGAGATTTGATGAAAACGAAGGCTATGCCTTGTGCCAAAATCGTTGTAAATCATTGTTGAACGTTGATAAACGTTGTTGTAGTTGAAATCGGGTTGATTCTTACTTAGAACACAAAAGGTTTCGGGTTTGAGAGCTTTGGGCGAACTTACAGCAAGTTCAAATGAGAGAATGGAGCTGGGTATTTATAGGTGAAGGCAAAAGTGAGGCTGGTGGAGCCAAGTTCGGCTGAACTTGTAAGAAAACTGAGGAAATGAAGCTAAGTTCGACCGAACTACTTGAGGAGTTCAATTGAGTATGAGTTTAGTTGCCAGCCAAGTTCGGCCGAACTTGGTCTCACACCAAGTTCGAGCGAACTTGACCCAAATATTGGGTTTTCTTCGTTTATTTCGCGTTAAGTGTTCGTTTGGCGATTCGGTCCATATTAAATAGTTATATTAAGCGTTTTAGTAAAGCGTTAGCGTTATACTTGAGATAATAGTGCGATTTAGCGATTCGAGTGTGTGAGAGCGATGCGATAGCGAGCGTAAACATAACCACAAACACACATAACACATAATAACATAAAAACCATGTAATTAACTGCGATTTGTGATGCGATGAGATAAGCAATGTGATTTAATAAGCGATTAGATGCGATGATAACATACAAAGCCATAATTAATTAACATAAACTTTATTATTAGCGAATCTCGAAATACAATTAAGAAAACACGATAAAGGATAACAACGAGAAATCGGAGTTGTTACAAACATCAACATCATCATCAACAATGACGAGGAAACAATATCACATTCTTAGTAAAGTGAGATGTAATTAGGGCTTGAATCGATTTGAGGAAGACAGTGATATAAGAGAAAGATATTACACAATGCATCCCCGATGGTAAGGTTGACATTTTACCACAAAACAAAAGATTATTTTATAGTAGGTAACGTCAGGATGCAATTGCCCTTTACTCTATGAACAAGTTACCTACCCGTGAGCCTAACTCGATATCTCCTAGGTTTAATGAACTGATATCAAGAATAAGCAAGACCGAGCTTTTAGGGTACATGAATTCATACTTGTTCTTTCATTTCTCTCTGAGAATTATCCGGTTGAATTTAACGATTACTCATGAAACATTTTAATTTAAAAGTATTCTACATGATTTTCAAAGATATTCAAGTTATTCACAAATTACAAAACAAACAAAAATTCAACATTCATCATCTTCGTTCTTAATAAACAAAATAATTAAGCTAAAAGTTTCAAATCCTCTGCAAGTATTATCTAGTTAAATAAAATACTAAATTTCAACATTTCGAAACATTTAAGCTAAAAGTTTCAAATCCTATGCAAATATAAGTGCTTTAAGCTAAATTATCCAGTTAAAATAAAATTAATAAAATACTTAAATAAAACATTCCAAAACATGTACATTTATTAAGGGTTGGAGCCACTGGTATAGGCTTCGACAAGCTTTCATTGGGCCGAGATAATGTATCGTCCTAAATTAGGGTTTACCGTTTTACAATTCCCTACATATACACCATCATTCGCCTTCTATTATCTCATCTTTCGCCTACTTCATTCACTTTCATTTGATTTAGATCCGAGGGTTTTAATCTCTTTACACAGTTTATGTTTTACACGTGTAAGTTTTTGTTTTATACAAGTGTTTGTTTTACATATTTGTAAGTGTTTCTGTTTTACATGTGTAAGTGTTTGTTTTAAGCATATGTAAATTCTCAATTAAATATGTGCAAATTTCCCCAACAAGATTCTTAGTTAAACATGTTTTTGTTTCTGTTTTCTTAAAGTATTATGATTGATTTACACATGTGTAAAAACATCCGGAGATTTGTTATAAATTTATTTTTAGTACATACCTTCATGTTTAGACCTTTTATGAAGTTTCTATGACCGGATTTCTCACACTATCTTCATTGTCTCCGTTTTCCTTTGTAGTTTCTCAATGCTTCTATTAAAACACTAAAGTTGCTTATCTTTTAGAAATAAATACAAATTAATTTTTTATTTTTTTTCAAAATTGCATAAATAAAGCTATAGCCTTAGCTTTGGGACCTAAATGCCTCACAACACCTCTGGTTTTATAAAACCAATAAACATCATTGATTTTAGACTATGCAAATGCAAACTAACTAGAAGAAAATGTATGTAATCTAAACCGTCGTTTTAAAATAACAAAATAATTTTGAATTAGGGTTGAAATATAGAGGTAAAATTTGAAAATTTTGAAGAAAGTATCTAAACGATGCCAGATTTCCATATTTCCATGATAGCCTTCATGTAAACCCAGTTGACAATAACTAGGGCTGGCAAATCGTGTTTTATTAGGTTTAACAAGCCTCTGACGACGCGTATAATACAAGTATTAAACATGAATACAACTTGTTTAACTACTTTTGTCACACCCCGACCCGCAGTGGAATAAAAGTCGGGGCATGATTGGGTTATCACCAAAGCTCATGATATTTACTAACAAGTTTCATATTTATTAAATTCAAATTAAAATTCAAATATCCAACAAAATTTCATACAAACACAAATAATAATCTAAATGCTCGTTCCAACGAAATAACTTGATTATTCTTCTAGGCCATCCTAGGTGTTTCTTTCCTCAACTTGGTCACCTGTATCATGCGTAAAACAAGGGAAATTTTGGGTCAACAAAAGTTGGCGAGTGAACCTTGATAAAACATTTAAATAAATCAATTTTATAGTTGTTTAAATAAGATTGTGCATAATCACATGTGAACAAATGTATAATGTAACAAATCACAAACCACATTAAATGAATGCATGACATGAATGATGATGTATCTGAGATCAAGGCTCAATCGAACGGAGCCGATCTAATGAGGCACCTGATGCTCAACCCGTATCCCATGAGGAACTGATGGCCTAATGAAATGAGTGCACTGAAATGATAAAATGTATCCACATATAAACCACATTACAAGCAATACACATTTGATCACGAAATGATATTAGCATAAGTGTTAAATAAAATAAAGAAATGGTACGACACATGATACACCCCAAAATGTGATTAAAACGGGGAATTTGTAGAGATTCACTCACCTTAGGTTGCGTATAGCTCTTGGAATTCGCACGAGTAAAGATGAAGAATCTACGAAGATGATTAACCTAGAATAAGATAGAGAATTTGTTTAATGTTTTGCAAATTGCGTTATTTTGTTAAGTATAGATAGGGAAAACGCTAGCTGTAGATTATTTCGATTAAGTTTAACTTGATATGTGTTATATTTATAAGTTGCGGGTATAATGGTAAATAAGTTCAGTAATAATAATTAGTAATAAAATGATAGTTTAACCAAATAATAATAATAATAATAATAATAATAATAACAATAATAATAATAATAACAATAATAATAAGGTAATAAGAATGTGTTGTTAGTGAAATAATGTAAACAGGTTATAACAAAATCAGTCCAAATATAACCGGCCCAAACTGAAACAAAAGAAAGGTTTAAAAAGATGTGGCCCAAAGGTAAAAACTTTTGGCCCATCAGGCGGGCCCAACAATGAGCCATAACAACAACAGAAACGGGCGACAAAATCGGAAACAGGAGGACTCGAACTCGGAACCTCCGGTTAACATCGCGCACCAACACCACTGGACTACGGCCCATTTTAGTGATGGATTACAGTTTATGTTATATAGATATGTTAAGTCTGAGTCATCTCCTTCATTAACAAGAATCGCTAAAACCCACTGTTAGTTTTAAACTTGAATTATTTTTGTTATCAGATCAATACCAGTAATTAGTAATGGTTAAGTGATTGAAAAAAAAACACAAAGGAAACAAGGGTTTATACCGAATGGTCGTGGGATGCTTCCGGTCGAACTCCGATCGTCTTCTCCTTCGAAGGCGCAGGTTTCCGGTAAGCCTGTGCTTTTCCGGCGACCGAGCGAGGTGGGCGAGAGTTATGTGGGAGAGAGAGTAAGAGGTGCAAGGGTGAAGGGAGATGTGAGGGTGTGAGTGTGAAGCAATGAAGGGTTCTCGGCATTTATGACCGAGTTGCGAACGAATCGAGTCAGATTTTCGGGTTTAGTACGTAATTGGTAATCAAAAAAAAGAAACACCATGCTGTCTCCTAATCACGAAAAGTCAAAGAAACCAGAAAGGAAAGAACAGCAGTGTTTACGCGTTTGGTCATTTTGGCGGTAATACTCAAAATTGGTTTGAAATTAACGAGCGGATATATATATTTATATTAAGAATGTTGTTGAATGAGGGCTACAGCTGTCACACCCCGACCCGCAGCGGAATAAAAGTCGGGGCATAATTGGGTTATCACCAAAGCTCATGATATTTACTAAGATGTTTCATATTTATTAAATTCAAATTACAAACTTAAATATCCAAAAACAAAATTCATACAATTACAAAGGAAAATGAAAGTATAGATTTATTACAGAGCATAAATTTGTTTATTCTTCTAGGTCATCCTAAGTGTTTCCTGTCACGGCTGGATCACATGTATCATGTGTAAAACGGGGGAGATTTTGGGTCAACAAAAGTTGGCGAGTGAACATTGATAAAACATTTTACTAATTTCTTGTTTTATTTATTAAAGAAAATTCGTGCATTAATCACATGTGAGCAAACGTATATATGTAAACAATCACAAACCACTTTGGATGAGTATATGACATGAATGATGATGTATTTGAGATCAAGGCTCAATCAAACGGAGCCGATCTAATGAGGCTCATGATGCTCAACCCGTATCCCACGGGGAACTGATGGGCCTAATGAAATGCGTGCACTGAAATGATAAATTTAATCTACATATAATTCACACAACAATCAATACACATTTGATCACAAATATGATGTATGCACAAGTGTTTAAATAAAATAAAAGAATAGTACGACACATGATACACCCCAAAACATGATTAAAACGGGGAATTGGTAGAGATTCACTCACAGTGAGTGCGTTTCTTGATAATGATGAAGGCGCACGAATTTATGATTCAACCGACGAGGGAAAACTAACCTAAATAATAACGAAATAATTCGATAAATAAATAAATTTTATTTGAGATTAATATTTTTAATTAGTGCTCTTAATGAGATTTTTAGATTTATTTTTATGAGTTTATTGCAAATTTTTAACCTTAGGAATCTTATTTTTTTAAGTATTTTTAAATAATTTTTAAACTTAAATAAATAAAATAAGAAAACAGATTAAAAAAAATGTTGACCTTGACAGGTCTGACCGGGTCTGACCGGTCGGATTGCATGACATTCAGGCGGCAAGTGAGGTTCGAACTCGGGACCTCTCGTATATGTGCACACAGCTCTACCAACTGAGCTACGTGTCTAACCCGAAATATTCTCTGTTTTAATTATATATATATATATACTAACTAACTTTAACCTTATTTAGTTTTTATTAAAAATGATTTAATATGGCCGAAACCGGTTACAGAAACCGGAATCGAACTCGGGACCTTCGGTCGAGTGCACACAGCCCAACCAGTTGGGCTGTGTGTCTAATTTGTATATGCACTGGATTATATTAATTTTATATATATGCTGTGAATTGATCTGAGTAAGTTTAAAAATGTTGGTTTTATTTCAGAAAGTCGGAAACATGTGTGATTCGAACCCGGGACGTGTGTTTTGTATTTGCACACAGTCCACCGCTGGACTGTGTGTCTAACCCGGTTAAATACCCGTTTTTATTTATATTAAAACACTAACTCAACTTCATCGTTTTCACCATTCAAAATCCCGACAATGATTCCAATGAATAAACTGATTAAACAGTTTTGATTACTGTGTTGAGCTATTAATTTACTAAACAAGAGATAGCAAGGAGGTTTAGATGGTTATACCGGTTTTGAGAACTATGGTTTTCTGGTTTAGAAATTCCGGCGATATTCTGGCAAGTACGAAAATCTCCGGCGACGTGCTTTGAAAGGAATAAAGCTTCAGGAAGAGAGTGCGGTTCTGTGCGAAATGTTTACAAGGAATTTGAGTGGGTATTTATAAGGGGACAGGCCGATTGGTTTTGAATTAGGGGTCAAGATTCGCGGTCAGTGATTTCCAACGGTTTTGACTAAAATTGAGTGTTAAGCAACGGTTATAACTGATGTCGAAATCAGTTTACGCGTTTCAGTGAAGGGAAAATAGCCACATTTGCGGAGTTTCGGTTTTTCCGGCGATTGCGAGTTCTGGGCGCGCTGATTTACAGGTTTTGACTTTCTTTGTTTTACCTTAAATGATATTTGTTTAAGTATTTATCACAAAAGATGTGTGTGGCGGAGTGGTGTGATGTGTGTGTGTTTTTGCGGTAGACCCGGGTTCAAGACCCGGCTACCCTGTTTTGTTCTTTTATTTAATTTTATTATTATTATTATTAATTATGGTTTTTAAACTCTAAAATAATTATTAATTATGTATTATTTAAAATAACCGGCACAATAAATACGCAACGAACTTATAACTGATCATTTGATTATAAAACGAAGCGGGTTTCGAAACCCGTTTTACGACGAATGTTACAGTATCCCCTACTTTTAGAAATTTCGTCCCGAAATTTAAGCAGTAGTGGTGGCCGGAAAAAGATGCGGGTATTTTTCGCGCATTGAGTCTTCACGTTCCCAAGTAAACTCGGGTCCTCGTTTTGACTCCCAACGTACCCTGACATTTGGAATTCGACTTCGCCTCAAACGCTTCTCTCCGAAATCCATGATTTCTACTGGTCTTTCAACGAAGTGCGTCAATTCATCGACTTGAATGTCTTCTAGAGGAATATGGAGGTTTTCATCGGCAAGGGACTTTTTCAAGTTTGATACGTGGAATGTGGGATGAATTCTGTTGAGCTCTTCTGGTAGGTCAAGCTTGTATGCTACAGGACCTACTCTTTCGAGTATCTTGAAAGGTCCTACGTAGTGTGGTGCTAGCTTGCCCTTCTGGCCAAAACGAAACACTCCCTTCCACGGTGATGCTTTTAAAAGTACTTGATCACCAATGTCAAACTCCAAGGGCTTTCGTCGTTTGTCAGCATAACTCTTTTGACGACTTTGAGCCGCTAGAAGATTGTTTCGAATTTGAAGGATCATGTTGGTTGTTTCTTGAATTAATTCTGGTCCTGTGATTTGCGCTTCCCCAATTTCGTGCCAACATACTGGAGATCGGCACTTACGACCATATAAAGCTTCGAAAGGAGCTATACCGATACTTGAATGATAGCTATTGTTGTACGAAAATTCAACTAATGGTAGGTGAGCGTCCCAGTTCCCTTTGAAGTCTATGACACATGCTCGCAGCATGTCTTCAAGGGTTTGGATGGTGCGTTCAGATTGACCATCAGTTTGAGGATGAAAAGCGGTACTGAGGTCAAATCGTGTACCCAAAGCGGTTTGTACGGCTCGCCATGTTCGTGAAGTGAAACGACCATCACGGTCTGAAATGATGCTTAATGGTACACCATGACGGCTTACGATCTCGCTGATGTAGATACGAGCTAACTTCTCGTTCTTGAAGTCCTCGCGAATCGGAATGAAGTGAGATGACTTTGTAAGACGATCGATTATTACCCATATGGTGTCATACCCACTGGAGGTGCGAGGTAACCCGGTAATGAAATCCATGGTTATGTTTTCCCACTTCCATACAGGTATTTCGGGTTGGACTAAAAGTCCTGAAGGTCTTTGATGTTCAGCTTTTACTTTGGAACATGTAAGGCACTTGGAAACAAAAACAGCGATATCCTTTTTCATGCCAGGCCACCAATAGGTGTATCGTAGGTCTTGATAATTGTCGGCTCCTGGGTGTACAGAGTATCGTGTTTTGTGCGCCTCATTCATGAGGAAATCACGAAGGTTATCGCGATCAGGAATCCATATGCGGTTTAAATAGTATAGAATACCGTCGGATTTGGTTTCGATTTTGAGTTCAGCTCCACATGACAGCTCATCGCGTATGTCATTTTCTGTTACAGAAACATGTTGAGCTGCCCGGATTCGATCTTTGATGTCGGTTATGATTTGCGAACATAGAAGACGAATGGAGTTCGCATAACCTTTTCGACTGAGCGCATCGGCCACCACGTTTGCCTTGCCAGGATGATACCGAATTTCACAGTCGTAGTGGTTGAGAAGTTCGACCCATCTTCGTTGCCTCATATTCAACTCTTTCTGGTTGAAGATATGTTGGAGACTCTTGTGGTCAGTGTATATTTCACACTTGGTACCGTAGAGGTAATGTCTCCATATCTTGAGAGCGAACACAACGGCTCCAAGTTCCAGGTCGTGGGTGGTGTAATTCTTCTCGTGAACCTTGAGTTGCCTAGAGGCATAGGCTATCACTTTTCCTCTTTGCATCAATACACAGCCTAGCCCTTGCCTGATGCGTCGCAATATACCACAAAGTCATCGCAACCCTCAGGGAGTGTGAGGATAGGTGCGTCACAAAGTTTTTGCTTTAGCGTTTGGAAGGCCTCCTCTTGCTTAGGTCCCCATATGAAGGGTTTTCCTTTATGAGTCAAGGCCGTGAGTGGTACAGCAATACGAGAAAAATTGGCAATGAAGCATCGATAGTAACCAGCCAAACCAAGAAATGACCTAACTTCGGTAGGGGTACATGGCGCTTGCCATTCTTGTACTGCCTTGATTTTTGAAGGATCGACATGAATTCCCTTGTCATTGACGACATGTCCAAGGAATTGTACTTCTCCTAACCAGAATTCGCATTTTGAGAACTTAACGTAAAGCCTTTCAGTCCTTAAGAGTGTAAGGATGAGTCGAAGGTGTCGCTCATGATCGGATTTAGACTTGGAGTAAATAAGGATGTCGTCGATGAAGACTATGACGAAACGGTCGAGGTAGGGTTTGCATACCCTATTCATTAAATCCATGAAGACAGCGGGGGCATTGGTTAAACCGAAAGGCATGACCATGAACTCGTAATGACCATAACGAGTCCGGAAGGCGGTTTTTGGGATATCTTCTTCGTGCACTCTGAGCTGATGATAACCAGAACGAATGTCGATTTTTGAAAAGCAGGTGGCGCCTTGAAGTTGATCTAGGAGGTCATCAATGCGAGGCAGTGGATAGCGATTTTTAATCGTTAACTGTTGAGTTCTCTATAATCAATGCACATGCGAAACGTTCCATCTTTCTTCTTCACAAAAAGAACAGGTGCACCCCAAGGCGATGAGCTAGGACGTATGAATCCTTTGTCAGTCAGCTCTTGCAGTTGACTGGCCAGCTCTTGCATTTCGGATGGGGCTAACCTATAAGGAGATTTTGCGACTGGTGTAGCGCCAGGTACAAGATCGATGCGAAATTCGACTTCTCTCACAGGAGGAAGTCCTGAAATGTCGTCGGGAAAGACTTGTGGGAATTCCTTCACCACAGGTATATCTTCGAGTTTCCTCTCCTTGTTTCCCTTCTTGACGACGTGAGTTAGGAATGCGACATAGTTCTTGCGGAGATATCTTCGGGCTTGAAGGCAGGACATTAATTTGAGTCCTTTCGAAGGGGTTTCCCCAAAAATACGTAGTGTCTGACCGTCTGCAAGAGGAATGCGAATGAATTTTTCATGGCACACCACTTCAGCGTGATGCTGGTTGAGCCAGTCCATACCGATTATAACATCGAAACTTCCCAACTTCATAGGAATAAGGTCAATTGGAAAATCGTGATCGTTTAGGGTGAGAGTACAATTGCGTATAATAGAATTTAATGAACGGGTTTTCCGTCAGCAACTTCCACCGTTAGAGATTCGATGAGATTAACACGAGGTTGGTCGAGGATAAGTTCAAATTCTAAGGACACAAAGCTCTTATCCGCACCAGTATCGAATAATATGGATGCATAACTACCATTGATGAGAAACGTACCTTTGACCATGTTGTTGTCAGCCCTGGCTTGGTTGGCATTGATATTGAAAGCTCTCCCTCTAGCAGGTGGGGGAGCTTGGTTAGCTTGGTTTACCGGGTTTGCGTGAGCTTGGGCATGGATGATGTTCACTAGACGTGGACATGTGTTCCTGAAGTGGTTTGGATCCCCACAGTTGAAACAGGCTCGCATGGGTTGCATCATGGGGTATGGTAGTAAGGTTGGGCTGCGTGTTGTGCAGGTGGTAGAAGTAAGGGTTGTTGGGTTTGGCCCACTATCTGGTTTTGGGTTTGGGTTGGAGGTTGATTGCGGTTCATTCGTTGAAGGGTACGGCAGGTTTGGATGGTGTGACCCGCACGGCCACAACTTGTGCAATGTTGGCAGGGATTTTCGGGAGGGTGATGGTATTGACAGCGGTTGCACTTTGGGTGTGGGCCAGTGTATGGCTTTTTGAATGGTGCGAACGGAGGAGCAACTTGGGTGATTGGTGCAACAGTGATAGGAGGGTTGGTTTGAGTGACAGCAAAATTCTTGTTATTTCGCTTCCTCTTACCAGCAAACTTCGAGGATGAGACGAGGTGGTTTGGAGTTGGGGTTTCAATGGGTGATTTCTTCTTCTCATCTTTGAATTTTCTGTTTCGGATGCGATTCTCAGTGAGTTCTGTAGCTAACTCCATTGCGGCTTCAAGTGTTGCAGGCGAAGTGCTTAAAACCGAATCTTGAATTTTTGATGGGAGGCCTCGAATGTAGTGTTCAACTAAGCGGTACAAGGGGGTGAAAAATTTGGGATCATCTGGTTCAACTCGAGAAATCTCTTATTATATTAAGTGTGGTCTCCTTCCTTTTGTTTCAGTGCGTGGAATTCGTCTTCCAGCGTTTTGATTTCTTGGACAGAAGCGTCTTGTCATGAGTTCCCTTAACTCTTCCCATGTTAAGGCCATGGCATCTTCAACTCCTCGCTTACCCTTTTCCGTGTTCCACCAGGTAAGGGCTACCCCAAACAGTCTTCCAGTCGCGTAACGTACCTTACGGTCCTCAGGACAATCGCAATTGAGGAAAGTGTTTTCCATTTCTTCAAACCAGTGAAGGAGGGCGGTAACACCTTCGGTCCCTTCATATTTTGGGGGATCGCAGGATTTGAAGTGTTTGTAGGTGCACTTGGGGGTTTTGGAAGGAGGGTTGGCGACGCTCTGGTCTTCTTGGTTGGGAGGGTTGATGGGATTAGCGGTGAGAGCTTGTTGAACTTGAAGCACGATGTCAGGAAGTACTGCGGCCATTTGTTTAGCAATTTGTGTGGCCAAGCGTTCGCTTGACTTTCCTGACTTTCTACCTCCACGTAGTTGCCTAGTCGACATCTACAGGAACATATATATGAAGATTGTGAGTTTAAGAACTTTCTAGGTGTCATGTGTCGTAAATAGAATGAAAAACAACATAACTGACAATAATTTAACTAAATCCATAGGATGTCTTGGGTTTGCTCATGTTTGGGCCTCCAAATGTCCCCCATACCATTGCCTGTGTAGTCATGTGGGACCCCATGACTATTGGGCTTGGTAGGATTCACATTGGTGTCGGCGGGTTAACACTTGCACCACCCGAATGAAAATCGTAAAATATGATTGCGAGATGTATGGTAGGAGTGTGTCCAGGTGTAGACACAATGACAACTCAAAGTGGGGTTAGCTCACACGACGTTTGGTATAGCATACTTTGGCCTAATAGGTCCTTCGTACTCTCATCGTTAGTCCCCAGGTAGGCAAACTGGTCCTTTATTTTGGATTTATACGAATGCCAAGCCTAGATAGGACGTTCAGACTACCAGTACTCGTACCCTTCCAGTTACTACATGCCCGTCATAAGAACTCACTTTGATGTGATTTGAAAAATACAAAAATCATTGCAAAAATCATGGAAATCGTGAGGTGTGTGCTCTCATGGATATGATATGTTATGAGGATATGATTTATGATGAGCATTGCATAATAACATGTATTTGTGAGCGTGCTTGCATAACATTGGGTGTGAAAATAAACATGAAACATATAAACATCATGAATTTTGCATGTAACGCATAAACAATTAAAATTTAACCAACTATAGTATAGGCTCTAAGGGTCTAATAACCTATCCTATATCCCTATAGTCACAAGCTCTGATACCAATCTGTCACACCCAGACCCGCAGCGGAATAAAAGTCGGGGCATAATTGGGTTATCACCAAAGCTCATGATATTTACTAAGATGTTTCATATTTATTAAATTCAAATTACAAACTTAAATATCCAAAAACAAAATTCATACAATTACAAAGGAAAATGAAACTATAGATTTATTCCAGAGCATAAACTTGTTTATTCTTCTAGGCCATCCTAAGTGTTTCCTGTCTCGGCTGGATCACCTGTATCATGTGTAAAACGGGGGAGATTTTGGGTCAACAAAAGTTGGCGAGTGAACATTGATAAAACATTTTAACTAATTTCTTGTTTTATTTATTAAAAAAATTCGTGCATTAATCACATGTGAGCAAACGTATATATGTAAACAATCACAAACCACTTTGGATGAGTATATGACATGAATGATGATGTATTTGAGACCAAAGCTCAATTAAACGGAGCCGATCTAATGAGGCTCATGATGCTCAACCCGTATCCCACGGGGAACTGATAGGCATAATGAAATGCGTGCACTGAAATGATAAATTTAATCTACATATAATTCACACAACAATCAATACACATTTGATCACGGATATGATGTATGCACAAGTGTTTAAATAAAATAAAAGAATAGTACGACACATGATACACCCCAAAACATGATTAAAACGGGGAATTGGTAGAGATTCACTCACGGTGGGTGCGTTTCTTGATTATGATGAAGGCGCACGAATTTATGATTCAACCGACGAGGGAAAACTAACCTAAATAATAACGAAATAATTCGATAAATAAAAAAATTTTATTTGAGATTAATATATTTAATTAGTGCTCTTAATGAGATTTTAGATTTATTTTTATGAGTTTATTGCAAATTTTTAACCTTAGGAATCTTATTTTTTTAAGTATTTTTAAATAATTTTTAAACTTAAATAAATAAAATAAGAAAACAGATTTAAAAAAAAAATGTTGACCTTTACAGGTCTGACCGGGTCTGACCGGTCGGATTGCATGACATTCAGGCGGCGAGTGAGGTTCGAACTCGGGACCTCTCGTATACGTGCACGCAGCTCTACCAACTGAGCTACGTGTCTAACCCGAAATATTCTCTGTTTTAATTATATATATACTAACTAACTTTAACCTTATTTAGCTTTTATTAAAAATGATTTAACATGGCCGAAACCGGTTACAGAAACCGGAATCGAACTCGGGACCTTAGGTTCGAGTGCACACAGCCCAACCAGTTGGGCTGTGTGTCTAATCTGTATATGCACTGGATTATATTAATTTTATATATATGCTGTGAATTGATCTGAATAAGTTTAAAAATGTTGGTTTTATTTCAGAAAGTCGGAAACATGTGTGATTCGAACCCGGGACGTGTGTTTTGTATTTGCACACAGTCCACCGCTGGACTGTGTGTCTAACCTGGTTAATGTCACACCCCGACCCGCAGCGGAAAAGGTGACCGGGGCATGATTGGGTTATCATCAAAGCTCATGACATTTATTATACGTTTCATATTCATTAATACAATTTAATAGGAACTTTACAACCATAAATACATCAATGACCTAAACATCAGTCTAAGCTTCTTTGTTTTCTTCTAAGGCATTTCCTATGTTTTCCTTGCTTCATCCTGTTCACCTTTATCATGTGTAAAAGGGTTTTTGGATCAACAAAAAGTTGGCGAGTGAATCCTATGGAAAACATTTGAACAAGTTTATTTAATTGATTATGAAATGAGTGCACAACCACACATGAGTAAAAATAGATGTAAACTTACTCAACAATCATTAGATATTAAATAAAGCACACATGAACAATAATGGGACGTTTAGAGGCACGCGTTGCTCAACTCGTCTCTCACGAGGAACTGATGGGCCTAATGAATGAATTGCATAAAACATGATAATATGAAAGACATAACTACAAACAATATAAACTCAATGATACACACATGAACAATAATGGATTGGTTTTGAGGCACGCGTTGCTCACTCGTCTCCCAAGAGGAACTGATGGGCTTAATGAATGAATTTCATATAATTTGACAAAATGAAATACGTAATCACAACAATATAAACAATCTAAGTTTAGATCACGAAATGGTATGGCACAAGTTTTAAATAAACGAGTTAATTATTTTGTGACACATGACACACCCCAAAACGTGTAATTAAAAAGGGGGAGTTGTAAGATTCACTCACAGTGGGTGCGTTCGGTTAATGATGTTGAATGCACGCGAAGTGGTTTTAACCACGAGTGAAATTAACCTAGATAAATAGCATTATGGTTCGGTAAGTAAACGGATTTTTATTGATCCATTTTAGTAGGATTGTTGGGTGTATTTTGTGAGTTTAAGGCTATTTTCTAACCTTAAAAATGTTATTTTTAAGTATTTTTAATTGATTTTTAATTAAAATAAATAAATAAAAATAATAAAAAATTTTGACTTTTTTGACCGTTGACCGTTGACCGTTGACCGTTGACCTTGACCGTTGACCGGTTCGCTTGTATAATTGTGTGCGCTGGGTGAGGCTCGAACCCGAGACCTCCCGTACGCGTGCACGCAGCTCTACCAACTGAGCTACGTGTCTAACCCGAAATATATTTGTTTTTAATTATATTTATATACTAATTAGATTAAACCGAAAATCATTTATTTTTAAAAAAACGATTTAACTGAATCGGACCGGTGCGCTCCACAGGTCTCGAACCCGGGACCTGTGGGTTGCGTTAACACACAGTCCACCGCTGGACTGTGTGTTTAACATGTTATATAAACCGATTTTTATTATACTTAAATACAACTAAGTATTTTCATTTCTGACTTATTTAAAAAGTTAGATATTTGTCCGAGTCGGTGCAGTAGCCCGGACTCGAACTCGTGTCCTGTGATTTAAACATACACACAGTCCACCGCTGGACTGTGTGTCTATCTTGGTTATTATTCCGGTTATTATTATACTTAACATTATATATGAAATGAATCCGGTTCAGTTAACAAAAAAAGACATTTTTATTAAGGCAGCGTATGTGGGACAAGATTCGAACTCGAGACGTTAGTGTGTTTAATGTGCACACAGTCCACCGCTGGACTGTGTGTCTAACCCGAGTAATAACTTGCTTTTAATTCTACTTAAACATTACCGAACATCGTCTTCTTCGTCAGTCTTAACCAGGAACGATGACTGACTGGTTCGAAGTTTTAATCAGGTTTATTTAGCGTGTTTCAGTTAATTACAGGTGAGATATAAGTGAAAAGAAAAAGAAATTAGGCGAAAGGTATACCGACTGGACTCCTCTGTTTTCGGCAGAACTCCGGCGACAGTAACAGGTTCCGGCGTCGTGTGTCTTGCAACAGCGAGTCTTCAGAAAACTTGAAAAGGATGTGGGTGACTTCGGTATAAGCTCAGGGGTTTAGTAAGGCTCAGAAATGGAGGGTTCGGTTTTCCGGCGACAAGCAGAAGATTTCCGGCGAGTGAGTTTTCGCCGAGAAAGGGTGCGGTTTTGAGCGAAAAAGTTTGCAGAGGTTCGAGGGGGTATTTATAGGGCAGGTTATCGATGAACTTGGTCCAATTTCCGACTTGATTCGTCGGTTATAATTTCTCCGGCGGTTATAACTTGTGTCGCGAACTCAGACATCGGTTATAACTGATGTAGTGTTTAAGGTTTACGTTATAACTGAAGTAACCGTCGATTTTTGGCGAGTTAGTCGGGATTTCCGACGACTACAATTTTGGGCGCCGGTTTTGAATTCGGAAAGACATGTTATGAATTAAATGATTCTAATAATTAACAAAGAATACAAGTGGCGCAGTGGTTTAAGTGTTGAGTGTTAAGTCCTTGTTTGACCGGTGACTGACCCGGGTTCGAAACCCGACAGAAACAATTTGTTTTTATTTTCTTATTTTTAACAGTTTTTCAAAAACTAATTATATATTCCCATATAATAATTAATTATGTATCATTTAAAATTATTTTGGGCATTAAATTCGCAACGAAATTTTTAACTGATTGTTCGGTTAATAAACGGAGCGGGTTTGGTAAAATCCGTTTTTGACGGATGTTACAGTATCCCTGCTTTTTAGAATTTCGTCCCGAAATTTAAATAGTGATATATTTGACTAAAATAATGATGGTGTTTAGTTTGACAGTTACATGCTTAGAAAAAAAAAGTAAGGGTTTAAGTTTTTGTTCGAGGCGGTAACGTTTCTTGTAAGGGTTAAGTACCTATTACAGGAATCGCTTTTTGTTGCCTACTGTAAAAGTATTGATAAGCAGAATTGATTCGCTAACTATGATATCATGCATAAAAGTTTGGATATGCTTGGAAGGGTAGGATTATATCCTAAAGCAAAACTTCTAATACTACAACCTACATGGAACATAAATAAACACAACAACTAATATTTGAACATAAATAAACACAACAGCTAATATCAGTAAGTTATGATTGGTTCTATGACTATAGAACATAAATAAACACAACAGCTAACATTTGAATCCACATTCTGATAGCATATATGTTTGAATGGTGGCAGTTCCTCTCTCGTTTGTTATGATGGAGAGGTTAGTTTATGTAGAAATGGAACACAATCCAATCTTTTTAAATAGCAGATGATATAAATGTAACACAAATTTCAACCGAGGCAATACTAAATCCTACATGGAACTTCTCATAACCGCCTGATAATGCCTCTGATCCTTTGGCAAGAATACTTATATATAGGAAGTACCAGCGGCGTATCCACCATATTCTTGCCAAATTTTCATTGGTTTTATCCACAAGTTATGATTGGTTACCAAGAAACTACTAAATCCTACATAGAACTTCTCATAACCGTCTGACAATGCCTCTGATCCTTTGACAAGAATACTTATATATAGGAAGTACCAGCGGCGTATCCACCATATTCTCGTCAAATTTTCATTGGTTTTATCAGTGAATTATGATTAGTCCTATGTGACTCTACAACCAATACACAAACTCATAAATACTGAAAATGAAAAATGTATGTGCGATCAAGGCTCAATCAAACGGAGCCGATCGTATTGCATGTACTGAAAATGAAAATGTCTGTGCGATGAAGGCTCAATCAAGCGGAGCCGATCGTATTGCATGTACTGAAAATAATAAACTTAATCTAAACAACAATCACACAAACAGCCTATACATGGAACCTCTCATAACCGCCTGATAATGCCTCCGATCATTTGACAAGAATACTTATATATAGGAAGTACCAGCGGCGTATCCACCATATTCTTGTCAAATTTTCATTGACTTTATCCACTAGTTATGATTAGTTCTATGTGACTCTACTACAAACACAACAACCACAAAATACTGATAATGAAAATGTCTGTGCGATCAAGGCTCAATCAAACGGAGCCGATCGTATTGCATGTATTGAAAATGAAAATGTCTGTGCGATCAAGGCTCAATCAAACGGAGCCGATCGTATTGCATGTACTGAAAATGATAAACTTAATCTAAACAACAATCATACAAACAACCTATACATGGAACCTCTCATAACCGCCTGATAATGCCTCGATTATTTGACAAGAATACTTATATATAGGAAGTACCAGCGGCGTATCCACCATATTCTTGTCAAATTCTCATCGACTTTATCCGCAAGTTATGATTAGTTCTATGCGACTCTACAACAAACACAACAACCACAAGATACTGATAATGAAAATGTCTGTGCGATCAAGGCTCAATCAAACGGAGCCGATCGTATTGCATGTACTGAAAATGAAAATGTCTGTGCGATCAAGGCTCAATCAAACGGAGCCGATCGTATGTGGGCACGCCAGGTTCAACCTCATAATAAAATGGGGAACATGCTCAACGCTCATAGTGTAATGGGGAGCGGCGGCCTATGAAATTGCATGTACTGAAAATAATAAACAATAATTACTCTAACAGTCTACACATGGAACCTCTCATAACCGCCAGATAATGCTTCTGATCCTTTGACAAGAATACTTATATATAGGAAGTACCAGCGGCGTATCCACCATATTCTTGTCAAAGTTTCATTGGCTTTATCCTTAAGTTATGTTTGGTTCTATGTGATAAAAAAAAACATAAAAACTAAACGATAGGAGTTGAATCTGGATTTTCGGTGAAGAGGACTAGTTGAGTATCTTCGCTTGGGCCGTCATTATCTTCGACAGGATTGGCGTTGATGTTGAAGACTCTTCCTCTTGCTGGTGGCCTAGCGGTTGGGTTTTCTTGGTTTACTTGGTTAACTGGGTTTGATTGGGCTTGAGTGTTGATGACGTTAACCAATTGAGGGCATGTGTTTCTAAAGTGGGTAGGGTCGCCACAATTAAAACAAGCTCGAACATATGGAAACATGGGGTATTGGGGTTGTTGATAGGTTTGGTTCATGGTTTGAGTAGGGGAGAGATTTGGTTTTGAAAGGTGCGGCAAACCTTGCTCAAATGACCATAGCGTCCACAAGTTGCACACATTCGACAAGGTAAGGTAAGGGGATGGTGATAAAAACAGTTGTTGCATCGAGGGTGAGGTCCAAAATATGGTTTCTTATTTGGGTAAGTTGAGTTGGGTGCCACTTGAGTGATTGGGATAGCTTGGATGAGTATGGCGTGTGAAATTGGTTGATTCCGTTGGATAGCAGCGAAAAGTTGCCCGTCTCTTTTTCTCTTAGGATTGGGTTGAGAAGGGGATTCGTTTTGGGTGTAGTCGGAGGTTTCAGTCGATGCTTTATCCTTCTTCTTCTCCTCCTTGAAGTCTTTGTTTCGGATTCGGTTCTCGGTGAGCGCTGTTGCTAGCTCCATTGCTGCTTCCAAAGTTGCAGGCGAGGTACTTATTACAGAGTCTTGAATCTTTGACGGAAGACCACGAATGTAGTGCTCGATCAAACAGTAGAGGGGAGTGAACATGTTGGGAACCATTTGATGTAACTCGAGGAATCTTTTGTTGTACGTGGTGTGGTCGCCTTCCTTTTGCTTCAACAAATAAAACTCATCTTCTAATTTCTTGATTTCGCTCCTTGGGAAAAATCGTCTGGTCATGATTTCCTTCAATTCGTTCCAAGTTAAAGTCATAGCATCTTCAACACCTCGTTTGGCCTTCTCTGTATTCCACCAAGTAAGTGCTATCCCATATAAACGACCGGTAGCATATCGCACTTTGCGATCATCGGGACAATCGCAATTTAGAAAGGTGTTCTCCATCTCTTCAAACCAATGGAGGAGAGCGGTGACGCCTTCAGTCCCTTTGTATTTTGGAGGGTCGCATGATTTGAAATGCTTGTAGGTGCATTTAGTGGTATTTGGTGAAGGGTTGATAACGTGTTGATCTTCTTGATTGGCAGGATTAGCGGTAAGTGCTTGTTGGACTTGGATTACAATGTTGGGTATTACGGCAGCCATTTGTTGAGTGATTAAGGCAGCCATGCGCTCGCGGGCTTTTCCTGCTCTCATCTTCCTACGGGCATGGTTAGAAGACATCTACAAGGAATACATGTCAAGAGTATGAGTTGGATGCTTTTGGGTTCATGGGTCGCACTAGGAATGAACATTCATAAAATAATTATAGAAAAATAAATCTACTACATCCATAGGATGTCTTGGACTTTGCTCGCCATTAGACCCTACTTTGCCGCCATACTTCACCTTCGTAATCATGTGGGCCCCATGAATACCGGTTCTTCATATGGTTCGCATGGGTTTGCCTGGTTGCGTACACAAAAAACCCGGAGAAAATCGAGAAATATGTATACAACGTGTGATATTCGGAATGTGTCCAGGTGTAGACACGGTGACACCTCAAAGTGGGTTAGTTCGAACGACGTTTGGTGTGGCATGCTTTGGCCTAATAGGTCCTTCGTACTCTCATCGTTGGTCCCCAGGTAGGCAAACTGGTCCGTTATATTGGATTTATACGAATGCCAACTAGACAGGACGTTCCGACTACCGGTACTTGTACCCTTCCAGTTACTACATGCCCGTCGCAGAACTTACTTTGATGAGATTTGAAAATTGCAACAAAATCTTTGAATAATGAGAGTATGAAAATGAATTGAATATATGAACATTGATATATGTATAATGAATATGTATATAAGTATGTATGTTTGACTGTAAGTATAAACAAATATGAAACAAATAAATATCATAAGTTTGTATGCAACCACCTAATCAATTAAAATTTAGGCAGACTATAGTATAGGCTCTAAGGGTCTAATAACCTATCCTATATCCCTATAGTCATGGCTCTGATACCAATCTGTCACACCCGACCCGCAGCGGAAAAGGTGACCGGGGCATGATTGGGTTATCATCAAAGCTCATGACATTTATTATACGTTTCATATTCATTAATACAATTTAATAGGAACTTTACAACCATAAATACATCAATGACCTAAACATCAGTCTAAGCTTCTTTGTTTTCTTCTAAGGCATTTCCTATGTTTTCCTTGCTTCATCCTGTTCACCTGTATCATGTGTAAAAGGGTTTTTGGATCAACAAAAAGTTGGCGAGTGAATCCTATGGAAAACATTTGAACAAGTTTATTTAATTGATTATGAAATGAGTGCACAACCACACATGAGTAAAAATAGATGTAAACTTACTCAACAATCATTAGATATTAAATAAAGCACACATGAACAATAATGGGACGTTTAGAGGCACGCGTTGCTCAACTCGTCTCTCACGAGGAACTGATGGGCCTAATGAATGAATTGCATAAACATGATAATATGAAAGACATAACTACAAACAATATAAACTCAATGATACACACATGAACAATAATGGATTGGTTTTGAGGCACGCGTTGCTCACTCGTCTCCCACGAGGAACTGATGGGCTTAATGAATGAATTTCATATAATTTGACAAAATGAAATAAGTAATCACAACAATATAAACAATCTAAGTTTAGATCACGAAATGGTATGGCACAAGTTTTAAATAAACGAGTTAATTATTTTGTGACACATGACACACCCCAAAACGTATAATTAAAAATGGGGAGTTGTAAGATTCACTCACAGTGGGTGTGTTCGGTTGATGATGTTGAATGCACGCGAAGTGGTTTTAACCACGAGTGAAATTAACCTAGATAAATAGCATTATGGTTCGGTAAGTAAACGGATTTTATTGATCCATTTTAGTAGGATTGTTGGGTGTATTTTTGTGAGGTTAAGGCTATTTTCTAACCTTAAAAATGTTATTTTTAAGTATTTTTAATTGATTTTTAATTAAAATAAATAAATAAAAATAATAAAAAATTTGACTTTTTTGACCGTTGACCGTTGACCTTGACCTTGACCGTTGACCGGTTCGCTTGTATAATTGTGTGCGCTGGGTGAGGCTCGAACCCGAGACTCCCGTACGCGTGCACGCAGCTCTACCAACTGAGCTACGTGTCTAACCCGAAATATATCTGTTTTTAATTATATTTATATACTAATTAGATTAAACCGAAAATCATTTATTTTTAAAAAAATGATTTAACTGAATCGGACCGGTGCGCTCCACAGGTCTCGAACCCGGGACCTGTGGGTTGCGTTAACACACAGTCCACCGCTGGACTGTGTGTTTAACATGTTATATAAACCGATTTTTATTATACTTAAATACAACTAAGTATTTTCATTTCTGACTTATTTAAAAAGTTAGATATTTGTCGAGTCGGGTTCATACCGGACTCTGAATCCCTTGTCCAGTTTGATTACCAATCTGTACACACAGACCGCTGGGATGTGGGCATAATTGGTTATACATCTGTTTACTAGTGTTTATATTATAATCAAATTACAAACTTAAATCCAAAACAAATTCATAATTACAAAAAAATGACATTTTTATTAGAGCTAACTTGTTTTTTTAGGCACTAATCTCGGGAACCTGGACGTGTAGGGGAGTTTTGGCACAAAGTATCGCGGATGACTTGTTAAACCAGTAATAACTTGTTTTAATTTATTAAAAATTCGGATTAATCCTTCTACGTAGTCATGTAACATCACAAACGATTGATGAGTTAGAATTAATGATGGTGTTATTTGAGATTCAGCTCAATTAACGGTGACGATTATAGAGGAAAAGATTAAAGTATTAGGGGAAAGGCTATATGATGCGTGATTGTGTTTATCTCATGAATTCACCAACAATAATAACATTGTCCGGTTGATGTTTGCACAGGTGTTTAAATAAATTAAAAGAATAGTACGGGACTTGGTAACCAACGATTAAGGGGTTGGTAGAGATTCTCAAATGAGGTTCGTTTTTGATAAGATGAAGGCCAGCGATTTGAGTTCGACCGAGAGGGAAAGGTCTATTTAGCGAAAAATTTCGATAATGAAGTAATTTATTTGGAGATTATATTTTTAATTGAGTGCTCTTTGAGTTTTGTTTATTTTTATGAGTTATAAATTTGTAACCTAGGAATCTTATTATTTTGTATTTTAATTTAATTTAAACTTAAATAAAAAAAAACGACAGATTTATGTTGGACCTTACGGTCGGAGATTTCGACGTCATTGCATAATTGGGCGGGGGGTTCGAACCGGGTTGTTGTGAATTCAAAGACTGTGTTACGAAATATAATCTGATTTAATAATTATACAAAGCTAATTACATAGTTGCTTTATTAAAAGTTGAGTTTAATATGGAACCGGCAGGTCGACTGACCCGGTTCGATACACAGCCCAAACATTTGGTTGATTGTTTTAATTTTTATATTCAACTGATTATATTATTTATAATATTGTAATTATGTATAAGTTTAAAAATGTTTTTTTTTTCAGAAAGCGAAATTTGTATGATTTCGTAACCGGAGCGGTGTTTGGTATTAAATACCGCTGGACGGTGTTACGTTAAATACCCGTTTTTATTTATATTAAAACACTAACTCAACTTCATCGTTTTCACCATTCAAAATCCCGACAATGATTCCGACTGAATAAACTGATTAAACAGTTTTGATTACTGTGTTGAGCTATTAATTTACTAAAAAGAGATAGCAAGGAGGTTTAGATGGTTATACCGGTTTTGAGAACTATGGTTTTTTGGTTTAGAAATTCCGGCATATTCGGCGAGTACGAAAATCTCCGGCGATGTGCTTTGAAAGGAATAAAGCTTCAGGAAGAGAGTGCGGTTCTGTGCGAAATGTTTACAAGGATAAGGGGGACAGGCCGATTGGTTTCGAATTAGGGGTCAAGATTCGCGGTCATGATTTCCAACGGTTTTGACTAAAATTGAGTGTTAAGCAACGGTTATAACTGATGTCGAAATCAGTTTACGCGTTTCAGTCAAGGGAAAATAGCCACATTTGCGGAGTTTCGGTTTTTCCGGCGATTGCGAGTTCTGGGCGCGCTGATTTAAGGTTTTGACTTTCTTTGTTTTACCTTAAATGATATTTGTTTAAGTATTTATCACAAAAGATGTGTGTGGCGGAGTGGTGTGATGTGTGTGTGTTTATGCGGTAGACCCGGGTTCGAGACCCGGCTACCCTGTTTTGTTCTTTTATTTAATTTTATTATATTATTTATTAATTATGGTTTTTAAACTCTAAATAATTATTATTATGTATTATTTAAAATAACCGGCACAATAAATACGCAACGAACTTATAACTGATCATTTGATTATAAAACGAAGCGGGTTTCAAACCGTTTTACGACGAATGTTACAACAAACCGATCGGTGAACACGCGTGCTTGTTAAAGGGGTGGCGCGGGTTCGATACCCGGCCACATCCCTTTTTGTTTCTTTTTTTTTTTTCAATTTATAAGTTTCTAAAATTACACAAGTAGTCCCTGTACCATATAGTTTCACTAATGCACTTTTGGCCCTTGTACTTGACTAATTATTTACTAATTATGAATATTTATTATTTAATTATATTATCTTATTTTAAACATTGATGATTATATTTAGAAATGTATTATTGTAAACAAACAAAATAATAACACGATGTAATATAAAATATACTTCGATTGATAAATTGGGGCGGTTTTCAAACCCGATTTACACAAATGTTACAGTATCCCTTGCTTTTAGAAATTTCGTCCGAAATTTAAGTAGTAATGGTAACTGGAAAGAGATGCGGGTACTTTTCGCGCATTGAGTCTTCACGTTCCCAAGTAAACTCGGGTCCTCGTTTGACTCCCAACGCACCCTGACGATTGGAATACGACTTCGCCTTCAACGCTTCTCACCGAAATCCATGATTTCCACTTGTCTTTCAACAAGTGCATTGATTCATCGACTTGAATGTCTTCTAGAGGGATATGGAGGTTTTGTCGGCGAGGCACTTTTTCAAGTTTGATACGTGGAACGTGGGATGTATTCTATTGAGTTCTTCTGGTAGGTCAAGCTTGTATGCTACAGGACCTACTCTTTCGAGTATCTTGAAAGGTCTCACGTAGCGTGGTGCTAGCTTGCCCTTTTGACAAAAACGAACCACTCCCTTCCACGGTGATACTTTCAAAAAGTACTTGGTCACCAACGCAAAACTCCAAAGGCTTTCGTTATTTGTCAGCATAGCTCTTATGACGACTTTGAGCCGCTAGAAGATTGTTTCGAATTTGAATGATTTTATCGGTTGTTTCTTGGATTAATTCAGGTCCGGTGATTTGCGCTTCACCAATTTCGTGCCAACATACTGAGATCGACATTTACGACCATATAAAGCTTCGAAAGGAGCCATGCTGATACTTGAATGATAACTGTTGTTGTACGAAAACTCGACTAACGGTAGATGAGCGTCCAATTTCCTTTGAAGTCTATGACACACGCCCGAAGCATGTCTTCAAGGGTTTGGATGGTGCGCGCAGATTGGCCATCAGTTTGAGGATGAAAGGCGGTGTTGAGGTCTAAACGTGTATCCAAAGCAGTTTGTACAGCTCGCCATGTGCGTGAAGTGAAATGACCATCACGGTCTGAAATGATGCTTAATGGTACACCATGACGGCTTACGATTTCGCTGATGTAGATACGAGCTAGCTTCTCGTTCTTGAAGTCCTCGCGAATCGGAATGAAATGTGCTGATTTTGTAAGACGATCAATGATTACCCATATGGTGTCATACCCACTGGAGGTGCGAGGTAACCCGGTAATGAAGTCCATGGTTATGTTTTCCCACTTCCATACAGGTATTTTGGGTTGGACTAGAAGTCCTGAAGGTCTTTGATGTTCAGCTTTTACTTTGGAACATGTAAGGCACTTGGAAACAAAAACAGCGATATCCTTTTTCATGCCAGGCCACCAGTAGGTGTATCGTAGGTCTTGATACATCTTATCGGCTCCTGGGTGTACAGAGTATCGTGTTTTGTGTGCTCATTCATGAGGAAATCACGAAGGTTGTCACGATCGGGAATCCATATGCGGTTTAAATAATATAGAATACCGTCGGATTTGGTTTCAATTTTGAGTTCAGCTCCACATGACAGCTCATCGCGTACGTCATTTTCCGTTACAGAGATATGTTGAGCTGCCCGGATTCGATCCTTGATATCGGTTATGATTTGCGAACATAGAAGACGAATAGAGTTCGCATATCCCTTTTGACTGAGCGCATCGGCCACCACGTTTGCCTTGCAAGGATGATTCTGAATCTCGCAGTCGTAATTGTTGAGCAGTTCGACCCATCTCGTTGCCTCATATTCAACTCTTTTTGATTGAAGATATGCTGGAGACTCTTGTGGTTAGTGTATATTTCACACTTGGTACCGTAAAGATAATGTCTCCATATCTTGAGAGCGAACACAACGGCTCCAAGTTCCAGGTCGTGGGTGGTGTAATTTTCTCATGGACTTTGAGTTGCCTAGAGGCATAGGCTATCACCTTTCCTCTTTGCATCAATACACAGTCTAGACCTTGCCCTGATGCGTCGCAATAAACCACAAAGTCATCGCAACCCTCAGGGAGTGTAAGGATAGGTGCATCACAAAGCCTTTGCTTTAAAGTTTGGAAGGCCTCCTCTTGCTTAGGTTCCCAAATGAAGGGTTTTCCCTTGTGAGTCAAGGCCGTGAGCGGAACGGCGATACGGGAAAAATTGGCAATAAAGCATCGGTAGTAACCAGCCAAGCCAAGAAATGACCTAACTTCGGTAGGAGTGCATGGCGCTTGCCATTCTTGTACTGCCCTGATTTTCGAAGGATCGACATGAATCCCTTTGTCATTGACGACATGACCAAGGAATTGTACTTCTCTTAACCAGAATTCACATTTTGAGAACTTAGCGTAAAGCTTTTCAGTCCTTAAGAGTGTAAGAATGAGTTGAAGGTGTCGCTCATGATCGGATTTTGACTTGGAGTAGATAAGAATGTCGTCGATGAAGACTATGATGAAACGGTCGAGATAGGGTTTGCATACCCTATTCATCAAATCCATGAAGACAGCGAGGGCGTTGGTTAAACCGAAGGGCATAACCATGAACTCGTAATGACCATAACGAGTTCGGAAGGCAGTTTTTGGAATATCTTCTTCGCGCACTCTAAGCTGATGATAACCAGAACGAAGGTCGATTTTGGAAAAACAGGTGGCGCTTTGAAGTTAGTCTAGAAGGACATCAATACGAGGCAGTGGATAGCGATTCTTAACCGTCAACTTGTTGAGTTCTCTATAATCAATGCACATGCGAAACGTTCCATCTTTCTTCCTCACAAAAAGAACGGGCGCACCCAAGGCGATGAGCTAGGACGTATGAATCCTTTGTCGGTCAGCTCTTGCAGTTGACTGGCCAACTCTTGCATCTCGGATGGGGCTAACCTATAGGGAGATTTTGCGACCGGTGTAGCGCCAGGCACAAGATCGATTCGAAATTCGACTTCTCTCACAGGAGGAAGTCCTGAAATGTCGTCGGGAAAAACTTGCGGGAATTCTTTCACAATTGGAATATCTTCGAGCTTCCTCTCCTTGCCTTCCTTCTTGACAACGTGAGCTAGAAATGCGACGTAATTTTTGCGAAGATAACTTCGGGCTTGAAGGCAGGACATCAATTTGAGCCCTTTCGAAGGAGTTTCCCCAAAGATACGTAGTGTCTGACCGTCGGCGAGAGGAATACGAATAAACTTTTCATGGCACACCACTTCAGCGTGATGCTGGCTGAGCCAGTCCATGCCGATGATAACAATGAAACTTCCCAATTTCATAGGAATGAGATCAATTGAAAATCGTGATCATTTAGGGTGAGAGTACAATCACGTATAATAGAATTTAATGAAGTGGGTTTTCCGTCAGCAACTTCCACCGTCAGAGATTCAACGAGATTATCACGAGGTTGGTCGAGAATAGATTCGAATTCTAAAGACACAAACCTCTTATCCGCACCAGTATCAAATAATATGGATGCATAACTACCATTTACGAGAAACGTACCGTTGACCACATTGTTGTCAGCCCTGGCTTGGTTGGCGTTGATATTGAAAGCTCTTCCTCTAGCAGGTGGAGGAGCTTGGTTAGCTTGGTTTACCGGGTTTGATTTAGCTTGAGCATGGATGATGTTCACCAGGTGTGGGCAAGTATTCCTGAAGTGGTTTGGGTCCCCACAATTAAAACAGGCTCGTATGGACTGCATCATGGGGTAGTTGGGTTGGTAGTAAGGTTGGGCTGTGAGTTGTGCAGGTGGTAGAAGTAAGGGTTGTTGGGCTTGGCCCACCATTTTGGGTTTGGGTTGGAGGTTGAATGTGGTTCGATCGCTGAAGGGTACGACAGGTATGGATAGTGTGACCCGCACGGCCACAACTTGTGCAATGTTGGCAAGGGTTTTCAGGAGGGTGATGGTATTGGCAACGGTTACACTTTGGGTGTGGGCTAGTGTATGGCCTTTTGAACGGTGCGGATGGAGGGGCAACTTGGGTGATTGGAGCAGCAGTGATGGGAGGGTTGGTTTGGGTGACAGCAAAGTTCTTGCCATTTCGCTTCCTCTTACCAGCAAACTTCGAGGATGAACCTGAGTGGTTTGGAATTGGGGTCTCAATGGGTGTTTTCTTCTTCTCATCTTTAAAATTGTCATTTCGAATCCGATTTTCAGTGAGTTCCGTAGCTAACTCCATTGCGGCTTCGAGTGTTGCAGGCGAAGTGCTTAAAACCGAATCTTAGATTTTCGAGGGGAGGCCTCGAATGTAGTGTTCAATTAAGCGGTATAATGGGGTGAACAGATTGGGAACCATTTGGTTCAACTCAAGAAACCTCGTGTTATAGGAGGTGTGATCCCCTTCTTTTTGCTTTAGAGCATAGAATTCATCTTCAAGCTTCTTGATCTCGCTTCTACGGCAAAAACGTCTTGTCATGACCTCTCTTAATTCTTCCCATGATAAGGCCATGGCATCGTCTACACCTCGCTTTCCTTTTTCCGTGTTCCACCAGGTAAGGGTTACCACAAACAATCTTCCAGTCGCGTAACGTACCTTACGGTCCTCAGGACAGTCGCAATTGAGAAAGGTGTTCCATCTCCTCAAACCAGTGGAGGAGAGCGGTGACACCTTCAGTCCCTTCATATTTTGGGGGATCGCAAGACTTGAAGTGTTTGTAGGTGCATTTAGGGGTTTTGGGAGGAGGGTTGGCGACGCTTTGGTCTTCTTGGTTGGGAGGGTTAATGGGATTAGAGGTGAGGGCTTGCTGAACTTGTAGCACGATGTCAGGAAGTACTGCGGCCATTTGTTTAGCGATTTGCGTGGCCAAGCGTTCATTTGACTTTCCTGACCTTCTACCTCCACGTAATTGCCTAGCAGACATCTACAGGAATATATGTAGGGAGATTGTGAGTTCAAGAATTTCCTAGGTGCCATGTGTCGTAAAGAGAATGAAAACAACATAACTGAAAATAATTTAACTACATCCATAGGATGTCTTGGGTTTGCTCATGTTTGGGCCTCCAAATGTCCCCCATACCATTGCCTGTGTAGTCATGTGGGCCCCCATGACTATTGGGCTTGGTAGGATTCACATTGGTGTCGGCGGGTTAACGCTCGCACCACCCGAATGAAAATCGTAAAACATGATTGCGAGATGTATGGTCGGAGGGTGTCCAGGTGTGGACACAATGACAACTCAAAGTGGGGTTAGTTCACACGACGTTTGGTATAGCATGCTTTGGCCTAATAGGTCCTTCGTACTCTCATCGTTAGTCCCCAGGTAGACAAACTGGTCCTTTATTTTGGATTTATACGAATGCCAAGCCTAGACAGGACGTTCCGACTACCGGTACTCGTACCCCTTTTTAGTTTATACATTGGGGCGGGTTTTCGAAACCCGATTTACACAAATATTACAACTTTATATCTCATGTCTATGACACAGTTTTATGTTTTTGTACCAAGAAGAAGAAATGATAGATGCTAACCTCATATTTATGTTTATTTTTAAAAAAGTAAAAAATAAGGTTGTGTACTTTTCAGTAAACAGGTCTAATCATGTCTTATACAGATATCTATTGCCAGCCTTAACAATAATGACCCTTTAGTTTTTATTCTAGCATTTAGCCCTAAGGCTATAGGGTCATGGTGGTTACACCCTCATGACCACCATGACCCTCCATGTCAAACGTCATGTCACCCACCTCTAATCGACCATCCAAAACCACTATCCTAAGGATGTAGTTATGACCCAAACAACGTCCCCTTATTTATTTTAATTTACTTTTATCTAAAGGAAAATAAAAGGGAAAATGAGATTTGTGATTTAATGCATGAGAACCATGGTGGATAAATGAGAAGGTTGTTAGCGATTAATTAATGTATCTACGTGACAATCCATGATCCAAACCATGTCTCCTATACCCTTCAACAATATTTGGGTATTCCACATTTACACCCTTTATACGATATTTAACTTTCTTTTTAACCCCACTTCGGCAATAATCATCACAATGTCAACTTTATTATCGAATATTTATAGGATACGTTATAAAGTTAAAAAATTCCGCGTTAAAGTTATATAGTTTTTGTTTAAACAGGGTCCTCAACCAGTTGATTAATTATATGAAATACCAATAAAGATTCAAAGTTTACATGCTTTTTTTATATATCAAAATAAAATACACATAAAGACTGTAATTTTACCAAAACGCCTTCATCTACGTTTAGCAATCAATCGAAATTAACATAAAAATCACTACCTAAACTTCAAAAATGAAATAATCAACTAAAGTTTATAAAAGGTCTTCAACGCTTGATGTAATTATATGAAATACCAATAAATGTTCAAACTTTACATGTTTTTTTTATATATCAAAATAAAATATACATAAAGACTATAACTTTACCAAAACCCTTCATCTACGTTTAGCAATCAATCGAAATTAACATAAAAATCTACTATAAACTTCAAAATATGAAAAAATAACTCAAGTTTAAACAGGGTCTTCACCACATTGATGTAATTTATATGAAATACCAATAAAGATTCAAATTTACATGTTTTTTATATTATTAATGAAACACCATAAAGATTGTAACTTTGCCCAAAACGCCTTCCATCTACATTGGAAGTCAACATAAAACATCACTACTTGATAGAAGCCTAACCTACAATAAATGGATAAAATTAACATAAACATTACTACCTAAACTTAAAAATGAAATAATCAACTCAAGTTTAAACAGGGTCTTCAACCACTTGATGTAATTATATGAAATACCAATAAAGGTTCAAACTTTACATGTTTTTTTTATATTATAAATAAAATACACATAAAGACTGTAACTTTACCCAAAACGCCTTCATCTACACGTTGAAGTCAACTAAACACACTACTGAAAACTACCTAACTATTCAAAAATGAAATAATCAACTCAAGTTTAAACAGGGTCTTCAACCACTTGATGTAATTATATGAAATACCAATAAAGGTTCAAACTTTACATGCTTTTTTATATATCAAAATAAAATACACATAAAGACTGTAACTTTACCCAAAACGCCTTCATCTACGTTTAGCAATCAATCGAAATTAACATAAACATCACTACCTAAACTTCAAAAAATGAAATAATCAACTCAAGTTTAAACAGGGTCTTCAACCACTTGATGTAATTATATGAAATACCAATAAAGGTTCAAACTTTACATGCTTTTTTTTATATCAAAATAAAATACACATAAAGACTGTAACTTTACCCAAAATGCCTTCAACTACGTTTAGCAATCAATCAAAATTAACATAAAATCACTACCTAAACTTCAAAAATGAAATAATCAACTCAAGTTTAAACAGGGTCTTCAACCACTTGATGTAGTTATATGAAATACCAATAAAGGTTCAAACTTTACATGCTTTTTTTTATATATCAAAATAAAATACACATAAATAATGTAACTTTACCCAAAACGCCTTCATCTACGTTTAGCAATCAATCGAAATTAACATAAACATCACTACCTAAAACTTCAAAAATGAAATAATCAACTCAAGTTTAAACAGGGTCTTCAACCACTTGATGCAATTATATGATACAATAAAGATTCAAACTTTACATGCTTTTTTTATAAATCAAAATAAAATACACATAAAGACTGTAGCTTTACCCAAAACGCCTTCATCTACGTTTAGCAATCAATCGAAATTAACATAAAAATCACTACCTAAACTTCAAAAATGAAATAATCAACTCAAGTTTAAACAAGGTCTTCAACCACTTGATGTAATTATATGAAATACCAATAAAGGTTCAAACTTTACATGTTTTTTTATATATCAAAATAAAATAACATAAAGACTGTAACTTTACCCAAAACGCCTTCATCTACGTTTAGCAATCAATTGAAATTAACATAAAACTTACTACTTAAACTTCAAAATGAAATAATCAACTCAAGTTTAAACAGGGTCTTCAACCACTTGATGTAATTATATGAAATACCAATAAAGATTCAAACTTTACATGTTTTTTTATTATTAAATGAAACACACATAAAGATTGTAACTTTGCCCAAAAACGCCTTCCATCTACACTTGGAAGTCAACATAAACATCACTACTTGAAAAGCCTAACCTACAAAAATAAGATAATCGACTCAAGTTTAAACAGGTCTTCAACCACTTGATGTAATTATATAAAATACCAATAAAGGTTCAAACTTTACATGCTTTTTTTATATATCAAAATAAAATACACATAAAGACTGTAACTTTACCCAAAACGCCTTCATCTACGTTTAGCAATCAATCGAAATTAACATAAACATCACACTAAACTTCAAAAATGAAATAATCAACTCAAGTTTAAACTGGATCTTCAACCACTTGATGTAATTATATGAAATACCAATAAAGATTCAAACTTTACATGCTTTTTTTATATATCAAAATAAAATACACATAAAGACTATAACTTTACCAAAAAGCCTTCATCTACGTTCAGCAATCAATCGAAATTAAGATAAAAATCACTACATAAACTTAAAAATGAAATAATCAACTCAAGTTTAAACAGGGTCTTCAACCACTTGATGTAATTATATGAAATACCAATAAAGGTTCAAACTTTACATGTTTTTTTTATATATCAAAATAAAATACTCATAAAGACTGTAACTTTACCCAAAACGCCTGTCATCTACGTTTAGCAATCAATCGAAATTAACATAAACATCACTACCTAAACTTCAAAAATGAAATAATCAACTCAAGTTTAAACAGGATCTTCAACCACTTGATATAATTATATGAAATACCAATAAAGATTCAAACTTACATGCTTTTTTTATATATCAAAATAAAATACACGTAAAGACTGTAACATTACCCAAAACGCCTTCATCTACGTTTAGCAATCAATCGAAAATTAACATAAACATCACTACCTAAACTTCAAAATGAAATAATCAACTCAAGTTTAAACAGGGTCTCAACCACTTGATGTAATTATATGAAATACCAATAAAGGTTCAAACTTTACATGTTTTTTATATACAAAATAAAATACACATAAAGACTGTAACTTTACCCAAAACGCCTTCATCTACGTTTAGCAATCAATCGAAATTAAAATAAACATCACTACCTAAACTTCAAAAATGAAATAATCAACTCAAGTTTAAACGGATCTTCAACCACTTGATGTAATTATATGAAAACCAATAAAAATTCAAACTTTACATGCTTTTTTTATATATCAAAATAAAATACACATAAAGACTATAACTTTACCCAAAACACCTTCATCTACATTTAGCAATCAATCAAAATTAACATAAAAATCACTACCTAAACTTAAAAAATGAAATAATCAACTCAAGTTTAAACAGGGTCTTCAACCACTTGATGTAATTATACAAATACCAATAAAGGTTCAAACTTTACATGCTTTTTTTATATATCAAAATAAAATACACAGAAAGACTGTAACTTTACCCAAAACGCCTTCCATCTACACTTGGAAGTCAACATAAACATCACTACATGAAAGAAGCCTAACCTACAAAAATGAGATAATCAACTCAAGTTTAAACAGGGTCTTCAACCACTTGATGTAATTATATAAAATACCAATAAAGGTTGAAACTTTACATGCTTTTTTTATATATCAAAATAAAATACACATAAAGACTGCAAATTTACCCAAAACGCCTGCATCTACGTTTAGCAATCAATTGAAATTAACATACACATCACTACCTAAACTTCAAAAATGAAATAATCAACTCAAGTTTAAACATGGTCTTCAACCACTTGATGTAATTTTATGAAATACCAATAAAGGTTCAAACTTTACATGCTTTTTTTATATATCAAAATAAAATACACATAAAGACTGTAACTTTTCCCAAAACGCCTTCATCTACGTTTAGCAATCAATCGAAATTAACATAAAAATCACTACCTCCCAAAACGCCTTCATCTACGTTTAGCATTCAATCGAAATTAACATAAAAATCACTACCTAAACTTTAAAAATGAAATAATCAACTCAAGTTTAAACAGAATCTTCAACCACTTGATGTAATTATATGAAATACCAATAAAGATTCAAACTTTACATGTTTTTTTTTATATTATAAATGAAACACACATAAAGATTGTAACTTTGCCCAAAACGCCTTCCATCTAGACTTGGAAGTCAACATAAACATCACTACTTGAAAGAAGCCTAACCTATAAAAATGAGATAATCGACTCAAGTTTAAACAGGGTCTTCAACCACTTGATGTAATTATATGAAATACCAATAAAGGTTCAAACTTTACATGCTTTTTTTATATATCAAAATAAAATACACATAAAGACTGTAACTTTACCCAAAACGCCTTCATCTACGTTTAGCAATCAATCGAAATTAACATAAACATCACTATCTAAACTTCAAAAATGAAATAATCGACTCAAGTTTAAACATGATCTTCAACCACTCGATGTAATTATATGAAACACCAATAAAGTGTCAAACTGAGACAGATCTGATATGATCTCGGTTCTGTTTTCAGATCTGATTGTAGGGTTAGGTGGTCGATTGATTATCCTAGGTATTGATGATATGTTTTGACGGAGAGAGAAAGAAGACAAGGAAGGGTGGTGAGTTGGTTAAGATAGCTTTTTGTTTTCTATTTTTAATTTAATGGAATAGTGCGACTCGATTTTCTAATTGAGATATGGTGCATTGGGCCGGTTATTTATATTTATTTTACTAAACGGGCCTAAACTGAAGTTTTTCGATAAAAGATTTCATCTCATTCTCATATGCTTATTTACAAGTAAGAGATGGGCATAATCAGGTATTATTAATACCCAGATCCGGTTTCTATCGTACCTAGATCCTGATACTAGGGAGAGGAATAGGGTTCTCTGAGGAACCAGTTCCAGTTCCTTCCCGGGTATTCGCCATTAAAACTAAAACCGTTTGTAACCGGTTACGGGTATTGACAAGAACCGGTTCTGTCGGAATTTTCAAACCAAAAGCTACTAGTTTACTGTTTGGAACTGGTTCCAACGGATAAAATACCGTTGGAAACCAATTATTTAACATAAAAATCGGTTTTTTTTGGTATATATAACCAATCTTCTTCATTCCCTTTCATTACTACTGCAAACATTCAACACTTAAACCTTTGAATTCACATTTTCGAAGATACAAATGGCATGCAATGATGAGGTTGTGATGGTTTTCGCATTTAATGTTGTTTGCAACCTCCAAGAATCGATGCCAACGGCTGGTAACCGGTTCTAGCGGTAACTTTATTCGCGGGTACAATGAAACCGGGTACTGGAGGTACCGGATACGGGTTAGGAACTGGGTACGACCCATTTTTCATCCTAAAATGTGGAACCGGGTAGGACCCGGTGGGTTTTTTGAACCCGGAACCGGTTCTACCATACGTCAGGTAGGAACTGGAACCGTTTCCAGGTCGGTTCTATCGGGTCAGGTTTAAAACTTGGTATTATGCCCATCTCTATTTACGAGCACGATTTTGGATATCAATTAATTAATTGATTTTAATGGGCAATATGTTGAGAGATTATCCGGTTTATTTTTTGAAAAAAGGATAACTACTTCAACACAAAAAGGGTCACAGCATAACCGGAATATACACGTGGAACAATCGAATAAAATTTTGGTACGATCAAAATTCTCAATAAAAAATAACCCAACAAATCTCATTCTTGAAGATGAAGTTTAATCCGTTCAAAATTTGGTTGTTTAGTCCATAGTCTTGGCGTATATTAAATCAAACAAGTTCTAACATAAAGCTAAGATAAGGTCTACCCTCAAAAAAACTGAAACATATATGTATATGATAAGGTTTTCTTTTTGTTTTAAGGTAGGATCAAATTCTCACAGGAAAAGAGTTAGTGATGTAAAGCATGCATTTATTATACCAAAGGCTTGTTAACTCTAGCTAGGCATTCCAATTCATTTTTCTTTTAAAAACAATTGCTATAATTACATTTTCTACTATAATCACATGAAACGTGACCGTGACTAAGGATCTATACATGTGGTTTGGTTTGGAAACCGTTGATGGTTTACTTTGAGAAATTCGGTCTTTAAACACAATCAAACCAACTTAAAGGCAAAAAAATCAAAATTTCCAATTTTCACCATCCCCACACTTAAGATTGACATTATCATCAGTGTGTAGTGTTTTGAATGAAGGATAAGATTTAAAATTTAACTTTTGAAAACATTTTAAGCGTAACCGGGATGCACAAGACTTAACCACCATCACAATGCTCTCATCTGCAATAACACACAATTACAATCCACTACTAAAAATAAAAATACAATGATCAAAGCTTGGAGAATTAGAAATAGATGCACCTGGTTTTCTTCATATTCCATGATATCCATGTTTCCCCGACAACGGCCCGGTCAAAGAATGTCTCCCTTCAAAAGCGTTTTTTATCTTTCTTTTTGTCCAATATTATGACAACTAGGGATGAGCATATGGTACTTAGTACCGGTATCGAATTTACCGTACCAATTTTTTTCAGTACCAAATCGGTACCCACTATTTGACATTTTCGGTATCGGGAGTTTCGGTGGTACGGTACTGGTATTTTACCGAATTTTACCCTTGAATATCTGTACCGTACCGAACATTTCAGTACCTGTACCCATATTTGGTGAAATTCGGTACCGATATTTTTGGTACTGGAAATTCGGTACCCGTACCGAGCTCATCCCTAATGACAACCAACTGACCAAGAAAGTTGTTGTCCATGGTCCACCGATGGCCCCCACCCTTTCAACATTGTAAGTCCCGTAAACATGGATCTTTCAATGATATCAAACTTAATCTTATGTAAGTGCGGAAAACAAACACAAGATGATTCAAGAATAGACTAAACCAAAACAAATCAAATAGTAAGATTAAAATAAACTTGCATTCACCAAATAGATGACTGATGCAAGATCACAATGCTTGGTTTCGGCCGGCTCTAGAATACACAAAACTGATTAACCCTTAACAAAACAACAAGGCTTGATTATATACTAACTAATTCGGGCCTAAAGCCCTTAACCAAGCCCAGCCGAAACCTTTAAGACCCATCTATTGTTTCGACCTAAAACACTATGGAACCTAATTACAAGACAACCCATAACTACAACTATCAACTCACTATGTATATAACCTTCAGGTTCCAACAATCTCCCCCTAGGTTTATAGCATAGTGTGATCAGGATCTTTAACTTCTTTGCTGCCTCCTACATTGTCTCGAAACCTCCAAAACCCTTCTTCCTGACGTGCAATGCACCAACAACAGCTTATGTCCACTGCTTTGATGTGCCTTCATACTTTTCAGTTGTTCTTATTCTGAGCAAGCATCTCAAGATCTTCCAAGCTCAGATTCAACAAATCTACAGGATCGGCCAATCGAAACTGCACATCATCATCACAAACAATTAATGCTTGACCCAAAGTCTCATCATAGGCCCATAAATGTAGTGTCTTCAAGCTTCCATCTGGTATCTTGTTCACCAACGGATATTGTTTCTCTTTATCCGTTGGTGGCCAAATAACCGTCTTCATTCTCTTGTGTGTTCGAGGATCACGTACACCAGAAGCAGGTTTCAAAAATGACTCTGCAGTGTGCATAGATGGAAATCCTCTAGCAACCTCTCGTTTCAGTCTCTCGAAAAACATATAACATCTACCATTTGGCTTGTCATCTGTGTATGGTGCATTCGAAAGTATAGTTAAATCAACTCTCGTAAATGTCTGGAACTGAGCAAGCCTCGAGTACCACTCTACTGGACCAATCTTCCTCTTAATCCACCACATCTTTCGGTCATGATCAAAACCCCAACTCACGACCACTGACTTGTTACCAACTCGATCATAATAACTCTCTCCAACATCCATCAAATAATGAGTAGCTTGAACATCTGGATCAGCAGGATTCAAATTCTTGTTCTTAATAACCACAAGCTCTCTTTTCTTTTTCAACCTCTTTGCCTTTTCAGCATCCTTCTTCTTGTTAGTAGAGGTTCTAAAATATATATCCATTGTAGCAGCAGTCCTTCTTCATTTTAAGCAATAACTTGAGCTTGTTTTTTAGTAGCTTTCTTATACTTTTCCAAATCATTCGGATCAGCAAATTCCTGACCAAACTTCTTTTCTAACTTCCCTCTGATATCATAAACCATAGTGAACAACAACCCAACATCACCTTGCAGTTGATCAATCTGTTGATCCTTTCGAGCAATAATATCTTCAAGTTGAACAATTTTCGCATCTTTGTGAATCGAATCCTGTTCAAGTATCACAATACGCTTCTTCAAATCTCGAATACTAATAAACTCATCATCGTCACTTGAATCATCAATCAGAGACAACTTATGTCTTTCTTCACTCCTAACACCACTGGAACTACATGGTTCATCATGTACAGTAACGGACGAACTTCCAACAACGGTCGTTCCGTATTGTAGCAGTAACTGGAATCTCGGGTAAATCAGACACGCTAACCGGAGTCTCTGAACAAACTGAAGTCTCTGGAGCAGACATAGATTCCAGATTCATGCCTGTTGTAGTAGTCTCAGACTCAATCAGTGTCTTAGTAGAAGCAGCAGAGTCTTCAAAATCAAAAGCACTTTCTGTTGTCACTTGAGCAGTCTCGAAATCAAAATCATACAAGCCAACATCATCATCAGTCATAGGTTGATCTTGTAGCTGTTCAATGAACACCCCAGGTCGAGGATCCCTCTTTCTTTGCTTTATAGGTTGTAATCGGAATCCTGTGGGTCTTTGTCACTCGGCGTCATAATTTGTAGCGAAGATTCAGGCGGAGAATTCCCAATCGTTTGGGTAACTGTCTTTAAAATTAGAGCCAATCTTTCAGCAGTAATCACCGGTGGAAGAACACTAGAAACACTTGTACATAAAAGAGAACGGAACTAAACAATTCATCTTATCATCATAAGCAATACGTGTCTTCTGAACCGTTTAATTCTATTCGCAACATACGTGTCTTGTGTCACCATGGTTTCCTAGATTTTAAAAGATCAGGATAAGATCAGTGATCGTTATCTCTTGAAGGTTTGGAGCTTTCCTGGCCGTATACTTTCGTGGAAATAAGATTTTCTCTTAAAAGTAAACATATGAAGATTTCTAAGAAAAATCTTAGTGTGTATTTGTAGAATTTTTATAAAAACTAAATTGTTTAATTTTCTTGATCGATAAGAATAGTGGGACGATTTATCAATTTATTTAAATAATAGTAGCAGAGTTAGTTTTTATAAATATATTTAGATTTTATTTTTATAGAACTAGGGTATTAACAGTTCCCAAACAACTAATGGGGTGGTGGTCCTTGGTAGGGGGAGGTCTTAGGTTCAAGTCCTATAGACTGCAGAGAATAAAAGAAATTTTCCGTTAAAAAAAACAGTTCCTAAACAAACTTGCTAGATTAATCAATGTTTTAGATACCGGTTAAACCGGATATTTGACATGGGTCCGGTACGATAAAGGTCGGTAAAACCCGAATACGATATGTCTTATGTACCGGCGGTAAATCTGGTATTACCGGTTCAAACCGTTGAACCGGTTTGCATTATCTTAGAATTTGATTTTTTTTATTTTTAATAAAATACGATATTTAGATTATACTGACCTTCTATATTTTATAAGAAAATAGTTGTTTTTTAGATAAAACCATGATCAATAACATAAATCTTAATTGAGATTGAATTGTTTTTATATGAATTTGTATTTTATGGAATTATAGAGTTAACTAGTAACCCGGTTGAACCATTTTAGAGCTTAACCTGGTATCATTTAAAAACCGGTTAGTTTTTAAAAACTATTGAGATTAATAATTATAGTATGAAGACTGATTAAAACAATCATCAAATATACATTAAATAAAATAAGAAGGTACTGTAGTAGGGGGAGGGGGTCGGTCGAACAGCAACAACCACAACGACACTTTGATTTTTGTTTAACATAAAAGAACCTTAAACTTATTAAAACAGTTATCTTCCCCAACCAGATTTCCCATCGCAACCCCCATGCTTTAGTTTCAAAAATCAGTTCACACGTTGTAACGCCCCAAAACTTGAATTTTAATTCGATAGCTTGATCCATTGTGCTATGGTATGAAATGAGATAACCAAGTTATTTTAACTTAGTTAAAATATAAGTCCAATAACAAGGAATGAACTTCTTGTGACTAAACAAAAATAAAGAACAAACTATAGGGGTTCAAAGGGGCAAGTTGAAAGATATTTTAATTAAAAAACATGGGGGAAAAGGAAAACCCCATTCTTGGGTATGTGTGTGTGTCGAGACATGAAGCAGGGAAGGAGAAAACCACTCCCTCAACTATAACCAGAAATTCAGCCATTTGAGAGTGAATTAGGGCTTAATTCATATGCATGTGATGGGTTTCTTAAACATCTAAATGTCCTCTACATAAGGTAAGTTGTAATTTATAATTTGGTGATCTTGTATGAAGTGGGTTTATGCTTAATCCACAAAAGTGTATGAAATTAATCATGTAATGTGTTAGGATCACCATATAGAACATCAACTATGCAGATTCTAAGTAATTTGATGTTTTAGGATAAAACCCACTTGTGCTAGTAAGGACGGTGAGATGAATGAATTACCATGTTCAATTCTTGTATAATTTGATGTATGATGTGGAATATGTTCAATTTTTATTAGTTAGATTGAGTATGGTTTGGAAGTAATGTGATTTTGTGTTATTGTTGATGATTGAAAGCAAGATGGTAGAAGATGAGCATGAATTAGTTGTACTTTGTGCGTTAAATGTTGTATGCACACCAAGTGTTTGATGAAATGTTTGAATTATTAGCTAATGCACACATACATTTAAGCATGTGTAGTTTCAATGTGGTTCATGTTCTATGTAGAAATTTGTGAGAATTATTGTATCATATGATCTCTAACATGTTTATAATGCCTAGCATAAACTATGAACATGAATTGATGATTTAAAGTTGAGTTTTGGTTCATAATTCCAAAGATTAACAAAGCTGATTGGAAGTAATTATTGATGCGTGCCTGTTTTGAAAAATTCATATAAAATCAACCGTAGCTGGGTTTAAGACATATCATATATGGTTAGAAAGCTATCAGAGCGTATTACATTTATATGTGAACATATTGAGCTAATTCTGATCGTATAGAGGCGAAAATGAGACAAGAACAACTCCTGTACAGAATGTGCAGCAATGAAAAGAATGTGTATAATGAACTTAACATGAATGATTGTCCATATGCCTGTTGCCTAAACACTAAATGTTGTTTTGGATGAATGATTATGAGCGTTAAGGTGTGTTTAAAGTGTATATGCATGAAAATGGATGTGCAAGTATTTTCTTAAATGGGTCGAACGGGTTGACTATATAGTCAATAATCTAGTAGAAAAGTATGTGGATTATTATCAATATATCTGAATGGGTTGTATAACCACAATGTATAGTCTAATGATTAAAGGAATGAACTTGTTTCCAAGCTAGGTATGGCAAAGCTTGGAAGACAACATGCAAACAAGTGGAAATGGTGACGACTTTCCTATGGGCAAAGGTAAGTGATTTCCGGAATCACTTCTTATCTTATAAATAAAGTTTTGATATGTTGAATGTAGGAAACCATGTGAGAAAATTATGAGAAAGAGTAAGTACTAAGGTATGTATTAATGAGGTAAATCGTAAGAAGTATATATGTTTGGAATTACATGATAGAAGTGAACGGGTCAAGAATAAAGAAAGTAACATGGCGTAATGTGGTAGTTAGTTTGATCATGTGCTTAAGCGTTTGAAAGATTTAAGAGTTTGTATATGGTTATTTTACATATTGGAAGCATAAAAAAATAAACGGAGAAGAAAGAAGTTCGGGTGTCTAACGGTTGTATACGAACGTAAAAAGAGAACAAAGATTAGCTGAATTGGGCTCTACCATAGCTTACGGTAGCCACCATAAGCTATGGTAGGTACCAATGGTCATTTCTCTACCGTAAGACAGCAGATTGTCACCGTAGCTGTTTTATATGCCATCGTAAGCTACGGTAGCCACCGTAGCTTACAGTGGAGACCAGATTTAAGTGTGTAATTTTATGGATGTATGTAGGTAAGCATGTATGTACTGACGTAGATATGTATGTATTTAGAAGTATGTGTATAAATACATGTATGTATGTACGTATGTATGAAATGGGATTGAATGAATGAGCGTGTACGTAAGAATATGAGGGTATGAAATAAATTTGATGTATGGATAAGTATGGGTAAGGATTTACCCACGTGAGAGCAATGAAATCCACAGGCAAGTATGATTAGAAATGAGTAGGCTCGTAGGTTGATACGTATGAGATTTATTTATATGGATGTTGTGACTAAGATATGTTAGTATAATTATATAAAAATATAAGTGGAATGTAAGAACTTGTATGTATGTATGTATGTATGTATGTATGTATGTATGTATGTATGTATGTATGTATGTATGTATGTATGTATGAAGGTACGTAAGCACGAAGTAGGAGTTATTGTCCACAAAAGAATAGGACTTGTATATATATATATATGTATACATGGCTTCAATACGTTTGAATATCTACGTTACTAATGGTGTGTCTTGAGAATAAATGAAAATGCATGTATATTATTATATCCTATGAAGATTTGATGATTTGGATTCGAGATAGTATTTGGAAAAATAACCGAAAGGTTCAGCATGAATAGAAGAATGCGAAATGGTCATTTAATTGCGTATGTCTGGATTATGAATGATGTCACCAAATATTAATGATGCACATGTATTTGGTGGTTGCAGGTTGCATGGAATTAACATTATTATGGAAACTAAGAGGTTGAAGATCGAGTCAAAGAGTAAGGATTGTACGGGAAGAGCGGTCTCATAGCTTGTATTTATGAATTACATTTAACGAGTTAATCAAGAAAGAATGTTGTAATCCTTTCTAGAAGTGACTAACAAATTTAAATAGACCTTCAAGTATGTCATGTAGACATCATAAGAAAGAATTTTTAAGTCAATATTTTCGTTGCGTCTCTTAGGGTTAAAACATTTTAGGGTGTAATAGTTTAATTGAGGACGAATGTTGTATTTATTTTAAAAGAAGTAAGGTTAAATGGTTTTCAAGTATGTTAGAATAGTTATAAAGGAAAAAAATTTATGGCCCATATTTCTGCTGCGTTGATTTTGGTCAAACACGTGTTAGGGTCTTACATGCATACATACAAGATCCATTGCAAAGAACTTAGAGGGTTTGCTCTCTAATGGCAACCAAACGAAAAGATGTCGAAAAAACGGAAAGGTGTATAACTCTCAAATGTGTTGTCAACATGAAGACAGAGTATGGTTTTCTTACTTCCAATTGAATATGTGTAGAGAGGTTAATAAAAATAATATAATGTAGATATGAAGAAGGTACAAATGCTAAACGCCGTTTGTAGAGCTATTCAAAGCATAATATTTGAAACGTCAAATGTAAGAAATTGTTTGTATAGGCTGTTGTATACAAACTTTTTTATAGTGAACTTTAAGACCATTAAGTTACAGGTATTTAAATTTTTTCATAATTTTCTATTGCCTCATGTATGATTGTGATATGGCATGAACTTTAAGACCATTAAGTTACAGGTATTTAAATTTAAATTGAGCTCATAATCGCTTAAAAGTAGTAAGCATAAAGAACCTCATAGGCTAATGAATGTTGAACAATGCTATAATTACTTTACTACATTTATGCAACAATATACCCAAAATATAGATCATTTTCAAAAAGTTTATTCTTGACCTGTATTCTAAAGTAAAAACAACCCAGAAGCACAAACTATTTTAGCATCAGGATTGATCCATCTCTTTTCAAAGACTAAGTTATTTTTGAGTCATTGTGTTTTAGTGGTTCTAACCACTTAAGTTCAAAATTAAAAAAGTTTAATCCCCAAGTCCCTAATCACTCATTTTATAACATTTTGAGTCTAACTTTTCAACACTTGTACTTTTGATTTTTGGATCCAAGTGATTAAAACCACTTAAACACAATGACTCAATACATTATATAGTAATATATATATATATATATATATATATATATATATATATAATATATATATGATCAGGATCATATGAGAAATAGTAGGATAATTGAGAAACTTGAGAAGCATTCTGGACCACACATTTTCCCTAAGCAAAAAATACATTAAAAAATGGAAAAAAAAAAGCAATTTTTTTTGGAAAAATCGTTGCTTTTTCTTCTAGGTTTTTTTAGGGATTTATACATATATGTATATTGTTAATCTTTTAACTATACATATATGTATATTGTTAATCTCTTAACTATACATATGTGTATATTGTCAATTTTCTTAAGCATACGTATGTGTCTATTGGCAATCTTTTTAGCTATACATATGTGTATATACATGTTTAATATTGAAAAATAAGTGTTGTAAATCTATAATTGAGGTGAATGATTTTGTTTTAGCTTTAAGATTTAGCATTAATATTTAACGTTTAGTTTTAGCTTTAGGGTTTAGCATTAGGGTTTACCATTATGGTTTAGCTTTAGGGTTTAACATTAGGGTTTAGCTTTGAGGTTTAGCGTTTAGCTTTAGGGTTAGTTTTAGTGTTTAGTATCGGTCTTTAGGGTTTAGCTTTAGGGTTTAGCATTACTATTCAGGGTTTAGCTTTATGGCTTAGCATTATGGTTTAGCTTTAGTTTTAGGGTTAGATTTAGGGTTTAGCTTTTGGGGTTTAGGGTTTAGGGTTTAGTTTTTAGCATAGGGTTTAGCTTTAGTGTTTATAGATTTTTGGTTATTGCTCAATGAGCCGGTCTCAATGCCACTATAATGAGCTTAATAGACATTCGTTTGACCCGGTTTCCTACACTTCTTTAGATTAAGAATATATATTTTTCATAATATACACATACGTATAGTTATAAGATTGACAATATACATATATGTATAGTTACAAGATTAACTATATACACATGTGTATAAATCCCTTAAGAAAAGCAGCGATTTTTCCAAAAAAAATTGCATTTTTTCATTTTTTTATGTTTTTTTTTTGCTTAAGGAAAATGTGTGGTCCAGAATGTTTCTCAAGTTTCTCAAATAGGATGGACTTCTCTTAAGATACCTACCATATATATATATATATATATATATATATATATATGTGTCGAGTATCGTTTAGATGACGATTAAGCAGTGTCATTTAAGAGTGAGTGCCGATTGCAAACTAACAAATAATCAAAGATTAATTATAATAGCAAGATAACCAACAATAAACACCAATAACCACACCCAAAACACCAAACTTTGAACTAAAAAAACCCAGAACCCTATACGGATCGTATAGCCCTAACAAGACCAGCCGTCATACAAATACTTGCCCTGTCACTCTGCAACTCTCTAAAGTTAATTGCAATTAAACGAGTAGCTTTGCCACATGACAGATAAAGCCGATTTGTATAGTGTTTGGATAATGATGTTAGACACTACCTTGATTTACAATTATATTAGTTGATCTATATAATTTATGTTAATTGCAATTAAATGTTATTGATCGTATTTAGCAAAAGAAATAAACCAACTTTTTGTGGGAGAACATTAATTTTCACACAAATAAACCACAATTTTTTTGTGGGAGAACAGTAATATTTTGCAAAACTTTCGATAACACTTCAATAATTTCAATGATTTATGGGTTTGCTTTTTAGTAATAAAATTGTTCATCCGTTAGCTTTACTATGTTACATGTATTACATGTGGTTGTATAATAGACTCATTCTGTATTACAAAACTGAACATACACTAATGTTTAAAAGATACAAATAAATAACATGTATAAAAAGTTTTATATAATATGTGAGAGTTAATTACATTTTTCGTCCATGTGGTTTGTCAAAATCACTATTTCAGTCTATTAATTTAAAAATTGCCATTTCAGTCCCTGTGTTTTCACTTTCGCAACTATTACAGTCCTCGTGGTTTCACTTTCATAACTATTACAGTCCCTGTGGTTTCACAGAATAAATGGATGGAGTTAATAGAGGTGGACTGTAATAGTTACGAAAGTGAAACCACAGGGACTGAAATGACAATTTTTAAACTAATGGACTGCAATAGTGATTTTTGACAAACCACAGGGGCAAAAAACACAATTAACTCTAATATGTGATGTTTTGGTTGTTTAAATACATAGCTAACTAAAAACATATAAAAATGAGAAATCCTAAATTCCAAAGATCTTAAAGATTAGTTGTGGTGATAAAAGAAACCATATCAAGTATCTAAACTAATTTGAAATAAAATCAAAATCAGAGTTTTTCCTAAAAGGGTGTTGGTAGAAAAATTATTTATCAAAATAGGTGGTTTGAAACATATTTACTAAAATGGGTGTTTTTCCTTTCCTTTTTGTTTTTAGCTAGTTTTCTATAACTTGTTAAATACTTAAATGTCAGATCGTAATACTTTATAGAAGGTTATTTTTTTTAATTTCTCTAGAAATTTTCTTTAACTTTTTTAACACTTTATTCAGATACATGTTTTTAGTTTTTTCTAGATATATATTGTTTTATTTTTCATAACTTTACAGAACGCTTTGTTTTTTACTTTTATTTAAACTACTTATGTGTTTGAGATTTTTTGTAAATAGTTTTAAAATGTAATAAGAAAATGTATTCTTAATAAAAATTACAAAAGTGTTTAATAAACTATCCAGACCACCCGAAACAATTTTTAAGTGGTTTATTTATATATAGAGTAAATTGCACAAAACATCCTTTATGTTTTCTCAAACTTGCAGGTTCCAGCCTTAATGTTTAAAACTTGCTTAAAACAGCCTTTACGTTTATTTTTGTTGCATGTTCAATCCTTTACAGCTAACCACGTTATTTTCTTCAGTTAAGTTCCCTCACATGCATAACATGTGAGGGTATATTCGTCATTTTGGTTTATCTTCCTCCAACTTCAATTATAAAAAAAAAAGAAAAGAGTATTTAATTTTCAACATATTTTAAACAAATTCTAACCAAGGGACTAATATGCAATATGACCAAACTTTTACAAACCAAACACTCGCTTTTCCAGTCTTCTTCTTCGGCGACTTCGCCGGATTCCGACGAACCCGGAATTAAGATGGGAATCTTGTTAACCGAGCCCACTAAACTGTAAAGATTAACACAAATTTTGATCACGCTAATCAAACTCTTCAGGAATATCATCAGTTGGAAGAATCGGCACCTTATTCGCATCAGACGGAAACGAAAAACCACTCTTCAACCCTAGATACCTTTCACAGAACTACGACGCCGTCAAATCAGAGAACTTCGTAACACCGTGTTCAGCAGTCGAATCCAGCAACTGGTGACGCTTAGCACGATGCAAGTTAGACTTAAACACTGTCAAACGGTAATCGTGCTCCTCTGCAGTCGCGTACGTTTTACCAAACTTTGTTTTAAACAAACTGAAGTGGCGCTCGGCGTTGAGTAGATGATCGGTTGAGGTTTCTTCCTCCGGGACCACTTGCCAGATAAACGGATCATTGGCCGAGACTGCCGCGGTGACGGCAGCGGATAAGAGGAGGAGAGAGAGACGAGCCATGGTGGGGTGAGATATTTTGGCGTGTGTGTGGAGTTCACCGGTCGGCGAAGTCGCCGAAGAAGAAGGTTAGAAAAGAGGGTGTTTGGTTTTCAAAAGTTTTGTTTTGTTGCACATTAGTCCATGCGGTTAGAATTTGTTTAAAATAGGTTGAAACTTAAATATTCTTTTTTATATATAATTGAAGTGGGTGGAAGATCAACCAAAATGACGAATATACCCTCACATGTTATGCATGTGAGGGAACATAACTGAAGAAAATAACGTGGTTAGCTGTAAAGGATTGAACCTGCAACAAAAATAAACGTAAAGGCTGTTTTCAGCAAGTTTTAAACATTAAGGCTGGAACCTGCAAATTTAAGGAAACATAAAGGATGTTTTGTGCAATTTACTCTTATATATATTATTTTAGAAGTTTTCTTTTAACAATCTTTAAGTGGTTTATTTACATCATATATATGAATTATTTTGTTTGTGAGCTTTAACTTGAAGTTGGAGTGATTATTATTAGTTATTTTATGGAACTTTACACTTTAAATAACCACATGTCACACAATACTGTTTATTTAATGTAAATTAGCCTATTTAAAAGAAAATTGAAGAGACGTTTTATAATTTGATGATTAAACAAATTATTGGTGAAATGTTAAAAGAAAACATTTCCAAAATAATGTAATAAACCACATAAAAATCGTTTTGTTTGGACTAGATATTTTATCTAACAGTTTTTATAAATTTATGAAAAATAAAAAGTTATATCTGAAAAAATTTTGTATAAATTTATTAAAGCCTTCTATAAAGTTATGAAATATAAAAATATATATTTAAAAAAAAACTAAAAACGTAAGTCTTTAGAAAATGTCAAGGAAAATTTCTAAACAAATTAAACCTTTTATATAAAATTTGTTGAAAACATAAAGGAAACGAAAAATAAAGGAGGAACACCCATTTTAGTAAATATTTTTCAAACCACCCATTTTGGTAAATAATTTTTTAACTAACACCCTTTTAGGAAAAAACTCATCAAATCATAAAGTTCCATGTAAGGAAGTTTGTTATTATATAAAAAGAAAACTTTTGGAGAATATATATATATATTATATATAAAAATCCTATATATGTGAGAATTTTAGGACAAATCATATAAGTAAAATAAGATTGAATATATACTAACTTGATTTCAAAATTCAAACCTACATCAATTAAGCTTTCCAATTATATACTATTACAAAAAGGATGCTAGTGGATGAAGACAAAAATTTTGTTCATCTCAAATCCAGAATTAAGCATTTTCTAAGATTTAGCTTTCATTAACAAAACTCAATACAGCTTCACAAGCAATCAGTCAAACTTCACCTCAATATAGCTTCACAACTCACAAGCAATCAGGAAAACTTCACTTTTTATACACCATAAGACTTTTTCTATATAAAAGTATATGTGATAATATTTCAGAAAGCTGTCATACCCTAAAACACCTTGTTATTGCACCAAATCCCTTCGGAGGCTGTGTCCCTTCTTGAAACATGAATGAGTGGGTTAAATTCGATCTTTTTGTTTAAATTTGAGAAAGCTCAGGCCCAAGCAGTTATTGAATAAAATATAATTTTAAATTATGTACGACAGTGTATAAAAATAATTATATTTCAAAAATATTTGGTGGAAATAGTATGAAAAGGTCAACATATGGATGAACATTTTAATTATAATCCTTTATTTAATATAACTAGTAGGTTACCACCCGTGCTTCGCAGCAGATTTGAAGATTAGATAAAAATAAGCAAAGGTTAAAATTAACTATAATAAACTGTAAGGGTAAATAATGAAAATTAGAAAATGAAACCTTATTAAAGTGAAGGGGCTAAACATGTATTATTATTATCAAAGTTGAGGGACCAAATATGTCATTATAAAAGTTTAGGGACCGTAGTTGGTTGATGTTGACAAAAGTTGAGAGGCGAAACATATCATAATACAAGTTAAGGGGTTAAATATGGCATTACTAAAATTGAGAGGATAAATATGTAAGTAGGGATGAGCAAATACCGATACTGTCCCGATCCCGAAAAATACCGATCCCGAATTTTGTGAAAACTTGGTACCGATACCGAAATATGTCGGTACTGTACGGTATCGGTATTTTGAGGGTAAAATTCGGTATTTTACCGATACCGTACCGATACCGAAAATACCAAAAGGTGGATACCGTTTCCGGTATCGAAAAAATTCAGGATTGGAATTTCGGGATTAGGATGGTATTTTACACCAATTGCTCATCCCTATATGTAAGTATCAAAGTTGAGGAACCAAGTATGTCATTACAATAGTTTTGGGATGTTGAGAAAAGTTGAGGGGCTAAACATATCATTGTTGGAGTTGAGGGATTAAATACGGCATTACCAAAGTTGAAGGACTAAATATGGCATTACCAAAGTTGAGGGGCTAAATATGTAAGTATCAAAGTTAAGGGACCAAGTATGTCATTACAAAAGTTTAGGGACCAAAGTCTGTTGATATTAACAAAAGTTGAGGGGGCGAAACATATTATTATTAAAGTTGAGGGGTTAAATAAGTCATTACCAAAATTAAAGGGCTAAATATGTCATTGCCAAAGTTGAGGGGTCAAAGTTGGTTGAAGTTGACAAAATAGCATTTTAGTTATATATAGAATTACCAAATACTAAAATACCCTTAAAACTACTAATTAACATGAGCAATTCTAAGGGTGGATGTGTAATCAATATCATCCATTGATTAAAAATTTTGATGGTTCGTATCGGATCTCAACTCATGAGTGGGTTATTTAGTTAAGTGTTTGCGTCCGTTCATTTGTGTAGTTAAGTTAAACGCACGAACACGAACAAAGTTTGGTCTTGTTCGTTTGGTTTGTAAACAAGCCTATGTGCACACCCCTAAGTAAATCACAATACGGGTAATTCAGTTTTAAGTTTTTAACCGAACCGAAAATACTAAAACTAAAAACATAATTTGTTATTCCTTTTGATACACGACGCCCCACGGATGCCTCTCAAGCCTGCAAGTGACAATATGCCCCACGTGATACACAATCCTCAAAATCATAGCACACATAATCCCGAACATTCTCTTGAACCTCCAATCAATCCTGTTACAAAAAAAAATAATAGTGAATTAAAAATAATATAAACTAGTATTTATGACCCACGCTTTGCAGCGGGGCCGTTAAGTCGAACACAAAGTAAATGTCAAAATGATGAATCACGTATGCACGCACGTTACATTATGTGCAGTCTGAACGTCTGGCATGGCTTATCATCAGGGATGTTCTCGCACACTTATGGTCTCCCGAGACTTTCAATCTTATCGGAAATAGCTATGGATCTTTAGTTCTGACTTCCAGTCGTGGGGGATGATAGTTTACTATTCGATAGGGTGGCAATTATGAAGGAAAAAGAAACGCTTTACCGAACAAATCACGATTAAGTGGAAGTCTAAAGATTATTCTGTTTGGGTAGAGGAAGAAGTCGTTGCTTGGGTTCCAAAATTTCTTTACTGAGGTGATAATTCCCGGAAATCTGAGATGGAAGTTAACATCTCTCCGGCGTACGTAGTGCTAACAAGGGAAGGCATGATGAAGTTTTTGGGGAACATCAGCAGACGCTGCATGGGGAATCCCAGGATTGCCGCCCACCCACCATGTCGGTTGCGTTTCCCCAGTTTGAGGCGCGTGAATCTTCACAACCTTGCTAACCTGGGCCTGTGTCGAAGCCCACTTCGCAGTTTGGGCCTGTTTCGAGAAAAAGGCCTAGAACCAGAAGTCCAGAAATGTTTTGGAAACACAACCCATCCCTCTTTCTTTTGACTCAGATGGGGCCCTCGACCTTAATATACCCCCTCCTGATACATATTTTAATGCCTTATTTGCCCCAACCAGAGGTGAAAAAAATTGAAAAAGAAGAAGATATTCAGTAAGGTGAGGGAGATGGTTAAGACAGACAAAGAAGGAGCTCTCGAACCATAATCGAAGGACGCAACACCTGAGGGGGGGTCAGATGTGTCTGGAAACGAAGGGCGGGATGTGGCACAACTTTGACATGCATTGGAGGAGGAAGTTGATAAAACGATTCTTGTAGGGGCGACAATTGGTGTTGAGTTTCAAACCTCGATCAACAAGGTCGCAATATGGTGGAAGGTGGGGTGTCTTTGATTCATTCCCAATGATTTTCTCAGTTGGAATGCAAGGGGGTTGGGGACTCGGACAAGCACAGTTGGATCCGACATCTAAAGCGTTTACATAAAATGAAATTCATTGGTGTGCAAGAAACCCAATTGGAGTGTTTAGCGGGTCTTCAATTGCAAGCAGTCTGGGGTAACAATAATTTTAGAGCTAAGTTAACTGGTAGGTCGGGCGGTATTTTAAGCATTTGGAACCTGGGGGTTTTCACCATGTCAGATGTGAAAAATAGGAACTTTTTGCGTTATGCGCGCATCAGAGCGCATTACGCGAAATGCACACAATATTCTCGCATCATGTAAACGCATCTCATCAGCTGTTGCGATGCGCTCTCATCAGCGCATAACGCTTTATGCTTGTATTTTGAAACCAAGGGAAAGGGGAAATTGAATGTTGAGTTTAATGTAAAAAAAACATACCTCGATTCAGTGTGTTGACTGTGAAAGGAACAATGATTGTTGATGGTGGGGTTAGTGCAGAGTGCACAAATAGCTTCCATCCTGGGTATATCAGTAATTCTAGTACCATGAAAATTTTCTGGTCAACTGAGTAGATCTAATCTCGATTTTCTGTTTTCAGATCTGACAGGGTTAGGTGGGTTTGAGGTGGCGATTGTCTTTTGATTTGATGATATGTTTCAGGTTGAGAGAAATAAGACAATGAAGGGTTATGAGTTGGTTAAAATTAAGATAGCGTTTTGTTTTCTACTTTTAATGCTATATTCATTTCATATTACAGTGGTTCATTGCTTTAATCTCTTGTATTCTCTAGATCCCACCCCGAAAAACTTTCTTTATATTATTACTCATCGATTATTGAATGGTATCAACCCAATAAGATTGAAGTCCATCCCACAATTCAATTATCAATTAAGTTTGAAATATTCATGTTGCTCCCGTCATGCAATCCCTTAAAAGAACATAGAAAAATTGGTTTTAATCACACCATTAAAAACATTTAATAATCTTTAAAACTCTTCACGTATTATTTTTCATACTAATCGATCATTTTTAATACAAATTTTATTACATTTATTAATTATATAGTATAAACTCATTTTCTTAACAAGCTATAAAATAACAAAACTGATCAGAATATTATCTTTTGTAACAATATCGATACCTAAAATGTAATGATCACATCCCCATACTTATCTTTTGTTTGCCCTCAAGTAAACAAACTTTTTCGATATTATCTAACCATAATTTAACAAATACACTTCCGAAATTTCTTACCAATCCTTAGTTAAGGTCCATAACCATACTTGATTCACAATGTTAATCATAACTTGGAGAATTAGAAATAGATACACTTGGTTTTCTTCATATTCCATGAAATCCATGTTTTCTCGGCATCGGCACCAAAATTTGATTCGGTTTCGCGCCCCGGTCAAAGATAATATTTATATGCCCAAGTTACCTTTATCTATGAGTTAGTGGTAGTAAGGGTCGAACCAAGAAGAGTTTGTGGTTTGTGTATGGACGGGATTGATCATAAAAATATCGATTTCCTTATAGGTATCAAGCGTACGCAAAACTGAAAGCAAAACTCATGGGAAATCGAAACTTGAAGACGATTAAAATCTCCCCAGGTGATCGTTACACTATAGAAACAAGAAGGTAAACAATTCAAGTTTATGTGAAGCTTATAATCAAGCAACTCTTTATAATGTTTATTGGGAAATCGAAACTTGAAGACGATTAAAATCTCCCTAGGTGATCGATACACTATAGAAACAAGAAGGTAAACAATTCAAGTTTATGTGAAGCTTATAATCAAGCAACTCTTTATAATGTTTATTAACAAGAGTACACAAGCTTTTACAAGGCTACAAGTGTGATCGATACACTATAGAAACAAGAAGGTAAACAATTCAAGTTTATGTGAAGCTTATAATCAAGCAACTCTTTATAATGTTTATTAACAAGAGTACACAAGCTTTTACAAGGCTACAAGTGTTGTGAGTTTTATACTAGTGTTGTGGGTTTTTTTGTAGGGATGGGCTTTTTTTTTCCAAATACCCGTACCATACTCGTACCCGTACTGATTTTCGGTATTCGGTATATGTATCGGTACCCAGTTTTATTGATTTTGGTATTTGGTACTTTCGGTATTGATACGGGTGGGTAAAAACGGGTAGTGGTACCGAAATTTATATAGACCTTTAAAAGTTTTTTTTATATTATGTTTTATTTTGTATAATGGTATTTATAGTACTTGTATTGAATTTACCTATACGGTACCTATATCATATTGGTACTCATACCGAGTTTACATATTGGTATTCGTACTAGAGTAAATTGCCATTTTCTTCCCTGAGGTTTGGGTACATTTGCCACTTTCGTCCAAAATGACACTTTGGTACCAGTTTGCCCCCTACGTTTGTAACTTTTTGCCATTTTCGTCCAAATGCCTAACCTAGTTATTTTATAACGTTAGATGGGTTATTTTTGAAAGAGTAAATTACCATTTTCGTCCCTGAGGTTTGGGCACATTTGTCATTTTCGTCCAAAATGACACTTGTAACTCCGGCACCGTCTCCGGCACAAGCTGCAACTCCAGCACCACCTACAAGTCCGGCACAACCTGCAAGTCCGGCACCGTCTCCGGCACAATCTGCAACTCCGGCACCACCTGCAACTCCGGCATCGTCTCCGGCCCACCAACACCGTCACCACCAGACGTTGCCGGAGTTGCAGGTTGTGCCGGAGACGGTGCCGGACTTGCATGTTTGCGCCAGAGATGTTGCCGGAGTTGCAGGTTGTGCCAGAGACGGTGCCGTACTTGCAAGTTTGTGCCGGAGTTGCAGTTGGTGCCGAAGTTGTAGGTTGTGCCGGAGTTGCAGGTGGTGCCGGAGTTGCAGATTGTGCCGGAGACGGTGCCGGACTTGCAGGTTGTGCCGGACTTGTAGGTGGTGCTGGAGTTGCAGCTTGTGCCGGAGACGGTGCCGGAGTTGCAGGTTGTGCCGGAGACGGTGCCGGAGTTACAAGTGTCATTTTGGACGAAAATGACAAATGTGCCCAAACCTCAGGGACGAAAATGGAAATTTACTCTTTCAAAAATAACCTATCTAAGGTTATAAAGTAACTAAGTTAGACATTTGGACGAAAATGACAAAATGTTACAAACGTGGAGGGCAAAATGGTACCAAAGTGTCATTTTGGACGAAAATGGCAAATGTGCCCAAACCTCAGGGATGAAAATGGCAATTTACTCTTCGTACTATATTGGTACACATGTCAATTTTACCTATTTAGTACCCGTACGGTTGCTCAAAAACTATATAAAACAAAATGGTACCAAAGCGGGCATTGTACCGAAAATACATGTACCTATATATTTGGTACGGTATTTGGTATTCAGTTTTTTTCAAATTCGGTACCGGCATTTTTGGTACCGGTACAGGTATGGGTATAGGTACGGTACCAGTCCCGTCCCTAGTTTTTTGTGTGGATTGTGGATGCTTGGAAAGAAGCCCCCCATGTCCTATATTTAAACCTAGTTGGGCTGATCTAGATCATTCTAACCTAAATGTTTCCATAGAAAATATCTGCCTCGTGTATTCTTGATATTTCCGTTTTTAGACTTCTTGGTAACTCTTTTGACCAGCTATTCCAAAACCTTTCTAGCCTCTTCAATCAAGGCTGGTCTAGAGTGTTCCAAAGCTACAAAATCAATCTCGAATAACGTAAGTTGTTTTGGAGATTTCCGAGCAGCTCTATATGACTCCAAATTGTTCAAGAACCTTTCGAAACTTGAGAAAAAATTATCTGAATTTTGGTGGATCGTGACCAAGGACGTAGCTTTTAAGGACCTGGGGTGTAACCGCCCCCAAAATGTTTCCGCTAGAAGTGTAATATTTATAGTTTTCGTCCAAAAAATTAAAATTATATAGGTCCACCTCCGCCAAGAAAAATTACTATTTGACTAAAGTGACAATTTTGGTCAAACCTCAGAGACTAAAATGACAATTTACTCTAACTTATACTATAGGTCCGTTTTGATCTGCTTTTAGGCTGGGCCACATCGGCCCAACATACCCAAATGCTTCTTATTGGGTAGCTTACATTCAAGTCTCAACCCAACAAACACAATAAATTGTAGTCAAACAACAATATAACACTTTTAACAAAATTTCATACCAACCAGAACCATATTAATAAATTAAAAAAAACATGCGCTATTGTTCTAAAATAAAGAGAGCCTGCATGTAAGTAACTAACTAAAGGATGATTGATGTTCTTGTCTTGTTGGCTTCCAAGTCATTGTTGATCTTATCATGTATGTTGGATCCTTTGATGAACTTCCAAGTTTTGGTTATCATTGTTGGTAGTTATGATGTAAATAAAGCCCTTGATGAAGAAGATAACGAAGCATATAACTTCCATTCCAAAGGATGGATATATGACTGAATTGTCACACCCCAACCGATGGCGGAAACATCGGGGCGCGGCACTAGGCGAACCAGATTGTCTCACGAGAAATTCCATAACACTATTTAAGCGACAATATTTAATCGTTAACATCCCATACTATTAACATATAATCCTCAAACATATTACAGAACATAGCATCTCATAAAACAAATCAGGTTCGATCTCCCCTAGATTTCTATTACAATGCTTTTCTAAGGATAAGCCCTAATCCGTTTGCAGCAGAAATAATCAACAACCTGCAACATACGTTAAAATAAATTGTCAATACAAAAATGTATTGGCAAGCATACAGGTTTGATGTAATAGCATAGTAATGAAAAGTGTTGCGAAATACCGTACACATAAACATGATTTCACGTATCATATATACTCACAAGACAAGTTCTCAAGCAATTCACTCGAAGCTGCGCGTTTCAATAACTAGACCCCGTCGGGTGTTAGCCAAACTATAGTACCATACTAGTTAAGGTGGGAACAACGAGAAGGAATCCTAGCATATATGTCACTAGCAATCACATATAACATATGTGTAACAGACATCGCATGTGCTAAATTAGTTGGATATAAGTGGTGCGTTTTGATATGAACGTGTTTTACACCCCAAAGTGCGTTTAAGTTAAAAAGGGTCAAGTATGCTCACCGCGAGTGCGATTAGATGAAGAGAGGCTGCTGTGATGATGAGAGGAGCGTCGGATCAGCCTGCATACGCGAACGGAAGTGCATCAGTCCTCCGAAAAGCTGAAACGGTCAACGGTTGATGGGACAATAGACAAGTTCGGGCGAACTTGTTAACACTTTGCTGGTTTTGATGCAAGTTCGGTCGAACTTGCTGAGGTTTGCTAGGAGTACACTCAAGTTCGGTCGAACTTGTCCCAAAAGGGGCAAGTTCGGGCGAACTTGGTTTAAATGCTGCTGAAATCCAGTCAATTTCCGAGCGAACTTGACGTATTTGGGTTCAAAATCTCGCGTTTTCGTGTTGTTTGTTGAGGAAATCAAGTGTGCATCCCTCCAACCCTGAGCTACTGAGCAAACATAGGCTGGAGAGGTCTTTTTGAGCGAGTTTTGCCATTTTACAGAAGCGTGGGCTAATCCGGACGAACTTGTGGTTCGTTTGGGTTAGTCCGGCTCGTGTAAACCGACATCACCGTCCTTGTGCTTCCAGATCTGGGATCTTGAATGATAGATGCTTCGTTTCACATTAAAAATGAACGAAAACAACATCAAAAGTCCGTATTTTTGTGTCAAAATCGATGTTTATAACAGTTTACTGCAAATCTATAACTTACAAGCCGAAATCATCAAGATTTCGTGTTCGGGAAGCCACTGCTAACACCAAACGAACTTGTATTGTGTAGATCTAGGTGAAAAACAGAAATTTTGAAGAAAAAGATGAAGATTTTCATAAAAGATAGTGTTTTTGATGAAATCGAAGGTAAAACCTTGTGCAAATCGTTGTAAACGTTGTTGTTTGCTTGAAAATGGGTTGATTCTTACTTAGAAAACAGGGGGTTTCGGTTTGGAGAGCTCTGGGCGAACTTGCAGCAAGTTCAAATGAGAAAAAGAGCTGACTATTTATAGGAAAACACACAAGTCCGCTCCAGATGAGCCAAGCTCGGGCGAACTTGCCCTGCAAGTTCGGCCGAACTTGTCATCCAAGCTGGCTTGTGATCTTGGTCTAGACAGTCAAGTTCGGGCAAACTTGACCTAGTCAAGTTCGGCCGAACTTGGCTGTTGGGCCAAGTTTCGTTTCCGTTTTTCTCTTAAGTGTTCGCTCAGCGATGTAATCGCGTTATATAGTTACATTAAGCGTTAAAGCGAAATAATAAGCGTATTAAACGGTCGTATTTACGTATAATCCAATATTTAGTCCAAATCTGATAAACAATGATAAAATGACGTGACTTCAGTCCCAAGGCCTGCGAGTGTCGCGTTGCAGTTTAGGCGATCGATGTAGCCTCAGAACATCACGTAATAGATGTGATATGATGAGATAAGCGCTACAAGATGTGATACATTGTGTTGCGTTTAATGCGTTGTGATGCGATATGATGTGATATAGTACGAAAATATGCGATGTAGCATAATAAGCGAGGTAGTTTACATTATGATCAAATCTCGGTGCTAGGCGTAACGATGGTGACGAGCTGCGATTAAGCGGGTTGTTATAGTCTCCCCTCCTTTAGGAAATTTTGTCCCGAAATTTATTCAAAAAGGGATAACTTGAGAATTTACCGCGATTTGTTAGCACAAAAGATGGAATAAACTGCGAATGAGGAAATGGTCGAGCTGCGATAGATAGGTGAGAGCACGTAGGGAATCGATGAGTGACAAAACGACTTGCGTACCTAAGATAGAAGTCCACGATTTCTGATGATCCCAATATTTTGAGTTTTGAAAAGTTTTGTTATACTATAAAGATTTAGGAAATTTTGAAAATTCTCCTACGACGTGGTGTTAGGCAATCGATTTAACCCACTCGTATGGGATGTTTTGTCGAAAAAGGCTTTTAAAAAGATTTCAGGAAGTTTCCTTTACACTTGTTTTAAAATCATAAAATAAGTGAAAATTTTTAATCGGTTTTTAAAAGTTTAATAAACGTCAAATCCCACATGGCACTTTTCCACGGAAGTTCGTCGAGATGGCTAAAATACTTATATATAGGAAGTACCAGCGGCGTATCCACTATATTTTAGTCATGCCGTCTCGGTTTCGTGAGACAGTGTCGCGCGTATTGACACGTTATGGATCGGTTTTGGTATCCTTGGTCCATGAGGCGAAAGGTGAGACCAAGTACTATAGAGCATAGATAGTGTCGAACACCCCAAGGCATCTTTCCACTGAAGGTTGTTAATATGATTAAAACACTTATATATAGGAAGTACCAGCGGCATATTCACTATGTTTTAACCATACCGTCTTTGTTCCGTGAATCAATGTCATGCGTGTCGGCATATGACGGATAAAGTTCGATATCCTTGGCCCAAGCGATAAAGGGCTGGACCAAGTTTGAATAGTAAGCCAAGTTGCATTACATGGACATTGCATACTTGGCTGGCGATTTGAGATAACGATGAGGTAAGGACGATAAGCGAAACAATAGCGTCGAAGTATAGAGAGAAGGGAGTCGAAAGCGATACACGATACAGCGATAAGCGATAAAAGGTAAACGATAAGCAATATAGCGATAAGCGATAAGTGATACGGCGATAAGCGATACAGTGATAAGCGATAAAAGGTAAACGATAAGCAATATAGTGATAAGCGTTGAGAATATGCTCGCATCGTTGTAGACTTACAAAAAAGTCTACCGAGGTGCGATCGAGATATGTTGAGATGTTACGCCTTGGATGAGGTTTGCGTGTGAAAATAATCATCATAATATAGTAGGTCTAATAACGTTCGACTACACATGGCACGTCTCTACGAAAGTTTGTTCAGCATGGCAAAACACTTATATATAGGAAGTACCAGCGGCGTATCCACCATGTTTTAACCACACTTCCTCCGTCTCGTGGATAGGTGTCACACTTTGTCGACATGGTTAAGACGCTTATATATAGGAAGTACCAGCGGCGTATCCACCACGCTTAACCATGCTTTTAACGTTATGGCATCATTAGAACTCCCTACGTTCCCCATGCAGACGCCAGGTTAATCCCGTGTGCACCCGTGATTAATTAGTGTTTGCACATTTATCATACTTTATTCTAAAGACGCATTGTGGGGGTAGAAACATATTATATCGTGATTTATATATAAATATATATAGCGTCAATAAATAGGTCTGGTGTGTGCGCCTGGACTAAGTGCAAAGACTCGAAAGAGAGAGAGAGTAAGAGAGAGAACGAGAGAGATACCGATGACATCGCGTGCTGAGGTGTCATCGTTCGGTAGAGTTAGTTATAAAGTATAAAACTGGTATCGATAACCGTACCGTTTATAGTGTCATCCTGCGCTTGGTTGGCGTTGTCGTTAAGAGTTCCTGCTTGGGCTGCGGTTGCTGCATGAGCTTCTGGTTCGGGAGTTGCTCGATCTGTGGCTAGAGTTGGTGGTTCTGGAAGTGCCAACACACTTGGTTGTCGAGGTCTGGTGTGGCAATTGCGGGTGAAGTGACCAAAACAGTTGCAGTTGATGCAGTAGCGGCAGCTGGCTCCGGCTTGGTGATGATACGTACACTTCGAACATTGCAGATGAGGTCCTGTTACGTCGGGGGCAGAAAGGAACTGCTCGAAGAGGTTCGGGGTTGAGCGGTGCAGTTGCTGAGTAGTTGAGGCTCGAGCTCTTTATCTTGCGGCTTGGTTCGGGCTGGCTTGCGGTGTTGTGTTGTCATCAGAATTGTCGTCAGATTCGTCAGAATCACCATCGGAGTCGTCGGACAATTCGACAGTAGCTTGATTCAGGTTCTTGGTGGGATCTTTGGAGAAGTATCCTCTCAAGACTCGATCGTCGTTGATTTCTGCGGCCAGTTGATATGTTTCTTCGATGGTAGCTGGTCTTGCAGCTTTGACGAAGTCGCCCACACAATCAGGCAAAGCACGAATGTACTTATTGACAACCTTTTCAGTAGTGTCAACTTGAGTTGGGCAGATGATGCTGAGCTGTTTGAACCTAGCTGTGAGGTCGGCGTTGTCGCCTCTGACTTGCTTGATGTTCCAGAATTCGCCTTCCAGTTTTTTAAGTTCGTGAGGAGGGCAATATTCTTCCTTCATGAGCTCCACCAGCTCATCCCAGGAGAGTGCGTATGCTGCGTCGTTCCCACGTTTGTTGCGTTCGGCTGTCCACCAATCGAGTGCTCTTGATTGGAATACTCCAGTAGCACATGTAGTTCGAAAATGATCGGGGCACCCACTCTGACGACCTCGATAGCATTGAACCATCAGAACATTTGATATACACCATCTTCACCGGTGAAAGTCATAGGCTCACAAGCTTTGAAGTGCTTGTAGTAGAAGGTAGACTTCGGTGCATCGGCCTTGGAGTCTGCCGATGTCTGGGAGTTGTTAAGAGATTAGACCTAGGAGATGATTTGAGGAATGACCTTGGCCATTTCCTTGGCCACGAGAGAGGCGATTCTCTTGTCAGAGTTTCTCCGGGCTTGATGTCGCGAGTTAGAAGTGTTCGAAGACATCTACAAAAGATACTTGGAGTGAGATTCGATCATAATGATTTTAGTTTGAGATCTCGATGCGATTGAACACATTGAAAACTTGTTTTGGGTTGACATAGCAATACGTAATAGTTCACATAGGAGAGCACATAGGAAGTCACAAAATTCCTAGATTCTTACGTATTCACATAAGTTCACGTAATCAAATACCATTTGTATGTATATATATATACGTATATTTTAGCAAGTATGGCGCGAGGACGCGAATAGGTGAGTGGTTAAGAGTTAGTTGTGTTGCGAGTATTAGCTTTTGTTTTGGATTGCATGGTTGTGCGAGTTGTGCATATAAGATAGAGCGTAAATGTGAGTAAATAGAGAAATCGTTTAAATCGATAAGTTTAAAATCAGCATTTAAATCACAATCATAAAACTTGATGATGCGAAAATCGACAATGGCGGCTAAAAACAAATAGAGTGTCTTGGGTTTTGAGACATTCAACACGCCAAAGTGATTCGACTATCCTTTGATTTTGGACCCACGCTTTGGCCTAATAGATAAATGCTTTCACCGCCTAGCGGCTAACGACATTTACCCTTCCAATTAATACGTGTTCCAAATCATCGAAATAATCGAGACTGTGGTGAGATTGAAAATCGAGGAATGGGACTAGTTTTCAAGGTTCGGGTTTCACACCTAACTTAATAACTTTGAATCCCTGATTGTGGTTTCCCTCCCGGACCCATCAGGAGGTTTCCACCGGATAGAAATGGAGATGTTCGTTGAGATTTGGATGTCACTCCTAGCTCAACGAAGATATCTCGTGCAGAGAATAGTACGCGGGTGAGCGATCTTATCGAGAATTCTTGGTTTTCATACCTAATCTCGACTTAATCACTCGTTGGTGAGATACGAGCGTTTAAACGTGTGTTGTGGTTGCTTTAGGAAACGAAAACGTAAGTTTAAAAGTTGGAATCACATGACTATTGTCAAGTTCGGCCGAACTTGGAATTACCCAAGTTCGAGCGGACTTAACTTAGCTCAAGTGATTCTGTTTTGTTTGGAAACCTTCAAGTTCGGGCGAACTTACCCCTCACATAAGGTCAAGTTCGGGCGGACTTGTCAAGGACCAAGCAATCTGTTTGTTTAGGATTTCACAAGTTCGGGCGAACTTGGCATCCCCACCTGATGTCAAGTTCGAGCGAACTGGTCAAGGTTCCAAGTTTTCAGTTTTGTTTCAAGGCAACTGAGTTCGGGCGAACTTGGTGTAACCAAGTTCGGGCGAACTTGTTGAATAAGCACAGATTTCAAGCGTTAACCGGCACGTAACGGTCTGATTCGGTATCCTCATTATAGACTAGGTCAAACATGGCAGTTCTACCTAATTCCCTATAGTTATGGCTCTGATACCAATCTGTCACACCCCAACCGATGGCGGAAACATCGGGGTGCCTGCACTAGGCGAACCAGATTGTCTCACGAGAAATTCCATAACACTATTTAAGCGACAATATTTAATCGTTAACATCATACTATTAACATATAATCCTCAAATACATTACAGAACATAGCATCTCATAAAACAAATAAGGTTCGATCTCCCCTAGATTTCTATTACAATGCGTTTCTAAGGATAAGCCTGCAGTAGAAATAATCAACAACCTGCAACATACGTTATAATAAAATGTCAATACAAAAATGTATTGGCAAGCATACAGGTTTGATGTAATAGCATAGTAATGAAAAGTGTTGCGAAATACCGTACACATAAACATGATTTCACATATCATATATACTCACAAGACAAGTTCTCAAGCAATTCACTCGAAGCTGCGCGTTTCAATAACTAGACCCCGCCGGGTGTTAGCCAAACTATAGTACCATACTAATTAAGGTGGGAACAACGAGAAGGAATCCTAGCATATATGTCACTAGCAATCACGTATACATATGTGTAACAGACATTCGCATGTGATAAATTAGTTGGATATAAGTGGTGCGTTTTGATATGAACGTATGTTACACCCCAAAGTGCGTTTAAGTTAAAAGGGGGTCAAGTATGCTCACCGCGAGTGCGATTAGATGAAGAGAGGCTGCTGTGATGATGAGAGGAGCATCGGATCAGCCTGCATACGCGAATGGAAGTGCATCAGTCCTCCGAAAAGCTGAAACGGTCAACGGTTTATGGGACAATAGACAAGTTCGGGCGAACTTGTATGTTTCCATACAAGTTCGAGCGAACTTGTTAAGACTTTGCTGGTTTTGATGCAAGTTCGGTCGAACTTGCTGAGGTTTTCTAGGAACGTTGTCTCCAAAGGGGCAAGTTCGGGCGAACTTGGCTTAAATGCTGCTGAAATCTAGTCAATTTCCGAGCGAACTTGACGTATTTGGGTCCAAAATCTCGCGTTTTCGCGTTGTTTGTTGAGGAAATCAAGTGTGCATCCCTCCAACCCTGAGCTACTGAGTAAACATAGGCTGGAGAGGTCTTTTTGAGCGAGTTTTGCCATTTTACAGAAGCGTGGGCTAATCCGGACGAACTTGTGGTTCGTTTGGGTTAGTCCGGCTCGTGTAAACCGACATCACCGTCCTTGTGCTTCCAGATCTGGGATCTTGAATGATAGATGCTTCGTTTCACATTAAAAATGAACGAAAACCACATCAAAAGTCCGTATTTTTGTGTCAAAATCGATGTTTATAACAGTTTACCTCAAATCTATAACTTACAAGCCGAAATCATCAAGATTTCGTGTTCGGGAAGCCACTGCTAACACCAAACGAACTTGTATTGTGTAGATCTAGGTGAAGAACAGAAAGTTTGAAGAAAAAGATGAAGATTTTCATAAAAGATAGTGTTTTGATGAAATCGAAGGTAAAACCTTGTGCAAGTCGTTGTAAACGTTGTTGTTTGCTTGAAAATGGGTTGATTCTTACTTAGAAAACAAGGGGTTTCGGTTTGGAGAGCTCTGGGCGAACTTGCAGCAAGTTCAAATGAGAAAAGGAGCTGAGTATTTATAGGAAAACACACAAGTCCGCTCCAGAGGAGCCAAGTTCGGGCGAACTTGCCCTGCAAGTTCGGCCGAACTTGTCATCCAAGATGGCTTGTGATCTTGGTCTAGACAGTCAAGTTCAGGCGAACTTGACCTAGTCAAGTTCGGCCGAACTTGGCTGTTGGGCCAAGTTTCGTTTCCTTTTTTCTCGTTAAGTGTTCGTTCAGCGATGTAATCGCGTTATATAGTTACGTTAAGCGTTAAAGCGAGGTAATAAGCGTATTAGACGGTCGTATTTACGTATAGTCCAATATTTACTCCAAATCTGATAAACAATGATAAAATGACGTGACTTCAGTCCCAAGGCCTGCGAGTGTCGCGTTGCAGTTTAGGCGATCGATGTAGCCTCGGAACATCACGTAATAGATGTGATATGATGAGATAAGCGTTGCGAGATGTGATATATTGCGTTGCGTTTAATGCGTTGTGATGCGATATGATGTGATATAGTACGAAAATATGCGATGTAGCATAATAAGCGAGGTAGTTTACATTATGATCCGAATCTCGGTGCTAGGCGTAACGATGGTGACGAGCTGCGATTAAGCGGGTTGTTACATGAATACACAATCCAATCGAGATTTTCGGGGACAGATAACACAAACACAAGTGCAAGAGGTACAAGAACAAGTCCTAAGCAAGTTAAAATAGAAACGCGTAAACTCTTGTTAAGGTTCTTGTCATCATAACTACAACACATAATCATAATGCATGCAGATGATGCAAACATGCTCCCAAAGAAGACATAACGAATAAGTTCCACACCAATTTGTGTTCGGGTAAAATTTCCAACACCTTCAAAAGCGAGAAAGGAGCAAGGCTTGTCGAGAAGCTACCAATAATTTCCAAAATGGTGTAACAGCTGCCCCTTTTGTTTGTACAAAGCAAAATCCAAGATGTGACTTCAACCGCAATTAATGCAACAACAACAACGACCATAAACACTCCATTTCTGTTAATCTCAAAAGCAGATTGATTTTCTTTCATCATTTGAGTTCGAATATTCGTTAATGCCAACATGAACGCAATGCTATGCGAAGATAGGGCGAGCAACAAGATCCTGAAACGCGAAAGTTTACTTTTTAGCACAACAGGGAAAGTAGGAAACTCAATCGAAATGAAACTTACTGGAATTGGAATGTGATGGCGACGACGACTCCATGCGTCTAGTATGGTAGCTTTCACACATAACAAAATATGACCATCACTTCCACCGAATACCAGAAACCAATATATCACGCATGTAAAGTGTGAGGTAAATTAGACGGCGACTAAGATATATCCTTGTAAAACTTCTAGCGATGAAAACAAGACACTAAAAATTCAATATCTATTTTGTTAACTTGTCTAGGTTTTTTTTTTTGTATTTTCCCTAATCTTAAACTTCAAAAAAGTCGAAACCGTAGCATTAGAAATTCACAAATTTAATAAGATAAATATATGTTTATGCAAAACAGAAAAAAAAATGTATTACTCTGAAATAAATGATTAAAAGAAAAAAAGTATGATTAGGTGGTGGCGGTAAAAAAAAACGTATGCGTCATGGGAAGTTTGGGTGTCTATTAGGAAGAATGAGAAAACTCAAAATGATAAGTTTAACATAAAGATATAAAATACAAGGGTGCTAAGTTCGAACCAATCAAAAACATAACAAACTTTAAATCCTACAACTTGCGGATTTTTGTATAACCTAAGACATATTAATTTTAACACAGACAGTGGATTAATTGTTTTGTGAAGCGTTTAATTCTCTTCGCAAAATACATGTCTTGTGTCACCATGGAATCATGGACTTATGGTTTCCTAGATCTTGAAAGATCCGGATGAGGTCAGTGATCATCACTTCTTGGAAGGATAAAAGCTTTCTCGACCGTATACTTTCGTGAAAATAAGCTTTTCTTTAAAAGTAAAAAATTTGAAGATTTATAAGAAAATTTTTAGTGTGTTATTTACCAAATTTTTATAAAAACTAAACAAACTTTTATAATTTTCTTATGGTACGCACTAGGGGTGCAAACGAGCCGAGCCCAAGCTTGACCAGGCTCGAGCTCGATTAACTTATGAGAGCTCGGCTTGACTCAAGTTTTGTTTTCAAAGCTCGAGCTCGGCCTGCTGGTATTTTCTCAAGCTCGGCTCGGCCCGTTGGTATTTTCTCAAGCTCGAGCTCGGCTCGGGCTCAGCTCGTTTATTATCTATTAATTAATATATTAAATAAATATAATATAAATAATTGACTTTTCTTACAGACCCGGCCGAAGAGAGGTCCACCCTACGCACGGCGGACGTGCTAGTTTTTTGTTGGGAGGGCGGGAAACATGCTTTTGTCGATCTTACAGGTGTATCCCCCTAGCCGGGTTTCCGGAAAATGGGTTTGTTGCGGGGAAAGCGGTAATGAAAGCCGAGTCAAAGAATGTGGAAAAGCACGCGAAAGCTTGTGAGGATAATCAACATGCCTTTGTCCCCGCATGCCTTTGTCCCCCTGGCGTTTGACACATTCGGCTCCTTGGAGCCGGAGGCGGTTCGGTTCTTGGCTAGAGTTCAGCGTGTGGTCCACAGTAACTTTACGACCCCTCAGGGAGGCTTTGTTTTTAGTAGATTAGGGTTCTCCATTTAGAAGGGGATGACGGCGCAGTTTGTTGCCTGTCTACCTGCTATCCTTATGTGATTTTCCTTATTGATTGGAAAGAAAATTATTATCAAAGTTATTAAAAAAATTGACTTTTAGACTCGTGAGCTTGATAAGCAAAGCTTGGGCTCGTTTACTAAATAAGCTTATTTTTATGTTCGAGGTCGGCTTGTAAACAAGTTTAAATAAGATTGGTTCGACTCCGCTCGTTTACACTAAGACTCGACGAGCCTAGCAAGCTTCACATGAGAGGCTTGAGCTCGGGCTCGATAAACAAACGAGCTTTATTTTAGGTTCAAGCTCGGCTCAGGCTCGATAAAGGTTGACTTGTTTTGAGCTTTTTCTCGAGCCGGTCTCGTATAGCTCGCGAGCGGCTCGGCTCGTTTGTACCCCTTGAACGCACTTAACATCATCAACATGTTCCACTTTGAGGGTTTTATTTTCACTTTGCACCCTCATCTTTGTTTAATAAAACTCAAGATGTTCAAATGTGGAACTTAAAGTAGATATACTTGAGAGACAAGGGGAAATGGCTCCTCACAAGAAAACACATGGTTTTGCATAAAGATAAGTACCTAGTGACTTTGTTAACTCTTCTAGAAAATTTTATGTTACAAATGTTAAGGGTCTTAAGATTGTTGTAGAGTTGATCTTTTCTTCTTTCTTTCATCAAAAACCTATGTTCGCCAAGATTATTCTTGATTTGTTTTTTCGTATTTGCGTATAGCTCATGTTTTTGTGTAAAGTATACTTGTATAGCTCATGGTTAAAGGGTCAAACTATCTCGTGTAATGTTGTCCTGCAAACACTTTTTCGTCTATCTTTTGATTTATATAATAGTCAAACTATTAAACCTAGTAAACGAGTTTAAAATGCACCTTAATCCATATATCATGGCAATATCAACCATTTTAACATGGTAATAGAACAATAAGTTCAACATTATATACAACAATAGTTGTATCAAGGCATTAAGAGTTAAGAATTAGAAAAAATTTAAAGACGTGATAAATGGGTCAATGTTTTTACAATAGAAGTAAAGGTAGTAACCGTCGCTTGGCCATTATCGTGGAGATGATGTTGATGATTGTGCTTATTGTTGTGTGGTGGTGGCGGTGGTGGTGTCAGAGGCGGTGGTGGGAGTGGTAGCTAACGAAGGAAGAGGCGGGACCGGAGGGAGTAAAAAGGACTTAAGGTGTTTGTAGAATTCCTTTGGTTTTTCTGCAATATAAGCATGTCCTGTATCCTTAAGCACCACCATGTCTGCATTGTCAGCCAAATGCCTGCATTTTTTTATAATTTAAATTCACATTTATTAATCATTGACTCATTTTTATCCCGTTGACTTCAAAAGTCAACACACACTATAAAAGTCATAGATTTTAAGTCAAACCTTTTTAATCTGTAACCCAATTCAAGTGGGAAAACTTGATCTTTATCACCCCATATTATCTTTGTTGGCTGCAAATTAAAATGATGTATATATAATATATGAGTCCCGTATATACGGATGGTCCATGTGATTAACCAAAATTTTGGATTTAGCCCCTAGCTTTTCAAAAGTACACGGATGGTTCATGTCGTTTGCTCTTTGTAAGCGTCTTTAGTCCTCAACTTTTGCCAAAAGTACATAAATGGTCCCTATGGTTGACCCTTTGTAACGCGTTTAGTCCCCAACTTTTGGGGACTAAATATGTTACAAAGCGCATATCACAGGTACCATCCATGTACTTTTAACAAAAGTTAGGGACTAAATACGTTAAAAAGAGCATACCACAGGGACCATCCGTATACTTTAAAAAAGCTAGGGACTAAATTCATAGATTTTGATTAACTACAGGGACCATCCGTTTACTTTACTCCAGTATTTAATAGTGTGAAAGTTGACCTGGGGTATTTTGGGGATTTCAGAAAGTTTACGGTCCAGCATGAATCAACTCCTTTTTCTCCTCTAAATGTTCTTTGTTCATTTCCTGCACTCAAAACATTAAAAAAACTAATAAAACTAACTTATTGTTTTTCTTAAGCAAATACTTTATTAAACTAATAAACGAACTTAATTGTTTTTAATAAGCAAATACTTTAGTTTGATTAAAAGATGTCCGACTTTATTGTGTCATTATTGTAGCATCCGAAAACCGGTAAGATCTTTCCCTATTTGTCAATACATACCCCTTGAACAATACGTGAATTTTGTCCTTTTCTATTTTTATATATTATACTTTATATTATCATGTACAATTCAAATAACCATCACTGGTGCTTTAATGGTGGTCACGGGTATTTAAGTTCTACCTATGATGGGCCCGGGTAAGTTTTTCTCTCAAGGTCTCAAGTTCAAGACTTGGTAATAGGGGTTTCTCATTGAGGGGTTTAAATTGGGGATCTATTGTGCGAGGAGGCACTCTAGCGCGGACCCGTTAAAACAACGTATGCTAACCTCCTGACATTCGCGAATATTTCACATCTTTCAAAAAAATGTACAATTCAATTAATAATTTTACATAAAAAAAACTCTAGTGACTTTATATGTTTACAAAGATATATAATTGAATAATTCTTTTAATATATAGTATAACATCAAATTCCATGTATCAAAATCAAGAGTAAAATGCTAAAATTGAGTTTAGGTCATTTCGCCACTTTAGTTTGAAAAATAAAACTTTTTATATCTGGATCCCTGAGGTTTTATTTTTGTTGTCATTTTCATCCATTGGCAAATTGAATTAGAATTATCTGTTAAGTTCTCCCCTTATTGTCATTTTCCTCATTTAAATGAAAGTATAATCGTCGTTTTATGCCATAACATATTTTAATTAAATGAGGAAACGACAAAAAAGGGAGAACTTAACAGAAAATTCCAATCCTAACCCAGTTTGCCAATTAAGTAAGAATGACAACAAAAATGAAACCTTAAGACCCAGATACAAAAAGTTTCGTTGTTGGTCTGAAGTGACAAAAATAACTTAAACTCAAGGACCATTTTAACATTTTTACTCTAAAATCAAAAGAAGTTACCATAAAGATTGGTATATTGATTTTACTAAATTCAAACAATAACGATGTATAGGTTAATAACAATTGCTATCGCTAACACCTATAATTTTCACTTTCATTATCAATTGCAATTAACTACCACTATCTAATTTCATTTTATAACAATTTACATAATATTTTAATCAACACGAAGTTACTTCTCCGTTATATCGTGATGCTTTTAATTTACCTGTCATTGGTCAAATTGTCGGTATGAATTCAAAACTACCTCGATAAAGTCGACGAGTATACAATTCGGAGTCTTCACCGGCGGTTTCACAAACGTAAACCACATCAACTCCTTCATCTTCTCCGGCGTCTGCGGCAACAATATCTCCGCCGCCTCCTCCAAACTCTTCACCGGAAACAACCCATCCTCCAAATCCTTCTCCTCCAAACACACCCCGGCGCAACATATCACCACCCTCTCCACCACTTCCTTAAACTGGCGCGCCAAACTATACGCCACAAACCCCCCATAACTCAACCCCACCACCCTCATTCTCTTCACCGAGTTCACCTCCATGACTCGGTACACACACTGAGCCTGGAACGAGTCAGACCGATCCGACCGAGTCGTGACCGAGTCACCAAAAAACACCAAATCCGGCACGTAGACATTGAAGTGTGAACTAGTTTAGGTAAAATATGTGGGCCCCACTGCCACGTGGCGTTGGCTCCGAGCCCATGGAGCAGGAGAGATCGGGTCGGGTTGGTTTACGGGTTTTGGGTACCCAACAGTGGATGATGGTGCCGTCACCGAGGTCGGTGGTGGTTGACCGGAGACCGGAGGTGGAGAAAGTTGACCGGAGACACCAGTTTCTGGAGGCCACTAGACTGAAACACTTGGGCATGTGTGATTGGTTTAGAGCTTACACACAGTTGAGGTGTTTTTAGTGTGTGTTGAGAATAAGTGGATCATAAGTAATGTGTTTGGTATATTTTTTTATTGAATCATATGTTTTACATACTTATTGAATATTACTTTTATGATGGGAACATAAATTTTAAATAAAGTGATATAAATTTAGCATGATATCAAACGTTTAGCGAACAGTTCGTGAACTATTTAAAGGAAAGTTCGTTTGTGTTCGTTCGTTTATTAAATAAACGAACACGAATAAGAAATTTTGCTTGTTTAGTTAAATGGACGAACATGAACAAGGCCACGTTTGTTCATTTATGTTGAGGAACTTCGGTAACGTGTTCAGTTGTGTTTGGAAGTTTATTGGTGTTTTTAATTTTTATATTTTATTTAAATACTTCAAAATTCCGACAAATAAAATATTTAGTAAATGCCAGTGTATTATATGTTGTGTTCATGAACGTTTTGTGTTCGTTTGTTTTCATTTGTGTTCGTGAACATTAGTTTGATGCTCATTAACGTTCGTTGCCTAAATTTAACAAACGAACACGAACAATTCATTTCCTCAACAAATGAACACGGACATAAAATCCCGGTCGATAAGTATTCATGAACAGTTTGTAAACACATATGTTTCTTAACAAACGACACAAAAAATCTTGTTCATTCGGTTCGTTTGCAACTCTATTTACATACCCCTTTATGTGAAAGGAAACTGATTTTTGAGTGGTGGGTCTTCCTCACATAAAATGTGAGAAAGGTACATTCAGCAATGAAACTTAAATGACTGATTAAGTACTAGAGTTATATCACATCCTATAAACTTACACTTAATTCTTAACAAAATTGGTTATAGAGCTTATAAAATCATGAATTATTAAAATGATGAATTTGAAAAGTATTTTGAAAAAAAAATATTTATGTTTTCTAAAGATAAACTATAATTTTGAGTATGTAAGTTAAGACGTCTAAAATACATTTTACAAACATATAATTTGGTATGAACATGGTCATTGTTTGGTTACAGGTCAAGAATAAAGATATAATCGATGTTTAGGTGAAGAAACACGGAATTACCGTTGGAGTGATTTGAACCGCTTTATATAAGAGACCGAGAATAGACATACGAGTTGATTCAAAGTAATATAAATTGATTCAAAGTATAGTTTCACTTTACTCAAATGAATCCGTTAAAAAGTAGTTTTACATAAATCAACTCATATTTATATTTACTTTTTATGAATGTTTCATAATCATGGAGTTTAATAGTGAAGGGCAAATTTAGATATATTTATTGTTGAACATGTTCCTGTTTCGTTTAAAAGGGTGTGAATTTATGTGGGTGGTGGAGGTATGTGAGAATTTATCATGTAGATCAAGGTAGTTGACAAATTTATTGTTTTTAGATAAAAGTTTATTTCTTGAGTGATTTATAAAAGTTAGGTTTATTTAAACTTATATGTACATCTTCTACGAATTATCACCGTTTTAAAAACAAAAGTCAGGGTTAAAAAAACTAAGACGAGTATAGTGGAAGTGAGCCTACCGTCAATTTTGAAGGCTTCATGCCCTCGTCGTTCTCACGCCCAAGCACTTGGCATCCCTTTGGCGTAGTGTTTGACGCCCACTTGCGGTGATGTGGCAGATGAACAAGCCACTACACATAGTCTAAAGAGGAAAGAATAAAGACAAAATAATGTGAATTTCATTTAAAAGAGTGTGAATTTATGAGGGTGGTGGAGATGTGTGAGAATTTATCATGAAGGGTAGGGGTGTGAATTTTTTATAAGATGCGAAAACATGAAACGAACCTAATGTGAGATTCGTGGGTTTGGGTTTTAGTCTAAATGGGTTTGGGTTAGTTTTAGGTTGATCCAGCAAACCCGTTTGGCTAAACAGGTGGGTTCGTGTCAATCCAGTGGTGGCGGGATTGACCAATTTAACATGCTTATGTTTTATTTTATTTTTTCAAAATGTGTTTTATGTTATAAATTAAAGTGGTTGGGTAATTTATGCCATAATTATAACTCAAAGAGAAGTTGACATAAGATTTATAATTATACAAAATTGTTTTATATACATTTCTATTTCTTTTATGAAATTATACAAACAAATCAAAATCTTAATGTAATCGATCGATTTTTTCTTTTATATAGGCGATTATTTAGCCGTAAAAAGATTAAAGTTCTCACACATCTCTTGAACGTGTATCTATTACTCATGTTCATTTGTAACGTACCAGCACTATCTATGTAGTCGCTAACCACCATACCATCTTAGACACTAACGAAGTCAAATCTCATCCCCCCCCCCCCCCCCATTGAGTGTCCTATCATGGTAAGTCTTGCCAATTACATTTATCAAGTTTCGATTCATAGAAAAAATTCATATAGAAAAAAACTGCATAGTTATATCGTGCTTTTGTTATGCAAGGGCGGTTTCCCAAATTTTGAAAACAAACAAAGAGAATACAACCGAAGTTTTTAGAGTAATTTTATATGTAACAGTGTGAAAGTGCAACATCATATCAACTTAGAGAATACAACCGAAGTTTTTAGAGTAATTTTATATGAAATTATTTTTGTGGTGTCGTTGTCACGTCATCAAGAATCCACACCCAAACCCCGCAACACAAATCTTCTTCTTTGTCTTTGATATGCTAAGCCCGCAAAACACCCCACACTCATCCGCTCCTAGCAATCTAATAGTGGCGCATCCGCTTTGAGACGTTACATAAGTAACCATGTAAATTAAACCAACCATTCAACTTATTACTACTACTATTACTATTTTCGAATATGTATTGATGTCATCTTTTATCACTTTAAAAAAATTAATGATTTCGAAAAGAAAAAAACGGATATAAAAACTAAAACCAAATTGTATTCGGTTTGGTATTAGAAAAATGGGTATAAACGGGTCAACCCACCCAACCAGTGCCTTCTGTCGTTTTTCGAAACTGAAACCGAACTGTCATAAAATTCAACCGAACTTGATCGTGAACACTGAACACCACCAACAAATGTAATTTTTCATTCCAAGATCCAAACAAGCTCACCAAGTCTTCATAATCTTACAATCATCAAGTCAACAAAGGGTCAAATTTACATAACATAATAATCTCAACTACTCAATAATATGTTCATCACCAATCTAGCATACTCACAGCTCCCAAAAAGGGTTTATTTTCTCTTTATCGTTTAAGTTTTTCTTTACATAGAACTCATGCAACTCTTTTCTCATTTTCATTTTACGGTCTGTTTGCGATGATCAAACAGACCCACAAAATGAAAACAAAAAAAAGATAGAAAATGATTAAAAGGTACAAAAAAACTCACCTGAATCTAACTACCACGCACGATATGTCATCTTTACTGTCTCTTTTCAAAGCTTCGGCTACTAATCGCTTAGCAGCCTTCTGTGGGTCCTTGATTTTTCTTGCGATATCAACTACTTCTTGATTATCCATAACCTTGATTAATCGATAAAAACGATAATTAACAATCATATGAAGGGTATGATCCGTTAAAGTTTTGCATTAATAATAAAATTGTTACCTTCCAAAGACCATCACTTGCCAACACAAGAAGATCGGTTTTGGTATCTACAAGTGTATCTTGAATAGCAGGGTCGGATCTCAAATGGGATTTCAGGCTTTTGTCTCCAAATGCACGAGATACTGCTAGTTGTCCGTTCACTCGAGGAACATCCCCTGAAAACGAAAGGAAACGATACAAATAAAGAATACAGAAAATGAAAGCATGAAACTTTCTTTTAGAAAATAATGCTAAAGTACGTTCGATACTTAGTACGATGCTTAATGTCGTTAAGTGTACTTAGTAATCAATCCCATCAAGAAACACTAAGTATTCACATTATTAGTTAATCCTAATTTTAGCAACCAACTTTGAAAGTATGCACAAAATAGAACAATATTGCTCTTTATTACAAATTTTTAGCAACCAAGTAACATTTGATTAGCGATAGTTGCAACTTGCAACGAATGGCATGTTCAACCGGTAGCAGGTCATTTATTTGCTGATTTTCGAAATTGCTAACATGGCATCTTATTTATCATTTTAGTGCATTTTTAATAACTATTTTTCAAAATTACTTATTTTTTTGAACAGCCAACAGAATCAATCCCGAGCACTCTCGGGGCACCCACTGGACCAACGGAGTACTCCGAGAGTAACCCGAGTCCACCACCAACTCCGGGGAAAACCCGGTAACCCACCCGCACGTAGGCACGACGGTGAAATTACCAGTAAAACCCGTTTGGCTCAAGGATCGAACCCAGGTTTCCCTGGTCTCCTATCATTGCCCACCAGTGCCTCACTCTGCACCAAGTGAGAATTGAACCTGCATCTCCCAAGAAAAATGCAAGCCTTCCACCACTTAATCTAGAGATCAATGGTATTTTTCAAAATTACTAAAGTGATAGTTTCTACATTCTTGTTTCTAATGTTTGTTTTCACATACACATTTTTTTGCATATGTAATGTGGCAGCTGACATGAAATCATCCAATGACGTGTCATAAAATAAGTTAGAATAAAGTTGGTTTCTAAAATCAGGAAACTTTATTATAAAAAACGTCAGACGCTCCAAGACGTTTAGGTCCTGTATTCGGAGGCACGAGGCGAACGCTTCATGTGCGTGAGGCGTTGCTCTATGTACAACCAAATAAGATTTATCTACAATCAATTCAAACCTGGCATATTCGAGACGAAACCTCCTTTATGTTCAATACTGCTTCTTTCCGTACTTGGTTCATGATCAGTACTCAATTGTATAGCTTCACCACCTTTTGAAATAACAGCTCTAGAATCACCCAAATTTGCAACCCATAATCTTTGACCATTCAGAAGAATAGCTGTCACTGAGGTTGACCCACCTCGTCCCAAATCAGAATCGTCTGAAAGAATTGCTGCATCGGTTTTCTCGTATGCTTTAGCTATCGATCGCTTTGGGTCGACCCAAAACTCGCACTGTAACATTATGTCAATATCAAACATATAAATTCGTAAAATAATGAGTGGTTGATCTTTTGAACCAATGTACTTGACCCGAAAGCATTTTGGCCTGTTATTTGACCCGCCCACTTAGCCACCTCATACTATTGTATCACACTTTAGAAGAGTAAAATGTCATTTGAGTTAAATGCTTGGTTGGTCCCTGTGTTTTGCGAAAATTGCAGATTTGGTCCCAATGGTTCATTAATTACACACTTGGTCCCAGTGGTTGCAATTTTTGCACTCGGGTGGTCCTTATGACTAACCCATGTTAACTTTCTAAGTTAAGTCTATGTAAAATTACCACACTACCCTTACTATTAAAAAACAAAAATAAATAAACACCTTCTTCTTCACCCTGATCTCTCTCTCTCACTTTCCTTTTCTCTCTCTAAAACCACAAGACTACCGTCTCCCACCTCCACCACCGCCGCCTCCACCACGCAACAGAATACTCCGAACTTTCGTCGACGCAAAAAAAATCCGTCGCCACAACGTCCGTCTTCCAAACAACGATTCGTAATTCAGATTCGATCTCTTCTTCAGCGATTTCTCTTCTCTACTTACATTAACATCATCAGTAAACGAAACTGTTCCAATCGTAAGGTTTTCTTCGCGATTTCTGATCCTCGTGTTCTCGTTATTAGGTCTAGCACTGCAACAACAGTGAGGAAAAGTTGAAGTAGTGAAAGAAGTTCGGTGTTTGTGAGTGATGATGAACGGATAAACGGTGATCGGAGATGAGGTTCCGGCGAACGGTGACGGTTTTGGTGATGAGTTTTGCCATGGCGATGGGGAAGCCATGATCGAGCTGGAGGTTAGTGATGGCAGTTATTAATAGCTTTTTTGTGGTTGTGGCGTGTATGAAGCAGCAGGGGCAACGAGCTGGTGTGGTGGTTATCGGCGGTGGTGATAGCCTGCCCGGTGGTGGAGGTGTTCGTTGGTGGTGGTGGGTTTCAGTGTTGGTGGGTGTTTTGGTGTTCCGGGGTGGAGGTGAGAAGTGGCGGAGATGAGACGGTGGCGGTGGGTGTTCGGGGGTGGAGGTGAGATGGCGGCGGAGGTGATATGGTGGTGGTTGTGCTGCTTGTTTGAGAAGAGACCTGTGAAGATATATATAACTTGGTAATAAGCAAGGGTATTTTGGTCATTTAACATGGACTTAACTGGAAAACTTAACAGATGTTAGTGATAAGGACCGCCCGAGTGCAAAAATTACAACCACCGGGACCAAGTGTGTAATTAGTGAACCACTAGGACCAAGTCTGCAATTTTTGTAAACTACAGGGACCAACCAAGCATTTAACTCATGTCATTTTCGTCCCTGAGGTTTGGTCAGTTTTGCGACTTTCATCCAAAGGTTTGTTTTTCCGCATTTTGATCCAAAAGGTTTGAGATCTTGCCCTTTTCATCCGACTTATTAACTCTTATCATTTTTCTCCGTTAAGTCAGGGGTATAATCGTCTTTTAAGACATTTTTTTTATTCAACTCAAAACACTACAAAAAATAAAGATCCACCTCTATTGACTTTATTTCTTATAGCGTTTTTAGTTTAATAAAATAACGTCTAAAAAGACGGTAATACCCCTAACTTAACGGAGAGATGGAGTTAACGAATCGGATGAAACTGGCAAGATTTCAAACCTTTTGGATCCAGATGCGAAAAAACAAACCTTTGGACAAAAGTCGCAAAACTAGCCAAACCTCAGGGACGAAAATGGCATTTTACTCCACTTTAGAAACAATTACATACCTCATTCAAGATGTTATCAAACAAATGCTGTTGAAGATAAGAAGGCACTCGATCTCCCGAATGGCCATCGTAAATGGCGAAAAGCCCGAGTTCATGGTCAGCTACTTCCACAAACCTAGCAACATGATAATCCTCCATTGGATGATTAGCTTTGCCTTTGACCAAGTCAAACCCATACTTGATATCACCTTCATGGTTTTTTTCCCTTACCGGAACTATAAGACGACGGGCCTCCCCTGAACTATGTGCACATATACAAACCAAAATTCAGACATTGTTTAACAAAAACTTATTAGTATAATTTTCGAAAGGGGGTAGCGGTGCAGCTTGTTGCCCGTTTACCTTCTATCTCAATGTAAATTGACCATTGAAAATAAATATACATATAACATTTGTATTACTAATGGTAAAAAACGCCCTGCTTGCGGTATGCGCATATAATGTATATATGTGTGGGCGTTCGGGGGGCAAAAGTGAAAATGCACTAATTTTAACGTTATTTACTAATTTCGTGAAAATAACGTTAAAAGAGGGGATGGTTAATCATGCATCATGTGGTGGCGTTGATAGCCGAAAGACAAGAGGGTACATGCACTAATCGGCGGTTGTCTCAATTGCTGAGTGTTATGTGCCTTATGTCCAAGGCTTGATGCAAAACTCCTATCGAGCCGGGGGTCTCTCTGGAAGCAGTTTCTCTATTCCTACGGGGTAGAGGAAAGGTTGTTTACATTCCTACCTTAGCTTTGCTATTGGTGGGATATAATGAGTATGATGATGATGATTATTAATGGTAAAAGAATAACTAATAACTTCTGCATAATCCCATTATTGATACAAAATATAATTTTTTTTTACATTTTTAAAAGAAGATAATCAGTTTCAGTGTTCTAACTTCTAACTAGCAGTCACCATAATTTAAAAAGTCAACAAAAGTCACCTAAAAGTCAAGATAAGCTTTTAAAGTTCTACTGCCTTTAGTTTGCTTTATTCTTTTAACAAGAAACACAACTACTTTTAATTATTCAAATTATTTATTAATCAAAATATTAAAAAAAAAAACAGAATACAAAATACAAAATTTCCAACAATTGATCATCTAAGCTATGCAATAAGATCAATCAACTGAAAAATTGAGGGACTACAAAAAAAAATAAAATAAATAAAAAAAGGAAAAAGAATTACCGGCAAACAGCATAGCTTATCCATCAAATAATCTGCAGAATCTTGAACATCCAACACTTTGAAGAAGAACCCAGATGAAAAGCAGTGAACTTTATCGATCTTTATAGAACCCTAAACAAGAAAGTAAGAAAAAAAACAGGGGAATTTGAAATAAAATAAGGAAAATTGAAGAAATTGTTTGCTTCCACGAAACAATTATGATAAAGAAATGATAGTGTGAATTTTGTAGTTAAAATTCATGGTGATTTGAGGTTTAATTTGGGAATAAATACGGTTTTTCTATATGAATTATAGGAAGAAAAGGAAAGGGGGAAAAGACTAATTCAAGCATTGACTTTGTGATGCTTGTTGACCAATGCCGCGTATAATGGTTTCTATAATTACCATTTTCACCTTTACATTTCAAGCAATATTTTTTTAAGCGTCGAGTCGCGACGGATATTCTGTCGGTATCAGTTCAGTTTATTATCTTATTAGGCTGAAGGATGTGGCCATGTAAGGGTCATGGTTGGGACATGATTCGTCACGTAGGAACATGTTTTGAAAGCTACACCACCTTGTTGCCTCATCCACTATGGTTCGCATAGATTAAACCATGGTACCCATGGTCATCTTTTCCATTTTCCAAAATTTTCTTTCCTTTTTTCTTTAAACAAAAATAAATTAAAATAAATAAGGAGATAGTGGTTTGGTTATGACCACACCCTTAGAGTAGTAGTTTTGGACGTTGGATTAGAGATGAGTGCTTGGCGCTAACGTGGAGGGTCATGGTGGTCATGACCACACTCTATAGCCTTATTGTTGATGTTTAGTATAGCGATTGAAAGAGATGAAAAAAAAATATTTGTATTGATGTGTATTGTATTCGGAAGATATCAGTTGGGGTTATCACGGTACTGTTGGCACTCGTTATATTTACGATACAAAAAAAAAAGATACTTTAATGCGAATACAACTCTATTTTGAATGAAAATTATATGGGAAACCATAAAAATGAATATATGTACTAGTATTGAAGTTGTTCGAACGATATTGATTTGTTTCCGCACGATAACAAAAAAAAACAATTATAATAGGCTCTTTTTCTGTTTAATAAACTTTGTTGTTCCAAAAAAAGAGTTATACTAGGCTTGTTGGATTAAAAAATGTATAAAAGTAGATAAAAATAAGCATATTGCTTAGTGTTTATTCGGAATTTTATAAAGAATTACATATGTTATTAAAATAACGAAAAGGTTAAACGACGTTATTTTATTTAAAAAAAGAGTGAGGTAGTTTTTGTGTTTTAATTACTTGTAAGTTACTCCTCACACTTGGTTTCGTTTTTATATCTAGATGTGGATAAAATTAGGCATGTTGCAACGAAATACTTGAAAATTTTTAAATTATTGTATCTTAAAAGTCATAAATAACAAATAAAATATGCTCAAAATTAATTATTATAACAAAATAAAAAAAAATTATTGAAGTTACTTTTCATCATCCACGCATGTTACTACATAATAAATTTTGTGAATACTAAAATACATAGTTAATGTGATAAACCCCAAAAAAACTAGTTTGAAGTAATATTAAACTTCTTTAAAATAACTTATTTGCATATAAATAATAATTTGAAGAAGTAATCATAAACATCCATGATGGAAAAAATGTCACAATAATTAGCAAGCAAATAAAAATGTTTGCTACCATTACTTTTTATTAAAAAAACGGCAAAAATTATTACTTCTATTCTTTACGGGATTTGAATCCTTAGTCACTTAATTTGCTAACGCTACTTATAAAAGAATTGTAACCAATAGAACGATTAGTGATTTTCTCCGGGCCCTCTAGTTCCGCCCACAAACAATTATATTAATATCATCTCGCATTAAACTAGACAAGCAATTTGGATAGTCTCATACACTCTAAAGTGATGTAATTGGCAACGTTTATTAACACTTTGGGCACAAGACAACTCATGATTTAGTGGTATGTTATTGATGAGGTTGACAACTTATAATAAAGTCACAATTTTGGTATAAATACATCAAAGTAATCACTTATATAAAAAAAAAGATGACTTTAGTTGTATGATTCCATCACCAAGTGTTGTAAAAAAAATATTTATTTTTATTCCAATGGATCCAACACTTTTATCATATACAAGAAACTCATATTATGTTCATATCTTCCTTCTCAACTTATAATAAAGTCACTTTTTTTTAACTTTGTTAAACTTTGGGTAAAAAATGATAACCTTTCTCGACTTGAAGTTTAAATTAAAGCTTTAAGACTTAAATTTATAACCTCATGTGTTAATTTGCAGTAGACAGCCTCATTTTCCACGGGCATGTTTTAAATATAAAAACCTATTTTTGTTATTTCCCACGGGCATGTTTTAAATATAAAAACCGATTTTTGTTATTCAGTGTAGGGATTATGATTTTTATTTTTAACTGTTAAGTAACTCAAGGTTGGCTGGGAGGGGGTGGTGGCACATAACCCGATCTTTTGAGAGCGTGAAATTATAAAAAAGTTATATTATATTATGTTATGTGTATAATATATTGTTTAAAAAGAACTATATACTTTGTTAAATATTTAAACCCATTAACAATTTATTTATTTTAAGCTCATTAAACACTAACCCCGTTTTAAATTAAGCACATTACGCGTTTACTTATCAATACACATTAGTAAGTTTAAACTTATTCAAAATTGGTCAAATAGGTTAAAATTAAACCAATCAAAGTTTAAACTCGTTTAAAATTGTCCAATAGGGGCTCGCTTTTTTACTCGCCTAAAACCAAAAGTTTTCAACGATTTATCAGCAACCCTGAAGTAACTTATACAAAAATTATAAATGATTTATACCAACATGTTAGGCCCTAACGTATAAGAATCAACTGACATTAATTATCCTAGGGTCAAAAGTTTTCAAAGATTTACCAACCCTAACGTAACTTACAAAAAAAATATAAATGGTTTATACCAAAATTTTAGGCCAAATGTATAAGAATCAATTGATCATTCTATACATTAACAAAACCAATTATGAATAGTACTACACATTTATTTGTTCTATTTTTTACTTTGATAGTTTAATTTATAATTATAAGACTACAATATAATTGCTTTTTATAATGCATTTACATTTATAATCCTAAATTTTAATAGATTTATTATACGACCCACATCCTTTTTATAAAAGATTACCATATAGCATTGAACTATAATAGATTTATCATAAGGAAGTTTAATAATAAAAAAAAAATTTATAAACAATTTACGTTTTGATCCCCAAATTTTTTAATACAGTTATCATACGCTTTTTAAGTTTGATAAAGTTATTTTTTTCTTTTTATTTCTAACAAATATTTGTCCGTTTATCCTTTTTATAAGTTTAGTTCTTTTCTATTTTACTTAATATTAACTTTTATGATTTTGTTTTTTTAACATTACTAATACTATCTGAACAACATCAATACCGTACTGTATAACATAACATCGGTATAGTTTTTTATTATTATTAGCGTCATCATGTGTTTATTATTATGTACAATTTGATAAAAGTTATATTTGAACGAGCCATATATAGTTAATTTTTTTATCATCACAAAGCGAACATATACCGACAAAACAACATTTGTAATGGTACTGTATTCGTTTTTATAGTTTGCTCGACGTGGCGGTATAAAATTCATTGAACACAAAGTTGTAATCGCACTAGAGTATTTTTTTGGTATCGTAAGCTATATTGAGTGTCCATACGACACTCGTATCATAACGGACTGATACCAAGCAAACAACACCAGAACCGGCACATGTATTTGCTTTTATTGTTTTCAATCAATGTAAAACAGGTGTCGGTTGACAGTGATTGTTATGCTTAGTACAACTACGAAAAGTAATATTTATGTTTAGGTAAAGTGTCATTAGGCTATAAAATAGGTCATGTTGGTGATCATTTTAATAATATATATATATATATATATATATATATATATATATATATATATATATATATATTATTGTTAAAGCCAAAGAAAATTATACATAGTTAGATTCACCATGGGATTTAGGGACAATCATTTTGACAAGAGAGTAAATTGTATGAAGTTGTATATCATATTAGTAAATTTAACCTTGGATATGAGCATTATAAACTAAATCAAAAGTTTGAATGGACTAACTACTAATCTGGTTAGCGACATCCTAATTGTACGTCGTTTAAGAAAAGTTTGAATGTAGGAAGGAGATATATAGCACCTTTTGAAGGGTTAATTTGAGTTCGAATGGATTGTAAACAAGTATATGGTACCTGTTTTCATATCTAAATATTTTGGTTAGATTTATACCAACATTTTAGGCCCTAATGTATAAGAATTAGTTGATCATTAATTATCCTAGGGTAAAAAGTTTGCAAAGATTTACCAACCTAAGTAACTTATAAAAAAAACTATAAATGGTTTGTACCAAATTTTAGACCAAATGTATAAGAATCAATTGATCATTAATTAACCAAAAAGGAAATTAGTACCAAAATTTAAGGCCTAAATTTATCATTTTTTTACTTGCCTAAAATTCAAATGACAAAACATTAAAAAATAGAAAACGAACCGAACCTATTGTAAATACCGAAAAACAAATAGTTTTTGAAGACCAAACTTGAACATTCATTTTGAATCCAAAAATACCTATACACACCCTACCATACATATATCGATTTATTATAAAAAAAAATGTTTGTAAGTTAATACACTAGCATAAACAACACACATCATAAACAAATTCATAACTTCCATCACAGAAGTTATAAATTTGACAGAAGTTATGAATTTATGTCTAATGTGTTTTGTTTATGCTAGTGTATTAACTGTCAAACATTTTTTTATAATAAACCGATATATGTATGGTAGGGTGTGTATGGGGTCGGCTTTGGATTCAAAATGAATGTTCAAGTTTGTTCTTCAAAACTATCTATTTTTCGTCACAATAGCTTCGGTTCAGTTTCAGTTTTTTATAGTTTTGTCACTTGAAATTTTAGTCTTAATACGGAAAAGTAAAAAAAATAATAATAAGTTTGGGCCTTGAATTTTGGTACTTTTTTTTTTTGTTAATTAATGATCAATTGTTGCTTATATTTTTGGCCTAAAATTTTGATATAAACCATTTATAGTTTTTTTATAAGTTACTTTAGCGTTGGTAAATCTTTAAAAACTTTTGGCCCTAGGATAATTAATGGTCAGTTCATTCTTATACATTAGGGCCTAAAATGTTGGTATAAATGAAGACAAAATATTTATTTTTAGATATGAAAACAGGTACCATATACTTGTTTGCAATCCGTTCAAACTCAAATTAACCCTTCAAAAGGCAGGTGCCATAGAAGTTATTACGGGTGCAAACGAGCCAAGCCCGAGCTCGACCAACCTCGAGCTCGATTAACTTGTGAGAGCTCGGGCTCGAGCTCGGCTTGATTCAAGTTTTGCTTTCAAAGCTTGAGCTCGGCTCGTTGGTATTTGCTCAAGCTCGAGTTCGGCTCGTTTATTATCTATCAAGTAATATATTTAATAAAAATAATATAGATAATAGACTTTTTAGTTCGCGAACTCGATATGTGAAGCTCGGCTCGGACTCATTTACTAAATAAGCTTATTTTTAGGTTCGGGGTTAGCTTGTAAACAACTTTAAATAAGCTTGGCTTGTTTACACTAATTTTACGTCGTTCAAAACAAAGTTTGAATGTAGGAGGGAGATATATAGCACCTGCCTTTTTGAAGGGTTAATTTGAGTTCGAATGGATTGCAAACAAGTGTATGGTACCTGTTTTCATGTCTAAATATTTTGGTTGGATTTATGCGAACATTTTAGTCCGTAATGTATAAAATCAATTGATCATTGATTAATCCTAGTGCCAAAGTTTTTAAAGATTTACAAATCCAAAAGTAACTTATAAAAAAATTATAAATGGTTTTTATACAAAATTATTTGGTTATCTTTTATTTTTTGTGTGGAGATGAAGATTGGGGTAGAACTTATGAACCCAGAAAACACATTATTGTTCTTGTTTTCTTTTCAAACTACTCGAAGAACTCGCGTTCGTTCTGCAAATCAGCATTGATATTGAAAGTTATTAAATCTTTAGCAACCATATCATCATTTCCTTCTTCAGATTCAACAGTACGAGTGTTCTTTTGTGAAAGAAAAGTCGACCCACCAGGTATTTGATCAAATGCCTCAATGAAGTGAAGGTTTTAAAAAACTTGTTTCTTTAGCACTATTGTGAAGTGGGTATTGGTTAAGGCGATTTGATCTTGTAATTCAGATTCGATTGTGATAATCTTTAACTATCCGCCATGGGTAAGCGGTTATGTGGGGTACCAATTTTGAGGGTGGGCAACCCGCGGTTGCTGGCCTCCTTCGTCTTGTATAGAATTTTACTGGTTTTCTACCCCCCAACAACTCATCTCGAGTTTGGTGTACCGTTAGTGTGTTTTTTCTTCGGTGACAATTAACATACACGCATGGCTTCTACGAAACGGGGTCGGAACGTTAAGTCAGTGGGCCCTGTGCAGGGCTCTGCTAATGGTTTAAGGACCTGACCTTTCAAATTTTTCCATGAATGTAAAGATGGCAAACCAGGGTCTGTGGGTTTTCTTCCGCCTACTTGAACACATGAAAAACACACACCTCAAGACAGAAAACCGAAAGCTATCTTTGAAGGAGGCTATCTCAAAGGACTTGGACCTTTTTTTGATGTTGCGGAAGTTCTTAGGGAAGGGGATAAATGGTTATGTGGAAAGTGCATGGTGATGCATGCACTCAGTGTCACACCCTGACCCGCAGCGGAAATGGTAGTCGGGGCATGATTGGGTTTTCATCAAAGCTCATGACATTTATATAAAGTTTCATATTTATTATTTCTCTTTAAGGAAGAAGTTACAATAAACATACAAACACAACATGTTCAAATACATTTTCATTCAAATTACAAACTAGAGTACAATTACAAAGGAAAACAAAACTAAACGTTCATTCCAAGGCATTAACTTGTTTATTCTTCTAGGCCATCCTATGTGTTTCTTTTCTCAACCGGATCACCTGTATCATGTGTAAAATAGGGTTTTGGGTCAACAAAGTTGGCGAGTGAATCTTATTTAAATATTTGAAAGGATTAGTTATATTGGTTATTTGAATAAAATTGTGCATAACCAAATATGAATAAACGTAAATGTAAATTTAATCACAAAACACATAATAACAATTAATGCACACGCACACACCAAATGATGAATAATGAGATCAAGGCTCAATCAAACGGAGCCGATCGAATGAGGCACCTGATGCTCAACTCGTCTCCCACGAGGAACTGATGGGCCTTAATGAATGATTTGCACACAACTTGACAAAAATATAAACACACATCACAACCAACAACATAATCACATAATCTCAATCAATGCACAAGCACACACCAAATGATGAACAATGAGGCACCTGATGTTCAACCCGTCTCCAACGAGGAACTGATGGGCCTAATGAATGATTTGCACGCAACTTGACAAAATGTAAACACGCATCACAACAAACAATATTTCCATCTCGAGTTAGATCATACAATGGTAATAGCACGAGTTTGAATAAATGAATTAATTAAAGCGACACATGATACACCCCAAAACATGAATAAAAAGGGGAATTTGTAAGAATTCACTCACAGTGGGTGCGTTCTTTGATGACGTTGGATGCGCACGAATTTTAGGATTTGATCGACGAGAAAAAACTAACATAAAATAATAACGAAATGGTTCGGTAAATAAATGGATTTTATTTGAGATTAATACTTTTAATTCATAATCTTAATAGGATTTTTAGATTTATTTTTGTGAGTTTAAGGACATTTTATAACTTTAAAAATATTATTTTTAAGTATTTTTAAATAATTTTCTGATTAAATAAAAAAAAATGTTGACTTTTTGACTCTGACCGTTGACCGGTCGGGTTGTGTTAATTATATGCGCCGAGTGAGTTTCGAACTCGGGACCTCTCGTATACGTGCACGCAGCTCTACCAACTGAGCTACGTGTCTAACCCGAAATATTATCTGTTTTAATTATATATATATATACTAATTAACTGTTATTTTATTTGGTTTATTTCAAAACGGATTTAATATGGCCGAACCGACTTTAGCGACCCGGAGTCGAACTCGGGACGTTCGGTTCGGGTGCGCACAGCCCAACCAGTTGGGATGTGTGTCATATCTGTTTAACTTATGATTTATATTATTCTTATAAACATTCTGTGACTTAATCTGATTAAGTTTTAAAAATGTTGGTTTTAATTCTGAAATTCGGTAACGTGTGCGATTCGAACTCGTGACGTGCGTGTTATGTTGCACACAGTCCACCGCTGGACTGTGTGTCTAACCCGGTTAAATATTCAGTTTTAATTAAACTTATACACATGTTCGACTTCATCTTCTTCGTTTATCAATTACCGAACAGTGAATTGACTGTTTGTTTAATTGACCAACTACGCTTATGATTGATTGAATTGAAGTAAAAGAAAAGAATTTAGGAATAAGATGTACCAATCACAGAGTGTCTCCTTCAGATTTTCCGGCGAAATTCGTCGGCTCCGATTTGTGACTTCTCGACTGAATATAATGATTAACAGTTTAGAACCTTTGTTTGAACAATTAAAGTATGAACTAAGAGATAGCAGAGAAGTTTAGACAGATATACCGGTCGAGGAATGAATACGGTTTTCTGATGATCGATTCCGGCGAGGTTCCGGCGAAATTGGAAATCTCCGGCGACGAGCTTCTGCGAAATTTCAACTACGAAAAGTGTGTGGTTCTGAGCGAAAGGATTCCTGGAAGGTTGAGGGGATATTTATAGGAAAGAACTGAGTGAATTGGGTCCGATTTTTGGGTCTTCATTCACGGTCAAAATTTCTCCGGCGGTTATGTCCGCAATTGACTGTTAGACGTCGGTTATAACCGATGTCGAAGTCGGTTATAGTGTTTTAGTCAAAAGGAAGATGGCTAAACTCGCGGATTACCGGATTTTCCGGTGATTGCGAGTTCTGCCGCGCTGAGGCCCGGATTTTGATTTCGAGTTTTAATTTAAGTATTATTTGTTTCAGTAATCTCACAAAGGAGTCATGTGGCGGAGCGGTGTGTTGTGTGATTGAGTTTGTGGGCGACCCGGGTTCGAAACCCGGCGTCCCCATTTTATTTTTCTCACAATTTACGATTATTTATCAAATATGGTTTTATATTCTAATATAGTTATTAATTATGTATCGTTTAAAATTAATTTGAGCAATAAATGTGCAACGAAAAATTATAACTGGATATTCGATTAATAAACGAAGCATGTTTTGGAAAACCCGTCTTTCGACGGATGTTACACTCAGTTGGGGATGCAAGCATGATAATGAGGTCGTGTCGTTTGCCATGATATCGGGGGATGTTGAAGATTTCATTGTTGGGATCAGGAAACCATGTCAAGCGGTGGTTGACACAAACCCACGTCACCCAGCAGGGCTCCGGGGTGATGTTAACCTACTCGAGCGTGTTTTCTCCCTCCCTATTCAGACTGTTAAAAGCATTCCCCCCAGTTGCCGGCTGTTGTTTGCTCAGGTTCTAACAGGTGCTTTGCGCAAAGTGGTAGTGTCGCCAGGATCGGTTGACAATTGGGTGGTTAGACCATCCTCCAGACAAGAGCGAAGGTCAGGGAACAGGAAATCTCTGCAGTGTAGTAACATCTTACACGCGCTTACAATTTGGAAAGATGGGTCTGGGTTTGATGATTTGGTCTCTTCCCTATTGGATAGCGTGGGGGAGACGGGGCCTTCAAGGGGAGAATGCAGGAGAGAGGAAGACAAAGAAAGAAACCCTAATATTAAGCAATGTCTTCGGAAAGTCAGGGATGGACATTTCACAGCTGCGGTTAAGGTCCTATGCTCTAGTGGAGTTGCCCCTCTAGGTGATTCGACATTGAAAGCTCTTATTGATAAACACCTAGTGGTGCCGCCCCCGTCCTTGCCTTCCAACCCTTTGGCCCAACCCACTCTTGTTGTTGATGGGGAGTGTGTACTCAAATGTATTCGATCCTTTCCTAAAGGGACGTCATGTGGCAGAGACGGATGCGGGCCCAACACCTGCTAGATGCTATTGGTGGCGAGGGCTCGGTGACTTCCTCAGGTTTGTTTACGAGCATTACTGAAGTTGTTAACTTATGGCTTGGGGGATCCTGCCCTAAGGTGCTTGCTGAGTTTGTTGCCTCGGCCCCCCTCACCCCCTTATTGAAGCCCGATAAAGGAATTCGACCTATTGCTGTGGGGGTATTTGGCGAAGGTTGGTTTCCAAGGTGGCGATGAAGAAGGTCGGGAAAGAAATGACCCAGTACTTGGGTGACTATCAATTTGGGGTGGGGTGCCAAATGGGGCAGAGGCGGTGCTTCACAGTGCAAAACAGGTTTCTCAACTCATTTCATGCAGATGATTCCTTAGCCTTGCTTACTGTGGATTTCTCCAATGCTTTCAACACGGTCGACCACAAAGCTTTTCTGCACGAGGTTCATCAGCGTTGCCCGTCAATCTATCGGTGGGTCCAATTTCTTTACGTCCAGCCTGCTAGGTTGTATGTTGGTAACGAGTGTATTGGGGCTATTACCGGAGTTCAACAAGGAGATCCCTTGGGGCCCCTTCTCTTTGCCCTTGCCTTACATCCCCTTATTCTCCGGGTTCAGGACCGCTGTAAACTCCCGTTTCATGGTCGGTACTTGGATGATGGGACGATTATGGTCAACGCCTCTGAGATTGCTAAGGCCTTAGACATCATCAACGAGGAGGGGCCATCTCTAGGGCTTTATCTCAACATTAAGAAAACAGAGGTTTTTTGGCCGACATGCGACGGGCGAAAAGTTCAAGATGGGCTTTTCCCGAGAAGGATCGGTAGACCAGAGAAGGGGGTTAAGCTCCTTGGTGGAGCTGTTAGTCGGGATCCTAGCTTTATTGAGGAGTTGGCAGGGCGGCGAGCCTCGGGGGCGGTTGACCTCATGAAACTCTTACCCTGCCTGAGAGATCCCCAATGTGAACTCCTTCTGCTAAGGTCGTGCATGGGGGTCGCTAAGTTACTTTTTGGGTTGCGGACTTGTCAACCGCATTTTATGGAGGATGCGGTATCTCGTTCGATGATGGCCTTAGAGAGGCTATAGAAGACATAGTAGTGGGTGGCGGCCCCTTCTTTGGTGACCTCCAGTGGCGTCTGGCATCTTTGCCAATGCGTCTAGGTGGTTTGGGCCTCTTCTCAGCTCGAGATGTTGGGGCTTATGCCTTTGTGGCGTCTAGAGCTCAGTCTTGGGAACTACAAGATCATATCCTTTGAAACTGTGAGGTCGTCGGGCTTGACCCGGACTATCAGGAGGCGCTTGAACGCTTAAATGTAGGGGTGTTAAACGGGTCGTGTTCGCGGGTTGGCGGGTTCAATCCGACCCGAACCCGAAATTTTACATGAACCCGAACCCGAAAATCGTATCATATATATGAACCCGAACACGACCGAAGTTTTGTGGGTTGACCCGAACACGACCCGTTTAACCCGAATTTTTTAATTTTTTTTTTCTAAAACTAATATATTAAAATTAAAAATTACTTAAAAAACACAAATGTATATAATAATATCATATTTAAATTATAAAAGCTATGTTAATTTCTCCTTTTAAGTTATAATCATGGCATAAAATACACGCCCCATTTAATTTATGAGATAAAATATATTGTAAAAAAATATAATATAGTATAAATGTGTTAAACGGGTCAACCCGCCAACCCGACCAGGTTGACCCGAACCTGACCCGTAAACCTAAACGGGTTCGCGTGTTCAACCCGAAACTGACCCGAATCCGTTTAGACGAAACCTAAACCCGGAATTTCGTGTTAGGTTCTTGTCGGGTTTCCGGGTCGTGTCAGAAATTCACACCCCTACTTAAATGTCTCTCTCCCAGACTTGGATATTGGCGGTTTCTCTAATAAGGACACCGCCCCCTCGAAGCCACAAAAAACTTTGGCGAATGCTCTGTTTAGCAAAATCGCTCAAAGCCTGGGAGAAGCTTTTGATTTGTCATCCCGCCAGAAGGCGGTGTTTGAGTGCCTGAAAGGTCCTCATGCTCAGGAAGTTTTGACCGTTATACCAATTGAGGGGTTGGGACAATGTATATCTGCAGTAGAATATAGAGTCATTCTCAAATATCGGTTGATGATCCCTATGTACCCGGAAGATGAAACTTGCCCGATATGTCGTAAAGCTTGTATGGATAAATACGGGGAGCATGCAGTTCACTGTAAAGAGCCCCCTGGGTTCAAATATCAGTACGACTGGGTGCGGGATGCTTTGTGGGACATTTTAAGAAGAGCTGGGATTTCGGCTAAGAAAGAGGCCCCTGTGAATTTCCTCACGGACCCTATGGAAGGGAGATCTACTCTGCGACCAACGGATCTGCTCGTCTTTGGCTGGGCTGGGGGGAAACATGCTTGTGTAGACCTCACGGGGGTTTCCCCTTTGGTTAAGGGAAAACGAGTTTGTAGCTGGACAAGCGGCAAGAAAGGCAGAATCAAAGAAAGTGGATAAGCACGCTAAAGCTTGCGCAGAGAACCAGCATATCTTTGTCCCTTTTGCCTTTGATACTGTTGGCTCCCTAGCGCCAGAAGCTATCCACTTCTTGACGAGGGTTCAACGGGTCATCTACAGCAATTGTTCAACCCAAAGGGGGCAATGGTTTGTATTTGGAAGGTTAGGGTTTGCAATTCAGAAAGGATTGGCGGCGCAACTTATTGCCCGGCTACCTTCTGTTTTGATGTAACTTGGCAAGTTTTCTGACTTATATATGATTCGGTTAATCAATAAAAAAATGTATTAATTAACAAAAAAAAGAAATTAGTACCAAAATTTTAAGGCTCAAATTTATTATTTTTTTGACTTTTCTGTATTAAGCCTAAAATTCCAAGTGACAAAACCACAAAAAAGTGAAACCGAACCGAAGCTTTTGTAAATACCGAAAAACAAATAGCTTTAGAAGACCAAACTTGAACATTCATTTTGAATCCAAAATCGACCCTTACACACCCTCCTATATATATATATATATATATATAATATATATTTACAATTTACTATACTACAAACATAAGTCTCGGCGGGAATAGTGGTTGCATTTGGTTGGCCAAAAAAACGGCCGACTTTGCTTTTTTTTTTCTTTGTTTTTTCATAAAATAGTCATTTATAACTCTTGCCAAATTACGATTTTATCCACGGTTTAAAATTACGATGTTGCCCCTGGTTCGAAATTAAATTCATGCTTTCCCCGGCTTACATTTACGGTTTTCCCATAAGTTTAAAAATACGATACGTTTTTCCCCTGCTTCAAAAAAAATATACTTTTGCCCCAGCTACAATCCTGCCAAATTACAATTTGGTTCCCAGTTTAAAACTATAATTTCGTCCCAGTTCAAAATTAACTTTTTCTTTGCCCCTTTGCCATTAGTAAAAAAATTACGATTTTGCTCTCAATTCAAAATAAAAGCATGGTTTACGCTCAAGTGAAAATATTATTTTACCTCCAGTTTTAAATTACGATTTTACCTCAGCTAAAAATTCCAACCTTGCCATCGTTTTTTTTTTGCCAAAACTATGGTACTGTTTGATTTTACTTGGTTGACTCACTTTAGTTTTTTTCCATGGCAAACAGCCGCCTACCACTCGCTAATTGGTCGTGACAAATTATTGTTTTGCCCCCAAGCTTGCCATCGTTTTAGGTATTTTTTTTTATCATAACTATCATAGTTTTTTCTTACTTGGTTAGCTCGATGTATCTTTTTTGATATCGTGTTATAAGTAGCATGTGTAACTAACGGAAATAAATGCGTACATGTTATTAAAGTAAGAAATATTCGGTTTAGCGCCCCGCAACGCGGGCGGCACATAACTCTAGTATATATATATATTATAAAGGGTTTTTTTACATATTTCCCTCCTCTAAGCTGACTTATTACGTATTTCCCAAAAAAAAAAATCAATAACATATTTCCCCTCCCTAACTCATGTATATCACATATTTCTTCTTTTCATTAAAAATACTCCTAGAATGACTTTTTTTACCCTTAATGAACTATTAAATGAATATTTACATATTTCTCCTTTCTATTATCATCAATCAACTAGTTCTATACCCGTCCGGTGAACGGATACTTGGCAACTGAGTATGCTGGTTATATATCATCTACAATCCCATCACATACAAAGTGTACCCCAATCTTATAACACAGGTTCAACATTCATTCATTTAGTATTATATTCTTTGCTAAAAATGTTCTATACTATAGCAATCATTATGTTTAACTTGAAACAATTGACATCAGAATGTTATAGTAATATATATCAAATCTTAAAACTAACTGTAAAGTGTATTAAAGTCGAAAGAATTTGAAGCTGTTGTTACTCAGTTGCATACCATACATCATAAAATATAGTGCCTTTTTACAGCAGTAATAACATAAAAAAAATACTGAATTAGAAAGAACCAACCACCAACTCAAAAGAAGGATTCTTAACAAAAGATGTGATGTCACTAATTGAATTAGGGAAATATATAATTAAATAATGATAATAAAAAAAGAAATATGTAAATATTCATTTAATAGTTCATTAAGGGTAATATAGTCATTCTAAGAGTATTTTTAATGAAAATGGGAAATATGTAATATACATGGGTTAGGGAGGGGAAATATGTAATTGATTTTTTTGTTTGAGGAAATACATAATAAGCCAACTTAGGAGGGAGAAATATGTAAAAACCCAATTTATTATAAAAAGTTTGTTTGAAAGTTAATACACTAGCATAAACAAACACATCAGACGCAAATTCATAACTTCTGTCTAGGGGTGCAAACGAGCCGAACCCGAGCTCGACCAGGCTCGAGCTCGATTAACTTACGAGAGCTCAAGCTCGAGCTTGGCTTGATTCGAGGTTTGTTTTCATAGTTCGAGCTCGGCTCGTTGGTATTTTCTCAAACTCTGGCTCGGCTCGTTTATTATCTATTCATTAATATATCAAATAAAAATAATTTAGATAACAGACTTTTTAGGCTGGCGAGCTCGATATGTGAAGCTCGCCTCGGACTCATTTACTAAATAAGCTTATTTTTAGGTTCGAGGTTAGCTTGTAAACAACTTGAAATAAGCTCGACTCAGCTCGATAAGGCTCGACGAGCCTAACGAGCTTCACATGCACGGGCGAAGCTTTTAAAGGCCGGCCGACCCCCCGAACTTTTCGCTCTAGTTTTCACGTATAAATTTTTGGGTCTATACGTTTTCGACCCCCGATTTTATAAATTTTTTTAGGTCCAGTGACTACCTCCCCCAGTCGGAAATCTCAAGTTTCGCCACTGTTTACATGCGAGACTCGAGCTAGATAAACAAACGAACTTTATTTTAGCCTCAAGCTTGACTCGGACTCGATAAGGCTCCACGTGTGTCGAGCTTATTCTCTAGCCGATCTCGAGTAGCTCGCAATCTATTCGGCTCGTTTACACCCCTTTTTCTTTCTAAAAAACATACACATGTTTAACAAAACGTACATAAAATCTATTTAAATAAAAAAAAGCTGTCACACCATAAATGAATGAATATGCAAGAAATGCATTTATGGCACCTTCCAACCACCTCTTTCTCTCCCACCTTTTATAATCTTAGAATAAACACAAAACTTGAATAATAAAACTAATCATCCATTAATGGCGGATGATGCAGCTCTGAGAAAATCACTAGTATGTTTAGCTGCAATTATTGTAATTGTTGGAATATACACACACTCATTGAAGAAGATGATGGCTACATACCTGTTCGGGATGTTTGCGATCGCTGGAATCGTTCTTCCCGATTGGGAATTCTTCGATCGTCCGGTTTCGCAATGGACCTCTCCGTTATCTGTTCCTCAAATGCTTCCTCACTCGCCTCCTTCTCCGTCCAGGTAATTAGGTTGCGGCGTAGCTTGTTGCCCGTTTACATGTCATTATTATGTATTTTTTCTATGGTTAATGAATTGGTTTTTCTTTTTTAAATTGGCCCGGTTTTTAACCGAACTGTTTTTTTTTTTTTTGACAAAAAGTTGGTTAAAAAAACCGGTTTTATACGATGGAAACCGTACTGACCGGTTTGGCTCGGTTAAAAAACCGGTTTGGGCAAAAAAGAAAACGTTTTTTTTTTAATTTTATACCAGTTTTGGTTTTAAAACATCAAGAACACTTACAAGTCTATAAACCGTCGGTTCGGGTTAAAACGTGAACTAAAATTTTATTAAAAAGAGAGACATTTACAGACTGATGGCAGGTAGACGGGCAACAAGTTGCGACGATAAAACCGGTTTTTAAGAAAACCGTTTTTTTGTGCGGTTTTGGTTCTAAAACCGGTTTTTTGTACAGCTCTAAGGTAATATGATTTGTTTGATTAGAGTTAAAGAGTTAATTTGTTGCCAATTGTTATCTAGTATGTTGAATTAGAGTTATCGGTTTTTATTTAAACGATAACTAATACACTCTCTAATTCTACTAGAAGAAAGTTACACGTATTTGTTCATCATAGAGATTGATCACTCGCCACTTGAAAATGCAAAGCCTTATCCAACGAATTGCTAGTTTGTTACCCTATGCCAAATGCCCTTTTGTAATTAAAGTAAAGAGGGTTTTTTTATATTTTTTTGAACTGCAAATGTTATTCTACTCCTACTCGCTTTTAAGTCGTATCAAATTAATCATAATCTACTTTTTGTCTGGGATTAAACCAAAGAGGCTTCCATGGCTACTATCTGGGCTAGTTCTACATTGACACTTAAGAGTTAATTGCAATTTTATTTAGTCTATGTGTTTTCTATAGGTTATGAAAATGGTATAAAAGTAATAAAACTGTGAAGGTTAAGAAAATGGTCTTTATGGTATGGGATTTTCTTTTAGATTAAGTTAATTGAAAAAAAAAAGATATGGGTGCTAGAGTATATTTAATGTGTCTAGTGATTACGTTATGACTTTATTAAGAAAATACTTTGGGGTGAACGAAAAACCTATTAACTTAAACCGAACCGAAATAACTTACACAAACTAATAAGCAACTCTTCGGGTTCTTTTTTTTTCTTTTCTGAAAACCGAAATATATGGTTCATTATACTCTGTCTCAAAATCAAATCGTATCAAAATTGAATTTAGATGAACAATTTACACGATTATTTACGGGTATGCTTTTTATAAATGGTGGGTGTACATATCATCAAGCTAATCAAAAGCTACATTTGGATTGGATTTACAACACTTCAGAAGGATCGAAATAATTCTATTTTGTTCACACTTTATAGACAACAATGTATTGAATATATATGTTTAAATGAACCGGTTGTTTTATTTTTATTTCTTTTGCATTTTTGTATATAAATATAGTTGCAATTTTTATTCAACAAAGTGAAATTGTATTTGACAAAACTATTCATTTTTTTAGAGAAAAAAAAGGCAGAAGTTAAAAGTCAGAAATATAGTGTTTTAGTGGGTTTGGAAGTTTGACTATCTCATTAACCATGCGTAGTGGTAAGGGTGAATAATGTCTCTATTTTTGGACGTTTTTCGTTATGTGGCAGTCCAGTCAGCAAGGGGCATTATTGGGTGTTTTTCTAAAATGGGTGTAGTGGGGATGTGAGCATTATGTTAGACCGTGGGGTATGGTGGGGCGGGGGTTGGGGGCATGGGCCGACACGTGGATTTGGATGGACACCCACGTTCATGTGGACTAGCGAAGGGTATGGTGGGGTGTGGCTAGCCCGCATGGCTAGGCCACGTGGATAATTCAATTTTTTAATTAAATTAAATACACCAAACTTTAACAAACCTAATAATATTATTAAAACTTCGTTAATCATAATCCTACAAGCGTAAAAAAAACCCTAGAGGGTAAGATAGATCTCGAAGAGGGCCAACTTGCCGAACGGCCTCTGTTCCTTGCCCCGGAACTCGATGTTGGCCACCGCCACCCGGTCGTCGTAACTTATTTCCCCGGTTGGCACGCAATCGTAATACGCTTTAAATCGGTCTAGCTTCGATCGAAGCTCACGCCACTTGTGTTGGCACGCGTTAAGGTTGTGGCTGTCGTTGCCTACGTTGTGTCGGTAGGTCGCGAAAGCTACCGGCCAGTATTTTGTCTCGCCGGGTTGGCGGGCCTTCATAGCGTCCACGACGCTAGTTACAAGCGCTAGCTCTTCCTCGTTAGTCCAAGAAGCCATGATTTGTTGAGTTGGGTGTAGACGGCGGGCAGGCGTGTGGAGTAGCGATGAGTCTAGGCGGTGTGGACTAGCGATGAGGGCAAGCGGTTGGTCTTATAACAGCTTGGGACAGCCGTTTGGCCAACCCAAACAGTCAATATTTAAATTTCAAACCCGGTCAAACACCCGGTGTCACACCCCAACCGATGGCGGAAACATCGGGGCAGTGGCACTAGGCGAACCAGATTGTATCATGAGAAGTTCCATAACAATTATTTAACACGTTACTTAACGTCTAACATCCCATACTATTAAACATAACATTTAAACAATTATTACAAAACAGCGTTTTCTCATGACATCTAAATCAAGTCCGATCTCCCCTATATTTCATACATTCATTCTAACCAAAATCAAACCAAATCTAACTAAGTCCAAAAGCATCCAAAGCTAAATCATCAACCTGTCATATACGTTAAAATACAAGTCAATACAATTAAGTAAATGTGAGCATACAGGTTTGATATAGATATAGACACAAAACGTTTCAAAAGCATATACCGCATGATACACGTAGAGATGTGAATTATGTAACTACAAGATTCAAGTATAACCCTACGAACCGCGATGTGATGGGAGGCACATTAACAAGTGTCAACGTCCTATACAAATAAAACAAATAAGAAATGTAAAAGTTGTGATCCTTGACAACCCCGTATCCGGGTGGCGGGTCCAACCTCTAGCAAGCTATCATGTCAAGTGTGGCATACAAGCAATTAAGTAAAACATACATTCAGCGATTCACGTAATATCATATAAAGCGGTTTGCGATAAGCTGTGATTTGATGTGATGTGATTTGATAAGAACGTATGTAACACCCAAAGTGCGTTTAAGCAAAAAGGGATCAAGTATACTCACAGCGACTGCGTTTAGAGAGAGAGACTGCTGTGAAGATGAGGAGAGCGCTGGATCAGCCTGCATACGCGAACAGAAGTGCATCAGTCCTCCGAAAAGCTGAAACAATCAATGGTTGGCGGGACAGTAGCTAAGTTCGGGCGAACTTGTACTGGAAAGTACAAGCTCGGGCGAACTTGTAATGACCTGTTGAGATTTTATACAAGTTCGGGCGGACTTGTCCTGTTTCCTAAGAAACAGTACAAGTTCGGGCGAACTTGTTGAGTATTGTTAGAATCTGGCCCAAGTTCGGTCGAACTTGTCCCCTAGGGGTGCAAGTTCGGGCGAACTTGACCTCAGATCTGCTAAAAAACAGTCAGTTTCCGAGCGAACTTGACGTATTCGGGTCCAAAATCTTGCGTTTCCGCGTCGTTTGCTGAGGAAATCAAGTGTGCATCCCTCCAACCTCAAGCTACTGAGCATACATAAGCTGGAGAGGTCTTTTAGAGCGAGTTTTGCCGTTTTACAGAAGCGTGGGCTAATCCGGGCGAACTTGATGTTCGTTCGAGTTAGTCCGGCTCGTGTAAACGACATTACCGTCCTTGTGCTTCCAGATCTGGGATCTTGAATGATAGATGCTTCGTTCCACATCGAAAATGAATGAAACAAACATCAAAAGTCCGTATTTTTGTGTCAAAGTCGATGTTTATAAAAGTTTTCCTCAGATCTATAACTTACAAGCCGAAAACATCAAGATTTCGTGTTCGGGAAGCCACTGCCTAGCCCAAACGAACTTGTATTGTGTAGATCTAGGTGAAAAACATAAGATTTGTAGAAAAATATGAAGATTTTCGTAAAAGAAGTAGTTTTGTTGAAATCAAAGGTAGATCCTTGTGCAAAATCGTTGTAAACATTGTTGGATTGTATAAAACGAGAGTTTCTTACTTATGAAGTAGAGGATTCGGGTAAAGAGAGCTCTGAGCGAAGTTGCAGCAAGTTCAAATGTGATAAATGAGCTTGGTATTTATAGGAAATGCACAAGTCCGCTCCAGATTGGCCATGTTCGGACGAACTTGGGGTCAAGTTCGGCCAGACTTGTCATCTGAGCTGACTTGTGTTTGCTTGGCCTGGCTAGTCAAGTTCGGGCGAACTTGACCCATCAAGTTCGGCCGAACTTGGCTGTTGGGCCAAGTTTCGTTTCCCGTTTTCTCGTTAAGTGTTCATTTCGCGATTCGATTCGTATACGATAGTTACGTTAAGCAATATAATGCTTTAATATTGCGATAAGCGAGATGTGATAGTGCGGGAGCGATTAGCGAGCGATTAACCATATAATTAAACATAAACACATAATACAAACATAAACAAACATAAATAACTGTTATTTGCGATGCGATGAGATGCGATAAGCGATATCGATGGCCTGAGTGGTTAGCAAACACACTCGGCTCTTAGTAGTAACATATTTACTTATAGTTGAGATGTGTTATCGATGCGATATAATAAGCGTTGTGATGTAATAACATAATACTGTGACAAAATATTTTTCATTTAACACAAGTATGTCTCATTCGAATCCCGGATTACAAGGGTATCTACAAACAAGGAATTAAACAAGGCGACTCGAAAAGTCGGGTTGTTACACTCGGTGTACCTCCTAGTCTGGCCAACCATTTAGGAACTGCCACCTCAGCCCGCTAGCCCGCCCCAACGCCCGGCTTGAATCCCCTGCCCCAACGGGCCACGCTGAAACCCAAGCCCCACAGGGTGGTGCCTTGGGCGTTTCCCCCCAACCCACGCACAATCCCCCGCCCCATACCCCATAGTCTTAAAAGGGGTGTAAATAATTAAATAAAAAAACTAACCAAAAAAGTGGATTGGCCAAGAAAAAGAGGGATACATGTGATTGGCCAACAATTTGTCATTTTAGCGTGATTCAAAACACGCCAGGGGCTTTTTTTGCGAAAACACGCCGAATCACGCCCATGGGGGTGGGGGGCGTTTTGGGGCGTGATTGGGGAGGAAAAAGCGCAAGATCAAGCCCACTACGGATGGTCTAAGATAAATAAATAAACAAGTGTATTTTTAGATTGTTTAATAATTAACATCAGTTTCTAATATACAATTGTTTAGTAAAATAAGTTATTTTCTTTAATTAATTTATCATTTAAATGCTAAGTGGGAGCATCTAATAAGTTAACTCTGTTTAAACATTAGCAAAGTTTTTAAATACTCTAAACTAGAAATAAGACCCGCGCGCGTTGCGGCGCGAGTCTCACAAACATAGAATGAGTTGGTCCAAACGTTATGTGATGCATTAACCATATGAAAATACGCATTTCGACGTATCTGATTGAACTCAATGTAACCTATATAAGCATTGTGATTGGATCAAAATAAAAAGTAAATCAAATTTGTATCTTACAATGATAATATATTATATGTGACCTCAAGTCATACATAGAAAGCGTAACGGGTATTAACAAAAAAAGCTGACATGTATAATCAAAATAGATTAATTAGAGCTTTTAAAAAAGGAAAAAAATAAACCACATTTTGACTCCACTCAAATCGAAACAAAATTTACAAAACATTCATGAAATAATCATGAAAACATATTATATTTGACCTGACTTGTTTTATAAAAAAGTTTACGTTGAAACATACATCAACTCGAATTTATACCGAAACGTTCATAAAAATATTCACGTAAAAAATGTTTTTTTTTAAACGTATTATATTTAATCTAACTCGTTTCCAAAAAAAGTTTACGTCGAAATGTAGAGTAAATCAAATTTACACAGACACGTACATAAAAATATGCACGTAAAAAATAGTTTTTCTTAAGTAAACGAGGTGTAGCGGTAAACTCAAAACAAGTTATTAGTAAAAAGACTAATAGGCTAAATATGTTTGTAAAATCATACCAGGTAACATTAATGTCACACCACTACCAGCGACCACCAACATCTAAAGAGCTCGTACAAATAAAATAAATAAAAAGTTAAAAAATAACATCGAATGAAAAATAAATGTAAAATCGTTGAATCATGCACTCCTGTTGTAGCGGTAAATTTGAAACAAATTAGTAGTAAAAAAACTAATAGGCTAAATACGTTTGTAAAATTGTACCAAGTAGCATTAATGTCACACCACTGCTAGCGACCACCAACATCAGAAGAGCCCGTACAAACAAAATAAATAAAAAAGTAAAAAATAACATCGAATGAAAAATAGACGTAAAATCGTTGAACCATGCACGCCTGTTGTAGCGTGTTAATGCGAAGAAATTAAACATAAACGTAAAACGTAGAAAAAAATAACTAAGTCGATTTAGGACTCGCGCGTTACAATGATCGAGGTGTCGCGCCTCGGTCATAGATAATATTTATATACCCGATTTACCCTTAATTATGAGCTAGTGGTAGTATGGGGTCGAACCACGAAGAGTCTGTGGTTTGCATGTGGATGCAATTGATTTCAACTAAAAGTGTCACTTTATAAAGCTTGCTATAAAGATGATTAACATTTGTTTGTTTGAAAGTGATGTCGGAATGAACCGAGAAGTTTGATGTAATTGATTTACTACTAAGCTGAAAATGATTGCAATAAGAATAATTGATGATTGTAAACAATAATGAGAAACAAGGTTCACACCCGGTTCAACAATTGCAAAGCCTAGGGTTACTAAATGTTTTAACTTGGTTTAATCCAATTAGTTCATTAACGATTCACAATCACAAGACTTAGGTGTCAATTGCTATCAACGTCATATACAACGGACCACAATGCACTTCGTTATCTTGGATGATTAAAATCTATCAAAAGACAATGCATAAATACGCATATTCATTTCACAAGACAAATTTCATAACTCGTTCGTCAATTCGCAAATCCAATACAAACGTAAGACAATTGTCAAATAATCAAATGCAATTCAATTAGTCACAAATCAAGTATCAAGAATAAATAAACCCTAGAACCTTACAAAAGTCTACACCGGGGTGAAACCTCCGGGAATTAGCCGCTCATGGTGGAACCGACGCGATCAATGGATGATTGAGCCTTGAAGTTGTTCATCTTGATACTTGGAGATGGAGGGAGAGTATGATTAGGGTTTGGATGAATGATGGTGTGGATTCGGTAAATGATTGGGGAATGATGATGATGGTGATGAGATTAGGGTTTAGGATTGAAATGGTGTGATTGGGTTGATTAGAGATGATTGGGATGATGGTGGAAGTGTTCTTGGCTCCAAGATGATGTTCAAAACTCCAAAATTGCGTAATCCCCAAAGAATGGGTCAAAAATCCCTTCTTAACTCGCCCCCAAAAGCCAAAAATTGAAAATTCCCGAAGCGTCGGCGACGGGTTGGGTATTCATTGTTTTCTTGCGACGCCTTATCCTGCTGCCTATGACAAAACTTGGACGACGGAGGAGATTGCACGGGGCGTCGGCGACGGCCCATAGTGGGGTCGGCGACGGGCCCTAGAAATCCCATTTTCTGTTTCCTTCGTTTCTCAGTTCCGGTTGATCCGATTCGCGTTTCGGTGCTCCGTTAAGCTCCCGATTAGCTCCTTAAACTCCGTAAGACCTGTAAAACACAAACCTTATTAAAAGTAGGCTATCCGGAATTAAAAGTCACGTAAAAACGTTAACTTAAACCATAACAAACACCGGTTTACACCCACGCATCACATCCCCACACTTGTCTTTTGCTTGCCCTCAAGCAAATCTATTTCCACTTTCACGTGGGTTAAACGAAAAACACACTTCCCATTCTTGAGACGTAAGTTAAGGTCCCAAGTTATACCCGGTTCAAGATATTTTACACTTTCAAGTTATTTAACGACAATGGATCAATCACATGAAAATGGTTATCCAAGATTAACCCGCCCTTAAAACTCACAATATATGCATATCCCTCGCCATGTTCACTCCACTCGGTTACAATTTGGCTAATTTATATGATGTATTAGCACTTTTTAAAAGTAATCACTCAAAACCGAATAGAACAAGTACCCGCATAGGCTTGCAACTCAATTGTTCTCCACCACCGAACACAAATACTAAGCATAAGTCAAAAGGTCTTTAACGGGTTGTAATGGGGCTAGGCGAAGGGTATGGAATAGGATGTTTAAAGTGGCTAAGGTGATGCAAATTCGATCTTTATTACAATATACTAAACCGACTAAACACAAGTCGACAAACTAATAGGCAAAAAAAACATTTGCCTTTTATTCACAACTACTACACATCTTTTTGTGTTTTTCTTCGATCATTTTTCTCATATTTTTCATACTATTTTCTGGGTTTCTTTTTTTTCGTAACGAAATAAGAATAACTATACAAACAACTAAACCTATGATCGAATTTCCATCACACGGGTTAAAGGTTGGATGGTTAAGGGCTAGCTTGGGTGATCAAACGAAAGGGTGAGGCTCAAAGTTGGCTACTAGGGAATATATTTGGGTAAGGCTAAATAAATGGTGTAAAAGTAAAAAGGTTTACCTAATACCTTAATCATTCTCATGCTTGTATTCGGTCTATGGTCTCAAACGTATCAAAGATGCAAGTTCTACAATACATGACTAATGGTTCACTCAAACAAAGAAACATGTATATGCTTAATGTATACAAGTGGCTCAAAACCTCACATATTAAGGGTATGAAATGTGATATGCACAAATTATAAGTTTCTTAGGCGAATTATTCCCAAATAACCACCCGCTAAATACCCCTCATGCTATTAACTTGAACCCGACCATGACAAAAGACCAAATGGGTTGTGCCATCCCTCGCTAACTTAGTTACTTGTGCTTTTTAGATCACTTCAAACAAAGACATTTTTTGGAATTTTTTTTTGAAATTTTCCCCCATCCCCACACTTGAGGTCAACATTGTCCTCAATGTGTAGTGTTTAAATGAACGAGTCAACATCGAAAAACTTTTACTACCCCATCCCCACACTTGAGGTCAACATTGTCCTCAATGTGTGAAAATAGAGCTTTTAAATGCACAGGGGATGTGACACGGCTAACTTCCCAAAAATTTCACCCCGGAAAATAAATGACACTTTACACTCCACTTATTATCTAACTAAAAATCAAAGTAAAAAGAAACGTATGCACCTGATTTCCGAGCTCGTTCTTCATTTGCTCCACATCCTTCAACAAAGCGGTTATCTCCCGAACATAATGTGCCTACAAAGCTCAACCCTTGTGTAGAAGCATGCTTCTCACAACCATCAAAATTTGTTAGCAACCTTGTTCTACCACTTTTATGAAAATATCACTGATCCATACGTTAATTTGCTTTGATTTATGTGGAAAATAATGTACAACAATAACAATCCTAACTCACTTTCGTAGGGATCACGGTTGCATTTAGCTTATGCAACAAGCCCTTTTAAACCTTCCGATAGCTCGGGAGGACGAGTAGGTCTCGTGAGGGTTATATAGAGAACACACCCATAAAGTTCATTTAACTAAGAAAGCAGTAAACTACGACTACAAAACAAAATAAAACTATAAATGTAAAGAAATAAAAAACTATACAACAACAACAACAAAAGACATACCTCGCCTATCTTTGGTATTTCTCATTCGGATCACGTGGCAGGTATGGGTTGTAAGGATAGCCGGTGAGAAAAGACATTATCTCCTTCCAATTATCAAGAGGACCCGGCTCCCCTTCGGATGGTGTCGGTAACTGCATCGGGACGAAACTTGAGCCCGACATTTCGGGCCAGTGCGGAGATGGGTCGGAAGGGCCTTGAGGCACAGGAAGGTCCTCATACTTGGTCCATGGCGTATGCTCCTGATATGGCAACCCGGCCATCAAGTCCCGGTGATGCCTCTCCTGGTCGTGTAGGAACTTGGCGTTATTCACTGCTATCCGTACCAAACGCCATCCAACGCCTATCCTCATAGGCATTTTGTTCCATTCGGAGGCAATTTTATTCCTCCTCCCACGCTTGCCTTTGGACCTATTCCTCTACCCTTTGCTTCTCCATTTGTTCCCACCGAGATTGTTGTTGCACTTGGAACAACTGTTGTTCCTCATAATACTGTTCAATCTTTGCTCGGTGGACGGCTTCCGCGGACCAATGAGTCTGTTGCTGAGCCATATAATCTTGCTCCCATTGGTTCCTTTGTTGATGGTATCCCCGGTTCTCCCTGATGGCCGCAGTTACATTGTCGTAGGTACTCTGTTGCCCCCGGTTGTAGTTACCGTGATCTGGCCTACGATGTTGAACCACAACTTGAGCAACCTCATTTGAAATCTCCCGATGTTGTCGGGCATATCTCTGTCTCGGTCCCCTCGAACCAACCTGTTCTTCTTCCTCTTCCACATCGTGCATCTCCTCTTCAGGTACAGCCCCTTGGGCTGCAGTGGGATCCGTAAACGTGAACTGATGGCCCTGCTCATCCTTCACCATATACTGGTGGCCATAAACCTCCACATTGATCTTCCAATGTCGCCTGATTGAGGCGAAGCAAACCTGATCAATTGGTTTGGTTACCCATAAAGAATCGGCGGGTAAGGCGTTTTGCTGTAGAATCATCGCGCTTATCAACCTCACATATGGTATCATTTTCCGGGTACATGATTCGCGAGTATCCCACGTGTTCATCATCACAATTTGGCGCCATGACAACTTTGGCGCGCCAACCAACAATGAATACAATACCCTACAGTCGGGTACCTTCACCTTCCCGCGGTCCCCAAACCGCACCATGACATTCTCAAGAGATATACCTTGGAGGATCCGCCCCTCCAATGACAGATCGTTTCTTGACTTATCTAATCCACCTGACCCCGGTAGTACCGTGGCAAACATGCCATCCGGGTCAGTAGCGTTCACCCGATTGTCTAGAAATTGGTCAATGGAGTAGTAGTAATAAGCGTCCACTCCCAATGAATCAAAACGAGCAATACAGTTCATATGCTCGAATGACATTATCATCTGGTTCTTCCCAATGTCACCAACCAACTGCCACATGAACGGTGGCCCATCCCTGTTTACAAACCACAATGTTGACAGCCACTCACAGACTGCTGCCAAGTAAACCCTCGATGTGATGTCTTCACACCAATCTAAAACTCTTTCCCAGCCAACCCTCTCAAACTTTTGGGCAATCCCAATCGCCCTGAACTCCTCCACATTCATAGACCTTTCCGGAACAGTTTGTTTCGGAACCAAAGTAGAGACGTTCCCTGAAACCATCTTCCACTTCCACATTTTAGCCTCTAGATTTTTATTGTTATACTTCGACAGAGGCTTCTTCTTGTTTTCATTCCATTGTGCCACTGACCGGCTATTTCTAAATTCGTCCCAACTCCAATCTTGACGCTCCAACTGACCATCCCCTTCTTCAACGTTACTTAATTTCTCCCATTTCCTTTGGACATAACCTGAGCCTGAACCGGCTCTCGAAGACGACCCTTCTCCAGAGGTCTTGCTTCTTTTTCTTCCAAACATGTCTACAATCAAACACAAGGAACCAATTTGTATAACCCAACTTCAAATACTACCAACTATGAACATGAACAATGGTGTTGACTAAAACCTTGGTTTGCGAATGATAGGGGTAGCAATTCGATGGTCAACACCATACCGTTTCAATAGTTTACCAAAGTTAAAATTTTTGAAGTGAGATCCTCCATCACTAATGATTACTCGGGGGATCCAAAATCTAGAAATTATATTCGTTTGCACAAAATTGCAAAGGTATGTTCATTTGTCTTGGTAGCGATCGCTTCAACCCATTTCGACACATAATCGACCGCCACCAAGATATACATGTTGCCATGCGAATTAGGAAAGGGGCCCATGAAATCAATCCCCCACACATCAAAAATATCTACAATAAGGATCGGTTGCATGGGCATCTCATCCCGTTTAGAAATACCCCCTAATTTTTGACACTCAATGCAGTTTTTAGCAAAAGTAAATGCGTCTTTGAAGATAGTTGGCCTACAGCCCACTATTGAGTACTTTGTGCCCAGTTTTGTGACCACTGAAATGGCCCCCACAAGCATATGAATGCAAGTGCGTCAAAACACTCGGGATCTCCTCATCCGGAATGCATCTTCGAAAAATTTGATCCGGACATATTTTGAACAAGTCCGGTTCCTCCAACGTATAGTATTTGATTTGTGACATGAAGTGCAACCTTCTCCTCCGATCCCAATGAGCCGGCAAGTCACCTGTAACCAAGTAATTCACAATGTTAGCATACCATGGTAAAACAGTCACTTTCAAAATATGCTCATCTGGGAAGGCGTCATCAATCTCTACACGTGAAGAACCCTCTTCCACCATCAATCGAGACAAGTGGTTCGCCACCACGTTTTCACTACCCTTCTTGTCCCGTATCTCCAAGTCAAACTCTTGTAATAAAAGAACCCAACGGATTAATCTCATCTTTGCATCTTTCTTTTCCATGAGGTACCTGACAGCAGTATGATCAGAATATATTACAACCTTATTACCCCATATGTAAGCCCGAAATTTCTCCAGTGCAAATACCACCGCAAGTAGCTCTTTTTCGGTAGTTGTGTAATTCAACTATGCATCCGAAAGAGTCTTACTCGCGTAGTAAATAGCGACAGGTTTCTTTTCTACCCTTTGACCCAGAATGGCCCCAACCGCATAGTCGCTTGCATCGCACATGATTTCGAATGGTAAAGACCAATTCGGCGATTGCAATATTGGGGCCTCCACCAATTTCTCTTTCAAAATATTAAAAGCAGTTTGGCACTCTTTATTAAAGTCAAACACCTGGTCCTTAAACAATAATTTACACAAAGGTTTTGTGATGTCACTAAACCCCTTTATAAATCTCCTAATAAAACCCGCATGACCTAGGAATGACCTAACCCCCTTAACACTCGTGGGATATGGTAAATTAGATATGACTTGCACCTTTGCACGGTCAACCTCTTTCCCACGGCTCGACACTACATATCCTAATACAATCCCCTCTTGAACCATAAAATGGCTCTTTTCCCAACTTAAAACTAAATTTTTCTCTACACATCGTTTCAAAACTTTTTCAAGTTGGTTAAGGCAAGTATCAAATGATGACCCAAAATTGAGAAATCATCCATAAATATCTCTAACGACTCCCCCACCATATCCGAAAAAATACTCATCATGCACCTTCGAAAGGTGGCGAGGCATTACATAGCCCGAACGGCATTCGCCTAAATGCGAAAGTACCGTACGGGCAAGTAAATGTAGTCTTAGCTTGATCATCAGGATGAATAGCTATTTGATTGTAACTCGAATACCCATCCAGGAAACAATAAAACTTTTGACCCGCTAATTTTTCAACAATTTGGTCAATAAAAGGTAAAGGGAAATGATCTTTAGAAGTTGCAGAATTTAACTTCCTATAGTCAATGCAAATACGCCACCCGGTTACCGGCCGAGTGGCGACCTCTTCACCTGCGTCATTAGTGATGACTTGGATCCCTGCCTTTTTTGGGACTGTTTGTGTTGGGCTTACCCATTGGCTATCAGAGATGGGGTAAATAATACCCGCATCTAGCCACTTCAACACCTCTGTCTTGACCACATCTCGCATATTCGGATTCAATCGCCTTTATGCATCGTGAGAAGGAATGATACCATCTTTGGTGATAATTTTGTGCATCACCACTGAGGGACTGATTCCCTTAAAATCAGCGATGGTCCAACCAACAGCGGCTCTATTGGTGACCAAGACTTCCATCAGCTTCTCCTCTTGCTCTCCGGTTAAGTTAGCCGCGATGATCACCGGAAGTGTGTTGCCTTCACCCACATAAGCATACTTTAAATGCTTAGGCAACACTTTGAGTTCCAGAACTGGAGGCTCTATCAATGATTGCTTCAGTTTGGTGTCTATGTTTTCCGGAAGACTTTCCACTTGATGTGTCCAAGTGGGTCTTCCTTCTTTAGCCGCCATCACCTCAACTTTTCTCACCTCTTCGTCCATGCTCCGATTCATCTCCAACTGTGACCTGTCAAACATAAAACACTCCTCTATTGTGTTTTCCTCTTCGACTCTAATGTCACATAGAGGTATACACTCGTCAATAACGCCCGCCATATAGCATTCGTCACCGACTAGAGGATTCGTTAATCCCGAAAATACATTCAACCGCAACCGACGGTTACAAAAGTCATGTCGACCGTGCCCGTTTTGCAGTTAATTTGGGCATTCGATGTTGCCAAAAATGGTCGACCCAAAATAACCGTTGGTTGCTTAGTACGGTCCAAGGAAACATAATCGAGCACAAGAAAGTCCATCGGATAATAAAAGTCATCGACTTTCACAATCACATCGGTGACTATCCCACGGGGTAGTTTGGGTGTCAAGTCCGCCAATACCACGGTGGTGTTAGACGATTGAAGTGGACCAAACTTGTATTGGTCATACAAACTATCCGGCAAGATACTCACACTCGCCCCAAGATCCAAAAGTGCTCGTGTCATTTTGAACTCACCCACTTGAATGGAAATAATGGGAGCCCCGGATCTTGTAGCTTGGTGGAAGTGCACCCGAAAGAATCGAACTAACATTTTTAGTTTAATCAAGTTTCTTTGGAAACTTGTTAGTTCGTTTCTGGGTGCACAAGTCCTTCAAGTACTTAGCATATGAGGGAACTTGTTTGATTGCATCTAAGAGAGGTAGGTTGATTTTTACTTGCTTAAAAATTTCCCACATTTCCTCTTGTTGTGGGCCACGTTTAGCAACCACCATCTAAGACGGTCCCAACAAAGCTTCGGGATAACGGGCAGTATTAACCTCCACACCCTTTTCCTTAGCCTTTGGGACGGGGACTGTGACAACGGATGTAGTTTTATTATTTTCACCAACATTTTTATTTTGACCCGTTTGACCATCGCCACTCTCCTCATCACTAGCATCTTCCACCACCCCTTCAACAAACGGGGGTGGTGGTGACTCAACACCACTATCTATGACTCGACCACTATGTAAAGAAATTTTATTAATTGGTACCTCACGTGTGTTCTTCGAGTTGGACCCTTGATGCTAAGGGTTCACCGTGGTATCACTAGGAAATCTTCCTCCACTTCCGCGTAGTTGAGACATCTCCTCTGCAAGTTGCCCCACTTGCTTCTCCAATGCCTTATGAGACTTGTCTCGTACCTCGAACTCTTTCTTCATCTCTTGGTTTGATGCGGTGATTGCATTCATGATAGCATCCAACCTTGAGTTAAGTGACTCATCACCCGTTTGTACATTGGAGTTCCCGCCTCCACTACCACCTTGATTGTAACCCCTTTGGTAGCCTCCACCTCGGTTTTGATACCCTTGGTTACTCCCTTGGTTGTAGTTCCTTTGGTAACCCCTTGGTTACCACTTTGGCGATTTTGGTACGATCCACCTTGGCTTCCACCTTGATTTCCCGGTTGTAAGTTTTGGTTCATTTGATTCGATGCATTACCATACCGAAGGTTCGGATGATTTCTCAAACACGGGTGATAAGTGTTGGAGTTCATATCATATTGTTTCCGGTGTCCATACACTTGGTTCACCTCTTCGGTGGATTGAGCCGCATTCACTTGGCATTCTCCGGTCATGTGACCAATGTCCCCACAATCATCGCAAATCGCATATTGCACCGAGTTAACATCCTTTTTCTTCATACGGACCAACTCCCGCTCTAGTGTAGCAATGCGATCCTTCGTGTTCGAATCGAGATCGGGAAGCGACTTTGAGATAGGATGTTTCTTTACCCGATCGGCCGACTCCTTTGCCTTAGCTCGCTTAGCCATTCTCTCGATGAATTCCCAATCATCATCTTCGTGATTGCTTAGCAAGGTTCCATTGCTTGTCGACTCGAGATGCTTCCATTTTCCCCATCGAGACCCCTAACAAAGCACTTCACCAATTCCCATTTATCAATTTGGTGATGTGGGCATTTCCGAATCAATTCCTTGTACCGCATGAATGCCTCATGTAGCGGCTCACTAGGTAGTTGCTTAAATGCCCGGATCTTGTCTCTTGCATCATCCGTCTTTGCCATCGAATAGTATTCTTCCAAGAATGCATGTTGCATTTCAATCCAAGTGTGAATACTATTCGTGGGTAGAGTTAGAAACCATTGCTTAGCCTTATCTTTTAACGAAAACTGGAAAAGGCGTAAGCGGACCTCATCTTGCGAAAAATCACCTCCTATCGTGCTACATATGGCTGAAAATTCTTGGAGATGTGTATAAGGCTCCTCATTTAATCGACCGTTGAAGTGCGGAAGGATGTTAATGTAGTTCGGTTTGCAATCAAATGCAACTCTTCCGCGCGGTGGTGGTGCAATAGGTGAACCGTTATCTGTTATCATCGGTCGGAACCGACCGTCAACTCCTTGTGGTGGTTGACGTTGGTTAACATTATTACGATTTTGCCTCGGGGACCATTAACTTCTTGATCTCCTCTTCGTTAAAAAGTGCTAATACATCATATAAAGTAGCCAAATTGTAACCGAGTGGAGTGAACATGGTGAGGGATATGCATATATTGTGAGTTTTAAGGGCGGGTTAATATTAGATAACCATTTTCATGTGATTGATCCATTGTCGTTAAATAACTTGAAAGTGTAAAATATCTTGAACTGGGTATGACTTGGGACCTTAACTTACGTCTCAAGAATGGAAGTGTGTTTTTCGTTTAACCCACGTGAAACTAAAAAACAGATTTGCTTGAGGGCAAACAAAAGACAAGTGTGGGGATGTGATGCGTGGGTGTAAACCGGTGTTTGTTATGGTTTAAGTTAACGTTTTTACGTGACTTTTAATTCCGGATAGCCTACTTTTAATAAGGTTTGTGTTTTACATGTCTTACGGAGTTTAAGGAGCTAATCGGGAGCTTAACGGAGCACCGGAACGCGAATCAGGTCAACCGAAACTGAGAAACAAAGGAAACAGAAAATGGGATTTCTGGGGCCCGTCGCCGACGCCCCGTGCAATCTCCTCCGTCACCCAAGTTTTGTCGTAGGCAGCAGGATAAGGCGTCGCAAGAAAACAATGAGTACACAACCCGTCGCCGACGCCACTCCTGGCCGTCGGCGACGGCACTACATATTCTGCTTCGCGAATACTCAATTTTTGGCTTTGGGGGCGAGTAAGAAGGATTTTTGACCATTCTTTGGGGGTTACGCAATTTGGGAAAGTTTTGAACATCATCTTGGAGCCAGAACACTTCCACCATCCCCAATCATCTCTATCAACCCAATCACACCATTCGATCCTAAACCCTAATCTCATCACCATCATCATCATTCCCCAATCATTCACTGAATCCCCACCATCATCATCCAAACCCTAATCATAACTCTCCTCTATCTCCAAGTATCAATGAACAACTTCAAGGCTCAATCATCATGTTGATCGCGTCGATTCCACCATGAGCGCTAATTCCGGAGTTCTGACCTGTGTAGATCTTTGTTAAGCGGTTCTAGGGTTTATTATTGTTGAACTTGGGTTTGTGACTAATTGAATTGCATTTGATTATTTGACAATTGTCTTACGTTTGTATTGGATTTGCGAATTGACGAACAAGTTATGAAATTTGTCTTTGTGAAATGAATATGCGTATTTATGCTTTGTCTTTTGATAGATTTTAATTGTCCAAGATAACGAAGTGCATTGTGGTCCGTTGTCTATGACGTTGATAGCAATTGGCATCTAAGTCTTGTGATTGTGAATCATTAATGAACTAATTCGATTAAACCAAGTTAAAACATTTAGTAACCCTAGGCTTTGCAATTGTTGAACCGGGTGTGAACCTTGTTTCTCATTATTGTTTACAATCATCAATTATTCTTATTGAATCATTTTCAGCTTAGTAGTAAATCAATTACATCAAACTTGTCGGTTCATTCCGACATCACTTTCAAACAAACAAATATTAATCTTCTTTACAGCAAGCTTCATAAAGTGACACTTTTAGTTGAAATCAATTGCATCCACACGCAAACCACAGACTCTTTGTGGTTCGACCCCGTACTACCACTAGCTCATAGTTAAGGGTAAATCGGGTATATAAATAACCATAATTAAGGGTAAATCGAGTAAATCGGGTGTGATTGTTTATATACCCGATTTACCCTTAACTATGGTTATTTATATACCCAATTTACCCTTAACTATGAGCTAGTGGTAGTACGGGGTCGAACCACGAAGAGTCTGTGGTTTGCGTGTGGATGCAATTGATTTCAACTAAAAGTGTCACTTTATGAAGCTTGCTATAAAGATGATTAATATTTGTTTGTTTGAAAGTGATGTCGGAATGAACCGACAAGTTTGATGTAACTGATTTACTACTAAGCTGAAAATGATTGCAATAAGAATAAGTGATGATTGTAAACAATAATGAGAAACAAGGTTCACACCCGGTTCAACAATTGCAAAGCCTAGGGTTACTAAATGTTTTAACTTGGTTTAATCCAATTAGTTCATTAACGATTCACAATCACAAGACTCAGGTGTCAATTGCTATCAACGTCATAGACAACGGACCACAATGCAGTTCGTTATCTTGGACAATTAAAATCTATCAAAAGACAAAGCATAAATACGCATATTCATTTCACAAGACAAATTTCATAACTCGTTCGTCAATTTGCAAATCCAATACAAACGTAAGACAATTGTCAAATAATCAAATGCAATTCAATTAGTCACAAACCAAGTATCAACAATAAATAAACCCTAGAACCTTACAAAAGTCTACACCAGGGTGAAACCTCCGGGAATTAGCCGCTCATGGTGGAACCGACGCGATCAACGGATGATTGAGCCTTGAAGTTGTTCATCTTGATACTTGGAGATGGATGGAGAGTATGATTAGGGTTTGGATGAATGATGGTGGGGATTCGGTGAATGATTGGGGAATGATGATGATGGTGATGAGATTAGGGTTTAGGATCGAATGGTGTGATTAGGTTGATTAGAGATGATTGGGGATGATGGTGGAAGTGTTCTTGGCTCCAAGATGATGTTCAAAACTCCAAAATTGCGTAACCCCAAAGAATGGCTCCCCAAAGAATGGGTCAAAAATCACTTCTTAACTCGCCCCCAAAAGCCAAATATTGAAAATTCGCGAAGCAGAATACAGAGTGCCGTCGGCGACGGGTTGTGTATTCATTGTTTTCTTGCGACGCCTTATCCTGCTGTCTACGACAAAACTTGGGCGACGGAGGAGATTTCACGGGGCGTCGGTGACGGACCCCAGAAATCCCATTTTCTGTTTCCTTCGTTTCTCAGTTCCGGTTGATCCGATTCGCGTTCCGGTGCTCCGTTAAGCTCCTTAAACTCCGTAAGACCTGTAAAACACAAACCTTATTAAAAGTAGGCTATCCGGAATTAAAAGTCACGTAAAAACGTTAACTTAAACCATAACAAACACCGGTTTACACCCACGCATCATGCAACGAACTTGTCAAAGGGAGAAAAATAGACGCGTTGCAATTGGCCTGTTTAACGGGAAAAACAGACGAAAAAACGTTGAATCCTATAGGCACGTTGCGGCGTTGACTCACAAAATTTAGAACGAAACGTAAAACGAAAAAAACTTGCGAAAGATGAAAAGCATGAGGGTACAAAGTTGAAATTTAAAAGTGTTGGGATTAAATTGTAAAAAATGAAAGTTTTGGATTTAAAGTAAAAAATATTAAGGGGTTAAAATGTAAAAGATAAAAACTATTAGGTTAAGAGTGGAAAATATGCATTTTTTTTTGAAAAACTCCCAATGCACATGTTACTACAACATAATGCAAGAACTTGTTGATAATTTATAGGTTGCAATTACTACAAATGAACTTGCCAACTTATTTTGTAGTCATAATGCTCAATACTGATTAAGATTACTAAACAATGGTATATTTAAACTAGTATTTACGACCCGCGTTGCGCGGTAAGACTGTTAAACCAAACCAGAAACAAATGTAAAACAAATTGACATAAAAAATGTTGAACCGCAAGTGCTTGCGTGTTACAACGTGTTAACTCGCAAAATTTAGAACAAATTATAAAGCGACAAATTTGTAAATATTCTAAAGTCCAGGGGACCAAGTTAAAAGTGAAAAAATGTTGGGGTAAAAATTAGAAAATGTATGTGACAAATATATAAAAGATAAAAATTATAAGGTTAAAATTGTAATATATAGAAGGCAAAAAGGTTAAAAGTAAAAAAAAAATTGAAGAGTAAAGAAAAGGTAAGAATGTCAAACAAAATTGTAAAGTGGGTAGTATTTGGAGTACTGTGTGAACCAAATGAGAGAACCAACATTAAACAATAAATAAGAGGCCAAAAGTTGTAAAACAATAGAGTTAACAGAGTATAATTTATTTATATGAAACGGTATGGTGGGTGGAAGTTTAGGGTATGGATTGACACGTGGACTGGATGGGTTTTACTGGTAAGATCCAAAAAATTGGGAGTATGGTGGAGCTTGGGTTTGGGGCGTGGATTGGTCAAATTTCTTTTATTTTTCTTTTTTTAGTTAAGGGATAACCATAGGCTTGGGTGTACCAATGTCCACCCCCTAGCTCAGATGAGTAGGGTGCCTAACGCCCGGGCTGAAACCCACGCCAAAAGAGCCACGCCCAAACCATGCCCACCTGGGGTGGTCACATGGCGTTTCCTCCCAACCCACCCCTAAACCCACGCCTCATACCCACAGACTAAGCATGAATAGAGAATAACTTCAAAACACATGATATGATAACCCTATTTATGACATACATTTATTTATCCTAAATTTGAAAAATCTCATGAAACTCACCCGTTAAAACCTTTTCATCCCTTAAAACTTTGTTTTGTTACTTATAACGCGTCCTACAATATAAGACAATAAATTTATATATCCTAACTTGAAAATCTCATAAAACTCACCCGTTAAAACTTTGTTTTGTTACTAATAAGTCGTCTTACAATATCATCAATCTCACCATTATATTTTGTATATGAGCTCTAGCGACTATTCTGGTTTCTCAAACACCAATTCCTTGCAAATTGAATTTTAATTTATACTTTTTGGGTTTTTTTCTCATAAGAAAGCTTAATCCGTCTCTAAATTACATGGGTTATATTATTAGTTTATTTTGTCTCATAAGAAAGCTTAATCAGTTACCAGTATATAAACCGCCGCTTTGGGTTAAAACCGGTTTTTAAAATTAAAAAAAAACGCTTTCTTTGTGCGATTTCGGTTCTAAACCCGGTTTTTTGTACACCTCTAAGGTAATATGATTTGTTTGATTAGAGTTAAAGAGTTAATTTGTTGCCAATTGTTATCTAGTATTTTGAATTAGAGTTATCGGTTTTTATTGAGGACGATAACTAATCATCATCATACTCAGTAAATTTCACAAATAGCAAAGCTAAGGTAGTGTCTTAAGAGGGTAAGATGTAAATAACCTTACCTCTATCCTGTAGGAACAGAGATGTTGCTTCCATTGAGACCCCGACTCGATTAGAACGATAACTAATGCACTTTCTAATTCTACTAGAAGAAAATTACGCGTATTTGTTCATCATAGAGATTGATCACTCATCACTTGAAAATGCAAAGCCTTATCCAACATATTGTTAGTTTGTTACCGCTATGCCAAATGTCTTTAGTAATTAAAGTTAGAGGGTTTTTTTTTTTTCGAACGGCAAGTGTTACTCTGCTTCTACTCGTTATTTAATTAAACCAAAGACTCCACTTTATCATTTTGGCTAGTTTCACAACGGCAATTAAGAGCTAATTGCAATTTTATTTAGTCTATGTGTTTTCTATAGGTTATGAAAATGGTATAAAAGTAATAAAACTGTGAAAATGGTTTTTATGGTATGGGATTTTCTTTTAAGATTAAGTTAATTGAGAAGAAAATATCTGGGTGCTAGAGTAGTGTGTCTAGTGATTACGTTATGACTTTATTACGAAAATACTTTAGGGTGAAAGAAAAACCAATTAATTAAAACCGAACCAAAATAACTTACACAAACTAATAAGCAAAGGTTCAGGTTCTTTTATTTTTATTTTTCTGAAAACCGAAATATACGGTTCAAAATTTAATTTAGATAAACAAGTTAATACAACTATACAATCATTCATAAGCACAAAATGTGACCAAATGCTATTATTATTATTATTATTATTTTGAACGACAGATATTATTCCTACTCTATAACATCAGTAAATTTAAATTATCTCCTTTGCCTATGTTTAAACTTATGATCAAATACTTTTATATTTGAACTGATTTATTGCGTTCTATTTACAGGTTTAGGTTCTACCCGATCAGAACAATAATTTACACGATTATTTACGGGTATGCTTTTTATAAATTATGGACGTACATATCATCAAGATAATAAAGTTACATTTGGATTGGATTTACAACACTTTAAAAGGATAGAAATAATTCTATTTTGTTTACACTTTATAGAAAACAATGTATTGAATATATATGTTTAAATGAACCCGTTGTTTTATTTTTATTTCTTTTGCATTTTTGTATGTAAACGAGTTAATGATATCCGCACGTTGCAGCGGGATGTTGATAATGAAGGTCTGTACTATGTTAATTATAAATATTGAATTTATATGTTGGATCTGAAATGAGTATAATACTTTATAAAAGTCGATTAATTGATTATCGTAATTTACCAAACATTCTATTTAATAAATATTATTTAGCAGTAAGCTACGATTCTATAATAAATAAATCAGTAAATAATTCTAATGATACTAATATTTGTATTAGTTTAATTGGTTATATTGTTGTATTAAACTTTAGGGTTTAATATAATTATGAACAAACTATAGGGTGTAAGTTGTAATTCTTATACCTTAGAGGTTACATTTGAAAAGTTAAGTAATGTGCACACTAATGATTTTGTTCATCATTTTCGCAACCGCTACATGTGATATGGCGATGTTCAGTAGGTGGTGTTGTTGCGATGGCAGTTTGATAGTTGTGGTGGTGGCGATGTCACCCCACCCTCTCTCTCTCTCTATATATATATCGCACTCTTTATATACACACATAAACTTGTGTATGATGTTTGAATGTAATTAGTTAACTATTATGCATATAATTTTCAGCTTATTAAACACGGTAATTAATAGTGTAAGTGTGAAACTTATCATATTTGATCATGGGCTGGCAATGCCACAAATCTTGGTCAATGTATATTTTTTTTTCCGCAACTATCTCTTTACGGGTTGGCAATTAAGAATAAATATATCGTTTCTTTCAAATCACTTTTGTGTGTACTTAACAACCAATTCATCACATGCAACCAAATCTAACCAATAATAACGAGCGAACATGCCTTTTCGTTTACGACCCGACGTGATTTTTTATGCGAACCGATAAAGTTTGCCATTAAATCAACATACCGCTTGAATCAATGCGATTGTTTGCATTTTTGGAAGGTGTATAAAACTTAGATGATAAAAAGATATTAAAGTTATCCTTTAAATATTGTTGGTTAAAATATCAAATAAAAAACAAAGTAACAAATAGACAGAAAATTAGAGGTGCTAAACGGGTAGTGTTTGCGGGTTGGCGGGTTCAACCCGACCCGAACCCGAAAATTTTACACGAACCTGAACCTGAACCTGACCCGAAAATCGTATCATACATATGAACCCGAACACGACCCGAAGTTTCATGGGTTGTCCCGAACATGACCCGTTTAACCCGAATTTTTTATTTTTATTTCTGAAATAAAATTAAAATTTACTTCAAAAACATTCATGTATATAATAATATCATATTTAAACTATAAAATCTATGTTAATTTCTCATTTTAAGTTATAATCATGGAATAAAATATAAACCCATGTAATTTATGATGTAAATATATTGTAAAAAAATATAATATAATATAAATGTGTTAAACAGGTTAACCCGTCAACCTGACCAGGTTGACTCGAACCCGACCCGTTAACCTAAACGGGTTAGCGGGTTCAACCTGAAACTGACCCGAACCCGTTTAGACTAAACCTAAACCCGTGAATTTCAAGTTAGGTTCGTGTTGGATTTTCAGGTCGTGTCAGAAATTCACACCCCTAAAAAAATAATAAAAGGAAAAGAAAAGGCATATTTAAAATATTATTTCACGCATAGTGACATGCTATATTTATATGAATTTTTTATTTTCAATGGGATTTTGCAATGAGGAAACCAAAACATAAAAAAAAGGGTAACTTTATAGAATAGTAACTAAGTTTTAAAATTGTTCTAATTAGGTCAACCATCGCAACCTTTTGACTTTTGTGAAATTTTTTTCAAAACCTTTTTTTCGCCACTTTCAATTAAGATGCAACCGTTATTTGGCAAAGGACGTGACTTTTCTTTGACAGTTGGTGTATAACATGTGTTTAATGTATGGTATGTGTTTATATTAATGTAAAGGTATTATTTAAAGGTGTGATGTGAGGAGACACAACTATTAATTTTGTCTAAGGCATTCCAAATTACTTTTTGTAGGATTATATAATACGGTTGCAATTTTTATTCAACAAAATGAAATTGTATTTGACAAAACTATACATTTTTTAGAGAAAAAAGGCAGAAGTTAAAAGTCATAAATACAGTGTTTTAATGGGTTTGGAAGCTTGACCATCTCATTAAGATCAATAAATCAACAAGTGTATTTTTTAGATTGTTAAATAATTAACATCAGTTTCTAATGTACAATTGTTGTTGGTAAAATAACTATGTTTAAACATTAGCAAAGTTATTTTCAAATACTCTAAATCACTACAAATGAATTTGCCAACTTACTTTGTCGTCATAATGCACAATAGTGATTAAGATTACTAAACAATGGTAAATTTAAACTAGTATTTACGATCCGCTGTGCGGCAAAGTCTGTTAAACCAAACGAAAAACAAATGTAAAAAATACAAATAAAACCACAAGTGCGTGTTAGAGCATGTTAACTCGCAAAATTTCGAACAAATCATAAAGCGACAAATTTGTAAATATTCTAAAGTCCAGAGGACCAAGTTAAAAGTGAAAAAATGTTGGGGTTAAAAATAGAAAATGTATGTGACAAATATATAAAAGATAAAAACTATAGGATTAAAATCAGTGTTGTAAAAGTCGGATTCCAAGGCCGAGTACTCGGCGACTACTCGGTACTCAGAACCAAACCTTGGAGAGTTACTACAAGTCGGCCTTTATAAGTCGGAGGCGGTCAAACTCGGCGACTACTCGGAATACTCGGCCAACTACTCGGAATACTCGATCAAATACTTGGGCGGAACATTGGAATTCTCAGCGGCTACTCGGATTACTCGGCCTATTCGACGACTACTCGGGATTATGCTAATTTTGACATGAGTTATGTTGATTTTGTCATGAATAATGATAGTTTTGACATGACTTACGCTTATATTGACACATATAGATATTCAATAATTAATTTTCTTTATATTTAACATGTCCGAGTACTCCCAACTCCCCACTCAGTTGACTAGGGAGCGTCTAGCGACTTTTGCAACATTGGTTAAAATTATAATATATAGAAGGTAAAAAGGTTAAAAGTAAAAAAAAAGTTTTGAGTAAAAAAAAAGTCAGAATGTCAAACAAAAATGTAAAGTGGGTAGTATTTGGAGTATTGTGTAAACCAAATGAGAGAAAACCAAAACTAAACAATAAATAAGAGGGCATAAAATTGTAAAACAACAGAGAGATAAATAGAGTATAATAATTTATTGATATGAAATAAGCATCAATAGAGAATAACTTCAAAACACATGCTGCTAGCATCTTGCTAGTAGATGATTTTTTGGGTGTTGAATAAAAGTTTGCTTGTCTGTTAAAAAAAACATGATATGATAACCCTACTTATAAGACATACATTTATATATCCTAAATTTGTAAAATCTCATGAAACTCACCTGTTAAAACCTTTTCATTCTTTAAAACTTTGTTTTGTTACTAATAACGCGTCCTACAATATAGGACAGTAAATTTATATATCCTAATTTGAAAAATCTCATAAAACTCACCCGTTAAAACTTTGTTTTGTTACTAATAAGTCGTCTTACAATATCATCAATCTTACCATTATATTTTGTATATGAGTTCTAGGTGACTATTCGGGTGTCTCAAACGCCAATTCCTCACAAAATCAAATTTTAATTTATACTTGTTGGGTTTTTTTTCCACAAGAAAGCTTAATCCGTCTCTAAATTACATGGGTTATATTATTAACTAGGTTAGTTTCCGTGTGTACACATGTTGAATAATTTAAACTATATAATAAATATTTCTTATAAATGCAAACCAAAGATGGAGACATTTGTATACCAAATTGTCATAAATGAGTTGATATAAAGATGATGTATGTTACTATTATTAAATTTATCAAAGAAACATGTAATTAAATTGTCGTTTACATAAAATAATTTGAATCTAAAAAATATTCACATAATTATTATATTTTTAGCTTGATTTTCGCGACGTATTGCAACATTTTGTTATTATATCTAAGAAACCCGTGCGTTGTTACGAACTTGTCAAACGGAGAAAAATAGATGTGTTGCGACGTGCCAGTCAAACGGGAAAAATATACGAAAAAATTGTTGAACCCTACACGCACGTTTCGGTGCGTTAACTCAAAATTTGAACGAAACGAAAAACTTAGGAAAGATGAAAAGTATGGTGGACCAAAACTAAAAATAAAAAAAAGAGATGGGTCAAATTACAAAAGATGAAAAGTTTTGACTTAAAAGTAGAAAAAATAACAAATGGTCTAAATTGCAAAAGGAGAAAACTTTTGGGTTAGAAATGAAAATTATATTATTCTTAGATAAAGATAAATGATATCTATATATTAGTTACTAATATTAAAAAAAATAAATTAAATAATTATAAATTAAATTTATGATGTCGAAGGAGAGAATGGCATTTGACATTATTTGGAGTCTTTTATTATAATTTAGATTAGATTAAATTTAGATTTATTTTATAGTAATAAGATAAATGAATAAAAATAATATATTTTTTTTGTTGGTGATTGCAATCTGATGTCACAAGTAAAAAAGTAATCTACCAAAAAAATTATATGTGAAGAATTTTGGTGGGCATTGTCTTGTCGAGACGCAACAAAAAGGTGCAAAGTGAACTAATTTTTGAGCGACTTTGTTTGGGCCGAAATAGTGTCAGAGGTGTAAAAAAAACTAGTATCTATAATCGGACCCAATAAAAAACTCAAAACCGGTTATTGTTGTACTTGGGTATTGTATACCCGTAATCGAACCCGACCATACCCGTAGGGTATGGATAGGGTATATATTTTGAGCTCAATACCCGTAACAAAAAACGTACCCGATTTATACCCGAAAATACCTGGAACCGGTTATACCCTATACCCGAACCCGCTTATACCAGAACCAGTTTAGGGATGAGCAAATCGTACCCGATACCGGTACCGAACCGGTACCGTTACCGAATTTACCGAACCGGGTACTTTTTCGGTACCGATTTGGTACCCACTTTTGATATTTTCGGTACCGTACCGGGTATATTCGGTACCGGTACCCACTTTTGGGGATTTTCGATACCGGTACCGGACGGTAGCAAGCTCATCCCTTTACCGGTTATACCTATACCCGATACCGGTTTTTTAGTACCAGATAGAATAGCCGAATTTTTAAGGTATATTTTAATGTATACTTTGCAACTTTTATATTTAAGTTTTTAAAAAATACATGTTATAAAACAAATAATTTGTATTTGAGTGAATTTTGTGATATTATAATTTGTTTTTAAACAAATAATTTGTATTTGAGTGAATTTTGTGATATTATAATTTGTTTTTAATTTACATATTACAAACCAAATTTAATTTCCAAATGCATTTATTTTTAGTAATAAAACAAAAAAAACATATTTTTTACAAACCGAGTTTTAGTACCCGATTTTCCAATACCCGATCATACCCGGAACCGGATATTAAAAAAATCCGATTTGTGCATCTCTAGTCTGATGTGAGGAACAAATGAACAATACCTAGGTAGTGTTTGGTACGTAAGAATGAGAGGCGGAATAGAACGGACCATTAACAACACCACAACCTACCATCGTCGCCACCACCCACGACCAGCACCGCCACCGCCACACACCCGCTACCATTCCTAGTTGCTACCCACACCGTTGTTTTTAAAAGATTGTAAGTTAACACATTGCATTGTTATTTTTTAAAACTAATCTTACGTAAAAACGACAACATACCAACTAACATACCACTCATAGCAACACTATTAGTAAACTTATCAGCGTTCAACAAAAAGCTTCAAACTCTTTTAACCAAACAAGACTTTTTATTGAGTAGAAATTTCTTTCTAAAAGTTTAAAACTATAAGTTTCTAATAGCTCCTAAAAGCTCCATGTCAAACATACCCTTTATAACGGGTGAGATGCAGACAAACCAGAGGCATTCATCCTTTCCTCCGATATCAATTTATTCAATCCCGAGTTTTGTCTTTGCCCTAACCAAATACTAAACCAATCAAAGTTAGAAACATGCCTAACTAAACCGAATTCAATATCCACTATATTCGATTAAATTTGGTTCGATTATCCGAATAATCAAGATTTAACTATTTAAGTCGGTAGTTTTAATTGCTTGGACAAAACTACCCTCACAAAACATTATAATCACGCTTTTACCACATCATATCAACAATATAAATACCCCCTGCTTCTTAATGTTCTTGTTTTCGATTATCATCCTACTGGCGAACTTTGAATTACATATGATTATTATTACAAGTTTATAAAGATTGTTACTAGGGTTCTGAATTCATCATCAATTTCGCACAATCACTCATCGATCTGCACACCTTTATCGATCTATTCAACGCACAATCAGGTTTGTAATTCTCAATTCACTACTGTTTGTTAATTATTGTATTGTTGTTATTGATTCATGATATGATTAGTTAATTTTATCATTCGTGTGCCTTTTGCCCAATTTTCGTGATTGTTGTTGGACGGTGTGTTGATTTATCAGCCAATTAGGGTTTTGGTTTGCTTCGTTCTTTGATTATTCGCTGTTTATTGGTTAAGTTAGGGTTTTAGTGTAGTTTGTTACGAAGTGTTGAAGTATAAGAATAAGAGATCATGTTGATTTTTTGAATTTAATTTGCATTGTTTTCTGTAGTCAATTTCATGTATCTATTTTTTGGATTGTTTGAATTAGTTCATCTAGTTTCCCTCAAACCCTAGGTTTCCAGCTTTTTTTAAATGAACATTTTCTTACGGTGCCCGTTCCGTCATGTGTTTGCCTTACTGGACGCTCTTTTTCTGCAATAAGAAGATCACGGCTTGTTCTTCAGTTTTTTTCTGGACTACTGGATTTGGGAAGGGAAGCCAGCGGGTTGTACGTTTTGTTGGAGTCTTCAACGTTTGTCCCTCGCGTATAGTTGGCAATACTATAGCAGTATAGCGCGCTACGTCGCATATAGGTCACATGTTACTATATAGTATATAGCGAAAAATAGCGGCATTTTTGTCTTCTGTTTTTTTATTTTTTTTCTCATCTGCACTGCTCGATACCTCAGGTTTCTACTCTTCCTAAAGTGCCCCAGCTCTCGTGCGTTTGCCATTTTAGACACTCTTTTTCTGCAATAAGAAATCAAGGCTTGTTCTTCAGTTTGTTTTCTGGACTACTGGATTTGGGAAGGGAAGCCAGCGGGTTGTACGTTTTGTGGGAGTCTTCAACGTTTGTCCCTCGCGCATAGTTGGCAATACTATAGCGCGTTACGTAGAATATAGGTCACATGTTACTCTATAGTATATAGCGAAAAATTGCGGCATTTTTATCTTCTATTTTTATTTTTTTCTCATCTGCACTGCTCGATACCTCAGGTTTCCACTCTTCCTAAAGTGCCCCCGCCCTCGTGCATTTGTCTTATTGGACACTCTTTTTCTGCAGTAAGATCACGGCTTGTTCTTTAGTTTTTTTTCTGGACTACTGGATTTGGGAAGGGAAGCCAGCGGTTAGTACGTTTTGTTGGAGTCTTCAACGTTTGTCCCTCGCGCATAGTTGGCAATACTATAGCGCGTTACGTAGCATATAGGTCACATGTTGCTCTATAGTATTTAGTGAAAAATAGCGGCATTTTTATCTGCTATTTTTATTTTTTTCTCATCTGCATTGCTCGATACCTCAGGTTTCCACTCTTCCTAAAGTGCCCCCGACCTCGTGCGTTTGTCTTATTGGACACTCTTTTTCTGCAATAAGATCACGGCTTGTTCTTTAGTTTTTTTCTGGACTACTGGATTTGGGAAGGGAAGCCAGCGGTTAGTACGTTTTGTTGGAGTCTTCAACGTTTGTCCCTCGCGCATAGTTGGCAATACTCTAGGCGTTACGTAGCATATAGGTCACATGTTGCTCTATAGTATATAGCGAAAAATAGCGGCATTTTTATCTTCTATTTTTATTTTTTTCTCATCTGCGTTGCTCGATACCTCAGGTTTCCACTCTTCCTAAAGTGCCCCCGCCCTCGTGCGTTTGTCTTATTGGACACTCTTTTTCTGCAGTAAGATCATGGCTTGTTCTTTAGTTTTTTTTCCGGACTACTGGATTTGGGAAGGGAAGCCAGCGGTTAGTACGTTTTGTTGGAGTCTTCAACGTTTGTCCCTCGCGCAAAGTTGTTAATAGGGGCTATAGAGCGCTAAGTAGGATATAGGGCACATGTTACTATATAGTATATAGCGTTAAATAGTGACATTTTTATCTTTTTTTTTGTTTTTTTCTCATCATCACTGCTCGATACCTCAGGTTTGGGCTTATAACATGTATTTTTTCTGAATTTTCCTCATCTCACTGCTCAATAACATGTATTTTCTGTTTTTCTACTTAATCGCTAAACATGAAATAGCGGGGGCTATTTCGTTGCTATCGTTGCGTAGCATATAGGTAGCTTGTTGCTACTAACCGCTATTCGCTATTGACAACTATGCCCTCGCGAAACTTAGGAAGGAAGAGGATATGAATTTTGCTAAGAGGGAAGAAGATACGGTTTCACAAGATTCAGGGCGTTTTATCAAGCTTTTCAATTTTTGAAGTAGTCGTCTGTAGTTAACTAGATATCAATCAATAAGCTTCTATAGGTCTCCTTCGTTTTGTGTTTTGTTAGGGGTTTGGCGTTCTGTTCTTGTATCTTCAATTTATTGATTCTTATTGCTTAGATTTTATCCTGATTCAGTGATCCATATTAACAAACTTAAGTATCTGAATTATCATTTAGGGATTGCATAGTTTAACACCATAAAATAGAACTGTAGGTCCTTTTTTGGAACAAAAGGATTAAGGGAGCAATCTATGCGTTTCTACCTACCTGTATTAATAACTATAGATCAGATCAATATGAGACGATTTCTGTATAAATGTTTTTAAGTTTTACAACAGCCCATTTTGACGCGTACTCTTTTTTTGTCAAAACCCTTTCTGACTCGAACAAAAATGGTCATTTATTTAAGCGGCACGTCCTGACCTGTTACCATGTTTAAATTGTCACACCCGTTTTGCCATGCATACTCAATTTAATCAGCTATATTCTACTTCATAGAATTATATTCTGATACATATATAACCAAAAATACGCTTAGTAATAGATGTCGGTTTTAGAAGATTATTGAGCTTGCTGAATTTTCTAAAGATTAGCCTTTCCAGTGTTTTGGGAGTTTAGACGTCTTGTATATTTTTTTGACCTTATTCTTGAAGGAAAGATTATAATTTTTAAATGTTTGTTATTTCCAGTGTTTCTGGGAGTTTAGAGGTCTGGTATATTTTTTTTCGACCTTTTTCTTTGAAGGAAAGAATATATTTTTTAAATGTTTGTGATTGATGCTAAATAGATACTTCTGATTTTGCAGATTTCATCTTAAATAATGGATTCTAATGCTGATAATACTTATGAAGATGGTAGGGGCACTGATGACCGTGATGTAGGTATATAAAATTGAGACTTAACTCTTTAGCTTCAGTGACAAACACAGTGATTTCTAAACGAATTTTGATTGGCAGATGACGACGATGAATATGAAGAGGGTCGTGACGGAAGTCGTCTTTTAGAGTTCATGTTTGGGAATATTGATGGTTCTGGTGATCTTGACATTGATTACCTTGATGAGGTATTTGTTTTTTCTTGATATTTTGTTTCTTACACACACACACACATATATATATTAATGAATCATGTATTAACCATGGTTTTGTTTCTCAGGATGCAAAGGAACATCTTGCTGCACTAGCGGATAAACTTGGTTCATCTTTGACGGATATTGATGTACACAGCTACCATCTGCTTGCTATATATTTAAAACTATTTTAACATCTTGCTTTTAACTCCTTTTTTTATTTTTTAAATGTTCAGCTGTCACTAAGAAAATCACAGACATCTGGTGATGCTGCTGAACAAGGTGATACTTTTGTTTTCTTGTTTATTGAATTCATGACTTTGTACTTATAAGATAATGATTTGATTATGTACAATTTTAGCAGATTATGACCAAAAAGCTGAAGACGCAGTAGATTACGAAGATATCGATGAACAATACGAGGGACCAGAAGTCCAAGCGTTGACCGAGGAAGACTATCTCTTACCAAAATCTGATTATGTTTCAACAACCGTAAATGCACCATTAATTACATCATCTTCACTGTTTGATGATGAAAATTACGATGAAGAAGAAGAAGAAGAAGTACCTAAAGAACTTGATCGTGTGGATAACAATGATCAAGTTCAAAACACTTCTACTGTCTCAGGTTTAATGTTTCGCAGAACCGTATCTTATCTTTACCTTGAATTATTAACCAGGAATTCTCTAGGTTTTTTCTAAATTAGTTGTGGGTCCCACAGGTGAGGTTGAATACGATGCGCAAGAAAACCGCTCTCCAGAGGATGGCACCGGAGCAGTTGAAATAGAAAACTTGGATCCTGATGTTGTGGAACTTGATAAGGTTAATGATACGTTTATTGTGTACGCGTATTTCCTATAATGGAAGTATTTTATACTCTTGACTTCATTTTTGTTTTTGTTCCATAGTTTTATATGGTGCTAATTTAATTTCTGTTTTCAGGACGACACACATATGTTAGAAGAAGAAGAAGAACCATTTGAAGCAAAAAATTCAACACCGTTGCCTGTTCTCTGTGTAGAAGATGGAAATGTGATTTTACGGTTTTCGGAGATTTTTGCTATTCATGTTCCTTTAAAGAAAGCAGTAAAAAGGGATCAATGGTTTTCTGTTCCAAAAGGTAATAGTTCCATTTGTCAACTATTATGTTCCTAGAATTAGGGCTGCAAATGAACCGAACGAACACGAACAAGACCTTGTTTGTGTTCATTTAGTTAAGGAAATATATGTGTTCACGAACTGTTATCGAACGGGATTATGTGTTCGTTCGTTAAGGAAATGAATGTGTTCGTGTTCGTTTGCTAATTTTAGGCAGCAAACGCTAACAGACATTTGTTAACACAAATGGTAACAAACGAAACAACTCGTTCATGAACAAAATATATAATACGTTGATACTTATTAAATATTTTATATGTTGGAATTTTACAGTATTTATATACAATATATAAACTAAAAACACTTATGAACTATCGAACACAAACGAACACGTTACCGAACGTAAATGAACAAACACGGCCTTTGTTCATGTTAGTTCATTTATTAAACAAACGAACACAAACGAACTTCCCACCGAACGGTTCGCTGAACGTTCATTTCGTTTGCAGTCCTACCTAGAATGCAACTATAAGTTGTTTTCCTGTTAACGTTTTTTAATAAATTTCAGAAAAATATAAGTCAATGGACATCTCTGAAATCTGGAGGAAGATGAAGAAGCGTTTTTGAAAGGATCGTTAGACGGTTTTCCTCATATAAAACATAAGCATGTGTTTGAAGATGATTTATTGACGCTAAATGAGGATAAAATCGAGCTCCCAAAATATGTGGCTGTTAACGAGGATAGAATGGTAATTTCAGAAGATGATGATGATCAGAAGGAAGACGTTTGTGATGATGCCATACCTTTTAATGGAACCGCAACGTTAGATTTACCTCTTGACCAACAAGACTGGGAAAGCCGAATTATTTTTGATAATTCTCCAGATGCCACTGAAGCATTTAGTGGAGGTGAAATATCGGGACCCGAGTCCGACTCGTTAAACGGGCGCGAGAGGACACAGACGGTGTCAAAAACGGATGATAAAGACGGTGGTCTTTTTAGTCATGTTTTGTTAGAACCGTTGAGCTCAAGAAAATCTCCAAAGTCATACAGTTCATCAGAAGAAACGGTTTACCATCCACAACTTTTGAGGTTAGAGTCCCGTTTGGAAACCGATGAAAGAAACCCAACGGTTGAAAGCGATACGATTAAACGGTTTGACAAGCTTACTTTACGAAACAAAGATTTACTAGACGGGTCATGGATGGAAAGAATAGTGTGGGACCCACAACAATCCGTTTCGAAACCGAAAATACTTCTCGATCTACAAGACGAACAGATGCTGTTTGAAATTTTGGATAACAAGGATGGCGAGCATCTTCAGCTTCACGCTGGAGCCATGATTACAACTCGGTCTGCTGACTCAGCTGCTGCCGGTGATTCGTTCGAGCTACACGGTGGTTATGGCGGTCAATCTGGAGGGAAATTCAATATCGCTAACGATAAATTCTACTCCAGCAGGAAGTCGTCTCAGCAGCAGCTGAAATCGCATTCGAAGAAACGTGCAGCACATGGTGTTAAAGTCTTGCATTCGATACCTGCACTGAAGCTACAGACAATGAAAGCCAAACTTAGCAAGTAAGAGCGAAATCTTGATATTTTTTCATGAGCTGAATCAACTTGTGTTCTTAAGCTACGGGAGGGAGTCGGTAGAAATCAAACTCTTATTGGAGTAAAGTACACGGATGGCCCCTTTGTTTACCAAAACTTTGGATTTGGGCACTTTTTTTCCAAAAGTACAAGGATGGTCCCTATTGTTTGCACTTGTAACACTTTAATCCCCAACCAACAAATCTAAAGGTTTTAGCAGGTCCAAGTTATGGACTAATTGCGTTACAAATTGCAAACCACAGGGACCATTCATATACTTTCGGAAAAAGCTGGGGACTAAATACGTTACCAAGTGCAAACCATAGGGACCATTCGTGTAATTTTGGAAAGCTAGGGGTCAAAACTGGCAATTTTAGTTTGGATCGAAATGGGCTGGGTGTCAAATATGATTGCAACATTTTATTAACTCAGCAACTTAAAATATTTGAATTAAGTAATTTAGGAGGTTTTATGCATAATAAATGCACTTTGGACAACTTTTGTCTCGTTCAATCTGATTTACTTCTTTAAAGTTTTTTTCTTTGAATTTACATGTTTGATCCGTTAAAGATAAAACATAAGTGGAATCGCTCTATTAATGAGTATATTGTGCCTTGGTTTTTGTATCAAGATTATGTCTACTGACGATATCTTTATTGTATTTGCAGTAAAGATATTGCATATTTTCATAGACCGAAAGCTGTATGGTATCCACATGACAATGTAGTGGCACTTAAAGAACAAGGAAAGCCGACTTACAAAAGGATCAATGAAAATATTATTGAAAAGCTTAGGTGGAAAAGGCAGCAAACTTCATGTAGATGCTGAGGAGACGATTTTATCTGTCAAAGGAAAAGCTACTAAGAAGCTTGATTTTAAACCATCAGAGCTAGTGAAAATAATATACTCGGGAAAAGAGCTTGAAGACGAAAAATCTCTTGCTGAGCAAGACGTTAGACCGAATTCTTTACTGCATCTTGTACGTATGAGAATACATTTGTTACCACGTGCCCAACAGCTTCCTGGCGAGAACAAATCTTTGCGTCCACCTGGCGCTTTTAAGAAGAAATCAGATCTTTCTGCAAGAGATGGCCATGTATTTCTAATGGAGTAAGTGCTTTCATTTATTCAATTGTTTTGATTATCTTCTCTTTATTTACTTTAATATGTAGATTAATTTCATATATACCCTACCAAAACTTGAAATATCATATATGCCCTTACAAAGTAATTAAAATATCAAATATACCCAATTTATTAAAAACAATCTAATAAATGATCATTTTACCCTTATTTTTTTTTACTTCGAGTTTTCATATATGCTCATCTTTTAACTTTATATATTTTATATAACACATTTTTAGCTTAAATTTATTTTTACCCATTTTTATTGTTATCTTTTTATTTTACCTATAAAATAATAGTGTACTCACATATAATATTTAAGCTAAATAAATTATGCTAGATATGAGTAAATATAATATTTGAAAGGTCATATATGAGATTCAAAGTTGTAGAAAACTAAGGGTAAAATTGTCATTATTAAATTTTTTTAATGAATTGGGTTTATATCTACTTTGTACTGGTTTATATGAAATTGCCCCACAATATTTTATTGCTAACACATATATATTTCAGGTATTGTGAGGAAAGGCCTTTACTGCTTGGAAATGCCGGAATGGGTGCTCGTTTGTGCACGTACTACCAAAAATCAAGCCCCGGTGATCAAACCGCCACTCAATTGCGCAGTGGTCCCGACAATTTGGGGAACATTCTCACCCTTGATCCAGCCGATAAATCACCATTTTTAGGAGATATAAAAGCCGGTTCGGCCCAATCCTGTCTCGAAACTAATATGTATCGAGCTCCAATATATCAGCATAAAGTTTCGTCAACTGACTACTTACTAATTCGATCTGCAAAGGGAAAGCTCTCGTTAAGACGCATTGACCGCATTTATGTCGTTGGTCAACAGGTCTTTATAGTTTATATCAAACCCTTTCTGATTCTTGTATCTGCATACTTAACCACTTGTGATGATTTTTTAATCTGTTCGGTCAAACTTGATGTAGGAGCCTCACATGGAGGTAATGTCTCCTGTATCGAAAGGGGTGCAGACGTATAATATGAATAGGCTTTTGGTGTATATGTATCGTGAGTTTCGCGCTTGTCAAAAACGTGGCTCGGTGCCTGCCATTCGTGCTAATGAGCTGTCAGCACAGTTTGCAAATGTGGCTGAGGTTTCTTTAAGAAAAAGGTTAAAGTTGTTTTGTGATTTTCAGGTGAGTTGGATGCATAATAATTAATAACCTATTTGACTAATCTAGGTTTATGGTTTTTTGCAACCACTAATATGTTCAATGTTTATGCTAAACCACCACCAGAGGGTCAATGGGTTATGAAGCGAAATTTCCGTATTCCATTGGAAGAGGAGCTTAGAAGGCTGGTTACACCTGAAAACGTATGTTTTGACTTTTTGTATACTTAGTTTGACCTTGTGAATCACTCAAATATATATCCAGTTTCGTTTTAATCTGGGCTAAAAATGCCTATTTATTTAAATTGCTCTTAAACTATTTTAAAAGACTATCATACCATTGTATCAAGCTATCAATAAGCAATGATTATTCAGTGCAAAAAGACACTCCTGTGTTGTCATTGTATGCTATTTGGGCATGTTGTTAGCTTCATTTGTTATAAATGAAACTGGATACGAAGTATAAAGTATGGGCGTGCACGCTTTGGTTCGGTTCGGTTAGTAGCCTTAACCGAAACCGAAGTCATTGGTGATTTATTTTATTAACCATTCGGTTTTCGGTTAATTGGTTTGGTTTATTCAGTTAGTTAGTTGGTTTTCGGTTTGGTCCGGTTAATAACCAAATCAAACTTGGGCTAGTTTTTTACTTAGAAATACATAGAATGGAGGTATACAAATGAAATGATAGTATAAATACATAAAAATTGAGGTATAAATACATGAATCGGATGTATAAATATATGAAATGGAGGTATAAAACATAAAATACATGAATTGAAGGTATATATATGAAAATATGAATGGTTGGGTTCGGTTCGGTTAATTTCGGTTAACAGAGGGTTTAAAAAAACCAGATAACCGATCTTCGGTTTTCTGTTCGGTTTCATCGGTTTGGTTTCGGTTAACAGTTCGGTTACTTCTCACCGTACTTAATATTTATGTTAATATGCCTAAGGGTTCTGTTTGATTTTGTCCCATGGGGTGTGTGTAAATTATAGGGTTCTTGAAAATGCCTTTAATTTCGGAATTATATTTTTTTTATCTATTGTTTGTGTTTTGTTAGGTGTGTGCGTTTGAAAGCATGCTAGCTGGCATGTACAGGCTCAAACGTTTGGGCATCAGCATGACTCATCCAGCCGGTCTTTCTTCCGCAATGAATCAGCTGCCCGATGAGGCAATTGCTTTAGCTGCCGCATCCCACATCGAGCGAGAATTACAAATAACCCCCTGGAATTTAAGCAGCAACTTTGTCGCGTGTACAAATCAGGTAAAATTCACTCTCTCTGTTTAAATCATGTGTTAGTGAACTCAAAGCGGAATATTCATGAATCTATTTGGCTGAATCTTGATTTGTATTAAATTTTTCAGGACAAAGGAAATATTGAGCGGTTGGAAATTACCGGTGTTGGTGATCCATCTGGCAGAGGTTTGGGATTTAGTTATGTTCGCACGGCTCCGAAGGCACCGGTTTCCAATGCAGTAACAAAGAAAAAAGTACCGATAAATCGAGGTGGTATAACTGTAACAGGAACAGATGCGGATCTTAGAAGATTAAGCATGAAAGCCGCACGCGAGGTACGCCACTTGATACTCATTTCTTTTAGTCATCATGTGGTATGGATAATCAGTTGTAGTAGATGGTGTTAGGATGTGCTTTTGTCGTTTGAAGTTGTGACAACTTGTCTTGTTAGGGCTGTAAACGAACCGAACGTTCAATGAACAGTTCGTGAATGTTTGTTTGGAAGTTCGTTTGTGTTCGTTCGTTTAATAAATGAACGAACAGGAACAGGAAATTCCGTTCGTTTAGTTAAATGAACGAACATGAATAGAGGCCGCGTTCATTCATTATGTTCGTGAACGTTCGGTAATGTGTTCGTTTATATTCGTTGGTGTTCGATAGTTCATTAGTGTTTTTAGTTGTTATATTTTATTCAAACACTTCAAAATTCCATTAAATAAAATATTAGTGTATTTTATATTCTGTTCATGAACACTTGTTTGTGTTCTTTTTCGATTTGTGTTCATGAACATTCGTTTGCGTCCGTTGCCGAAATTAACACACGAACACGTTCATTTTCTTAACGAACGAACACATTCATTTCCTTAACAAACGAACGCGAAAAAAGAATCATGTTCGGTAAAGTTCATGTACAGTTTGTGACACATATTTTCTTACCAAACGAACATGAACAAGGTCTTGTTCGTGTTCGTGTTCGGTTCGTGTGTTCGGTGTTGCAGCCATTGTTACAACTAATCCATTCAACAGGTTCTCATTAAATTCAACGTTTCCGAGCAACAAATTGAGAAACTTACAAGATGGCATCGGATCGCAATGATCCGAAAGCTTTCTAGTGAACAAGCAGCCTCCGGAGTCAAAGTTGATCCAACAACCATCAGCAAATACGCACGCGGTCAACGGATGTCGTTTTTACAACTTCAACAACAAGCACGAGAAAAATGTCAAGAAATCTGGGACCGACAAGTTCAAAATCTTTCCGCTGTTGATGGTGAAGAAATCGAAAGCGACAACGAGGCGAATAGCGATCTGGATTCATTCGCAGGGGATCTTGAAAACCTCTTGGATGCAGAAGAATTCGATGATGGTGAAGACGGAAATTACGATTCGAATCATGAAAATATTAAAGGACTTAAAATGAGACGGTTGCCTTCGCAAAGTCAGGCGGAAGTCGAAAACGAAGATGAAGCTGCTGAAGCTGCAGAGTTGTGCAGAATGCTCATGGATGGTATGGATTCTTATCATTTTATTCTCTTAGGTTTGACTTTGACCTTAAAAGTCAATTGTTTACAAAGTGGTTGATATTGGATTATTCAGGAGATGATGAGGCTGAACGGGAGAAGAAAAAGATCAAATCAGGCGATATGGGATTGGTTCCTATGCAGCAGTTAAATAATAATTCTAAAAACAAGGATAAATCGAAAGCAATGAACACACCTGTGAAGTCGTCAATGTCGGGATCATTTTCCATAAATGAGAATGCTGCTAGATCATTAAAAGATGTACGTATCTTTATACAGTTTACATTTATACATATAAGTTAGCTGCCCCGCTTGCGGTGTGCACATATAATGTATATATGTGTGGGCGCAGTGGGGGCAAAAGTGAAATGGTACTAACTTTAACGTTATTTTACTAATTTCGTGAAAATAACGTTAAAAGCGGCATTTTACTAAGTTTGTATATATAATGATTTTTCTTGTGGTGGCAGGATGACTTGTTTCCTTACAAGAAAAGCATTTCTTCTGGAAAGATGAAACCGAAAAAGAAAGATGATCTTGAACAAGTTGGTTTATTGAACAAAAAACTTAGAATTTTGAATGATGGAATGAATCTTATGAAGGTTAGTAATCTGTTCTCTCTATTTTCACAGAAACAAAGCTGCAATTTTTTATAATGTTTTTCTTTTGTTTTTGGTTCTGTGTTATTGCAGGTAAATACAAAGAAAAATGCAAGAGAGAGTTTTACATGTGGAGCTTGCGGTCAGGTATGTTTTGTACAAGTTATTGCATTTTATTTCTTGAAAAATATTCTTTGTAATGTTTTTACTCGTTTGGTATTCAGTATGGCCATATGAAGACGAATAAGCACTGTCCCAGATATAGAGAAAACACCAGCATCCAAATCGAAAGTAAAGATTTCGAAAAAGGGTCCAACAAATTGATCAATTTGGATCCCGTCGTAAAACCACAACAAAAGAACACTGTAAAAAAGCTTATACAAAAAGGTGGCACGAAACTCGCTGTTATAGAAGCACCCCCTGAGGAGGAAAGAACGTTAAAAGCCAAGGTTCTAAAAGTCAAATGTGGGCCCGCCAACGACAAGGTTCCCGAGAAGGCTACTCCAAGCACCTCGCAAGTTTCTGATCGACCGGTAACATCGGATACCGAAACGGTTAATAGATCTTCGTTTAAAGTTAACAAAATTATATTCTCCAACAAGTTAAAGGCTGAAGATGTCCAAGTTGAATCACGCAAACCGTCATCTCTTGTTATCCGACCGCCTGTCGAGACTCCTCGAAACCCGTCTCGATTAGTAATTAGACGACCCAAGGAAGTCATTGACCTTGACCAAAGTTAGTCAAGAAGTCAGCCCAGGAATCGAGCCAAGAAAGACGAAACGAATTACCGAATTATCGGGTTTTCAGAAGTCCAATATAGACAATCATCAGTATTGGGAAGAAGAAGAACAACGAACAATGAGTTACGAGAGAGAGCGGGAGCAGGAGCAGCGGGCCCGGAGATTGTATGAAGAAGAACAAGCAAGAAAACGGGCGAATGAGATAAGACTGTATGGAGAGAATATAAAACGGGAACGGGAAGAAGAAAGGCGTCTGCGCGAAAAAAAGAAGAAAAATAAAAGCTTTGTTTTCGAGACTCGAAACGACTATTATGATGAGCCCCATTTGAGAAGTGACGAGAGACGGGAACGCGACCGCGCTGCAAAGAGAAAGCCCGTTATGGAGTTGGGCGCAGGTTTGGTGCTGATTACACCTCAACCGTAAAACGCCGCCGAGGGGGTGAGGTAATTAATCCAACACCTTCAACTAGGGGTGCTAAACAGGTCGTGTTCGCGGGTTCAACCTGATCCTGAACACGACCTGTTCAACCCGATTTTTTTTAAAATTTTTTTCCCGCAAATTAATATGTTGAAAATTTACTAAAAAACAATCATGTATATAATACAGTTACATTTAGATTATAAAATCTTATGTCAATTTTTTTTAAAGTATAATGTGATATAAAATACACACCCAATTTAAATTTGCGACAAACATATTGTAAAAAATATAATATAATATAAATGGGTTAACAGGTCAACCCGACCAGGTTGACCCGAACCCGGCCATTTAGCTAAACGGGTTCGCGGGTTCAACCTGAAACTGACCCGAACCCATAGAATAAAATCAAACAGTGAAGATGCAAAATTGATTGTTAATAGAATAATTATTTTTTATACAGGTCGGTTTAGCTAATATCTTGGAGAAAATTATTGATACTCTAAAGGCGCACCATGTGTCGTTTCTTTTCTTGAAACCGGTGACTAGAAAAGAAGCTCCGGATTACCTGAAAATCATTGACCGGCCGATGGACCTCTCAACGATGAGGGAGAAAGTTCGAAAGTTGGAATATAAAAGCCGAGACGCTTTTAGACATGATATGTGGCAAATTACGTATAATGCTCATAAATACAACGATGGGAGAAATCCGGGGATCCCGCCGCTGGCTGACCAGCTTTTGGAGATTTGTGATAACTTGTTAGACCAATATGATGAAATCCTTGATGAAGCTGAAGCAGATATAGAGGAATGAGAATATGTTTGTAAAATTGTAAATTCTGCTTTGTAGTAGTTTAGTTGAAGGGTAAAAGAGTAATTTCAGCCTCGTTATTATGGGATGGTGGTCATGGTTTTTATTTTAGTGAATTTGTATATATGTAGAAATATAAGTTGCAGGTTTTGTAAACCATTTGCTTTTCTACTTTTTTTAAATGATGAAAATGAGGGAAGAGTTTAAAGTCGTTGAAAAATCTAGATTGTGCTTTACCTGTTTTGATTTTGAAATTTCTAGTCAATCAAACTACTGAACATGACTTAGCAATAGGTAAAAAGTTTGTTATTGGATGTCTTACTTTCATTATTTTGAATTAGAAAGTTAGTCAAAATCTATTGCGTTATCCATATTTATATTTATGTGAGTAACTTCTCTCTGAGTCAAGGAGAAAGAAAAAATTAATGAAAAAAGTAAAAAGAAAATATTTATTTAAAAAAAGTTGTGTTTTATTTCAATTATGAAGATCAAGTAAAAGAACTATGGTTTTTTGGAGTTCTGTAGCCAGCTGAAACAACATAGTCTTGCCGGAGTGGGCAAGAGACTCTTCAATTTGGAGAGTGCGGTAGCCTAATACAAGAAAGTCGCCGTTCCAAAAAAAAGTAAAAGAAACTATTTGAATGCTCTTACCCAAAAGTTCTTAGCCAGATTATTTTAGGCCATTAAAAAACATTCGAAATCCAAATGAAAAACTGGATTTTAATAATCCCATCTATTCGTCGTTGGCGACTAACAGTCTCAACTTCAAAGTTAACCACTGATAGCCTAAGTATTAACATATTGGTCTCCAATGGATCCTGACTTACAGAACCCTAAAGCCATTAGTCTCCGATCTCCTGAAAACCGTTTTTTGGCTAGAAAAAGTTTCCTAAAGATCCAATCTAAGGTTACAAAGAGGTTTGAGACAAAAATGTTGAGTTTTCCAACCAAAAAAGAGGTTTTCGGTGACTTCAATAATTAGGCTTTTACTAGACAAAGGTTCCTAAAGGTCCGTAATAAGGTTACAAAGAGGTTTGCGTCGAAAATGATTGAGTTTTCCTATCAAAAACGTTTTTCGTTCGACCAGAAACCAACGGCGTTAGGGTTCTGTTAGTCGGGTCCATGAAGACCAATCTTTTATTATTTGGAACTATCGCTGGTTATTTTTTAAGTTGAAACTGTTGACAGCAAACAACGAATACTTGAGATTATTAAAATCTAATATTCTAATCCAAATATAAAATCAAAAATTGACCAACAAGTTCACAACCAAGTTAATTAAGAGCTTGAAATCTAATTTTATTAACGACAATCATTACTCCTAAATACTAACTATACCTTTAACGATTTAAATTCACCACATTTTCATTAGAACTGCAAGACTTTAAACAACGATCACATTATATATGCATTCAAATACTTTAAATAACGTGCGGGTGTCAACCTAAATGTGATACATAATTTTGGTTCGAACGTGATATGTTGTAACTTTTTGGATGCACATTTTCTTTTAAAACACGTTATCAAACCTATTATTTCATTTTTGGTAAACAATTGTCATGACAAAATAAACAGTCAAATTCAATCAGAAAACAAAACACTTGATTATAAACAAAACCAACACCAATTAGCCAAAACTCCAAACATCAATATCCCACAGTTAAATATCAGAAGAAAAAATAAAAACCAATTACACCAATGCGATACTGCTCTCACCACCCGGAGGCTTGCGAACGCCTCCTAAGTAGTCCCGGGACTCCGCCTTCCCGTCAGCGAAAATATTGCTGCCGCTCATTTCCCGAAGCTTGGCGGAACTCAATGGTTTCTCCGCACATGGCACCGCCTCGTCTCCTTTGAAAATGTTATTCCCCGACAGCTCCGTTAGTTTTTGGTTTGGGATCTTTTTTGCGGTCTTGATCACGGATTCTTCCTGATCAACACAAATTAATTGTAATGTAAGATGTAGACAATAGTGTTTGGATGTCGTAGTTACAAGTTTGAGTGAATTTCAAGATGGAACACACACACACACACACACACATACATACATATACGCAACGTTGTAAGAATCACTAGGCGCTAGTCGGCCGGTGTGGTACCGACTAACGATTAATCGGAATGGGATTTTATATGTAATTTTCAGTTTTATATGTATACACACATTTTTATAGGTATTTTTTAAGTAAGACATATTTTAACACCTACGACTCATATTTTCAAGCAGATAGGATTAACAGCCAGAATTTACAGGTTTTTGGCCAATTAGGACTAGACTCGATAACTGTTGACCGTCTACTAATTAATTGGCCAAATAGATAAAATCTCCGACTAGCGATTAATCGGAAACTAATCATAGGCTAGTCGGGATTTTTACAACCATGCATATAAGTGATATATCAAAAACTAAGATGGAAATACGTACAGTATCTGGAGCGGTTTCGCCAATGGTTATGGATTCCCTCAGAGCCAATGCACGAGCGGCCAATGGGCGGGGTTGAATTTCAGGAGGTGGTGCGAATATATTATGTCCGCTAAGTTCTTTGTTCTTCGCATCTGAAATCTGTTTTTTCAACCTCGCTTCGGATTCACTATCCAGCGTGCCACTTAGCTCGCGTTGCTTAGCTTCAGAGATTGACTTTTTAGGAGACACAGTTTCTTCTTCGCCAAACGATATGTGACTAATTCCGGCAACCGCTTGCTGATTAACATATCATTAGAATTAGAAAAAAAAACCAAAAAAGTAAAACATCTCTATTTGCAATAGTTCTAACATTCCACCTGATACATCCGAACACCTGTCGGGTTTGACGGGGTGCCATTTGCAGCATCGGTCTCTTCTGCACCGTTCTCTCCACCAGCGCCAAATATACCACTTCCGGTGATCTCCTTTAACTTGTACCCTGAAACAGGTTTCCTGAAACGAAGCACAAAAAGTTTGATTAAAAATAAATATAATAACGAACGTGCACATGATACCTTATGACAGTGAAGTTTTACCAACATAAACCATAAAGAAGTAATTTCATCAGGTTGGTCTTTAAAGTATTGAAAAATGAAAATCCTTCCATAAAGCAACATAAATAAGAAAATGATGTGACAAATAGAACCTTCATCCCAGGTTAGTAGTTTATGTTTTGATTTTGAAAGTTCAGCATAGAACTTATTAAAAACAATAACAGATACAACCATTTTGATTATTATAGATTTATAGTTCCAAATTTCGGTTTTCTTCATTATGCTTCTAACAGTTCATCAATTTATCAATATTTTACTTAAACCATAACAACAGTTACACAAGAAACTATACCATGTTCAAACTCAACCCTAGAACTTAAACATTTTCAAAACTCAAATTGAACTTTGGGTATGTTTGGCAAAAGTAGCTGGTGGCTGGAAGCTGGTGGCTGGTGGCTGGTAGCTGGTGGCTGGTGTTTTTAGATATATTGAGTAGGAGTTTTTTCTTAAAAGCATAAAGCTAGAAGCTCCTTAAAGCTCTTAAAAGCTCCACGCCAAACATACCCTTTGAGTTTGTTACATCAATCTTTTTAAGAAAGTGATTAATATGACCCTTAAAGCTAAATCCTTTTTTATTTTGAAATTATTTATAAACGGCTCTCCCCTGTTTTTAGGTAACACACATCATCAATTTGACTTTTAGATCCCAGATTATTTGTTTACAGATTTGACTCTGATGTCTAATTTCAAATTCTGTCACTATATTATGACTAACATGTAATAAACAAAACGTAAATTGAACATTATCTTCAAAATAATTATAATGATAAGTAGATAGATAGATAGATCTCAGACCTTTTGTTCAAACTCTCAACTTCTTCATCAGTAACCTGACCTCCAAACACGACCTTACTGATTCCATCAGACGGCTGCACATCAATTTATAGGAAAACATCGATGAGTTAAATTTAAACGCAGATTAACGAAAATATGACAACGAAAAACATCTATACGTGAAATTTAAACGCAGATCAACTCAAAATGATGAAGAAAACATCGATATGTGAAAATTTAAACACAGATTAACGCAAAATGATAACGAAAAACATCGATAAGTGAAATTCAAACGCATATTAGCTCAAAATGATAATGAATTAACGAATAATGATGTGGAAAAACGTCAATAAGTGAAGCTTGAACGTAGATTAAGAAAAAAAAATGATGAAGAATTAACGAAAACAAATGAAAACTTAAACGCAGATTAACAAAACATAATGAAGAATTAACTCAAAATGACGAAGAAAAACATCGATAAGTGACATTTAAACGCAGATTAACAAAAAGTAATGAAAAAAATACATCGATTAGTGAAAGTTACATGCAACATAACTCAAAATGATGAAGAAAAACATCTATATGTGAAACTTTAACGAAATTAACTCAATATGATGAATTAAAACTTCGATAAGTGAAATTTAAAACGCAGATTAACAGAAAATGATGAAGAATAACATCAATAAGTGATACTAAAACGCAGATTACAAAAAATATAATGCAGAAAAGCATCGATAAGTGAAGCTTAAATGCAGATTAACAAAATTAACGAAGAATTAACTCATAATGACGAAATTAACCAAAATAAATGAAGAAAACATCGATTAGTGAGATTATCACACAGAATAAATCAAAATAATAAAGAAAAACATGAATTAGTGAGACTAAAACACAGATTAACGAAAACTAGTGAAGAATTAACTCAAAATGATGAATAAAAACGTCCACAAGTGAGATTTAAACGCAGATTAACAGAAATTTATGAAGAAAAACATGAAAAAGTGAAACGATACCATGTGAGAACGGGCGGATGATCGAGGAGCAGAGCCGAAAGTGAATCGGCGGGAGGATTTTCCGACCAGGTCAACAGATCTGCGGTGGAAGTGTGCGGTTTTCTCACCGGCGTCTTCTCCATTTTTCCGGTTTCCAGAATCTTAACGGAGATCTAATTTTTCAAAACGACGGCGTTTTATTTATTTATCTGCTGCTGCTGCCACTGTTTCAAGTGGCTAGTTTTTTCAAATATCGTTCCAGTAGAATCAAACCATCTAAACTCTACCTCCCTTGTTATTTATATTGTTAAATATTTACGTTTTTGGTCCTTCCACTATACGTAAACTTTCGGTACTCGTTTTGGTTTTCATTTGAAGATCTTCACCATCAGGGCTAGGGGTTGTAAACAAACTAAACACTTAATGAACGTTCCTGAATTGTTCGGCTAAAAGTTTGTTTGTTTAATAATTGAAGGAACATGAACAGAGGCCACGTTCGTTCATTTATGTTTGTAAACCTTCGGTAACGTGCTTGTTTGTGTTCGATAGTTTATGATTGTGTTAACTGTTATATTTTATTCAAATACATCAAAATTTCATTAAATAAAATATTCAATAAGTATTAATGTATTTTATTTTTTATTCATGAACGCTTGTTTGTGTTAGTTTGTGTTCATAAACGTTTGTTTGCGTCCGTTGCTGAAAATTAACAAACCGACACAGACACGTTCCTTTCCTTAACAAACGGACACTAAAATAAAATCTCGTTCGGTAAGTGTTTATGAACAATTTGCGAACACATGTATGTTCTTAATAAACAAACACGAAAAAGTTCGTGTTCGTTTGCAACTCTAATAAATGCAATTTACTTGTAATTAACTATGACATAGGGGGTTTTATACTTTTATTGTAGCAATCTTGCTTGAACGAGGTTAGAAATTAGCATACTTTTTGAAGATTCATGTGTTTTTTAGTCTTTAACGATAATTTTAAGAAAAAGATATTACTAGAAAAGAAATGTATATTAAACTTGTGTACAAGTAAGTTTGATTTTTATTAAAGAGTTAATTACTGTTTTCGTCTTAGTGGTTTGTCAAAAATCACTATTTCAGTCAATTAGTTAAAAAATTGCGATTTCCCCTGTGGTTTCACTTTCATAACCATTTCAGTCCACCTCGCAACTATTTCAGTCCATTACTTACAGAATAAATGGATTGAAGTGGTTACGAAAGTGAAACCATATGGACTGAAATGGTTAAGAAAGTGAAACCACGGGACTGAAATCACAATTTTTAAACTAATGGACTGAAATAGTGATTTTTGACAAACCACTAGGACGAAAACAGTAATTAACTCTATTATTAGATGAAGTGGACTTATTCTTGTTGGATCAAATCTACATGATAAATGATCAAATCTACACTTTATTTCAGCTTGGGTTACATGATAAGTTAGATTTATCTCTTATATAATAAAGTTGTAGTTGCTTTAGTTCAGTATATTTTTATCTATGTTTAGCTTATAATTTTTTTTAGAAGTTAAATGCTTTGATTTTGAATGTAAGAATACAAAATCAAATGCAATATATAATGTTTACTGTTAGCTTCTAGTTATAATAACATGATAATCAACTATTATACTACCGAACATGTTATGATGATATATTAGTTAATAAATAAAATTTTTAAATATGTAATGTTTTTTTTGAGCATGTGATATAAATTTTTAATACTGTTTATTAAAAATATTATTGTAATTATATAATCATATTAGAACTGATATAATACTGGTTACTAACTCGAAATAATAAGATAGCGAGGGTGTAAAAACCAATTCATCGAGTCAACTGTATTGTATTGAGGTCATCTGTTGTGGTTTCAATCGATAATCGATTGGCCAAAGCAAATAGAAAGAAAATCAGAGAGAATTTAAAATAGGATTTTAGATAATTTCTTCTTTTTGATAAACAACCCAATGAACAACACATGCCTATATAGGCTTACACGACAAATAAATAAAACCCGAATACGATATGTCTTATTTACCAGTGGTAAATCCGGTTTTACCTGTTCAATCCGTTGAACCGGTTTGCATCATCTTGAAATTGATTTTTTAATTTAATAATATACGCTATTAAGGTAATAATGACCTTCTATATTTCCAGTAATTAACCTAGTGCATTTACTTCCAATATTTCATCGTTGTTGAAGCTATTGTCTATCTTGTACAATATAATATTTTTTATAAGTAATAAAAATGATCTTAAAATGCTTAATATATTACAATAAAATAGTTTTTTTTAGATAAAACCTTGATCAGTTACATAAATCCTAACCAACAAAGTAAGAGATAACGCATCTCTATAAATAAAGAACTTGGTTATGTCACTCAAGTACTACTTAAATCCTAATTAAAAATGGTAAACAAGTTTAATTAGTTTCGTAATGGTTATTTATATAAATAATAGGCAAAAGTGTCATTATATAAAGATTTTTTTTGTTTTTATTGTTATTTTGAGAAAGTTGTGTCAAAGTAAAAGAATAGGAAAGTTTGGACGGCAACTTAAAGTCAAGAAAAGGAGGAAGAGGGTAATTATGTAACTTCATGTTTGTAATGTTAACGTATAAGGTACCTAACGTAGGGATAAAGGTTTGTATTATCCCCCTGCCGTTACGCTTGCCCAAATATAACGGATATATTTGATTTTTAAATTTTATTTAAAAGGGGTAACTTTATAGAATAGTAATCAAGTTTTAAAAGTGTTCCGATTAGGTCACTCAAGTTTCAAAAGTTTTCCAATTAGGTCACTCAACATTCGTTTTTCATTAAATTTAAGGGTTTTTTCATCCATTTTATAGGTAACCATGGTGATGTGGATTTTTGTTTCTTTTTTCCCTTTTATTTGATGCTGACGTCGAGTGATGACGTGGACTGTAACTTGTTTTTTTTATTTTTTAATAATTAAAGTGTTTTTATTTTTAATAAATATAATTCAAATATTACAATAATCCGACCCCGGCATCTTATGTTCCATTTTTTTCTTAACACATGGAAAAAAGGACATAGCTCGATTTGAATGTTAAGTTATCTAATTGGGATAGAAATGATACGAGTGACCTAATTAGAACACTTTTAAAATTTGGTTACTATTCTGTGATATATACCCTATTTAAAACATCATTATCATAAATGATATATAACCAAGAGATGACTTATACAATTATATTTTCATTTTAATGTAACTAGGTTTATCAGCGTCGCTACGTTGCAGCGAACTTCTTTTGTTATTTAGTCTACGTTTACATGTGTTTGAAATCACTACGAGCACGTTGCGCACAGAACCGCTCACAAGAATATAAAGAAAATGTAGATAAAATCACTAAAAGATAAACGAAAGAAAACCAATCAAAAAAGTTGTATGGTAATGATGTTGTTCGTATGAAACCCGTGGTCAGAGATGAGCAAATATTACTGGCTATCGGTACTGAATTTCCGAACCGAAAGATCTTAGATACCAATTCGGTACCGACTTTTGGCGTTTCTGGTACTGGTTGGCTACCGATTTTTTCCTTCAAATACAGCTACCGTAACCGGTATTGTTTTTTTTATTTTTTAATGTTATTAAAGTGTTTTTATTTTTAATAAATATAATTCAAATATTAAAATAATCCGACCCCGGCATCTTATGCTCCCATTTTTTCTTAACACATGGAAAAAAGGACATAGCTCGATTTGAATGTTAAGTTATCTAATTGGGATAGAAATGATACGAGTGACCTAATTAGAACACTTTTAAAATTTGGTTACTATTCTGTGATATATACCCTATTTAAAACATCATTATAATAAATGATATATAACCAAGAGATGACTTATACAATTATATTTTCATTTTAATGTAACTAGGTTTATCAGCGTCGCCACGTTGCAGCGAACTTCTTTTGTTATTTAGTCTACGTTTACATGTGTTTTGAAATCACTACGAGCACGTTGCGCACAGAACCGCTCACAAGAATATAAAGAAAATGTAGATAAAATCACTAAAAGATAAACGAAAGAAAACCAATCAAAAAAGTTGTATGGTAATGATGTTGTTCGTATGAAACCCGTGGTCAGAGATGAGCAAATATTACTGGCTATCGGTACCGAATTTCCGAACCGAAAGATCTTAGATACCAATTAGGTACCGACTTTTGGCGTTTCTGGTACTGGTTGGCTACCGAATTTTTCCTTCATATACAGCTACCGTAACCGGTATTTTTGGTACCAGTACCGATTCGTTATCAGTTGGCGCCGATCTCATCCCTACCCCTACAAAAGAAATCATTAAAATTCGAAGAAAATCAACAAAAAAATGTTGTACGATACCGTTGTTCGTACGGTACCCATGGTCAGGGATGAACAAATGGTATCGGGTAGCAGTACCGAATTTCCCAAAACTAAAAGAATTTCAATATCAATTCGGTATCGACTTTTGGTGTTTTCTATATCAGGCTGGTACTGGTTTTTACCATCATGTATCGATACCAAACAGGACCGTGCCGAAAAAAACAATAAAAAATAAGTTGCTACTTGACAGCTAACGAATAGTGCAATAAACCATGCACTATTCATTAGCTTGGTTTTTTAATATATAGATAATACCTAATACCTAATTATTATTATTATTATTAATATATTAAAAACCAAAGTCTTTGAACAGCGATTTTATTATAAAAAATGGAATAGTAGTGGCAGCTGGTCTGACACTCTTCCATTGGACCAACAATTGACTAAACACTCATTGAATAGTGACCAGCCTTTATTAGCTTGGTTTTTTAATATATATGATAATTAGCTAATACTAATATAATTATATTAATTATCAATATATTAAAAACCAAAGTCTTTGAACAGTATTTTATTATAAAAAATGGAATAGTAGTGGCAGCTGGTCTGACACTCTTCCATTGGACCAACCATTTGACCTGACACTCTCTCATTGGACCAGCCGTTTATTATTTGTTTACGCGGGTTTGCCCCCGGAATAGTGCCAGGCAGTTGGCCTGACACTCCCCCATTGGACTAACCGTTTGACCTGACACTCTCCCATTGGACCAGCCGTTTATTATTTGTTTACGCTGTAAAATTACGGGTTTGCCCCCACTTTAAAATTACGATTAAAATATTACGCTTTTGGCCCTCAGCCACAAAATACGATTTTGCCCATGACTCGAAATTACAATTTCGCCATCGGCTCAAAATTACGTTTTCACCCATGTTCAAATGAAAAAAAATATGCTCTCGCCCCCACCTTAAAATTACGATTTTTCCCCGTTTAAAAAATTATGATTTCGGCCTCGACTCAAAATTACGTTTTTCACCCCTGTTCACATGAAAAAAATATGCTCTCGCCCCCACCTTAAAATTACGATTCTTTCCCGTTTAAAAAATTATGATTTCGGCCTCAGTTAAAAATTACGTTTTTGCCCCCGTTCAAAATAAAATTACGTTTTTTGACTCCAACTCAAAATTACGATTATGCCCTCGGTTCAAAATAAAGATATGGTTTTGCTCCTGCCTAAAATTACGGTTGTGCCTTCCTGGTTTCAATTTCCAGTATTGGCATCACTTAAGCTTTTGGCAGATTACAATTTTACACCAGTGAAAAAATATAACTTCCATTAGTTAAAAATAACAGTATTGCCATGGTTTTAGTTTTTTTAGCAAAACTATAAAAGTGTTATGTATGGTTTGCTCGATTAATTGTTTTCCGTGTCAATGAGCTGCCTAACACTCGCTCATTATTCGGCCATCGCCCCGCAACGCGGGCGGCGAATCAACTAGTTTCTATAACTGTCTATTTTTCCTCTGTATATTTATCTTTTTATTATTATATGTTCTTGTGACTTTTTAATTATTATACAAATTGATATAATCATAATTTAATTTAGAATTTTATATAAGCATAGTTTAATTTAGAATTGTGTTAAGGCTTCTTCATAATAATATTCAAATGAACAATATTTTCCTTTATAATCCATACATGTAACACGGATAGATATTCGGGTAGGAGATTACTTACAAACTTTTACATAGGTTTTGAGTGGTATGGTATTGTGTGATACCCGTTTGATTGTAAGGACCGTTTACCCATATTAAATTTCATTTATTAGTATATTATATAATCGTAGAAATATATAATAATTAGTGTTGAAAATTTGAATTACCTATATATTAAAAAGAAAACATTATGAATACTAACATTATATAGGAATAAACAAATGATACCGGGTGTCGCTATCGAACTTTTTCCAGTATCAAATTTCTCAAACCGGGTACATTTTTAGGAATCTTATGAATAGTAACATTATATAGGGATAAATAAATGATACCCGTATCACTATCAAACTGTTACCAGTATCGTTAACGATAATTAATTGTCATTTAATATTTAATATTATGAGGTCAACTTTATAGACAAGTGTTAGATTGGGGTTCGGGTATACACGATACACAAAATACCGGTATCCCCGTTACCTATTTGTAACACATGCATGCACCCGATCGGAATTGAGTAATGGGTACCTGACGATTATGAGACATGATTTTATAATTGAATATAAGATTGAAATTATCAAAACCCAACTCGTTATTATCCCTAGTTGAGTGCGTTCACTTTGTCTCGGTATATTAGCAAAAATTGCATCCCTTTACGTCCCCCGCCCACATGCGTTATGAAAAGTGATTCGGTTAAAAGATACAATGGAATCCTTGTTGTCTTGCCAAAAAAAAGTGTGAACGACACGATTGTCTATTACTTTTCGTACAATTGTCAATTTGGATAAGTTGGGTAACTCTTTCTTTATAATTTTTGTTTTGCTTCACCAATTGGAGGTTGCTCGATGGTCATCGTATACTAATGAATGAATGAATGAGTCGAGTAGAAACCCTTATGCCGCATGTTTGCCTATGAATCTAGTGTGTATAAATATTCATAATTATTATACACATTGCTTAGGAACAACAAGTTGGGGTGTTCTTCAGGTTTTGGGGTTTTCAGGTCGAGTTGTTTGGGTTTTCAGATGAGAAAAAAGTGACCCGATAACCGAACCATTTAAAGTTCGGGTTGGTCGCGATGCACCTTATTTGGGTTCGGGTTAGTTTGGATTGGGTTGTTTGGTTTTCGGATTTAGATGTAATATTAAGAAAATGTTTTTTTGTTCGCAAAATATAATTAAAATATCATGCTACTTAAAAAATATAATAAAAAATTCAAACATTATTTGACAATTATGATATGGTAATGTTCAAAATTCTTAAAGCATAATGTTTCATATGCCAAAGACTCAAACCAAAAAACATCTATAAAAAGATACTAAATGTCTAGAGTTTTTTCGGATTTCGGGGTTTTTCGGGTCGGGTTGTTCGGGTTTTGGCTGGGATAAGCTACCCGGTAACCGACCCATTTAAGGTTTGAGTTACTCGGGTTCAATTATCGAGTTCGGGTGGTTTCAACTTCGGTCGAGTTTCAGATAAAAATGAACAAAACAAGACCTATCATTTATCTTGAGAACATTACTAATATAAATTACAAACCCAAAAAATATACTTACAAACTTACAAAAAGGAAACGATTTTCAAAATAGAAGTGATCAAATTAGATGAATACTTCCGCAACAAAGAGAGAAGCATTGGGGCGATAGTCTTGGTAACATGGTGGGTCGTTTGGAAGGCTAAAAATGACGCGGTCTTCTCAAACATTTGAACAGGAAGAGCTCCGTTATTTGATGACATTGTGCACTTTTCTTTCCTTTGAGATTCAACTAGGAACAAGAAATGTAAGATTTCATGGATATAAACCTCTATATTCATGTAACTTTACTTGTTTTGGTCGTTTAGCTTCTTGTAATTTTTTTTAAGATAATTACATCAAGCATGATAAAACCCTAATAGGATATGTATTTTGAATTATTTGAAAGTAGTGCTAAACACTACATGTAAGTGTTTTTGTACAAGCGATACACTAAGATTGATTTTAAATGAGAAGAAGTAAATGAAAAAAATTAATGAAACTTGATCAACAAAACCAAATTTTAAATATACAAAATAAATTACAAATACAAGATAAAAACTTCAATTATAATTATAAATAATTCTTTAACTCTGAAATTGAAACTCTACGCATTTGAATTTCATATCGACATGTTTTCCTACTTGTTTCTCACATTCTTAACGCAAACGTATAAATACATCAACTTGTTTATTCGTTTCTCATCATTCTAACTAACTTAAAAATATGAATGAGTGGATTAATTGAGTTAGGGTGTTTGGGTAATTTTGGTTTTATTAAAATTTTCATCCAAAACTCTTTACTTTAGCTTCTCGTTATCCTTGTTGGTCACTTGGTCTATCAGTCTCCTTTATCAGTCTTCTTCACCAACAGCTCATGATTGATATCACGTATTATTATGCATAGGGGCGGGTATACTTTAGGCAGAGGGGGAGCCCCTTACGCTCCTAGCAGTAGTAAAAATTTTGAAAAATTTGATGTTTTTTTTTCGATTTCGTGACCCTATAGAATTTTTAAACGTTGCCCCTGTAATTATTTTATGAGTAAACTTCTGTTTTGCTCCCTGTGGTTTGGTCACTTTAACGGTTTTGCTCCAATCCTTTAAAAATAGTCATTTTACTCCCTGATGTTACTAGCATTTCACTAGTTTGCTCCCCACCCCAAACAGCATCCATTTAATCGTTATTAGTCACGTGCCCCTCACCTGAGGGGCATTTCAGTCTTTTTCCTTGTAAGATATCTTATCCCCTTCATTTTAAAACTCTTTTCATAACCTGACATCAATTTGTTGAAGACTAGAAACAAAACATAACCTCTACATCTTGTTACAAGAAGCTTCAAAGGAAATCCATTCCCACCACCACAATCACCATCCGCGGGCACCACCATCACAACCACCAACCGCCGCCATCATCACCATCACCACCATCTGCGACCACCCCCACCCAGTCCACACACTCTCTCTCACCCGTCTCTCTCTACCTTCTCTATCACCACCCACAACCACGACCTGCCGCCATCATCGCCATCACCACCACAAGCCGCACCGCCGCCCGAAGTTGCAAATCTCATGGCCGAAGGTTTCAGATCTCGCCACCCAAGTTAATACACTAATACACTATTGGGTCTTCTCAGATCTGATGAAAAAGGGGCTAGTGTATGCTCGATTCCGATTTTGTTGGTGTTGGTGACCGTGACAGTGGTTAGTTGTAGTTGTTTAGTGAGGTTAGTGGTGGTGGTGGTTGGTGACGGCTTTGTGGTTGGTAATTGTGGTAGTTGGTGACAGCTAGTGGTGGTTGTTGGTGACTGTCGTAGTTGGTGGCGGCTGGTGGTGGTTGCTGGCGGCGACTAGTGGTGCTGGTTGGTGTTAATGACGGTTGGTGTTTGATGGAGGTGGTTGGTGTTGGTGTTGAAGGACTTAAAGTCTCTGTATATAATTCTTTGTTATAAAAAAATGTCAAAGACTTTACGTATGAAGTCAAAAGAAAAAAATGAATTTTAAATTCTTAATAAATTATTAAATTATTATTATAAAATTACTAAAATACCCTTTTAATTACATGTAAATTTACTAAAATACCCTTACTTTTAACTGAAATTTTTAAATAAGTTAGAGTCGAAGAGCAAACTGGAAATAAAATGGAAACTTCAGGAAGTAAATGCTATTTTTAAAGGATTGGAGAAAAACCGTTAAAATGACCAAACCACAGGGAGCAAAACGGAAGTTTACTCTTATTTTATAGACGCATTAGTGACTATGCACTCACCCTTTTCATAATATGTCCGTCCAACATGAGACATTGACGTCGTTTGTCACCTTCAACACTATACTTTGCGTTCTTGTATTCTTTTAGCCACCTTATTATTTTTTATAAGATTCAATGGTTTCGAGCTTAAAACTCTCAACAAAATTAGCATACCCTTGAAGAAATGTGTTAACAAAAAATGGATCAACCTTAACGTTACCAAGATGCCAATACGCCCCCTTATTAACATGGTGATCTTAGATAACACCATATTAACCACCTCATGATATTCATGGACGTTTTTCACCATGTACGACTGCGATAAAAGTTCCTCTAAGTATGGTGTTCTTTTGTCAACTATACAACCATGAGACTCATACCACCTCACACATAGTATTGCAAGCTCAATTGCGTATCACATAAGACACGATAAAACAAACGATTAGGCAAGATTAAAGCTTTCAATCATAAAGTTACATAAGTATATTGTAGTGGTTAAAATTTCATTTTGATATGTTTAGTTACTCATTTTCCAAAATCCCAATGATACACATACCATACGACTTCACCAATTGGTTTATCCGTCACTAGGCAAGTGTTAGATGTCACCAGGCATGAGGCCCATGAGCCCGTGAGTGTTATGGAAAATCCAGTAACCCACAAGTATAAAATAGCGAAAAAAAAATGATAAAAGCATAAACAACAAAAAATAATAACACATGTATGTGTAGTAATTATCTTATCCACTTTTATTTTTATTGTATTTGGGTCCTACTTTTATGTTTAAACTAGTATTTTCACCATCGCGCGTTGCGGCGAGGAGACGTTTTGTATACATATTTCATGCCAAGTTCATGTAAAGATTCATATTCGCGGGAGACGTTTTGTATACATATTTCTTGCCAAGTTCATATAAAGATTCATATTCGCATAGATACAGCATATATTTCATTCCAAGTTTATGCATGTATTTACATTTGTATAGATACAAAATAGCATAGGTGGTCATATGCATGTTATTTATAGAGGCTCCAAATGAAAAGGGTGTGCCTCGCTTTGCTTAACAGAGGTGTATGTTGTCTCAAAAGATCTTAATTTGTCGGGTTTCATTCTATATCTGTTTCAAGCAGCCTTGCTACCAAAGGTATTGGTCTTGGTACCGTTGTCGAGCAAAAAACCCATGCTTGCCATCTGTTTGGTAAGATCCATGGCAACCAATACATCCAAATGTTTCTAGACAGAATACATCACCTAAGAAACTCAGCACTATAAACACATAAGCATGCTGAATTTTGCTATACAAAGCCTACAAAATCTGCACAGATCCAGTACTAAACTGAAAATAACAGGCGGAAACATATTTTTGACCAACAAATGTGGATTTGAAATTTAATTAAACAACTGAAGGGCGTTTGTATACCAAAATCACTAATCTGATGGAACAAAACAACATTAAGGCTTTATAAATTCCAATAGTTGAAATAACAGTCCAGCATTTTTTGTTCTAACCGAAGAATTGAGAAATGTGTTCATAAATTTATTGTTTTGCTATAATAATTCTAAAAAATATGTTAACCATAATAATCGAAATCCTGGATAAACAATTTAGGAGATTGTATGTATTAGAGGTTTTTTACCGTTTGACCCATTTGCCTTGTCCTCCATGTAGCTAATATATCCATCCATATATATAACTGAATCAAAATGGTTGCCTTGTGTAAAAATGAAGATTGGTGCTCGAGTTGAGAAACCTTTGAAGATGAAAAAAAAAGGTTAGCAACATATTATACTATTAATATAAGGCAGGCTCATAAATAGATGTATTTGCATCATGCATGATCATATTCACTTCAATATATATAGTAGAAAAGATCTTAAAAGAACATATACTTATATGCTGTGTTATTAGCTAACAAATGGATTCTAGCATGTTATAAATAAAAATATTACCTGAATTACCCATTTCCATACATATGGGTTGGAATTGCACCTCTACTAAAGCGTGAAAAATTAGAATATGGATATATGATGTAATATATGAAACTTTCATAACCCTAATAAAATAAATGTCATTAGTAGTGTGACATATTACTATGTCAGATATTCAATGTCTAGAAAGTTGGTCAGCTTTGAACCACAAATTAATTATGGTATAACATAATAATAATAAAAATATCTTATGTCATATAATATTTGTAAGTGGTTACGTACATCACATTCGTGATATGGTAATGAAAATATACTAATAATTAAAAGGTTGGTAAAACACATTTTGATATGTTTATGTAGATCAGAAAATAGAAGAAAACATAAAACACAATAAAATATCAATAGTAATACTAAACAGAATAAACAAATAACCAACTAAGGAGAATGATTAAAATAAGGAATTAAATTTTGACAGTTCTCAATTTCCAGTCATTTCCAATTCTGAGTAAATATGACATCCTCTTTTGCTCAAAAACTTCAACGACGAAAATTGAGGGATCTTCGTATCCTTGTGAAGGAATAGATTATTACTATTAATTAACTCCTTTCAAGCCTTTAAACTCCTCAATAAACTCTTAAAAAAAGGTTTCTTCCCCACTCGTTCATCTTCAAGACCGCCGACTAGGTCGTTTCCAACAGCCAACAATTCAAAACGACAACTCAATTCAGTTCCACCTGTGTTCGTATGTTTAAGATTTGCAACAGACCACCAAGCATCGCCATTGTATTTGATCGAACATTCAGTAAGTTCCTCTATCCTTTCGGTTGTCCTCTGTTTAGAAGATCCATAACTTGAACCACCTTCATTTGATTAACCATTTCCAGATTTCATTAGCCGTCTTCGCTCATACCGCGGATAGCGATAACTGCGAGCCACCACCGCGATACGCAGCGGCTATCGTCTTGATCTCAGTTGTACCAGCTTCATTGCACCGGCGGTTTATTTTATTTCGACATAAGGTATCCATGCTAAATCGTTTTTTTTTTCTTTTCCTGTCACCAAGTATTTACTCTCTGCGCACATCGTTATACAAATTGTTTCCTCTCAATTTCCATCTCATGATTCACTCTTGCTCTCATCACAAAAAAATGATTTGTAACTGACCATGAAATAAAGAACCATAAATAAGAACATGAATTGGGTACAAGCTGCAAACCTTATACTTGGGTAAAAAAAATAAGAAAAGAAAAAGAAAAACACCCCAGATCGAAAGAAGATAACATGCGTTGAATATTTTAGTTATATTCTCTTTTTGATTTTTAGTCACTAGAGTTAATTATTACCCATAGACATGCATGTATTATTGAGAATAAAATTATTATAGTATCTTATTAAATCCAAACAAACCAACCAGAGAACTCACATAAACTAAGAAATATATTAATCATATAAAGTTGTAATTTTGATTAAAATGAATTTACATAGGCTAGCGTTGTTTATTTGGAACACAGAATAAATTTATATATATAAACTTTAAGTTAATTAATTTATAACTAAGATATTAGAGAAAAGAATTAATACTACTTTTTGTAAGTTCACCAAGTTTTTTTTAGAAGTCCTATTTAAACAGCAAGACAACATAGTCCATTATATAATAGTTCGAAACGTAATAATGTTGTAGGGTTTGTGACTTTTGATTCAAGCTTAGGATTTACTACGGTCATCGCTAATTAGGTACGGATTTCGTGGTCTCTTGCTTTTAGCATAATATTGTTTTCTATCTCATAGTGTACGGATATTCGGTTCGTCACTCGTAGCGTAAAGTGTTGAGTCGTTTCATAATATCGTAGTATCCATCGTCACCGTTCTATGATTTATTGTTACACATCTCGTATTAAATTGTCGCCGTTATAAATGCATGCGATAGGTTACATTTTCATACTCATCATCGCATGTTCCCATGAGTTTTATTATTGATTATTTATTATTTATTATTGGCTAGATGTGATATAGCCTTAGTGTATCGTTAGTGTAATTTACCTTGACTTGAGTAAATGATTTATTGACCTCAATACCCGAGCATATCCACCTATGGGGACATAGGGCGTCATCATAGGCACAGTTGACGTGCACCATCCGTGGCGGTGCGAAAGGCCCACGGCGTCTCTATATTGTATTGTGTGCTAAGTGATTGCACTTATTTAATATTGGGAGGCGTATGGATCGATCCTAGGAGTGTAAGTGTAAGTGTTAGTGGTAGTGGGATAGGTGTGAGTGCCCACATCCCTCTACATAGTGGTGTATTGGATCTGCAGCTAATGTACATAGTGTTAGTGGTTATTGTTAGTGGCTCACATGGGTATTTCTAATATACCTTTATGGTATTCATCAGTGATCGTTCAGCGTATTATATTGGTTGCATTGTTAAAGTGTTTATTGTATTGTTCTAGCATTAATGTGTTAGTGCTATTGTTTCTCCGTTACTGGGCAATTTTTTGCTCAGTCGTTTCTTTTTGTTGTTTTCTTTTATTATGTCTTAAACAGGTACTCAGGGAAATCGAGGAAATGTGTGAAGAGTGATAATAAAAAGCTAGAGTTGAAAGCAAGGAGTTTAATAAAACTTTATATTTAAATAAACTTAGACATTTATGTTTTTCTGTTGAGACCGTTGTGCCGTTTGGGGATTTTTGTTTTTAAACCTATGGAATTTATGTTTTAATTAAGTTATTAATTATCTCTGATTACCGAATTATGTAACACGTCAGCCCTAATCTGGGCGGGGTGTTACGTCTGATAACATCCACTTGAAACAAAATTTATTTATTAAAGTAGAAATTCTTAAGAAAATTGCATACCATGCTCCATATGAACTATGAGCTCACTTGCGCATGACAAAACTAAGATGCAAAAACATAACCCGCCACCCGTGACAACATATAGTTAAAGCCATGTTTATGTGCTCAACCGAAATTGAAACCAACCTTGAAATCTAGAAATCGAATTTGATTAGCTAAACTGTCATGTTACCAGTATCAAATCGGATTGCCACTTTTGTATATGTCTATGATATTAGTTAAAATACTATAACAGCATCTATGTTATGTATAAATAAGTATATTCGATAAACATAATTGTTATATAGTAGAGTGAGAACCACGATATACTTTCTATAGAACTGACTGACGCGTCGCAACGCGCCACAACACCTCCAACAGTGTATGAACCACATCAAAATGATAAGTAAAGATTTTTTTAAAAAAAAAAAAACCCATTGGGGGTCTAATGAATTTAGAACAGCTTCAGTACGTACGACCAAACTCTCGAAATGAAAAGTACCTAGAAAAAGTGCAATGTATATATAGTTGCTGTTACTAAAGATGGAAAAATATGACTCAAAAGTTTTGCCAAAAGCATGGATCCAAGCTTGGCTAATTATAAAAATATCAAAAGGAGAAAAATCAATCTTTCTGGTTTATTTCTAATACCCTACTCTCGCTCTCGGATAAGAGGCACAATAAATCAATTCAGCATTACAATATAAGAAGGCTCTCGTTAAGCAGATTCTAAGAAGATTTAAATTTTAATGTTTTGTTTGAATCATCTTCATACAGTTTGTTTTACTGAAGATCGTTTTATTAAAAAACGTCTACGCAAACTCTTCTTGGTGCACACTTGGCTCAACGATCTTTTAAGAACTGCAGAGGGTTAAACGCTACCACCGTCCACGTCCACCGGTGGCCGTACACCACCATCAGTTTATTTTAGAAGTCTATATACGTTAAAAACAAACAACCTTCTTTTTGCATACTGCAAATGTTTAGTCCACCTCTTCTTATACAGATGCTGAAGACGTGGTCCACAAACTGCAGACATTTTACCTCTTAAAAAACAAACTGTACCGTACTCTTCTTACTAAAGTGGTAATATGTCCTTTAGTGGATATTCATATCGTCATAATACCTGTCAGACGGATTGGGATCAAACTAAGAGAAATAATTCTTGTTATATCTTGTTTATTATTTATATTTAGAAAGAAAAAAAGTTTGGAAAAACATGGATTGAACAACGATGACTATGTCTATAAGCCCATCAGAACTTCTTGAGGCCCATTTAAGTTATTTTAAATCTGGATCTGGCGTATCAAATAAATTGGTATTAACAAAATGGGCTGATTGCACCAAGTAAAGAAATCTAGCAAATAACAATGGTTCATTTGGGCTGCTTTATAAAATAAGGGTTTTACTTTCCTTTCACAATATACAAAAAAAAAAAAAATTCTAGTCAATAATTATAAAAAGAGTAATATCATAAAATTAATAAGCCCTATAATTTTTGTTTGTCAAAATCTTTAGAAAATTTTAAAATACATGTGAGAAGTTTAAAAAATCTTACCTACTATCCCTTAAAACAAGTTAATACTTATTAAAGTGACGCTATAAGCATACAAAAACCCCGATGCAAACACATTATTCTATCATCTAAGGTTATACGAACATGTGCTTGAAGTTTTCGGAAAATAGTAACGTGGTATTCACGTTCATTAGTCTACATAAGTCATCGGTATATTTCTATCTACATTGTTTTCACATATGACTTTAAATGTAATGTATTCATCAACATTAATATTTCAACCTTAAGTTCAAAGACTATTTCGTGCTATGTGAAAAGTTATATTGTTTTATGAAATTTATCAAATAATAATTGTGGAAAAGCGCCAATTCTTTTAGACCATGTGTAGTGGTTTGGTTGAATAAAGCTCTTGGGCGTTTTCCACCATGTGGCAGTACAGTCAGCAAAGGGCATTATTGGACGTTTTTCTAAAATTGGTGTAGTGGTGATGTGGACATTATGTTAAAAGGGGTGTAAAGAATTAAATAAAAAAACTAACCAAAAAAAGGGGATTAGCCAAGAAAAAGAGGGATACATGTGATTGGCCAACACTTTCTCATTTTAGCGTGATTCAAAACACGCCAGGGGGGCCTTTTTGCCAAAACACGCCGAATCAAGCCCAAGGGGGTGGGGGAGGGCGTTTCAGGGCGTGATTGGGGGAAAAGTACAAGATCAAGCCCACTACGGGTGGTCGTAGTGTGTTTTTCATAAAAAACGTAAAATAAAAAAGTTGTTTAATAGTGAGATTTTAAAAGGTCATTACAAATATTGATATGCCGTATGCCGTTTATATATCATTTGTATTAAAACTGATATTATTAAGCATATATTAAAATGTATGGTATGCTGAATAGTAATTTAATTAATTTTTTTTCATGTGTTTGTTGCTTTTTGACATTTTATTATTTTCTTATTATGGTTAACTTTAACATATTTGTTTTCTTATAACTTTTATTATACGATCTTTTGTAAAATTTCGAGTATAGTAAACACGACGTGTTTATTTTTATATATCTCTCGGTGCTATTGGAAGCGGTAACGGTGTTCGTTTTTCTGGTTTTCGATGAACATAAACACGTGTTGTCGTGTTGACATTCTTTTTGGCATTTAATGACTTAATTTTTTTGTTTTATCTTTCATTTTTGGCATTTAACAACTTACCTTTTTTGGTTTTATCTTTCAGTTGGTATACTGAATTGCGATATTATTAATACGGTAACAAACTAAATCGATACCGATCAAATTTCCGCCGTAACACGTTTACTAGTATAACTTAAGAATGAGTCACACTAGTGTCAATCATATATATTAAAATTCTGATGATTATTTAAGTTAAACTTTTTAGTGAAAAATGATCTTTCAAGATGAAAATGATTGCATGTCAGGTCACATAAACCCACAAATACCGGGGAATGGTAATAGGTGGGTCAAGTGGCGGTTGGTGGGCCCGTTTCTTTAACAACTTGGGCCAGGAGTAAAAAAATATGTTAAATTTGTTTTAGAGTAAATTACAACTTTTGTTTTTATGTTTACACCAAATTGCAGGCGTTATCTTTTTTTCCAAAAGTTTACAGACGGTATCCTTAACCTTCCAAAAATCTTGGACGTTATATCCTTTAGGCCAAACCCAGTTAGATTTTTTGGTTAAATCAGATTACACAAGGATATTTTAGTCTTTTTACATATTTATTTAAAAATATTTAATAAGTAAAACAAAACAAAATAAAAAACTTAATATATATTTATAGTTTTATATACAATATATATCCAAACACACACCGTGTCAGTAGATTCATTCAACCCCCACCCACCACCACCAAAAGACCACCAGATCCGGCAACCAAATTCTCTCTGTAGAAACACACACGACTGTACATCATCTTCCCTTTGAAATACCCAATTCCAATCTTAAAACTTTGGAATGGTGACGCATTGTTTGTCCGAAACACAGCAACAAAAAGGAATCCAACAACACAAAAAGCAACAATGAGTTGAAGAAAAACTATTGCTTTTGCAGATGAAAACGAGGAACGGTTAGTTATCATAAAGAATAAGAATCAAGTTGATCCACTCTTGAAGTAAGTTCCTCCGCCGGTACCGCCGCCATCGCAGATAAGATCATATAGGTTACAGATGAACAATCGGGCCGGATCCGGGTACCCCTAATCTCTTAAACTCCGAAACACCATTAATATCCCATGTTGTGAACAAGATCTGATGGCTAGGGTTCCGGCGACCCTCAATGCAACCGCCTTCTGCCACCACTTCAAAACTCCGGTCAACCACCTCCACCACCGCACCTTCACCCACCACCACCGACGCACTAACACCACCTCCACCACCGCACTTAACCCACCACCAACGACGCACTAACACCACCACCGCCGCCGCACCTTACCCACCACCGCCGCCGCACTAACCCACCACCATCCCTAACTCACCACCGTCACACCACCTTCAATCTGTTGTTAGAGAGAGAGAGAGAGAGAGAAGAGACAGAAAGAGGGGTATCAGATTAGTGAGAGAAAGAGAGAAAGAGTTTGTTTATATAGTGTTTTACTTTTAATGTTTGTACAAAATGGCCCCTGAACAGAAGTTCTTTACAAAATAACCATTGGGAATGTAAAATGACAAGAATACCCTCATGTGCATTGCACATGACCAGATTTAACCAAAAAAGCTAACTGGGTTTGGCATAAAGGACATAACGTGCAAGATTTTTAGAAGCTTAAGGACACCGCCTGTAAACTTTTGGAAAAAATGACAGCGCCTGCAATTTGGTGTAAACATAAAGGACAAAACTTGTAATTTACTCTTTGTTTTAAAACTAGTTGATGCTGCGCTCGTGTTGCGGGGCGTTAAGCTGGATATTTCTTAACCAATTAAAACAAACACTATTATAGTTTTGCTAGAAAAAAAACTAAAATGATGGCAACCTTATTTTTGAGCTCGGGGCAAAACTGTAATTTGTCAGGACTAATGAGCGAGTGTTAGGCAGTTGCTTGACACGAAAAAAAATCGAAACAACCAATTAAAACAAAACACTTTTAAAGTTTTGCTAAAAAAACTAAAACACTGGAAATAGTAATTTTGAAGTGGGGGAAATTGTAATTTTCGGCTGGGTGTAAAATCTTAATTTGTCAAAAGCTAAAGCGATGACGATATTGTAATTTTTAGCCAGGGGCAAATCGTAACTTTGAACATGGGCAAATTCGTAATTTTTAAACCATATCATACCCGAGCCAACAGGGGAGTGCCGGTTGCATGTCACTATTCCCCCACACACCTTAAAACTAAAACGATGGCAATACTGTAACTTTTATATGGGGAATTGTAATTTTAGGCTAGGGTAACATCGTACTTTGCCAAAAGCAAAAGCGATGGCAAACTGTAATTTTTAACTATGGGCAAAATCGTAACTTTAAACAAAGGATGTATTCGCAATTTTGAACTCAGGGATAAAATCATAATACATACGAACCAATGGGGGAGTTCATTATCCGCATATGGCTTTTTTTTCCTAGGTGCTTATTCTGTATGGCTTTTAGTTTAATGTTTTATTCAGTGGACGTGGTTATTGGCAAAAACTTATTGAATCCATGTTTAGGCTCATAATAAATTAAAAGTTGACCCTGCTACCCAGCCGAGAACCTTAAGCATTGTATAAAGACGTGCTGTAGGAGTAACCCATTGCCTTCTGGGTGGAATTGCCACAACATGGACGCTCTTCTTAGCAAGAATTATTGCAGTAGAATAATAGCTAGGAAGATTTGAAAGGCATTATCGAATTAAGATTTCCAATGTTGATTGAATATAGTATTGAATGAATGAATAACATTGATAAATATGACAATGCAACCATTTTGTTACATATAGGTTATGTTATTTAATTTGTTATATAAATGTGGGTGAGGTTCGATTACAGCGTCTATTTTTCTACAAAGTGTACAAGGTCATAAAACACCATAATTTCAGCCATAAAACACATCCAAAACCCACAAATAACATAGTGAAAATCATTAAAACACAATATCTAAACCCTAACAGTCCATAAAACTTCAAACACACTATCGTAGAACTATGAATATAAATCACAACATGATAATCAATATAAAACACACTAATGTTAGTCATTTGATAATCAAAGCCTTATCATCTAAAACACAACAAAAACCCACAAATGTGGCATTTTAGTAATCTTCACTTTGTTATTGTGGTTTTCGAGTGTGTTTTATGGTTGACATCATGGTATTTATGACTTTTTATACTTTGTAGAAAAATTGATTTTGTAGCCAACTCCCATCCTACATTATATTATATAATAGCTATTGTTTTTAAATTCGTCCAATATTATTTTGAAAACATCTTGCTTATATTTATTTTATCGAATCCGAATCGGCTTGTATAAGTTTCGGGTCGAATTTGTGCAAAGTGAACTTACTTGAATAAACCTAATTAGATTATATATAATACACTCATATTTGATATGACTAGTTCTTTGATTTTGGTTAGAGAAAAAAAATATTTACTTTTATAAACTCTTGGTTGGTCAAATATTTGAGGGGAATTGACCATTAATAATCCCACCTAGACCTTATTGGCCGTTAATAATCCCATCTCAGAATATTCCTCCCACCAGTCCCACCTTTCACATATTTTTCCTACAATGGTCCCCCGTTAAAAAATCTTAACGAGTTAAGCTTTTTTCCAAATTACAAACAGATTTTTAGGGCTTTTGATCAGAACGATGATACGAGTCCATTGATGTAAAACTTACTTGAAATGGTGCTCCAAGTGACTTGATTTTGGTTAATTGGAAATTTAAACACCCGAATTGAAGCGTGTTTTCATCGTTTGGGCTATCGACCATTCCTTTCTTCACAAAAGTTCAACCAATAGACGATTTTCTTTTTCGATCTTTGTGTATATGTTACTAACCACCTTTCGTTCTTCTTGATCCACAAATGTCTCTATACACACATTTACTTGTCACAATTGTTTGCTCATGAGTTGGCTCGTCAAGACATTGGGCGTTGGCTCAACCGAGTTTAAGATAAAATTTAATCTTGGTAAAGAGTATTCAAGTAAAGCCGACACATTTAATCTTAACGAAAACTCAAAGACTTGGCTTGTTGGTTAAGAAACCTATACATAATACTCTCAATGTGTCTAACCCAGTTGACTTTAATTTTTTCTTCCGTAAGTTCTTTTTCCATCTTTTGTAAGACATTCTGTAAACAAGACCAAGACCAAAATTCTTTCCCTTTTTTGTAAGTCCTTTTCTCTTTTATTAGTATTACATTTTATCAAGAAGACCAAGACTTTAACTTTTAAAGAAATAATATTAAATAAAAATAACTATTTTAAGCGTAAATTACACAAATCATCATATATATATATATATATATATATATATTATTAATCATTTTTCATAATATTAAACCAGAAAACTTGCTAAGTTAAATCAAAAAAGAAGGTTGACGGGCAACAAACTACGCCACCAACCCTTTCTGAATTGCAAACCCCTAACATTTCAAAGACAAACCCTAAAAATTACAGATTTCATTTATAATCAACATAACTTACACTTTGCATTTATTAAAGTTTAACATAAATCAAATTGTAGTAATCATTTTTAAAAAAATATATATTTTTTTATTTAACGACTAACACACACATCATCCTAATTTTACTCCCAAATCACATTCCTTAACCAGTTGAGAAGAAACGCCTTTTCAACATACCTTAGGATTGCAGCATTGCACGACCCTTGGGCCTACACGCCTACAAGTCTTTTAAAAAAAAATCTACAAATAGTGTCATCCTTTTTATAATCTTATGATCTTTTTGTATTTATTAATACAAAACGACATGGTGAAGTAATTTCTAATGGTTGAGAGAGGACAAAAGTTGAGCCTAGTATGTAATGTCCTATGTCACATGTGTATCATGATCACATTTCCTTGTTATGAAAAAATTGAGATGAAAATAGAGATTTGGATAGATGAGGGGCTAGTTGTAACATGTTTAGAAGCTTAGGGTCTGCCTATGGTAAATTGCAAACTGCCTCATTATGCTAACGTCTAAACGGGTGGGAGGCAAGTTTACAAGTGGGGTGGGCCCACCTAACGTTACACGTGGCAATTCATCCTTAACTGACGGATGTTGTTGTGTGGTCCCTTTTCTATTGGATTCACTATCAAATCTTCTGATAACGTCACTTACTACGTCATACTGTTAGAACATTTTTTTCCTCTCTCGAACATCAAACAAAATTCTAAGTGGAGAAAAACGTAGAACCCCCCTACAAACGAACTTAAGAATCCGCGAATAGTTTGTAACCTGTTTGGTATTAAGGATGTTTGTGTTCGTTTGTTTATTAAAGAGATGAATACGAACAAAAAATTTCGTTTGTTTAGTTAAATGAACGAACATGAACAGAGGCCGCGTTCGTTCGTATATGTTTGTGAATGTTCGATAACGTGTTCATCTGTTTCGATAGTTCATTATGTTTTTAGTTTTTATATTTTATTTAAATACTTCAAATTTATACATATAAAATATTTAATAAATGTCGGTGTATTATATATTTTGTTCATGAACGCTTGTTTGAGTTCGTTTATTTCCATTTGTGTTCATGAACATTAGTTTGTGCTCATTTGTGTTCATCAACGTTTGTTTTCGGTCGTTGCCTAAAATTAACAAACAAACACAAACGGATACGAACAAGTTCATTTCTTTAACAACCGAACACGAACATAAAAACTTGTTCTGTAAGCGTTCATGAACAGTTCGTGAAACACATATATTCCTTAACACATATATAAAATTAAAAAAAAGTCTTGTACGTGTTCGTTCGGTTCGTTTGCAAGCCCTAATAACACCATAACAAATAACTTTTTTAGTATTTTTTTATAAGGCAGGTAAAAGTATAAAATAGTCTATCGTTATTGATGCTGAAAAATATCATTAACATTTTTTAAGATTAATGAATGTCTAAGTGTTACCTATCAAATTAATAAATCATAATGACCAAAGCTATCAATAGAACAAGATAAATACATTTTTAGCTTATGCTATTATTGAAAGAATTGCACGAGTTTGGAAAACGGTACCTTTTAATATATTGTTATGGTTTAAGATTTTAAGTTCCTACAAATTTAAAGCAATAATAGAACTCGAGGAAACAAGACATGAAGAGGCATATCTAATGCGGTTCTATCTAACAATCATAACTGGTTTAAACACATATAGTCTTAGATGTTTCGCTCAATCTATGCGTACATACATTAGAGTAATATAAGGCGTACAATTACTAGGGTTAGTTGTGTTGGGTTGATGGTTCAAGTCATTGGAGTCGGACATTATCCATATATTTATATGTGTCAAGAATATCAACCCTAACCTAGACACATTTACAGTTGTTTAACCCGAACACAACCCGTTTATCTAAATGAGTCCAAATCTTAGAAATGGGTCAACCCAAAGCCAACCCATTTACTAAAACCAAAGACTTGATTATTTCCGCTTTGTGTCTATGTTGTTTTTCGACCTTCTGATTGTTTCCCAATCTTTTTGTCCTTCCCGCTTCGTCGTGTCTCTTCTCTTATCTAACATAGTAGGTTCATTAAAGGTAACACCTCTCTTAATAACAAGCTTTGGAGTCCTATCTTTTATTCTACACCTCGGCTGATAATTTGTATATCCTAAATATATACACTTAATCACCCTCGCCTCGAGCAAACGTTATCTAACTTAAATCAAGTAACTTTAGCTAATCCTCTTCAAATCCAAGCATCCTCCTTGCTGAAAGCACTTCAAAAACTCTATGATGCTTGGTATTCGTAACGAGTAGAGGCGACATAGGGTAATGACTCGTTTATGTCGATTTGGTATCTAAATGTGTCCATCTTTTATTTGCATTTACAAAAAGAAAAATTGAGAGAGATTTATCAAGTGTATAATTTACATTATATAACATGTGTAACACACGAGTCATTAACCTAGTGTGTGTATATAAACTGCATATATCCCCATATTGGTCATCAACATGATTATAAGATTCAATCATCACCACTATTAACCACAAAAACAAATCAATTTATACCATTGAATGTTTTCTTCCAAAACAACTGGTGATATTTACATGAAAAACAACAGATGATGACAATTGCGAACAACATTAGATACAAGTAAAATTTTGTTAATAGAAGTGATATAAAACCTATATATATAAAGCTCTCATCATATGATATACCAACACAAAAGAGATTTATAAGAGTTTTTACATCTAGACTAATGACGATTATGTCGTAAGTGATGATAGTATATGAAAACCTTAAGCAACTAGACCAAATCAAACAAAAAGGCATATGAATGTCAGTTGACGAAACTAGATTGAATACGCTAGTGGAAACCGACCAAGCCTAAATGAGTGTAAATGTAGTATTATTATTTAGAGTAAATTGCACAAAACATCCTTTATGTTTCCTTAAACTTGCAGGTTCCAGCCTTAATGTTTAAAAGTTGCTAAAAACAGCCTTTAAGTTTATTTTTGTTGCGGGTTCAATCCTTTATAGCTAACCACGTTATTTTCTTCAGTTAAGTTCCCTCACATGCATAACATGTGAGGGTATATTCGTAATTTTGGTTGATCTTCCACCTACGTCAATTATAAGAAAAAAGATATTTAAGGTTTAACCTATTTTAAAAAAATTCTAACCGCAGGGACTAATGTGCAATAAAACCAAACACCTTCTTTCCCGGTCTTCTTCTCCGGTGACTTCGCCGGATTCCGGCGAACCCGGAATTAAGATAGGAATCTTGTTAAGCTAGCCCACTAAGCTGTAAAGATTAACACAGATTTTGATCATGCCAATCAAACTCTTCAGGATTATCATCAGTTGGAAGAATCGGCGCCTTATTCGCATCAGACGGAAACGACAAACGACTTTTCAACCCTAGATACCTCTCATGGAACTCCGATGCCGTCAAATCAGAGAACTTCGTAACACTGTGTTCAGTAGTCGGATCCAGCAACTGGTGACACTTAGGACGCTGCAAGTTAGACTTAAACACTATCAAACGGTAATCGTGCTCCTCTGTAGTCGCGTACGTTTTACCAAACTTTGTTTAACCTAGGTTAAAACTTAAATATTCTTTTTTTATCATTGAAGTGGGTAGAAGATCAACCAAAATGATGAATATACCCTCAAATGTTATGCATGTGAGGGAACTTAACTGAAGAAAATAACGTGGTTAGCTGTAAAGGATTGAACCCGCAACAAAAATAAACTTAAAGGCTGTTTTTTAGCAACTTTTAAATATTAAGACTGGAACTGCAACTTTAAGGACACATAAAGGATGTTTTGTGCAATTTACTATATTATTTATGTTTAGGGTATGTGTATCCGTGCGTACACACACAAACATATAACTCCACACATGCTCACATCTACAATATCAAAAGGGCATAAATAAACCAAACGCATAGGTGTATACATTTTGATGACTATTGAGTCAAGTCTTTGGTGATGGTAGTTGGATTATCAAAAGTTTAACATACTAAAGGTTACAAAAAGAATTCATTTAAAATAAGAATGGGTAGATTTTTTCTCATTTTAGGGAGATAATTAAAAAAGTGAATTTCAAGTTTTGTCCTTTATTTTTATACTATTTTTCAGACGATGTCCTTTATGTTTAAAATTGATGACGTTTGTACTTTATGTTTTCCAATCTTGCACGTTATGTCCTTTAACCCAAACCTAGTTTGATTTTCTTGTTAATTCTGGTCATGTAACTTACATGTGAAGGCATATCTGTCATTTCACCTTTCTTTCTAGAGACTAAATATGTAAATGATTTATATACCAAAACATTTAAATAACAAAAGATTTTAAATAAATAAATGAATAAGTTATATATAAATAAAAAGCGCTCTCTCTCTATCTCATCATCCACCACCACCACCACCGCGACGACCTGCTGCCACCACCACCGCCACGACCTGCTGCCACCACCTCCAACCAAACCTACCCATCTCTCCAATCTTTCTCTATTTCCTAGCCCTAACCCACTGGTCATCACACTCCTTTTATATCTCAATCAAAAAACACACAGAATTGTTGAAACCCTCACTCAAAAAGTTCCCCCTCTCCAATCTTTCTACACATTCCCCACCACAAACTCCAACCACACCCTCTCCTCCATCAATTTTCGGCCACTGCCAATGATGAAGATGAACAAAATTTCCCCAATGCAAGTGCTCTCACCACAAAACCCCCACTAACACCACCAGAAATCAATTGGTCAGAGAAACACATATAACTGGAAAACAAGACAAGGTCTTGAATGTTGTCGAAACTGGAGCAGATCAGCGGAAATCAATTGGAGCAAAGAAAACCCCACCAGTCTCCATGTAACCGCCGACAAATAAAACCCCAACCCCCGTTTTTTTTCTGGCAACGAGGGTTAACAAAACCCCAACCTTTGTGTTTTCAGATCTTCGGAGTTGTCTGAATTTGGTGAGGGTGTGATCGGAGTTGTTTGTTCAGATCTTTGATGGTGGATTTGGTGAGGGTGTGGTCGGCGATGTTCTGTAGGTTAGACTTGAGAGAGAGAGAGAGAGAGAGAGAGAGAGAGAAGAGAGAGAGAGAGCTGGTGGTCTGTAGGTTAGAGATAGAGAGAGAGAGATGTGTGTGAGAGTGAGAAAGATTTTTATTTCATTTATATTTATATATATATATATATATATTGTTTTTATACACAATAATCCCTAGATTTAAGTTATTTACATTATAGTCCTTGAACAAGTTAAATGACAAACATGACCTCACATGACCAGAAGTAACAAGAAAATCCAACCAGGTTAGGGTTAAAGGACATAACGTGCAAGATATGAAAACATTAAGTACAAAAGTCATCAATTTTAAACATAAAGAACACCGTCTGAAAAAGAGTATAAAGATAAAGGACTAAACTTGAAATTCACTCTAATTAAAAAATGTAGTAATTACATAAAAACCTATTTACAAAAATATAAAAAAGAACCTTCTTTTAAACTATTCTTAACTTTCGACATTCTAAATAATATTGATTTGACCAAACATGATAGTGAATTTCATGTAATTTACCATCTTTACCGTTAATGGGAAACAAAAAGCAAGATAGAGGTGATATTTTCTACCACTTTGATCTACTTTTATTTTCATTTTCCCATCAAATATAAAGTGATAAAAGAGGGTAAAGATTGAGGGGATAACAGGGCACAAGTGGGGTCTTTGAGATCATGTTGGTGCTTTTAAGGTAGACAAATATTTCTCCTTTTTTATTTTGGAATAATTAGTTAGTTAAATTAAAAAAAGAGAGAGAGAGATGGTTAGGTTTGCATACATAAACCACATCTCACAATGTAAAATTACTTGTTCCACCAAAGTTCTCAAATCCAAACTTCGTGAGATGTCATCTGCATTAATCAAAATATTAGAAACCGACAAAATCACATACTACTTAGTAGAGCTTTGATACCACTTGACAAGGTTTAGAGATCTATAACTGTCTCAACACGATGACAGAAATATGTAATAACAAGAAACAAAGCAAAACAAAGAACAAACACATTTAATGTAGCAATAATTTATAGAACATATATATAGACAATAAACGTGGTATATTCTTAATTTTAGTTTAGCTTAAACGATTTTCATACCTAGGTTATAGAATGTCATATTCAAACTTATATTTATGGGATGGAATAGCTTTAGCTTCTAAGAAACACATATTTTGTTAATATGTCAATTACAAATCTTGCAACCCTAAGGGGCATGTCGTCCTTATGCACCATTATCACGCTTTCTTAACATAACCCCCTTTACTTTAATCGTAACTCATACGTCATGCGCTAGCTTTCATACGCCACTCATATAGTATAACTTCTATCAAATCCATATTTTGTGCTCCACAATATGCCCCAAAACATGTGAGACATTACTTTAAAAAAAAAAATCAAAATCAAACATATTGTTGATAATTGACAAATCAAATGGCAATAATATTAATATCAAAGGCTTATATGATTCCGTGAATTGATGCTACCTTTTGAAGCAATTGTAATGGACAATGAAAAGCAACAATGAATGCATAATCATTTCACTATCATGATTGAGAAAAACACGATTATTCTCCATGTTTAAAAGAAAGGCCCACTCAAGACCATTCATTTCCAACGACAATCTCACTTTTTTTTTGAACGGCTAATTTCTTTAACCCCTCTGTCGTCTGTGGGACTTGAACCCAATAAGTTATTTATTTATTTATTTTTTAAATTTTAATTTCAAAAGTATAACTTATTTATGCATTGAACAAGTAAAATTATCTTTAACTAACATGTTTTTAGTTTAATAACTTTTTTTAAATTATGAGTAAAACTAATAAGGTTTAATACGTTTCAACTTGTAAAACGACATTGCACTCATGCTCAAACTTTCGGGACTAAGATGGGCTACAATGGATCATTAAGTCATTATTCGTCCAAAGTGTACCAAAGTTTAATCCAATATACGACCACTCAAAGAATATTTGTATTGCTCACTCGACTGATGATAACGAGCAATGGTCACTACCAAACAAGAGGAATGCATGCCTTATTTTTTGTTTTTTTTTTTTGTTTTTACATGTTGATAAAAACATAGATGTAGTATATCGTGAAGCGAAACATGTAAAAGGACGTATTCTTGAAGGGTGCGAGATGCCCTCAACTAGCTTGCATATCTAAGTCTACAAATGCCAATTGCGGTATTGCGCAATTAGTATCCCGCCGTTGTAATAACATATAGGTTTCTTTAAGAGTCATTAGACTTCATTACTCGACACAAAGATTCCAAAATTACTTGTAGGGTCATCCTTGTGATCATCGAACATCACTTCCTTAAAGGATCCCATATAAACCAAAAATCACCAATCGAAACCACATTATGATAATCATTACGATACCTTTCACTCCCCCTAGACAAATAAAAACATTAGCCCCATGACTAAGATAAATATCTTATGTAGAACCTTTAGAGATGTGGTGGAGTGGTAAAAAGTGTTTCAAATATCCTAAAGGTCTTGAGTTCGATAATTGCTTTTACCGGTTCTCTAAAGGCCACCGACCCGGCGCTTTACCTGTTCCCCTTGGTTAGTCGGGTATTGGGGGGACCCGCGGGTTTACCGTGTAAGCGGGTTCCCGCGGTTATAAAAAAATATATATCTTATATAGAAAGTACATAATAAAGGTGGTTTGCACTCTAAGTCTACAAACAAAGTTTCCCTTAGTTTGAGGTTCCAAAGGTGGGGAGATTCACACAACTATTTCTTTGCACGTATTTTGGTTGACATTTATCATTGACAAAATGAGTGCTTGATACATTCACGAGTTGCTCATATGAGTACATAAGTGTTCATTGTCTACCAATTGGGTCATCGCGATAGAGTAAGATAGTCAAGTTAGATTCAGACAACATAATACGATAACTTCATCTAGTAATACTTCGACCCACACACTACTATCTTTAGTCAATTCTTTTTCTTAAGGTCGTAACGTAACATGCACCATCATTCAACACACTATCTTATACTGGCCAAAATCGGGAACCTGAAATTTATACCTATAATAAACATGGAAGATTAGTTGTTAATACTTGCACATTCTTTCGAAGTACACACTTGGCTCATTTAGCTAATTTGTTAGTTTTTTGTTGAAAACAATTTAATCAAACAGAAAATTAATTATTTTATTATTAATTACCGAGTTATTGGCCAAACCAGTTTCTTCAACTTGAACAAACTGATTGAAGAAAGGAAGAAGGAGACAGTCCCGTTATCGGACGAATTTAAATAACACGCAAAAACTAAAACCAACCTGGCGATTTAAGAAACTGAGATTCTTGAACTGCACGGATGATTCCTGTCCTTAAAGGATTTTACGCGCTCGTATTGCTGTGAGCTGCAGCGTAAACTCCCAGGATTTAATGCAGAACTGATCTGGTATTCCAACAGCAATGGAAACCAGAAAACGCAGAAGCTGGAGAAGAAACAGAACACCAGTAGGAGGCTGCGAAAATATATGTGTATGAATGGGTAGCAGGAGGCCTTTATTTATAGGTTAAGATTTCAACAGAGAATGAGAAAAACGGGAATGGGATAAACGTTATCAACTAATTCGAATATAAACTCCTAGAGATATCCATCTCAAATTCGAATTCCTAGACTAATCCCATACTAATTCGAACTGGTGGAGATAACCCCCACTGTTTCGAATTCATCTCTATCCCAATTTTAACTCAGCTCTATCTCGATCCACAGATCTAACACACCTGAACCGGACCCTAGCTAAAAATAAAAGCTCCTCAGCTCCTAGCGACGATACGTACGTGCGAAGTGCAAAGTGCGCCTCAAACGCGCCCATTCGCGCCTCAAACGCGCCCATTCGCGAGCTCGCAGCTCGGCTCGGCTCGGCGCGCGTGTGGGCTTGACCCACTTCTCAACTCATTTAACACTTTGGAGGCCCATAAGGGGTAATCCCTTATAAGGCACTCAACTTTCACCTCCCCCACCAATGTGGGATGGAGGAAACATACCAACTTGTATGTTCCTCATTAATATTTCCAACAATCCCCCACCAAGTTGGAATGTTTCCTCTCACTTAGACAGATGATGTCACTAGGTGTCACGAAGATTAAACCCAGTTTATGTTGATAAACAAGAAGACACAGATTCGATGGTGTCCTATGGAATTAAACCATTAACCTGATAGCCCTCTTCGGTTTACCCCCACACATCACCGGCCGACTTTGCGTTCTCACTGAGCGCGATTATGGTCGTGCGCTATAAACCCTTTTCATGATCCTTTAGAAGACAAACCACTTATCTTCCTCGAGGCAGCACCACCCCTAGATCATATAGGCAAAGTTTTACATCATCCATGTTGCTTGAATGCCTCCAAAACGTTGTTAAGAGCATTAGCTCACCCTTGTTCTCGGCAACGACGTACTATCATACCTCACATGGATCTATCAAAAAATTGATAGTAACTTCTATCATTAAGTGACTTCGTTTTTACCCATTAAACTTGAGAAATAGAGCACTAAATTCAAGTTGGGTTTCCATCACTAACGATTCTATTGTGGTTTTAGACCCATGTCTCTCGCGGTATTCACTACCAAATCTCTCGTCAGAGGTTTAGTACACGGATCAGCCAAGTTCTTACTTGTCTTGACATAGACAACCTTGATGGTACCACTTTCAAGAAGTTGTCTCACATAATTGTGCCGTAGACCTATGTGTCTTGACCTCCCATTATACACTGCGTTGTATACTTTAGATAGTGTGGCCTCCCTATCACAATATATGGGAATATACGGCATTGGAACATCCCACAAACGGATGTCCGTAAGTAGATCTCTAATCCACTCTGCTTCCTTACCAGCCGCAGCTAGTGCTATGAACTCAGCTTCCATAGTTGAGTGGGCAATACACGTCTGTTTCTTGCTCGCCCAAGAAATTGCTCCTCCTGCTATAGTGTAAATCCACCCACTTGTAGATTTTGAATCACTGGTGTGATCAATCCAGCTCGCATCAGAATAACCTTCGACTATTCTGGAATTAGACATGTATGTCAGTTCTAAGTTACTGTTCCTTTTCAGGTATCCAAGTACTCTACCCACTGCTTTCCAGTGTTCTGTCCCTGGATTGACAGTATACTGACTCAGTTTGCTTACAACAAAAGCAATATCAGGACGAGTGCAATGTGTTGCATACATCATACTTCCAATAGCACTCGCATACTCCAGTTGAGCCACTGCTCTCCCTGAGTTCACATTAAGTTTCACACTTGTATCAAATGGGGTATTAAACTCTTTAATGTTCAAGTGTTGAAACTTAGTCAGAATTTTCTCTATGTAATTAGAATGACTTAGAGAAATCTGACTTTCAGTTCTTTTCACCTTGATCCCAAGAATGGTATCAACTTCTCATAGATCTTTCATCTTAAAGTTCGAGGACAGATATTTCTTAGTTCCAGAAATACCTTCAAGGTGAGTGCTAATGATCAACATATCATCAACATAGAGACAAATCACGGCTGTATAACCGGGTTCGCATTTAGTATAGATACACCTATCAGCACTATTGTGTCAAAACCTGAAAGCAGTCACAGTGGTGTCAAACCTCTCATGCCACTGTTTAGGAGCTTGCTTCAAACCATAAAGAGATTTAATAATTCTACACAATTTGTTCTCTTGTCCAGGCATCGCAAACCCTTCTGGTTGCTCCAAATAAATCTCCTCATTTAGATACCCACTTAGAACGCAGTCTTTACATCCATTTGATGGATGTACAGCCCTTTCAAACCAGACACCGCTATTAGAGTTCTAATAGAGCTAATTCTAGCCACAGGTGCATAGGTATCAAAATAGTCGATCCCTTCTCCTGCCTATACCCTTTAGCAACTAATCTCGCTTTATAGGAAGAGATGGATCCATCTGGATGATACTTCCTTTTGAAAATCCATATGGATCCAATAGGTTTCTTTCCCTTGGGTAGATCAGCTAACTCCCAAGTTCCATTTCCCATAATGGAATCCGTTTCATCATTGACTGCTTCCTTCCACAAAGGAGCATCTCTTGATGACATTGTTTCGCTGAAAGTTTTAGGATCATCATCCAAATTAACAGCGAAAATGACCTCTCTCGTCACTTTCTTTTGAGTTCCCTCAACCAGGTAAGAAAAGAAATCATCTCCATAACTTTTCTCTTTTCTAACTCTAGTACTTTTCCTCGGTTCTTCAACCATTGGTGAAGGTTCGACTCTTTTCACAGAAGTACTAGAAGATGTGGTGTAATTTGAGTTTTCATCATCTCTAGAAAACTTGTTCTCAAAGAATTCCACATCTCTGGATTCTACAACTGTACCTGATTCGTCATCCAACAACCGGTAAGACTTACTTTGCGGAGCATATCCAATGAATACACTCTTGTAAGCTCGTTCTCCCAGTTTGAGTGTCTTTGGATTAGGTACGCGATAATAGGCAAGACACCCCCAAACCCTCAAATACTCTAGGTTTGGTTTTCTTCCTTTCCACAACTCATATGGACTCGTAGGTATCACACGACTAGTGATCCTATTGTGAACATAACATGCGATTAACACAGCATCCCCCCACATATTACAGAGGTAGACCCGATTGATTTAACATACAGTTAGCCATCTCTACCAAGGTTCGGTTCTTTCTCTCAGCCAAACCATTTTGTTGGGGAGTATATGGTGCAGTTCTCTCATGTATGATGCCTTCTTCTTCGCATAATGCATCAAATCTTCGATTAAAGTGTTCTCTGCCTCTGTCCGAGCGAAGAATTTTAATGCGTTTCTCCTTTTGTTTTTCAACCTCAGCCTTATATATTTTAAATGCCTCAAAAGCTTTGTCTTTTGAATGCAATAAATAAACATATAAGTATCGGCTGAAGTCATCGCAGAAAGTGATAAAGTTTCTCTTACCCCCACGAGTAAGGACTCCATTTAGTTCATAAATATCTGAATGAATTAGTTCTAGTAGTGATGTATTACGTTTATGGACACTTGGAAAAGGTTTCTTTGTGAATTTTGATTTCACACAAGTTTCACATTTTTCAAAGTCTTTATCTTTTAATTTCAATAAACCTTAGTTTGCATTTTCTCAATGTTTTTAATATTTGTATGAGCTAAACGTTTTATGCCATAAAAAAATTGAACAAGCGATATAATCAGAAGACATAATTTCATTCAAATCAAAACCAATTGCATTACATTGATAAAAACTATCGCTACCACTATCACCACTATCACTTTCATTCCCAAACCCATCAATCATTGAAACGCCACCTTCATCCGAGTCTTTTTCTTCATCAATTCCATCTTCAGCTAGGTCAAGGCGATACATTCCACCCGTGTTCTTTGCTTGACCCCATAGATGTCATTTAGAGAAAACTTCACACGGAGATTCTTGAGAACAGCTTTGTACCTATTTCGATCAAACTTATCAGCAGAAACAAGACCCTTGGTGATACCAGGAACATTCAACACGTCCTGAAGGGTAACTGTTTGACCATCTTTAAAGTTTAGTCGCACTGTGCCTTTACCACGAACTTCCACTCGATGTCCATCAGCACATACCACCACTGTTCCTTGAGGAACAGGACCATAAGTAAGAAATGAGCCACGATTCCCACAAACATGAACAGTTGCTCCAGAATCCAAAAACCATCCTCTACATGCCACAACGCGTATATAGTGAGAAAACATGTTAACATCTCCAAGACCCACATTAGCCACTAGATTGGTGACTTTCTCAATATCAACAGCACTTGTAGAACCAACCGTAGATCCAGGTTTCCTTTGAGAGCACTCTTGTGCATAATGCTCGGTTTCTCCACAAACATGACATTTACCCGATCTCTTTGGTTGATGGTTGGTCGTTTGATGTGACTTTTTGAATTCCTTTTTCTTTGGTGCTGTAAACTTTCTATTCTTTGATGCCCCTTTTCCCTTTTGACCGGATCCTCCAACAATATGATTTACACTCAATCCGACTTTACCTCTTTTGTCCCTGTTGCGTGTTTCCTCCTCAATTCGAAGGTGCTTCAACAGTTCATCTAAAGAGTAGTCCTCAGATTTGTGCATCATTCTCTTTGAGAAATCTTTCCAAGTAGGAGGAAGTTTTGCTATAATGACCCTTACTTGAAAAATTTCTGGCAGCGGAATAGAAAGCGCGGTCAGTTTGTTAACAAGAACTTGGAGTTCATGCACTTGCTCCAAGATTGACTTGTCATCAACCATTTGAAAGTCTATGTACTTGGAAATAAGGTATTTGTTAGTACCTTCTTCATGAGCCTTGTACTTATCTTCCAAAGCTATCCACAATTCTCTAGCATTTATTACCGGCGCGTATAAGTCATAGAGACGACCCGAAAGAGAAGATGTGGCCAAGGCAAAGATCTTCAGCTTCCTTACGGACAAGTCTTTGCTTAACCAAATCTTGATTCGGGACCTCTCCAGCCTCAAGAGGAGGGTCATCTGGGATTGCGGGCAAGCTTGGATCAAGGATATAGTAGAGTTTCAGCACAACGAGCATGAACTTAACCTTGTCCGCCCAACGGGTATAGTTCTGGCCATCGAATCTGTCCAACTTGACAAACTCTTGATTCATGAATCTCAGATTAGCTGTTGGTAGTTCAGCGTCCATTATTTCTGGCGATTAAACACAAAAACTAAAATCCTTTAAGATTGTTGAAAACAATTTAATCAAACAGAAAATTAATTATTTTATTATTAATTACCGAGTTATTGGCCAAACCAGTTTATTCCAAATTGAACAAACTGATTGAAGAAAGGTAGAAGGAGACAGTCCCGTTATCGGACGAATTTAAATAACACGCAAAAACTAAAACCAACCTGGCGATTTAAGAAACCGAGATTCTTGAACTTCACGGATGATTCCAGTCCTTAAAGGATTTTACGCGCTCGTATTGCTGTGAGCTGCAGCGTAAACTCCCAGGATTTAATGCAGAACTGATCTGGTATTCCAACAGCAATGGAAACCAGAAAACGCAGAAGCTGGAGAAGAAACAGAAACACCAGTAGGAGGCTGCGAAAATATATGTGTATGAATGGGTAGCAGGAGGCCTTTATTTATAGGTTGGATTTCAACAAAGAATGAGAAAAACGGGGAATGGGATAAACGTTATCAACTAATTCGAATATAAACTCCTAAAGATATTCATCTCAAATTCGAATTACTAGACTAATCCCATACGAATTCGAACTGGTGGAGATAACCCCCACTATTTCGAATTCATCTCTATCCCAATCTTAACTCAGCTCTATCTCGATCCACAGATCTAACACACCTGAACCGGACCCTAGCTAAAAATAAAAGCTCCTCAGCTCCTAGCGACGATGCGTACGTGCGAAGTGCAAAGTGCGCCTCAAACGCGCCCATTCGTGAGCTCGCAGCTCGGCTCGGCTCAACTCGGCTCGGCGCGCGTGTGGGCTTGACCCACTTCTCAACCCATTTAACACTTTGGAGGCCCATAAGGGGTAATCCCTTATAAGGCACTCAACTTTCACCTCCCCCACCAATGTGGGATGGAGGAAACATACAAACTTGAATGTTCCTTATTAACATTTCCAACAATCCCCACAAAGTTGGAATGTTTCCTCTCACTTAGACAGATGATGTCACTAGGTGTCACGAAGATCAAACCCAGTTTATGTTGATAAACAAGAAGAGACAGATTCGATGGTGTCCTATTGAATTAAACCATTAACCTGATAGCCCTCTTCGGTTTACCGCAACACATCACCGGCCGACTTTGCGTTCTCACTGAGCGCGATTATGGCCGTGCGCTATAAACCCTTTTCATGATCCTTTAGAAGACAAACCACTTATCTTCACTCGAAGCAACACCACCCCTAGATCATATAGGCAAAGTGTTACATCATCCACGTTGCTTGGATGCCTCCAAAACTTTGTTAAGAGCATTAGCTCACCTTTGTTCTCGGCAACGACGTACTATCATACCTCACATGGATCTATCAAAAAATTGATAGTACCTTCTATCATTAAGTGACTTCGTTTTTACCCATTAAACTTGAGAAATAGGAGCACTAAGTTCAAGTTGGGTTTCCATCACTAACGATTCTATTGTGGTTTTAGACCCATGTCTCTCATGGTATTCACTACCAAATCTCTCGTCAGATGTTTAGTAAACGGATCAGCCAAGTTCTTACTCGTCTTGACATAGACAACCTGGATGGTACCACTTTCAAGAAGTTGTCTCACATAATTGTGTCGTAGACCTATGTGTCTTGACCTCCCATTATACACTGCGTTGTATACTTTAGATAGTGTGGCCTCACTATCACAATACATGGGAATATACGGCATTGGAACATCCCACAAACGGATGTCCATAAGTAGATCTCTAACCCACTCTGCTTCCTTACCAGCCACAGCTAGTGCTATGAACTCAGCTTCCATAGTTGAGTGGGCAACACACGTCTGTTTCTTGCTCGCCCAAGAAATTGCTCCTCCTGCTAAAGTGTAAATCCACCCACTTGTAGATTTTGAATCACTGGTGTGATCAATCCAGCTTGCATCAGAATAACCTTCGAGTATTCTAGAATTAGACATGTATGTCAGTTCTAAGTTACTGGTCCCTTTCAGGTATCCAAGTACTCTACCCACTGCTTTCCAGTGTTCTGTCCCTGGATTGACAGTATACTGACTCAGTTTGCTTACAGCAAAAGCAATATCAGGACGAGTGCAATGTGTTGCATACATCATACTTCCAATAGCACTCGCATACTCCAGTTGAGCCACTGCTCTCCCTGAGTTCACATTAAGTTTCACACTTGGATCAAATGGGGTATTAAACTCTTTAATGTTCAAGTGTGGAAACTTAGTCAGAATTTTCTCTATGTAATGAGATTGACTTAGAGAAATCTGACTTTCAGTTCTTTTCACCTTGATCCCAAGAATGGTATCAACTTCACCTTGATCTTTCATCTTAAAGTTCGAGGACATATATTTCTTAGTTTCAGAAATACCTTCAAGGTGAGTGCTAATGATCAACATATCATCAACATAGAGACAAATCACGGCTGTATAACCGGGTTCGCATTTAGTATAGATACACCTATCAGCACTATTGTGTCGAAACCCGAAAGCAGTCACAGTGGTGGCAAACCTCTCATGCCACTGTTTAGGAGCTTGCTTCAAACCATAAAGAGATTTAATAATTCTACACAATTTGTTCTCTTGTCCAGGCATCGCAAACCCTTCTGGTTGCTCCAAATAAATCTCCTCATTTAGATACCCACTTAGAAACGCAGTCTTTACATCCATTTGATGGATGTACAGCCCTTTCAAACCAGACACCGCTATTAGAGTTCTAATAGAGCTAATTCTAGCCACAGGTGCATAGGTATCAAAATAGTCGATCCCTTCTCTCTGCCTATACCCTTTAGCAACTAATCTCGCTTTATAGGCAGAGATGGATCCATCTGGATGATACTTCCTTTTGAAAATCCATTTGGATCCAATAGGTTTCTTTCCCTTGGGTAGATCAGCTAACTCCCAAGTTCCATTTCCCATAATGGAATCCGTTTCATCATTGACTGCTTCCTTCCACAAAGGAGCATCTCTTGATGACATTGCTTCGCTGAAAGTTTTAGGATCATCATCCAAATTAACAGCGAAAATGACCTCTCTCGTCACTTTCTTTTGAGTTCCCTCAACCAGGTAAGAAAAGAAATCATCTCCATAACTTTTCTCTTTTCTAACTCTAGTACTTTTCCTCGGTTCTTCAACCATTGGTGAAGGTTCGACTCTTTTCACAGAAATACTAGAAGATGTGGTGTAATTTGAGTTTTCATCATCTCTAGAAAACTTGTTCTCAAAGAATTCCACATCTCTGGATTCTACAACTGTACCTGATTCGTCATCCAACAACCGGTAAGACTTACTTTGCGGAGCATATCCAATGAATACACTCTTGTAAGCTCGTTCTCCCAGTTTGAGTGTCTTTGGATCAGGTACGCGATAATAGGCAAGACACCCCCAAACCCTCAAATACTCTAGGTTTGGTTTTCTTCCTTTCCACAACTCATATGGACTTGTAGGTATCACACGACTAGTGATCCTATTGTGAACATAACATGCGGTTAACACAGCTTCCCCCCACATATTACGAGGTAGACCCGATTGATTTAACATACAGTTAGCCATCTCTACCAAGGTTCGGTTCTTTCTCTCAGCCAAACCATTTTGTTGGGGAGTATATGGTGCAGTTCTCTCATGTATGATGCTTTCTTCTTCGCATAATGCATCAAATCTTCGATTAAAGTGTTCTCTGCCTCTGTCCGAGCGAAGAATTTTAATGCGTTTCTCCTTTTGTTTTTCAACCTCAGCCTTATATATTTTAAATGCCTCAAAAGCTTCGTCTTTTGAATGCAATAAATAAACATATAAGTATCGGCTGAAGTAATCGCAGAAAGTGATAAAGTTTCTCTTACCCCCACGAGTAAGGACTCCATTTAGTTCATAAATATCTGAATGAATTAGTTCTAGTAGTGATGTATTACGTTTATGGACACTTGGAAAAGGTTTCTTTGTGAATTTTGATTTCACACAAGTTTCGCATTTTTCAAATTTATCTTTTAATTTTTCAATAAACCTTTAGTTTGCATTTTCTCAATGTTTTTAATATTTGTATGAGCTAAACGTTTATGCCATAAAAAATTGAACAAGCGATATAATCAGAAGACATAATTTCATTCAAATCAAAACCAATTGCATTACATTGATAAAAACTATCACTACCACTATCACCATTATCACTACCACTTTCATTCCAAAACCCATCAATCACTGAAACGCCACCTTCATCCGAGTCTTCTTCTTCATCAATTCCATCTTCAGCTAGGTCAAGGCGATACATTCCACCCGTGTTCTTTGCTTGACCCACATAGATGTCATTTAGAGAAAACTTCACACGGAGATTCTTGAGAACCAGCTTGTACCCATTTCGATCAAACTTATCAGCAGAAACAAGACCCTTGGTGATACCAGGAACATGCAACACGTCCTGAAGGGTAACCGTTTGACCATCTTTATTGGCCAAACCAGTTTATTCCAACTTGAACAAACTGATTGAAGAAAGGTAGAAGGAGACTGTCCCGTTATCGGACGAATTTAAATAACAAGCAAAAACTAAAACCAACCTGTCGATTTAAGAAACCGAGATTCTTGAACTGCACGGATGATTCCTGTCCTTAAAGGATTTTACGCGCTCGTATTGCTGTGAGATGCAGGGTAAACTCCAAGGATTTAATGCAGAACTAATCTGGTATTCCAACAGCAATGGAAACCAGAAAACGCAGAAGCTGGAGAAGAAACAGAAACACTTGTAGGAGGCTGCGAAAATATATGTGTATTAATGGGTAGCAGGAGGCCTTTATTTATAGGTTGGGATTTCAACAGAGAATGAGAAAAACAGGGAATGGGATAAACGTTATCAACTAATTCGAATATAAACTCCTAGAGATATCCATCTCAAATTCGAATTCCTAAACTAATCCCATAGGAATTCGAACTGGTGGAGATAACCCCCACTGTTTCGAATTCATCTCTATCCCAATCTTAACTCAGCTCTATCTCGATCCACAGATCTATCACACCTGAACCGGACCCTAGCTAAAAATAAAAGCTCCTCAGCTCCTAGCGACGATGCGTACGTGCGAAGTGCAAAGTGCGCCTCAAACGCGCTCATTCGCGCCTCAAACGCGCCCATTCGCGAGCTCGCAGCTCGGCTCGGCTCGGCGCGCGTGTGGGCTTGACCCACTTCTCAACCCATTTAACACTTTGGAGGCCCATAAGGGGTAATCCCTTATAAGGCACTCAACTTTCACCTCCCCCACCAATGTGGGATGGAGGAAACATACCAACTTGTATGTTCCTTATTAATATTAACTTCCATAGTTGAGTGGGCAATACACGTCTGTTTCTTGCTCGCCCAAGAAATTGCTCCTCCTGCTAGAGTGTAAATCCACCCACTTGTAGATTTTGAATCACTAGTGTGATCAATCCAGCTCGCATCAGAATAACCTTCGAGTATTCTGGAATTAGACATGTATGTCAGTTCTAAGTTACTGGTCCTTTTCAGGTATCCAAGTACTCTACCCACTGCTTTCCAGTGTTCTGTCCCTGGATTGACAGTATACTGACTCAGTTTGCTTACAGCAAAAGCAATATCCGGACGAGTGCAATGTGTTGCATACATCATCTTCCAATAGCACTCGCATACTCCAGTTGAGCCACTGCTCTCCCTGAGTTCACATTAAGTTTCACACTTGGATCAAATGGGGTATTAAACTCTTTAATGTTCAAGTGTTGAAACTTAGTCAGAATTTTCTCTATGTAATGAGATTGACTTAGAGAAATCTGACTTTCAGTTCTTTTCACCTTGATCCCAAGAATGGTATCAACTTCTCCTAGATCTTTCATCTTAAAGTTCGAGGACAGATATTTCTTAGTTTCAGAAATACCTTCAAGGTGAGTGCTAATGATCAACATATCATCAACATAGAGACAAATCACGGCTGTAAAACCGGGTTCGCATTTAGTATAGATACACCTATCAGCACTATTGTGTCGAAACCCGAAAGCAGTCACAGTGGTGGCAAACCTCTCATGCCACTGTTTAGGAGCTTGCTTCAAACCATAAAGAGATTTAATAATTCTACACAATTTGTTCTCTTGTCCAGGCATCGCAAACCCTTCTGGTTGCTCCAAATAAATCTCCTCATTTAGATACCCACTTAGAAACGCAGTCTTTACATCCATTTGATGGATGTACAGCCCTTTCAAAGCAGACACCGCTATTATAGTTCTAATAGAGCTAATTCTAGCCACAGGTGCATAGGTATCAAAATAGTCGATCCCTTCTCTCTGCCTATACCCTTTAGCAACTAATCTCGCTTTATAGGCAGAGATGGATCCATCTGGATGATACTTCCTTTTGAAAATCCATATGGATCCAATAGGTTTCTTTCCCTTGGGTAGATCAGCTAACTCCCAAGTTCCATTTCCCATAATGGAATCCGTTTCATCATTGACTGCTTCCTTCCACAAAGGAGCATCTCTTGATGACATTGTTTCGCTGAAAGTTTTAGGATCATCATCCAAATTAACAAGGAAAATGACCTCTCTCGTCACTTTCTTTTGAGTACCCTCAACCAGGTAAGAAAAGAAATCATCTCCATAACTTTTCTCTTTTCTAACTCTAGTACTTTTCCTCGGTTCTTCAACCATTGGTGAAGGTTCGACTCTTTTCACAGAAGTACTAGAAGATGTGGTGTAATTTGAGTTTTCATCATCTCTAGAAAACTTGTTCTCAAAGAATTCCACATCTCTGGATTCTACAACTGTACCTGATTCGTCATCCAACAACCGGTAAGACTTACTTTGCGGAGCATATCCAATGAATACACTCTTGTAAGCTCGTGCTCCCAGTTTGAGTGTCTTTGGATCAGGTACGCGATAATAGGCAAGACACCCCCAAACCCTCAAATACTCTAGGTTTGGTTTTCTTCCTTTCCACAACTCATATGGACTCGTAGGTATCACACGAGTAGTGATCCTATTGTGAACATAACATGCGGTAAACACAGCTTCCCCCCACATATTACGAGGTAGACCCGATTGATTTAACATACAGTTAGCCATCTCTACCAAGGTTCGGTTCTTTCTCTCAGCCAAACCATTTTGTTGGGGAGTATATGGTGCAGTTCTCTCATGTATGATGTCTTCTTCTTCGCAGAATGTATCAAATCTTCGATTAAAGTATTCTCCGCCTCTGTCCGAGCGAAGAATTTAAATGCGTTTCTCCTTTTGTTTTTCAACATCAGCCTTATATATTTTAAATGCCTCAAAAGCTTTGTCTTTTGAATGGAATAAATAAACATATAAGTATCGGCTGAAGTAATCGCAGAAAGTGATAAAGTATCTCTTACCCCCACGAGTAAGGACTCCATTTAGTTCACAAATATCTGAATGAATAGTTCTACTAGTGATGTATTACGTTTGTGAATGAATCAGAAGACAAAATTTCATTCAAATCAAAACCAATTGCATTACATTGATAAAAACTATCACTACCACTATCACCACTATCACTATCACTTTCACTCCCAAACCCATCAATCACTGAAACTCCACCTTCATCCGAGTCTTCTTCTTCATCAATTCCATCTTCAGCTAGGTCAAGGCGATACATTCCACCCGTGTTCTTTGCTTGACCCACATAGATGTCATTTAGAGAAAACTTCACACGGAGATTCTTGAGAACCAGCTTGTACCCATTTAGATCAAACTTATCAGCAGAAACAAGACCCTTGGTGATACCAGGAACATGCAACACGTCCTGAAGGGTAACCGTTTGACCATCTTTATTGGCCAAACCAGTTTATTCCAATTGAACAAACTGATTTGTTACCGGCGCGTATAAGTCATAGAGATGATCCGAAAGAGAATTCTTGATGTGGCCAAGGCAAAGATCTTCAGCTTCCTTACGAACAAGTCTTTGCTTAGCCAAATTTTGATTCGGGACCTCTCCAGCCTCAAGAGGAGGGTCATCAGGGATTGCGGGCAAGCTTGGATCAAGGATATAGTAGAGTTTCAGCACAACGAGCATGAACTTAACCTTGTCCGCCCAACGGGTATAGTTCTGGCCATCGAATCTGTCCAACTTGACAAACTCTTGATTCATGAATCTCAGATTAGCTGTTGGTAGTTCACCGTCCATTATTTCTGGCGATTAAACATAAAAACTTAAATCCTTTAAGATTGTTGAAAACAATTTAATCAAACAGAAAATTAATTATTTTATTATTAATTACCGAGTTATTGGCTAAACCAGTTTATTCCAACTTGGACAAACTGATTGAAGAAAGGTAGAAGGAGACAGTCCCGTTATCGGACGAATTTAAATAACACGCAAAAACTAAAACCAACCTGGCGATTTAAGAAAACGAGATTCTTGAACTGCACGGATGATTTCTGTCCTTAAAGGATTTTACGCGCTCGTATTGCTGTGAGCTGCAGCGTAAACTCTCAGGATTTAATGCAGAACTGATCTGGTATTCCAACAGCAATGGAAACCAGAAAACACAGAAGCTGGAGAAGAAACAGAAACACCAGTAGGAGACTGCGAAAATATATGTGTATGAATGGGTAGCATGAGGCCTTTATTTATAGGTTGGGATTTCAACAGAGAATGAGAAAAACAGGGAATGGGATAAACGTTATCAACTAATTCGAATATAAACTCCTAGAGATACCCATCTCAAATTCGAATTCCTAGACTAATCCCATATGAATTCGAACTGGTGGAGATAACCCCCACTGTTTCGAATTCATCTATATCCCAATCTTAACTTAGCTCTATCTCGATCCACAGATCTAACACACCTGAACCGGACCCTAGCTAAAAATAAAAGCTCCTCAGCTCACGTGCGAAGTGCAAAGTGCGCCTCAAACGCGCCCATTCGTGAGCTCGCGGCTCGGCGCGCATGTGGGCTTGACCCACTTCTCAACCCATTTAACACTTTGGAGGCCCATAAGGGGTAATCCCTTATAAGGCACTCAACTTTCACCTCCCCACAAATGTGGGATGGAGGAAACATACCAACTTGTATGTCCTCACTAATATTTCCAACAGTTTTACGGACTTATTTAGTTGTGAAAATCCAAAATTTACATTTAAGACACACGATTTCCACAAGATTTTATTTTCATAGTTTGGTATAAGGTTCCTTATATTTACGCGTGAATCAAACTTAAGATTCAATTAAGAATCTTATAACTTCATAACCCTTATGCGAAGGTTATGGTCTTCAATCACGTTTGTGAGGTTCATCGACATCAAGTGTAAAGGTCAGAACCTTCAAAGATATGTTTGATGTTTGCCTACTTGGCAACTTAAGTCCCTAAAGTGTCGATAAGTTGTTCAGTTGACACCAAAACTCAGTAGTTACACTTGTAACATGATTTTGAGATTACGTGTAGTTTAATTCTGACCATACTGAATAGAGCTATACTAATACAATTTAAAGGGGACACTATAGAATAAATAAAAAAAATAAAATGTTCACAAAATAATACACTAAAAACTAAGAAGCTAAGTCAACTTTATTCTAACGTTTATAAGCGTCACAAAGATTATTATGCCTATACTTGTACGTTAACCATGGACAAATTAATATGATGAACATTGCCTGTAGAAACTCAATGCTTAATGTTTACTTGTATAAGATATTGATCAGTTGATAGTATAAGCTGATAATATAAATTAACCTTATTCGCTATGTAGTTAATATCTCGATATATCAGTGATATATCGGTTATCGGTCCCATGCTGAGATATCGGTTCAAAATATTGATATCGATAATATCGGCGATACTTGCCGATATTTGATTGATATATCACCATTCGTCTTTCTATTTATTGTTGCTATTAGTGTATTAAGTCTTAATTGTTAGTTGTTAGTGTTTTAAGTTTAGTTAGTTCCGAGTTGCTACAATTGTTAGTGTTTGTAAAAAGTTAATTTGTTAATCGTAGTAGATATATATATATATATATAGCAACTTAACGCTAACAATTTAGTATAATCTAATATACATATATATATAGATATATATATATATATATATCTATATATATATATATATATCCAGGCCGTCCGATCTAGTTTTTACCCCCATGCGAAATCATCATTTTTTTGAAAACCCCATGCGAAATGTAGGTGCGAATTCATCTCCTCTAATGCGAATTCATCACAAAAGGGTACGAAATCACATATCGTACGTAATGTACGTTAAGCCATTTTGTACAATATACTTTCTCTCTCTCTCTCTCTCTCTCTCTATATATATATATATATATATATATAATTGTTAATTTAGCATGATATTAAAATTACCGATATCCCACCACGATAACCAATATCTCAAATATCGGTCCTTGATCGATATTTAATATTTTACCGCATTAACTACTTAGTTTATGTTGGAATTTTATGAAAATAACATTTTCATAAATATAGGAAATGCGTATTTCCTAATTTTGGACGATAAATGAATATTATAAACTGAGGTTTATATAGATATTTATTTCCGGGTTTGTGTTCTATGTTGGAAGAGCTTCTCAACGAACTAAACCACGTCCAAAACGGAGCTAAGATGAATGAGATATCGATGCTCAAAGTTTGGTGGTTGAAACATTAAATGCTGAAATAATGGGAAAGTAGCATCTTGTCCCACATAGGAGGAGTGATGAAACTTAAATGGGTATTTAAGCGGGAACACTCCTTCCTTATTGTTTCATGGAAGCACACACTAAGTGTACTCGCGAAGGGTGCGGAGCACCCTAACTCGCACACGCGCGCGCGCGTGGCGTGGGCGATGGCCGCCTTTGTATTTTTTACCGCGCGCGCGTGGCTCAGCAAAGGCTGCAAGGACCAGGTGGCGCAGACCCTAGAAGGCAACGTGGCAAGGGGCGCGCAGGTACACACGTAGTGGCGCATGGTGCAGGCAGTCCAGGTTGCGCCGCAAATGCCTGACGTGCGCGCGAGCGCAGCGCACCAAAGTGAACCAGTATGGCGCGACTATGTGGCGTGACCAGATGGGTTCCCTTGTGACGTGGCGTGCGCGCGCAAGGGCTGGCGCACCAGTAGACTCGCGCAAGAATGTGAGCCATACTGGCACACGCGCAATAGGACTGTGGAGCAAGGATGCTCGTGCAATGGGTTGCGCACCAGTAAGCTCGCGCAGGGATGTGAGCCACATTAGCGCGCGCACCAGCAGGCTAGCGTATGGAGGCGCGCGCGCGCGACCTGCTGCTTTCAGAGTTAATGACAGATCAGTTACACTTCAGCAGTTGAAACAGACGAGTCAAGGGTCTTGACCAGGAATGTAACTGACGAATTAAAGTGCATTAAAGACGTTTAATGCAATTTAATTCGTTGAGTTAAATCTTTTTTACTGTTTCAATACAGATGCAGTATAAATACTGCATTACATCAACACCAAAAAAGACACCGAATCACCAACGGACCCTCTACTCGAAATTCTTCTTCTTCCTCTTTCTTGCAGCAAGGTACACCTTCGGGTTGCGTCATCTCCGGCAGTGCAACTGCTTAGGCTGTTGTATCCTGGAAACAAACGAGTTCTCCTGGGAGACTCGAAATTTGTTTTAAGGGACCCGTGTCTAACACGATCCTCAGCCAAGAACTTCATCTTTTGTTGAAGTTTTGTTCTTGTATTTTCTTTATTTCAGTTGTAATCCGTACTGTAATTTACTTCTTTCTTTATTTTTCTGTTTGTGTAATTCAGTTAAATAATTTTTTATTTATTTTATGCGAACGGTTCCCACAATCTTAAAACAAATTTTTAAAAAACACAGTTCGTGTAGAATCAGTTTGTGTTTTTAAAAATATATTTTTTTCCGGTTTTCATCTTCAAAGGAGCGACTTTGGTTGAAAACCATTTCGGATTACTTCAATTCGTTCGTAACAGAAGTTATAAAAACTTTCTGGTTTGGTCTTCAAAGTTGGACTTAGAAGCCAAACAGTTAGTGTGCACTAAAATTATAAGAGTTTTTCTGTTTTGTTCTTCAAAGTTGGACTTAGAAGCCAAACGGTAAATTCATGGTAAATTAAATTAAGAGTTTACTTCTGTTTTTATTGGTTTAAAACATAATTTCGGACTAAAATTTTAATTTTACTTTTCAGAATGTCGACTGAAAACAACAACAATGTGAACATGAATGTTAACAACCTTGTCGTTGGAACCCCTGCCAACACTGTGGGAGCGACCACAGTGGCAAATCATGCTGAACGACCCGAGAAATTTACGGGTCTCCACTTCAAAAGGTGGCAACAGAAGATGTTCTTCTACTTGATCACCATGAACCTTGCGAGGTTCTTGACTGAAACCGCTCCCCAACCTGCGGAAGGGGAGACCGACGCTCAAGCTCAGTGCACAGTTGATGCTTGGAATCATACGGATTTCATATGTCGAGACTATGTGCTTAATGGCCTTTCGGATGCATTGTATAATGTGTACTACAATGTCAAGACTTCCAAAGAATTATGGGATCTCTTGGACAAAAAGTACAAAACGGAGGATGCGGGAACAAAGAAATTTGTTGTTGCCCGTTTCTTGGACTATAAAATGGTCGATAACAAGACTGTTATGAACCAAGTCCAAGAGTTGCAGATTATACTTCATGACATCCACGCTGAGGGCATGGTTCTTAGCGAGACATTTCAAGTGGCAGCAATAATTGAAAAATTGCCTCCTTCGTGGATAGAATTCAAAAACTATCTAAAACATAAACGAAAGGAAATGACGGTGGAGGAACTTGTGGTCCGTCTTCGAATCGAAGAGGACAACAAGGTCGCTCTAAAAGGCACCATTGCGCAAGCTGCGGCTAAAGCAAACATGATGGAAGTAGGGGATTCCTCCAAAGGCAAAAGGGGTAAACTAACGAAAAAGGACAAGGGGAAAGCAAAAGTTAAACAACCTTGGACCAAGAAAGGGAGCTGTGAAAAAGAAGTCTGCGCCTTTCCAAGGTACTTGTTACAATTGTAACGAGACGGGGCATCGTGCTAACGAATGCAAGAAACCTAAGCGTGAGCGTGCGCATATGGTTGATGAGGATGGTATGCCTCTAATTGCAATGATAACCGAGGAAGCGGCTATGATTGAAGAAGTCAACATGGTGGGTGCCAACCCACAAGGATGGTTCGTTGACACGGGTGCAACCCGCCATGTTTGTGGAGATAAGGCTCTTTTCTCAACATTTAAGGAAGCAACGGGTGAATAAAAGCTTTATATGGGAAATAAAGCTACCGCCGATATCAAGGGTGAAGGCACAGTGATTTTGAAGATGACTTATGGCAAGGAGCTCACGTTGAGCAAAGTCCTCTATGTCCCGGATATGCAGAAGAATCTCGTATCGGGTTGGATGCTCAACAAGTTTGGTTTTCGTCTAGTGTTTGAATCGGACAAATTTGTTTTATCTAGACATGGAATGTATGTTGGAAAGGGCTATGCCCTTAATGGTATGTTCAAAATGAATGTAACGGAGGTTAACACCAAGAAAAACATGAATGAAATTTCTACTTCTACTTACATGATTGAGTCTTCAAATGTTTGGCCTGGTAGATTAGGACATGTAAATTTTAATTCATTACGATGTTTAATTAAATTAAATATGATACCAACATTCCATATTGATTCCGATTACAAATGCGAAACATGTGTAGAATCCAAACTTACAAGATCATCGTTTAAATCGGTTGAAAGAATAACCGAATCTCTTGATTTAATTCATACCGATGTGTGTGATTTAAAAGCGGTTCCCACACATGGAGGAAATAAGTACTTTATCACGTTTATTGATGATTGTACTAAATATTGCTATGTATATTTACTTAAAAGTAAAGATGAAGCAATAGAAAAGTTTATCTTGTACAAAAACGAAGTTGAGAATCAACTTAAAAAGAAGATAAAAGCGGTTAGAAGCGACCGAGGAGGTGAATATGTCGCACCTTTTGCGGATTTATGCGCAAAAGTGGCATTGTACATGAGTGTACACCTCCTTATTCTCCACAATCAAATGGCGTTGCGGAACGTAAGAACCGTACATTAAAAGAAATGATGAACGCCATGTTGATCAGTTCGGGTGTGAACCGAGAAATGTGGGGGGACGCGATTCTCTCAGCGAATTATCTTTTGAACAAGATACCACTTACAAATAGGGTCGAAACTCCATATGAGTTATGGAGAAAAAGGAAGCCTTCGTACAAATACTTGAAAGTGTAGGGGTGCCTAGCAAAGGTGATTGTACCACCTCCTAAGACTCTTAGGATAGGACCCAAAACTGTTGATTGTGTATTCATAAGATATGCACATCAAAGTAGTGCACATCGTTTTCTTGTACATGAGTCCAAGAATCCCGATGTCCACGTAAACACTATCATGGAGGCAAATCCTAACATCGTCTCATACTTTGAAAATGTGTTTCCAATGCTAGGAGAACCACATGAAACCTCACCAACAATGGTTGATGAAGCAGGTCCAAGTTCATCTACGTGGTTAGATGAAACACATGATCGACCAGAGGTCGACCAAGGTGACCTTAGACGAAGTAAACGGCCAAGGATTGCAAAATCATTTGGGCCAGACTTCATGAGCTATATGGTTGAGGGTGAGCCCAATACCTATCACGAAGCGGTTTCATCCGTGGAAGGACCTCAATGGAAAGAAGCAATTAAGAATGAAATTGATTCTATATTGCAAAATCATACTTGGGAGTTAGTAGATCTTCCACCTGGTTGTAAACCACTTGGATATCGTTGGATATTCAAAAGGAAGATGAAAGCTGATGGAAGTATTGATAAATACAAGGCGAGGCTAGTAATAAAAGGGTTTAGACAAAAACAAGGTCTAGATTACTTTGATACTTACTCACCTGTGACACGAATAACCTCTATAAAATTGGTTCATGCAATTGCGGCTTTAAGAAATTTAGAAGTTCACCAAATGGATGTAAAAACCGCATTTCTAAACGGCGATTTAGAAGAAGAGATTTACATGGAACAACCCGAGGGTTTTTCCGCCCCAGGAAAAGAGGGCAAAGTATGTAAATTGGTCAAGTCTTTGTACGGCTTGAAGCAAGCTCCAAAACAATGGCACCAAAAGTTTGATCATGTCATGATTGACAATGGTTTCAAAATAAATGAGTGCGACAAATGTGTTTACTATAAAGACACACCAAGAGGTTATGTGATTTTATGTCTTTATGTGGATGATATGCTTATCATTGGGAGTAACGATCATATGATCAACTCAACTAAAGACATGTTGAAAGTGAGGTTTGACATGAAAGACATGGGCTTAGCGGATGTGATTCTTGGTCTAAAAATCACTAGAACGCAAGATGGTCTTATCTTAAGTCAAACTCACTACGTGTACAAGATCCTTGGGAAATTCAATTCGGAAGATACGAGTATAGCTCGAACTCCGATTGATAATACTCAACGTCTAAGGAAAAATAGAGGCGAAGGAGTTGCTCAGTTAGAGTACTCAAGGATCATTGGTAGTCTCATGTATCTAATGACATGTACTAGACCTGACTTAGCATATGCAGTAAGCAGGCTAAGTAGATACACTAGTAATCCAAATGATGATCATTGGAAAGCTATCACACGAGTGCTAAGATACATAAGATACACGAGAGATTACGGATTACATTATACCCGTAATCAGCAGTGATTGAAGGATACACTGATGCGAACTGGATTTTGGATATAAAGGATCATAGATCGACAAGTGGATATGTATTTACACTTGCCGGAGCAGCTATAGCTTGGAATTCGTCCAGGCAAACTGTTATAGCTAGATCCACGATGGAATCCGAATTCGTCGCTTTAGATAAAAGCGGTGAAGAGGCGGAGTGGCTACGTCAATTTGTGGAAGATATTCCAAGATGGCCAAAGCCGTTGACGGCTATTTGCATACATTGTGACAATACATCAGCGCTTGTGAGAGCACAAAACTCTATGTACAATGGCAGATCAAGGCACATTCGACGTAGGCACAACACAGTACGTCAACTAATCTCAACGGGTATTATCTCGGTTGACTATGTGAAGTCAAAAGAGAATATTGCAGACCCGTTAACGAAAGGCTTAAGCAAAGATTTAGTTTATAAGACGTCAAGAGGAATGGGACTAAAGCCCATGGATGAAGGGAATATGAGGGAAACCTAACCTAGTTGACTGGAGATCCCAAGATCTAGGTTCAATAGGCAAACTTATTCATAAACCCAAAGGGAGCCAGTGTGGGGGGTGCCCCAAAAGATTCATAAAGGGAGTTATATACTTCTTAGTACATTCCAATCAGTGACATGAAGTAAGGTTAAGCATGTTGAGGTTAAGGGTTTGAGGAAATCAAATTAACCATGTTGCTTTTAATGATTCGACGAATCACCTATGTTAGAAAGAAGTGAGGTCGCTTCGAATGGATTTGTGGGGAGGCGCAAATCCTAGAGCTCTCGCAGAACCAGGAAAGTGTTCCATGACCATGGACGGACACAATCATGAGGAGTTGACTAAACTAGGGAAAGTATTGTGTGAATGTATATTGTCGCCTACATAAATGGGGGATTGTTCAAAGACACCGCGTCTACAAGACCCTAGGAGGCTAAGTATGCTTCACAAAAGAGGGTTCAAAGGTTACGCCCACCTATCTTGCAATACTTGACTGTTGAATTTGTATCGTTGAAACTTGAAAGGGGAAAGATCGATTTCCATTCATGTGGGGGATTGTTGGAATTTTGTGAAAATAGCATTTTCATAAATATAGGAAATGTGTATTTCCTAATTTTGGACGATAAATAAATATTATAAACTGAGGTTTATATAGATATTTATTTCCGGGTTTGTGTTCTATGTTGGAAGAGCTTCGCAACGAACTAAACCACGTCCAAAACGGAGCTAAGGTGAGTGAGATATTGATGCTCAAAGTTTGGTGGTTGAAACATTAAATGCTGAAATAATGGGAAAGTAGCATCTTGTCCCACTTAGGAGGAGTGATGAAACTTAAAGGGGTATTTAAGCGGGAACACTCCTTCCTTATTATTTCATGGAAGCACACACTAAGTGTACGCGAAGGGTGCGGAGCACCCTAACTCGCACTCGCACACGCGCGCGTGCGTGGCGTGGGCGATGGACGCAATGTGGCGCTTTGATGGCGCACTTTGCACTTCGCACGCTCGCAGAGCCGTCTTTGTATTTTTTACCACGCGCACGTGGCAATGCGCGCGTAGGTACACAGGTAGTGGCGCATGGTGCAGGCAGTCCAGGTTGCGCCGCATATGCCTGACGTGCCCGCGCGCAGCGCACCAAAGTGAACCAGTATGGCGCGACTGTGTGGCGTGACCAGATGGGTTCCCTGGTGACGTGGCGTGCGCGCGCAAGGGCTGGCGCACCAGTAGGCTCGCGCAAGGATGTGAGCCATAGCGCACGCGCAATAGGACTGTGGAGCAAGGGCTTGCGCACCAGTAAGCTCACGCAGGGATGTGAGCCACACTGGCGCGCGCGCCAGCAGGCTGGCGTATGGAGGCGCGCGCGTGCGCGACCTGTTGCTTCCAGAGTTAATGACAGATCAGTTACACTTCAGCAGTTGAAACAGACGAGTCAAGGGTCTTGACCAGGAATGTAACTGACGAATTAAAGTGCATTAAAGACGTTTAATGTAATTTAATTCGTTGAGTTAAATCTTTTTTACTGTTTCAACACAGATGCAGTATAAATACTGCATTACATCAACACCAGAAGAGACACCGAATCACCAACGAACCCTCTACTCGAAATTCTTCTTCTTCCTCTTTCTTGCAGCAAGGTACACCTTCGGGTTGCGTCATCTCCGGCAGTGCAACTGCTTAGGCTGTTGTATCCTGGAAACAAACGAGTTCTCCTGGGAGACTCGAAATTTGTTTTAAGGGACCCGTGTCTAACACGATCCTCAGCCAAGAACTTCATCTTTTGTTGAAGTTTTGTTCTTGTATTTTCTTTATTTCAGTTGTAATCCGTACTGTAATTTACTGCTTTCTTTATTTTTCTGTTTGTGTAATTTAGTTAAATATTTTTTTATTTTATGCGAACGGTTCCCACAGTTTATGCGTTAACCAAACCGTTCAATCATCTAATACCACTTATACTAGAACAACAAGAAACAAATATTGTCTTAAATCTGGCACGCTGATGGTTCTGTTGGTGACAAGATTTTAAGAAGTGTAGTGTTGTCTTTTTTAATATACTGATCTTCTTCTTTCTGTTTAAAAAAACATTCATTATGAAAAAGAAAAAAAAAGAAACTCTAATCACTAAAATGGATATAAAATCTTTAGTCGTGTCATGTCTCTTGCTAAGACAACTCCTTTTAAAATTATTGATGGTAATTATGGGGGATTAGGTGGAGCTAACAACCTATCACTATGTCATTAGTGTCCCTTGTCTCAATAATTATCCAGTTACTTAAGTAAAATTTATATGATACTCGCAATTTTGTTCAACGTCTTTGTTTGTATCACTTTTTTTAACGGCAAAATTTGAATTATCGACGTATCATTGGAGTATAATCGTCCCACCACCAGATCATCCGATAATATCCATCTCCACTAGGCATAATGCTTATACACAGATTCAAAAGGAAACCTAATAAATATGGGAAAAACCCTCTTGTGGGAATCAAAGGGGACCTTTTGATCTCAAAGCCTTATCTCACCCCAAGATGCTACTAGGCTATAAAACGATGGGCTTGTATCATTACCGTATGATGATATGAACAAGATACATCTTAATAACACTTTAAATAACATTAAATTATATGCTATTTGATATATACATTCAAAATCAGTATCTTGGTGCTTGTTCTATCATTTTAATGCTTTCAACTAAAGTACATTGGAATTTTAATTAAAACAAAAAACTTAAGTCACATAACATAAAACTTGATTTTGAAAGTAGGTTTCTTAGATAATTTCAAGGGAAATGTTAGCTGTTTAAAAAAAATGTGTAATTATGTTTAATTATAATCATTATAGATATAAGTTCGGATTGTTTATTTGTGTGACCTAAAATAACATTAGAAAAATGTAAATAAACTACGTTTTTGTGTTAATATAAACTGCTTTTTTTAGTTAACATTATGGTTTGCCATTGCATTAGAACTTAATGCAAAACTACATTTTTAAATTGTACAGAAGGAATATTATTTACACTAATACCCCTTTGATTTTTGTTTTAATCTCAATTAAGGCTTCATATATTTCACAAAGTTATGCTGACAACCCCAAAATTCTTTCAAACAATCGATAAACACACGTTTTGTTACAACATTCTCAAATCTAAAGCAATTAGTTACAAGAAAATTCCTAACAATTGAAATTAAATTAAAAACACTTGATTTGAAAACCGGTTTTCAGTACAAAGATCAAACAAAATTTTGATATAATTAAGGCAAACTGCAAAACATTTATTATTACTTTCCTAAGTTTCAAAACATACATTATGTTCTTATCAACTTAAATGAAGTTTGTGTTACGAACTTTTCAAACCTCATGTATAAAATATGTCTAACTCTCTACATCTTTTAAGTCAAAAGCTAAGTTATGAAAGCCAATAAATATAACAATAACAGATATAAAATTAACATATTTTGACAATTTACCAATAAGATTCTCTCGCATTTGCCTCTAATAAATAAATAAGGTAATCTAAAACTACGTACTTTATACCAAGATACGGTTACAAAGACTTTCTTGTAAGAAAGATGAAAAACAACTTGTTATATGCATGATAGTTTTGATAACCGATTTTTATACAAGTGAAACGATCAATGTTGAAAATCTAAAAACTTAAACGTCAATTATAAGTTAGTTTTAGCCTGTATCCGACCCAACCCATGTTCGATTCTAATTTTGGCTACAAATCACATCAAAGCGTAAAACAATGCATTTTACTCTAAATTAAATATAAATATAAACAGTGAGAACTGATATAAATCTTATATCTCATATGTAACAGGTAGTTATATATTTAAAAATATGCAAGTCAAAAGAGTTCTTTATCATCTGGATGAAATGAAGGTTAACTTTACCAAATTTTTTTTGACATATTTAGTTAGTATTAATTATTTGTTTTTGTAATTATACTTTTTCTTATCATGCATTGATCTTTATATTATGTTTTCTTAAGATCACTAGTTATGTAATTATAATCAAGTTGCTAATAAATTAGTTTTTTTATATTTTATAACTATCATGTTAGATCATCTATGACATTACCGGTTTTTAATTTACCACTTAAAGTTATTAGATATGAATTATAATTAGGGTTTCTAAATTGTAAATTGAGTTTCAGTTGCCTTTTAACTAATAAAAACACAAGTGTTTTTAGCTCCGATATACACATAAAACACACATTCGGACACACTCTCGTTACACATACACACAGAGCTACACAGATACTAAAATAGACATATAGAGATCAATATTTACACATATACAAAAAGATCCAGATCATTAATATTTACAAAAACAGCTTTTTCTTTTATAAAACTCAAAAGCTGTATAATTTTCTTACAAAGTTAGATACTCAAAAATCAAGTTACTAATTTAATACATAGACAATATATTTTAATTATCTGAAATGAATTAAACATATATGATGAATTGATGAGCGTGCATGGATTTCATATTTTCATGCATACATTCAAATATTTAATTTAATAACACTCGAAACTTATTTAACAAATTACCAAATGTACAACCATATTTCTAGCTAAGTATAAAAAAATTATACAAATCTACCATAAGATTAAGTTAATAATAATAATTTACTTTTATTAATAATATACCGGTGATTTTGATATAAAATGATTAACAAAAATCACCCTGTATCCCACATTGTAATTTGGTAATTGTTACACAAAACAAAAACATATTAACCTTAATCAATCCGAAGGACAAATCCAGGAATCCTCGTTACCTGGTAACCGACCGCCGTCATCTCTCATCGGAACGACGACGTTTTGAGAATTCCCATTCCTCCCCTCAAAATTCACCAAATTTTCATTCTGACCCCTCCATCTTTTCAACAACATCGAAGAAGAACCAACTAACGCATCCGAATGTTCCGTTACATTAACTTGACTCACTTGAGTCGCTTCAGAAAAAGACTGAAACGGAAACATCTGATTTTGCAAATTAGACAAGTTCAGGGGCTGTTTCGTAACTCCAAAACTTTCCGAAGGGGGTAACTGTAAATTATTCAAATACGCTGTCTGTGCTTGTACTTGTACGTGACCCTTCTGCGCCGACGGCTTCAACATCGGCGCCATTCCAGAGCCATAAAGATCAAGCCGGCGTGAAAAACTAGCCGATGACGACGATGCTGACGTAGAAAACGGCGCGGCTGGGATACCGGTAAATTCCTGAACCATTTGTCGGAAGTTAGTTGTGTCGGTGGTTAAAACGGTTGTAGGTGCACGCCGAGAAGCACGTGTACGTTTTTTTGGGTTTTTCGTAATTACACCTAACTTTTCGGTGCTATTGTTAATATTATCATCTACCGGATAATAAGATTTGTGAGGATCAATATTGTGAATCGGATTCGGAGTCGGGTTTCTGGACCAGAGAGGATCCGAATCTGGATTGTATGGGTTAGGGTTAAGGGGGCGTGAAAACGACGACGGATTGAAGAAATTGGTGGGTGGTTGGAGAATTGGGATGGGGTGGTTGAAGTGGTGGTTTATATCTGCGGCGACGGCATCACCGCCGCTAGAGGATTGTAAGCTGCCGCTGTTGCCGGAATCCATGGTCTGAAAGGAAAACTGAAAAGGGTTGAGATGGAAATGGAAAGAGAGAAAGAAAGAAAGTGAGAGTCAATATTGTATCTATTATATTTCCATATTGGAATACAGTGATAAACAAATGGTATGGGGCGAATGTGGCACTGGAGGAGTGGTTAGGAAAAAACTTAATGTTTTTTTTATTCAGGTTCGATTCTCACTCTTACCGTTATTTTCTTCGGCATCCAGGTGAATGGCGAATACGGGTGGTGTCGGTTCGTCTTGGATTGAAGGCAAGGTTTTAATGATTATTCCACTGTCGTGCCTTTGGGCGGGTGGAGGTCGGGTTTTTGCGCATTTGGGAGAGCCAAGAAGCTGGCGGCAGTCGAGTAGTCGACCTTGGCCATAGCGCCCGATGTCACGGTGGTTGGCACGTCGTTTCTTAACGATAAAAATTCGAGTATTGGTATTGAATCGGTATTGGTATCGAATTAATCAGTACCAGGTATTTTTGGTGCCGATTTGGTACTGATTTTTGGCGTTTTCAGTAATAGTTTGGTATCAGGTTTTTACCTTCAAATATCAGTATCATACCGATACTGCTACTCATTTTTGAGATTTTTTATACGGCTTGAGTACCGAGTTTATCCCTACGTGAATATAATAAAGGATAGTGACTTTGCAAGGTGTGAAATTGTGTGGAACTAGATTAAGGTACATGTTTTGATGCGTGTTGTATAAGTTGTTGAAGAGGGCATTGTGAGTTTGGGAGGGTTTGGTGTGGTTTTGTGATGTTTGGTCGGTTTATGGGGTCTAGAGGAAACAAAATTGAAAAGGTGTAAAACATATACAACATTTGTTTTTAAAGAAAGATGATACTACTTTTTTGTTTGTTTTTTTATTTTATTTTTTTATCTTTCATTAATATCAAAATCTAAACTTTTTGGTGGGTGTTCAAATTTTGACATAAATGGTTGATGATCATGATTACTTTTAATGTAGTGAATTTAGATTTGTACAAAAGCCTTCTTTAATTATTCAAATTAAAGATGCATTTAAAACCATTTAATATACTAGTAATGTATGCTATTTTATAAAATTAAATATGTTGGTTAGCTTGTTTAGTTTGTAAGCCTATATTGTAAATTCCTATATTGTAAATTTGTAATTGCATTTAGGTATCCAGAAGACGAAACCTGTCTAATTTTCGTAAAGCCTGCTTGGATAAATACGGGGAGCATGCTGTTCATTGTAATGAGCTCTCTGGTTTCAAATATCGACATGACTAGGTGAGTGATGTTTTGGGGGACATCTTGAGGAGAGCGGGGATTTCTGCCAAGAAGGATGCCCTGTGAATTTCCTTACAGATCCTATGAAAGGGAGATCTACGTTGAGACCAGCGAATCTGCTCGTCTTTGGCTGGGCGGGAGGGAAACATGCGTGTGCGGATCTCACAGGAGTCTCCCCCTTAGCTGGTTTAAGGGAAAACGGGTTTGTAGCAGGACAAGCTATAAGGAAAGCGGAATAAAAAAAGGTGGATAAACACGCTAAAGCCTGTGCTGATAATCAACATGCATTTGTCCCTTTTGCCTTTGACTCCCTAGCTCCAGAGGCTATCCGTTTGTTGACTAGGGTCCAAAAGGTTTTCCGCAGCAGTTTCTCTTCAAGGGGGGGGGGGGGGCAAGGGTTTGTCTTTAATAGGCTAGGGTTTGCTATTCAGAAAGGGGTAGCGACGCAGCTTGTTGCTCGCTTACCTGCGATTTTAATGTAAATCAGCCAGTTTTTATATTAATGAACAAGTTTTATTGAACTAAAAAAAATTTAGGTATGTTATAACCATTATTTTTAATGAATAATATTTTTTTTAAGTACAATTTTATGGAAAATAAAACAGTTACTTTTGTTAAATTGGTTGGATCATCTTTTGAGCACACTATCAAGTGCTTTAGGGTATTTTCACTACCACTTTCTTTTAACTAGGTGCTATGCGGCGGGAGCGTAAAACCGTGTCGAATAGCACCAATACCATACCACCGTTAGCGACAATCAATAATAAAGTTACGGTGTATTAATATGAAGAAATTAATCTGCAACGTAAAACATAGAAAATAATAGATCCCGTGCGTTATAACGAACCTGTCAAACGGGGAAAAGATAGACGAAGTAAAAACATTGAACCACACACGCACGTTGAGCCGTGTTAACTCGCAAAATATCAGTACCAAGCGAAAAAAGAAACGTTAAAACGTTGAGCCACACACACGTTACGCCGTGTTAAGTCGCTAAATTCAAAACAAAAAATCTGCGAATATGAAAAATGTGGGGATCAAAGTTGAAAGTACAAAAGTTGTAAGGTTGAATTGCAAGAGATGATTTTTTTGTGTTATAAGTAGAAAAACAAATAGTTTTTGGTTAAAAATGAAACATCAAATTTTTTTTTTGAAAACCACCCTAAACATAAGGTACACACCTCTATGCATAGAAATGTTCTTTATTTATAGTTTGTTAATGAGAATAAAACATCTATTTTGTTAACGGCCAACAATTTTTATTACTAAAATCATACATAACAGGTCAAAATTCCGCCAACAATCCCATGAAGTCTAGCCCGATTATGCAGCCATAGATACTTAATATTAGATTTTGCTAGGATTTTATTTACTTTTTTTAGTTGATCTCTAAATACTTATTTTCATGGTTTTGCTATGGATTTTGCTCAATTAATGTTTTATATTTATTTCCTCAAATTGCTACGGATTTTGCTACGTTTTTCATTTGCGACGGAATATGCGTAGCAAAATTGTTGCAAGATGTGTCCGTAGCTAGTATGCAGCTAATCCGTAGCTAATTCGTAGCAAAATCTGTAACGAATTTTCCGGTAGCAAAACTTCATAGCAATTGCTTCTTTTTGTAGTAGTGTTTAAAGTAAATCAAATGTTGCATTTTCTTAAATTATATATTGCACTTTGCATTACTCAAATTAACTGGTAACATGCACAATGAACAATAATATTGGAAACCAATCAATACTATTTTTTCTTCAATTGATGTTGTTTAATTTTATTTTAAAAATCCCAACCTTTGAAATCTTTTGTTGCTTTAACCTGAGTGGATGAAAAGGTACATCACTAGAATTTCATCAAGTGAAATACACGTGACAAATTAGGTCCTTTTTGAAGACTAGTTACCAAACAATGAAAATATGATATATTTAAAGTAAAAAACGATTTTTTTTCTAATTAACTTTATTGAAAATATGATAAACTTAAAGTAAAAATCAATTTTTTCTAATTAACTTTATGAATGAATATAGTATTTTGTGAAGCCAAAGTAGAATGAGAGGAGGAAAATAGGTAATCAGTCTCGATAGAAACGGTCAAACTTAAAGATATGAAACGAAATATGGTTGGCTAGTCTCATTGCCCATGTGCAACCATGTAAATTATATTTGACCAAGTAGTCAAACATAGAATCTGTATTTTTAGTTTAAATGGTTTTGTTAATTAGGAGCAAAAAATTTACAAGGTTAGTTCAAAAGGTATCAAGAGCTTTGTGGCTTGGTAGTATCAAAAGGAAGTTGATGAGGTGTTATTTTTAAGGGATATTGAATTTAATTAATTTTAACTTTGGTTGATAATCCTCTTATTTTTTATTTGTGTCATACTATTTTTGACCTTTAATTTATTTTCTTCTGACACTATCAAACTAACTGGACCCTAATCGAGTTAGCTGACTCAGATGGCATGTTATCAAACAAGTGCTACACATCAGATGACACATCATAAAAAAGTCGTGTCAGATGTCACGTCACTAAATAAGTGCCACGTCAGCAAAAATGTCACACCACATACAACGTCATCAAACAAAGTGTCACACAACAAAAAACTAACTAGGTTAGGGTTCAGTTAGTTTGGGTTGTCATAGGAAAATAAGTTGAAAGTTGGGAGTGTGGTACAAATCGAAAGTTGAGAGTGTTATCGACTAATTGGTGAAAGTTGGGTTATTTAAATCCAAATCCCTTTTAAATGAATAAATATATAGATTTAGGAGTAGGATTAGAGAAGTTGAGAAGTTGTGAGTTAGTTAGTGAATAAATATACAGATCTAGAAGTAGGATTAAAGAGGATAGAAATAGGATGAAAGGGGTGTGAGTTACGTGTAAAAAATTAGTTCAAAAGGTTTTAAAATTTATAACATAACTTACATATTGTGTCCAAATTTTTAAATATAATTTTAACAAAGGCTAGAAGAAAGGCTTGCTTTTATCACCTATTCGCAACCCCAGTAGGAGGATAGGTTTTGTGGATGACAAACATCATCCACTCGTGGTGATAATTAAGTGGCTACAAGCCCAAACTCTTTAACGAATTGATTCCAGTTACTAGGGACATAGTGTTACATTCCAAGGTATAACAAAGACAAAATTGATTATTCTAAAATGCACTTGTTAAATTTTAATTAAGATAGTATAGCAATATATTGGCTATTCAAAATTGACTTTACTAGAGTTGATTCATCTATATATGGTTTGATGAAAATTTTGGTTTTAGTCCATTTTTATGGTTTATGTATCTATAGTTTTCATTACTTAGACATTTTAGTCTATAAGATTAACAATGTGAATTGTTTTCGTTAATTGAAAGAATACCTGAATCTTTGTAATGCAAGGGACTACTTGATGTAAATATAATTTAATATTTTTTTGAACAATAATATTATACTACTTGTAATCTACATCATTGTCTATTATGGGGTTTGAACTCTCAGACTTTATAGGAAGGGACACTCTTTTACATACCATAAGACTCCTACCACTAGATCAAAGACAATTTGATAATACGTAGGGTAGTTTTTTTTTCGTACTTGGGTGGTGGTCAGCGCAAATGTGGTATTCACATATTTACAATAGGTCATAATATAGAGGTATATTTCAGAGAGTCGTATATAATCTCTATGGCCGACTCAAGGGTAAGTGAAAACAAGCAGTTGTTTGGGGCCCTCATATCTAAGGGCCTCAAATTTAATCTTAAGGTTTTCCTAAAGAAGAAATAAATGTCGAGAATGGCAACAAGAAGACAAAATCTTAGTACACGCGCTCTAGATTTGATTAAGGTTTCGTGGAGGCATGTTCTAAACTTAATGAATACTTGCTTTTTCTGAAATACATTTGCTAGAACTTTTCATTTATGGCAACTTTCTATGGAAAGAATGTTCGATTTTCAAGTACATTTCAAACTAAATACATTTGCTAGAACTTATTATCCACATACCAAATGCTATAACTATACGAGCTATGTGAATCTATGATAAAGCCCTTTTGTAACACATTCCGTGTTAGTAACATCACGACACAATACCAAAGTTTAAATGATTATTTTTAATTTTTCTATAAAAGTATATAATTACTCTAGGAGAATCATTTATTTTTAACAAACAGAATAAAGAAAAGAAGTGTCCATTGCAAGGCTAATGGGTGTAGAGGAGCCCCATTATTTAAGGATAGACCTTCACATAGACAGTCACGTCATCACCTCACCCAAGCATGGATCTGAGGTGTGGGTGAGGAGCCTCTCCTTCTATTTGATTTGTTAACAAAATCCACCTTAATAGCCCTGTTTGTGAAAAAGAGGCTTGTCACATGCGGCAAGGGGGCGACGAGAGGGACCAAAGAGGGTCGGTGGTGCCAGGCCTCGACGGGCCGGGGACGCACCCCTCACCCACCAACAGTGGCGGATCCAGGAATTTTGGCCAAGGGATTCACTATTTTAAGCATTCCAAAATCGTATGTCCGAACATATAAAAAAATACCGGTCGGTTCGACGGTTCGGGTCGGGTAAGATTCATCACAGAATAAAAATACGATACAATAATGATTGTTAAAAACAAGTGATTACTGATTACCTACAAACTACAACTTCTTGATGGGTTAATTAATCTGTGGTTATCTAATTTGAAAGATTCATTGTTTAATCCACAAGACCACAACATTTATAGGTACAGCAGAATGAAAGTATTATATAAATAGAGACTTTCAATCAGCAAATTGAAAGTTAACACTAACAAAAACATGTAAAATAGAAAGTTAAATGAACCTAATTACCTAAATTGGTTGAACCTGCGTGAAGATTGAAGGAACTCCGACGTCCGGCGACCGTTGTGCCACGGTCGACGGTGGCCGGAAAATGGAGAAAAGGGCGTCTCGTTCAGTGGTTTGGGTTTTCTTTGTGTGGGCGCTGTATAGTTGTCTGAACTCTGAAGAAAGGGGTCCAACCGGTTAGGGCCGGGTTTAACCGGTTTATAAAAAAACGGTTTTTACCAGTTTAAACCGGTTTTTCATAACCGGTTTCGGTTTTAAAACCGGTTTCGAAGGTGATGTTGCATTTTTTTGCATGTTCGATTCGATTCTAAAACCGGTTAAAAAAACCATTTATTTTTCTGGTTTAGATTCTAAAACTGCCTTTTTTACACCTCTAGGTATAGGATTGATGTTGCATAGGGATTGAGTTAAGAACCCGCCATATTTGGCGATGGCGGCTGCATGACCCCGATTACTTTAATCTATTTCTTTTTATTTTTATAGCTATTACTTTTATATTATTTTATAACTCGTTATTATTAAAAAGACCAAGCTTAATTTGTAAAATAATCTGATTTTCTAGGACAGTTTACGAGACCCATGAGTCCTAACTCCGACTAGCTCACCCAAAAGAATATTCCCGTTAAAACAGTTGGTTGTTAAAGCACAATTATAATGAAAAAAATCCAGTGGTCAAGAACTTTGTCACACCGCTTTTTACATACGCAACGATTTCAAAAAAATCAAACCTTTTCGTGTGATATTGTTGGCATTAGTAATTCTTGACCCGTCATGAGAATTTGGTCTAGCGTTTAATTGGCTTGCCCTTCCTAGTGGAGGCGCAGGCTCGATTCCTGCTTAAACCATTTCCAATGGACATATGGATGAAGGATTGAATCGGAACTTTTAAAAATTATTAATTTTGTAATTTGTGTTCTTGATTGTATACGCTCTTGATCTTCTGGGAACGTACATATACTATTTATTAATTTTAAGAATTTGCAACCGAATCAAAGAAGGCGTAAAATTAGCGATCGGTCCAAGAAAGTCATAAAATTACGACCAAATTATTTTTGGCCGCAATATTCACGCAAGTTTCAAATCGGCCGCTAATCTAACAACTTTTTTTTCATTTTAACAATAATTTTTGCTTAATAACCGCGAATTTTTCTTTCTACTTAAAAGAGTCTCGTAACAACGCTATCATTCCAAACCGATTTTAGAACATTAGTGGGTTGACCATGGCATTATATCCTAGTATCATCTTGGATGTGGGATAAGGCTGGTCTTAGGTTCGCTTCCCACAAAAGGTTTTTTTTTCCAGATTTATTGGGTTTATTCCAGAATTTGATGTATAAGCATTATTGCCAAATGGAGATGAATATAATCGGATGATTTCACTGTAATATGATAATACTCCAGTGTTCCGTCAATGATTCGAATTTATCATTTAAAAAAAATTAGTGGGTTGCTCTAAGAATAGAGAGGCAGGCAACCTAACACCACGAAATAATAAACGGTATTTGTAAGTAACCAGGCCATCAATCACTATCAATTTTGCTGGTTGAAGCTCTAAACTATAGTATTATATTCTTTAGTTTATTTAGTCGATTTTATATTTCTTTTCTTTTTATAGATTTCTAATATTGGAGGAAGGTGTTTTTTTTATGAATCCTAAACGAATCAACCTTAATTTCTTTGAATCAATAAGATTGATATTTAAGTGGATATCCAACAACAATTTATTTAATTCTGGATGTCACAACATGAATCTAACCCAAAATTCATGGTTTGGGTTTAGTTTAAATGAATTGGGATATTCTTTTCGGTCAAACGTGCACATAGAATTTTGGGTAAAACCGGATGCGTTCGGGTTGACTTGGCGATTTCATGGGGGTTGACTAGTTACTATTATTCTTCTTAATATGATTTTATAAGTTAAACTTATTATGTTATGTCAAAATTTGATGTATAAAAGAAAAAAATGACCATTAGGTTAAAAATAATAATTTTATATGCAATTATTTGCTGTAATTTGTAATTTTAGAGTATTAAATAATCAAAATATATATATCAAGTTAAATGCCTTCTGTTCGTGTCAACTCTCAATCTGCCAAAACATATGCCGCGTTTAACTTAATTAGTCTGTTACGATTTTAGGATCTGCGTTAAATTTCCAGGTTCATATACGGTGAATTCACAAACACGACTCGTTTAAAACGCTTTAATTTATAACGTTCTTCATATTCAATTTCGAGACATGTTTGAAGATTAGAAGTCCCTCTCTTATTTTTTGGTAACAAGCAACCAAGGCCCAAATACAAGTAGAGTACGGAGTTGGGCACTTAGCCTATATAAAAAGCCCTCTGATTTCTTAGGACCCAAATTTTATGGTCTAATCTAAAATAGCTTTTTTATGACCCAAACTTTATGGTCTTATCTAAAATAGTTTTTTTTTTCTTTTTTTTAGAAAATTTTAAATAGATCATATTGTGATTTAGTTTTTTTTCAGAAAGTTTCAATTAGATTTTATTCTGATTTGATATTTAATATTATATAATTTAGATTTTATTTATATAATTTAAGTGCTAGTAAAAGGTTTGAACCGTTAAGTGCTGAACCAGTAAAATCTCTGAACCATTAAGAACCAGTATAATGCTTAACCATTCAGAGCAAATGTCTGACCAATTCAAATTAGAGGTCTTAACCATTCAGACTCAGTATAATGCTTAATCATTCAGAGGCAATGTCAGAACCATTCAGACATTTGCTAGTGAAACAAACAGTCTAAACCATTAAGTGTTGAACCAGTAAAATGTCTGAACCAATAAGAGCTTTATTAAGAGATAGTCAAACAACCTTAATTATTATAATTTTAGTCTATTGGGTTTTGTCAAAGTGAAGGGGAAGGCCTCCAAGTCTTGATATTAAAAGAGTTAAATGTTTGATTGGTCCATGTGGTTTGCAAATATTGCAGGCTTGGTCCTGGTGGTTCAATAATTACATATTTGGTCCTAGTGGTTGTAATTTTTGCACTTGTGTGGTTCTTTTCGCTAACTTATGTTAAGTTTCTGAGTTAAATTTATGTAAAATTACCAAACTATCCTAGTATTAAAAATAAATAAATTACTAGAAATAACTAATTATAAAGGGGCCTACCCTAATCTTCTTCCTCTTCACACCCCCCCTCTCTAAAACCAACCCACCACCACATCCACCTCCATGTCACCTTCAACCCATCACCACCACAACCACATCATTAACAATAATACATTCATAATCATATCAAATAAACAAAAATGGCGAAAATCCAGCTGATAAGAAATTTTTTTTTGCCAATGCCGAGGTTTCTCCGGATAAAGAAACCCACCCATTACGATCTTTTCAACAGCGGCTGAACCAAGAACCTCTCAGTCTTCTCTTCTGAAAAAAGTCAAGATTCATCTTGACCGCATCAAGCGATTCAAGTAAGTTAGAATACGATTGAAGGGCATAACGATAAATCAGTCCGGTCACACCCACGCTCAACCGATGTTGACCGTTGGACCTTTTAACGAATCGAAGAACAACTGGAATCTGAGTTTGGTGATCGGAAAACACATGAACTGGAAGATTCACCGCAACGACTTCATTATTAGACAAATGAGACCACCCCAACCACCACCACACAAACCCGCCGGAAAAACGATTTATAGCCTGAAAAAGGAATATGGCCGGCTACCATCATCTCCGATGATATTAATACAATACGATTTTGATGTTTTTTAAGTGTGAAATGTGGATCTGATTCGAGTTTTCCAGGTTTTATCAATGAATGTAGGGTGGCAATCTAAGGTGGTGGTGGCTGATGTATGGTGGTGTGGTGGTTTTAGAGAGAGAAAAAGGGAGTTGATTGAGAGAGATGTCTGTGAAAGACTTTCCCCAAGTTAAAAGGTGTCCTTAGGCGTCCTTAGCAGTCTAGTCAACGCCACATTATATCATTACAAATTTTTACAAAATCTTAATTTTATCTCTAACCTTACAAACATCTTTATATATCCTTACATTTTACACATCATCATCTAGTTATTCTTAATTATAGTATAAACTTTATTGATATATGAATTTAAAATATAAAAATTGCAATTTCTTTTCCCTAGACTTACGAGTACCAGTCCATCCTAATTAAATGAACTTGTTAATTAATTTAATATTTGTTATGGGAAGTGATACAGCTGGACTTTATTGGGATGATCTATGAATTTAACACACAATAAATTTTATTGGGAAATTGCATAGTATAGAGAAATATACTCGTTTCTTGTGATCTTTTCTTCTACTTTAACCCAAACCCTCTTTGTAATATCACAAATTACCCCTTAATATAGTTTGTCTGAGTGACTTCCCCAATTTCCCGATCGAAGCCCTTTGTGTCGGTGTTTGAAGGCTATGCTTTATGAATATCTCCCTCCAATTTCCGGTGAAAATTTTTGTTTCCTTCAAAATCTGCTTTCAAGGCCAGCAACTGATCGGAAGAAGTGAAAGTTTTTCACTTCATTCAAACCTTGACGGATCTATTGGGCCCACCCATTGTTCGGACGGAGGCAAACCAACGCCCTTCTGCAAGGGCTCTTCATCTTCGGACATCATCAGGCTCTGATCTCCAACGCTAAGGACGGCTCCAGCTTGGCACGGGTGGGAAGGGTAAGGCCTTGTGTAGTCATAACGCCCCCAAAGGGGCGTTTTGCGACATGTGGTGTGCCACGTCAGCATGGGGCGTTATAGCAATTGATGCCGTAGTCATAACGCCCCTCCCTCGTCATTACTAAATTATTAATTTCCAATATTTTATAATTAATTTCCAACTTTATAAAATTAAAAACAAATTCATTAAAATAAAACATTGCACTAAAAATAATAAAAAAAACATTACACTAAAATAGAAATAAAAACGTTACACTAAAAAAAACATTACACTAAAAATAAAAATAAAAACATTTATTCTGCGTTTTCGTCGTCGTTCTCTCCTTCTTCCTCTTCGTTTTCTCCATCATCAAAACCCACGTCTGCATGGTACCCCGCTTCAAATTCCTCAACTTCTTCTTCCTCGAATCTTCTTCGCCGTCACCATTGACTCGAATTGGGCGAAATGCCCAAGCATGCTCGACCAAATCCGCCTTTAATGCGTTATGTTTTTCCCTAGATCGCAAAAGTTGAGCATTTAACAACCTCTCTTCCATTGTTACTTGGGTTACTTCAACTTCATTTCCGGAAAGTAGTTTTGGCATATCGTTTTTTCCGTCATTCTCTAAGATCATATTATGCAAAATGATGCAAGCATACATGACCCATCGAATTCTATCTTATGCCACATACGACACAGATTTCTTATAAAATGCCATCGTTGTTGAAGAACCCCAAAACACCTCTCGACGTCCTTTCGTGCAGACTCTTGTAGTTTTTTAAAATATTTTCTTTTCACATCGAGCGTCTCGGAAAACGTCTTACCAATAATAGAATACTCCGGGCGTCGCCGAAATAGTAGCCGTGTTCGTAGTCGTTATCGTTTGCATGAAAACCGGCTTTTGGTATCGTTCCTGAAATGTAGCTCTCTAACAAAGGTGAACACTCAAAAGTATTAATGTCGTTTATACGCCCGGCTACACCAAAGTAAGCCGACCAAACCCATAGGTCGTGCGACGCCACCGCTTGTAGAACCAAAGTTGGTGCTTTTTGGTCACCGCGTGTATGTTGACCTTGCCAAGCGGTTGGACAATTATACCAACGCCAATGACGACAATCCAAACTACCAATCATGCCAGGTATTCCATGTTTTTCTAAATGCACCTCGTATAATTGTTGAAGGTCGTTCCAACTAGGATTTCTTAAATAAAGTTTCCATATAATTGGCATATTCCTAAAATATAATTAAACATATAAAATTTAATATGTAGTGACGAACCGTTAAATAATTAGATATAAAAAATTACCTAAGCAGAATTGCTCCACGCTATCTCGTGTTGTTTTCTCCCCCATCTTCAAGTAGTCGTCGTTTATGTCGTACGTGTTCCCGTAGGCTAGTATGCGTAAAGCGAATGTTACCTTTTGAATTGAGGTGAACCCTAGATATCCTCTCGCGTCCATTCTTTGCTTAAAGTAGTCATATTTTGCTTCTAAATCTTCGTTAATGCGCAAAAACAACCTTTGGCTCATCCTAAACCGGCGTCTAAAAACATTGGGTCCGTGAACCGGTGCGGGATCAAAGTAGTCTTTCATCAAACGCTCGTTTGCGGCTTCCCGGTCTCTCAAGATATAGGTGCGTCTCAATATGGGCCGTGGAGGAGAACGCACAACGTTTGCCATAGCTTGTATCAAGACACTACATGCACTCGTAACCGCTTCTTCCTCCTCCGCGGTTTTTTTCGGGTGAAAAGAATCGTCGGAAAATATTGGTGAACGAATCTTCCGATGGAGAACCCATTATTTTTTAATAAAATTGTGGTAGTATTTGGTTGAAATATAAAAATGTAGGAGTATTTGGTTGAGATGGTTTGCGTTTGAATAAAATGATATGGTGGAATGTATTTATATTAAGTAAAATGAATTTTTTCTTTTATAGAAATGACTGTTGTTTAACGGTTAAATTTTTGAAAATCCTTACAAAACGCCGCTATCAACATGGCGCCACCCCTCAATTCCCTCCCATAGCGCCAGCCGTAATGGTGTGGCGGTGCTATGGGGCGTTTTTGTCAGCCAAACCGCCCAGAAGCCTCTCCACTACGTTAGGCCTAAGGAAACGATGGAGATAGTCTAAGGATGGAGTGGGGTGGCATTGGTTAAAAGATAAAAAAATGGGCCCACTTTATAATTAGCTCCTTTCAGTAATTTATTTATATATTTTTGCTTTTAATACTAAGGGTAGTTTTGTAATTTTACATAGACTTAACTCAGAAACTTAACATAAGTTAGTGAAAAGGACCACACGAGTGTAAAAATTACAACCACTAGGACCAAGTATGTAATTATTGAACCATTAGGACCAAGTCTGCAATATTTGCAAACCACATGGACCAACCAATCATTTAACTCATTTAAAAATGTTCTTGTGATATATAGGGGTTGTTTGGCTAAGCTTATTTTAGTGACTTATTTATTTATTGCTTTTTTAAAAGTTAAAAGGTGTTTGAGTTAGCTTATTATGTGAGAGGAATAAGTCAATAAGTCACTCTATTCTGACTTAATTATTTTTCTAAAAAGTCAATAAGTCATAAGTTACTCCAAGTAAGCTTTGCCAAACAGCCATATAATTCCTTTTAAGTTAGATATGTTTAGATTTTATTATGAAAATGGTGGAAGATTTTTTTCAGGTTGTAAAAATTGTAGAAGGATGTAACTGCTCTTTTATTACGTTGATTCCCAGTGTTGAGAGCCCGATATTAGTTTCGGATTTTAGACCGATCAATCTAATTAAATTTACCGTATAAAATCATTACTAAATTCCTAGCAAACTGTCTTACTCGTGTGATTAGTTCCGTTGTTAGCCTAGAGCAATACGTATTCATTAAAGGTAGACAAATCCTTGATTGCCCTTTAATGCTTAATGAAACCGTAGATTAGTTTAAAAAGATGATGATGTTGAATTTAAACTTTGAAAAGGGCTATGATTCTCTTTATAGAATTATTAATGTCAATAATGTCCTTCATTTGGTTAAGTGATAAATGTCATGGATTATGGCATGTCGTTCCTCGTCAAAGGCATCTATTCTAGTTAATGGAAGTCCGATGAACAAGTTATGTTTGGAATGACGCTTACGTCAAGGGGACCCCTTATCTCCGTTCTGATTCAACATTGCTATGCAAGGTCTTCATGTTGTCGTTGAAGGTGTTATTCATGCCAAATTGTATGCAGGTGTTAAAGTCGGTATAGGCAATGTGTGTTTATCCCATTTATTTAATGCCAATGATGTCATGATTTTGATGGAATGAGATAATATTATGATGGTATTAAACTGCTTCCACTTGGCCTCTAGTCTAAAGCTTAATGTTCATAAATCGAGCTTATTTGGGGTGAGTAAAGTTGAGAAATTGTCTTTTTCTTATCTTGGTATCACCGGTGCTAATATGAATCGGGAGTCTATGTAGCAACCTATTATAGAAAAAATCAAAAAATTATTAAGCGTTTATCTAAGTGGAAAGCGGATATGTTATCGATTGGAGGGTGTTCTGTGTTTATTACTTCGTTTTGAGAACTCTTGGTAACTATTATTTTTCTCCTTTTTTTTTATCTTTCTTTTAAAGTCAAGAAAAAACTAGAAGCCATGTGTGCTCAGTTCTTTTGGATAGGTGATCAAGATGTTTTTAAAATCCCTTAGGTTAAATGGGATTTTGTTTTTGTAGAAAAATCTAAAGGTGGGTTGGGTATTGGATCTCTCAAGTATGAATATTGCATTGATGTATAAATGGCGATGGAGGTTAGTTATGAGTTAAGATTCGCTTTGGGTTAAGCTGATCAAAAGTATATATGGCGATAAAATGGATAATTCGGGTATGCTTCACAATTTTAAAAGTTTGAGCATATGGTCGAAAAGAAGTAAGGTTGTGAATGATTTACATATTCATGATATTATACCTTTGTCTTCTTTGAAAATAAAAGTTGGCAATGGTAGTATGACTTCCTTCTGGGATGATGTTTGGATTGGTAATGAAAACTTTCGTTCTCGATTTCTTCATTAGTTTGGTTTGGAGTCATAGAAAAAAAGTGTATGTCAGTGACCGTCTCAGTATTAAAGGCCTTATTTGGTCTCGGCAAATTAGAGGGTGTATCGAATTTGTTCAACTCTCTAATTTGCTATCGGCTTTGCAGAGAGTCTCCTTGGATGGGATGGAAAATAAATGAGAGGGGATTTGGAAAATTAGTTTTTTTTGTGAAAAATGTTAGAAATTAGATAGATAAGTGTAACCTTCTTAATGGTACTAACACTACGAGGTGGTATAAGTGAGTCCCTAGAAAAGTTAATATATGTATGTGGAGATTAATCATCGATCGAGTTCTAACAAAATTAAATCACAGTAAACGTGGGCTTGATATAACAACTAGTGTGTGCCTGGTTTGTTCAGATTCGGTAGAATCTTCTGACCATGTTTTTGGTGATTGTGTTATGGCCTTTAAAGTGTGGGATGGTATAGGTTGTTGGCTCGATTTACAAATGGCGGTTCCAGTATCCCGCAAAACCTGATAACTTGGCTAGATTTGACTGTGTTGTCTAAACAAAAGAAAAAAGTGTTAAAAACAGGGTGCGTTTACTTCATGGTGGGTTATCTGGAGAACAAGGAATGAAGTTGTGTTTGGTTCCAAACATCCAAAGAAGCAACTCTTATTTGATTCTATTATTTCATTGTCTTACTTCTGGTTTTTAGTAGATTAAACAAAAGTAAAATTTATATGGGTCCAGTGGATGAAAAATCCTATGTTGGTCTTGTAAATTTTGGTTTTTTTCTCACCGTGCTTGTTTTGCTGACCGGGTGAGTTTGGTTATTAAGTCGCAGTTTTTTTAGAAAAAAAAAGGTTAGATATGTTTTCTAACAAAATATCTTTGGACACTTGCGTTGTTATTAGAGCAATAATTCAAGAGATTATATATATTTGATTTAAGTACTATATAGGCTTAACAAGTAGGAGCTCTACAATTGATATGTGGTATGTAACTTGACCATTGGGTAATTTGAACCAAAGTTTGCAATAACTTAAAAAACATATTTACGAAAGGTTAAATATGTTGATTGTTAATTAAGGTTAAAAAGGTGAGGCTATATAATAGCCATATTTACGAAATCTATCCTCCTAATATCGCTAATTACTACGTGACCTAATAAGTAGGAGCTAATGTATTAATTGATAGTAAAAATAAGGAAAAAATGTCACAGAATAGTAACCAAGTTTCAAAAGTGTTCTAATTAGGTCACTCGTATCGTTTTTGTCCCAATTAGATAACTTAACATTCAATTTGAGTCATGTCCTTTTTTTTCATGTGTAAAGAGAAAAATGGAGCATAAGATGCTAAGGTCGGATTTTAATATATGAAATTTTATTTATTAAAAATAAAAACACTTTAATTACATTAAAAATTAAAAAAAACAAGTTAAAATTCACGTCATCACTGGACGTTAGCATCAAATGAAAGGGAAAAAAGAAACAAAAATTCACATCACCACGGTTACTTATGAAATTGATGAAAAACCCTTAATTTTAATAAAAATAAAACTGAAACAAGATTTTGTCCTCACGCCGGCGTGGTCTCCACCATGAAACCACCAACCACGCCCCGGGACGGTGTTCCACACCCCAACTTCAGACGTAACCGGTCATCCATCCTATGTGATAGCATATAGGGTTGTATAATACTTAAATATAAAATAAGCGGGATATAACATCTAAGGACAATAACTTCGAGTAAACTTTAAGATGTCACCCCTATTGACCTTAATTAATACACACCTTAACTATAATACATTTTCTATATGTATGACCGATAACTCACTTACACCAAGTTTTTTCGTTAAGGAACCAACGATTTTTTATAAAACATGCTAATTATTAAAAACATAACATACTTATGCATACTCAATCCTTTTAGGTTCTTTCACGTGGTGTTTGTTTAGAAACGAATAAGTGCACAAAATGCCTTCAAGTTATTTTAACTATTTATGTTTAGAAATTAGACTTCATAAATACCGAAACCAATAACCACAACCAAATAGACTAGTTGTACATCAACTATAGTAACAGTATGTGAGGGACTGTTTAACAACTTCTAAATAGTTAAGTGTTGAACTAGAAAGGGGTCTGACATCTGTTCGTGAAACAAATAGTCTGAATCATTTAGTGTTAAACCAGTAAAAGGTCTAAACCATTAAGAGCTAAACAAATACCTCCTGAATAAATCAAATCAATGTCACAAAATTTTATTTAAAAAGAAAAGCCAAGACATATGAAAACTATACATGGTTGATAAATCTAACAAAGTGTAAAAAAATAAAATTAAAATGAAGTAACACAACTTCATGATCATTGTAAACAAGCTTTAACTTCTTGAAGACAATCAATGGAACATCTTTTAGAAGTTTGAGTCTTTGAAGGTGAATCTTTGTTAATTCCACCAACAACCCATGTCTCTTTTGCAATATCACATGATAACTTGTAAAAATCACCTTCATACTTCATCAACTCCATCAAGTTTTCCCTTTTCTTTTCAACATCATGTTGATCATCATCATCATGTTCATCGTTGTTATCGTTATCGTTATCATCATCTTCTTCTTCTTCCTCATCTACTAAGCCTTTTGTTGTTGCAGAACGACACCGCATTAACAAGAGTGCATTTGATGGTGGCACACATGGAGCTTGAGCTTCTTCATCATCATTTTTAGGGTTTTCACTTTCTTCTTTTCCAAGTAAACAATCTTGATTCTCTTCCATAACCATTAACAACTTTGAAAATGCACTTCTTGATGATCTCTCTTCACAATCATCATGATCATAACCATAACCAAACCATGACCATGTCCATCCTTATGATCATGATCATTATACCCTCCAAACCCTTTCTTTACAGAAGAATTCGTTTCAGTATCATTATCATTATCATTATCATCGTCATCTGACGTGACATTCACACTAGGAAATGCACCAAAACACCCCAAATCAAACTTAAAACTCCTTAAACTTGTCAAGAATTGCATGGACTCTTTCTTGAGCCCTATTGCATCACCCCAAGCCGGTTTCTTTCTATGCTTCTTGTTGTTATGCATCCTTTCGATCTCTTCCATTACAGTTTGCCAATTCTTGCATGATCTAGACTTCGGTCGAGCCTTGATCTGTCCCACACATGTCACTTTTGGAGATGTTGGCTCAGATAACTCCGAACCCATTGGGTTCCTTTTAGACCATAAACCATCACCACCACCCGATTTTCCACGGTGGTGGTGCGAGTTATTTACGCCCGATGGGCTGCAAATCATCTTTGGCCTCATTGTAAGATGAGATCTTGTGGGAAAACACACCAAGAGATCTGTTGATGGAGGTCCTTTTTTCACTTCTCTTCTTTTCATCTCTCTCTAGCACACTTTCTCTCACTAGAATTGCGTGTTTCTGTGCTGGAAATCTTGTTGTTTGATGATGTTGTGATAAAATGGATGAATTTTGAATGAAAATGGCATAAACAAGTGGACTTATATGAAGCCTAGCGGCTACTTTGTTTAACCATCTGTTTTTGAACTTTTATATGAATACTTTTGCAATATTCAAATGGGGATCTTCACAAGATAACTTCTCTACCACAGCCTTTAACTTTTTCTTTATTGTTGTCTACATATAAACTATCTATAACTAAAAATAAATAAATAACAAAAAAGAAATATCTAACATATCAGCAATAGCACCCGCAATGTGCGTTTTTTAGAGATCCAAGGACGCCGATGTGCATTTGCTGCACATCGCCGGCGGAGAGGCAAAGGACATCCAATTGCATGGTCCGTCGATGGCCATTTTTGGCTTGGATGTTTGTTCACATGGACAACCTCAAAACTCCTTTTAACTATTATTTTCTGTTTGTTTTTACAAAAAATACTAAACCCACAATTTACAAAAGACAAGTGTAAGAGTTTGTTTAGCAACTTCTGAATGGTTAAGTGTTGAACTAGTAAGATGTCTAAACCATTAAGACTTAGTATAATGCTTAATCATTCAAAGACAAATGTCTCACCAATTTAGATAAGAGGTCTTAATCATTCAAACTCAGTATAACGCTTAATCATTCAGAGGCAAATGTCTGAACCGGTTAGACATCTGCTGGCGAAACAAACCGTCTAAACCACTAATTGTTGAGCCAGTAAGATGTCTAAATCATTAAAAGTCCATTAAAAGCTAAAACAAACACCGCGAAGTATGTTATTATAACTTCTTCATTGTGCTCTAGGAGTTGTACAAAAGGAAAAAGTTATTATATTTTTTAGAGTATACTATGTGGTTTGAAGAAGGATAAGACCAATTATTATATTTCTTTAAGAGTGCACCAAGTGGTTAAAGAAAAAAAAACATTTATTATGAATTGTAATAGATGGAAAACAATCTCAATATACATATATTTTTTTATATTAACAACACGTAACAACTAATCTTGTAGTATTGATTGCAGAAATAAAAAATAGTACTACAAATATTAAAGTAATAAGATGAGAAAAAGAAAAAGTGAGAGGTTTGATGATGACCACGAGCTTTGTTTGTATAATCGATCTCATGATACCATCAACTTGGTCAGAGTTCAATGTCACCATTGCTTTTTCATTACTTTGTTGTACTAGTTTAATTAATTCTTTTAAACCAGCTACATAACCATTTTTAATGATGTTTTTAATGAAAATATATCAAACTTACATGTTTGGTGCTAATTTATGGTTTCTAGTTTCTGTTATTTTTTTTATACAACAACTCTACTCAAATGTATACTGGCTTCTGCTAAATTGATTGACCTCTCACGTGATGAGCACGATATAGTTGAACATAAGATGGTTATGGTTATAAAAATTTCAGGAATATTGGATTTTAATAATCCAAACTATTCGCTGTTGGCCGCCAATAGTCTCAACTTTAAAAATAACCACTGTAGTCCTAACTATTGACATATTGGCCACCAATAAAGAACCCTAACGCCGTTAGTCTCCGGTTGCCGGAAAACCATTTTTGGCCAGAAAAAGATTTGTAAAGGTCCGATCTAAGGTTACAATGAGGTTTGGGACGAAAAAGTTAAGTTTTTTCGGCCAAAAAGTTGAGTTTTCGGCGAAAAAATGAGTTTTCCAACGACTTTAATAATTGAGGTTTTTACTAGAAAAAGATTCCTAAAGGTCCGTAATAAGGTTACAAAGAGGTTTGGGACAAAATATTGAGTTTTTCGGCCAAAAATGAGTTTTCCGGCCAAAACGTTTTTCCGGAGACTAATGACGTTAGGAATCTGTTAGTCAAGGTCCACTGGAGGCCAATATGTTAATAGTTGAGACTGGCAAGAGTTATTTTTGAAATTAGGACTATTGGCGGCCAACAGCGAATAGTTGTGATTATTAAAATCCAATATTCAAAAATTTAACATTGTAAGTATATCACATCTTTTAGACCAAAAATGCATTATTATTTTGTACACCATTAAATATCATACTATAAAATCAAGGATGGCTCTTGAATATAAACGAGTTTACATTTGAAGAAACGTAACTTGGACTATGGATCTTCCTCATCAATCTGGGTTATTTTTCACGACCACAATCTGAACCTATGTCTGCAAAATATAACACCGGTAGAACTCGTTACAGGAATTTTAAACGTAATAAAATCAGTTTAACCGAGTTTCTTTATTTAAAAATGACAGCTGCTGAAAATTTCAAACACCTATAGTATGTGCTTGGATTTGGGTAAAAAAAAACCCGTGTAATATAACCTGAAAATATCATGTAGTGGGATTTACAAAGCATAGATTTATTATGCTTTCACCTTGTTCAATTTTTTACATCTTTGCACTTAAAACTTTGTATATATTCCTAATACTTATATTATAATTGTTTTCATAGTTTGTATTTTTTTTACGTTGATTGATATTTGGTTGAAGTTTTTGTATAAGATTATTCTCTCAACTCAAAAGGTTTAAACATCAATTTGTTACCATTTTTTTTCAACAAGAACCTAGAGATTTTTTTTCCCATAGAAGTTCTAATAACTTAAATTAAAAATATTTGAAATAGACTTTAATTAGTTGTTTGGAATCCAGTTTTATAACCTTTTCAGATTCAATAGTAAAACCGGATATATGAGACCGACCGTAGTGGTAGGGGCGCCCCAGCCAAATCACCGTCAACCACTAAGGGGGGCGCCAAGAGGCGCATTAGCCCCTTATTTGTTACCCCATTAACAGGCGTGATGGGCTTGAGAGATGGGGTCCACATTAAATCAAACAATTTCTTTTTTGTTTTTTCTTTTATTTAATTTCTACTTAAACCGCTACACGTTTTTGAGAGTTTAGTTAGTTAAAGTCTCACAGCCTAAGTGACAGTTAAATGACAAAAGTTTTTTTTCACTTTCTAGTTAACCAATACACATAATCTAACTAATGTCGTTAATCAACCTTGTCAAAATGTAGCTTATATGGTTTTCCGGTTAATATTAGCCCACGTATACTATTACGATGTGTCATTGTAGTAGTTTGTTTATTATATGGAAACATATAGTTTAGTACAATATTAAGAGTGTGCTTAGTTAAAGTAGGCAAGTAATGATGGCAATTAGGCGATTGAGAACATTGATGAAGGGTCCTATCGCCCACTACCCCTTTGCTTTAGGAATTAGACTTCACCCAACCTTTTTAATATCCTTTTTCATAGGTATGTCACATGTAGATGCCCAAAAGCTTTTTGGTCCACATTCTCGACATAGCTATTGCTAAAGAATGGTTGCATCTAACTTTTTTCTTATTTTAGCTTTAAATATTGATTACGAGTTTAGTTGCTATCAAACCGACTTTATGTCTATCTCAATAGGATGAGCATGTAACTAAACAAGACATTAGTGTCTCCATGACATTATAGAATTCTATTTAGTACTTGTTAACGTGGGCTGAGCTTTATTGGGGGGGGGGGGGGGGGGGGGGGTGCTCTGGCTTCCACCGATTTTTGTTCATAATGTTAATCTTATCGAAAATCTTTTTTGTAGTGTAGAATATTGAATTTTTAAGAGTACGGCCCCCGCCAATTTAAATTTTGAGACTCTGGCCCTCACTGAGTTTTCGTTCAAACTCCGTCACTGCTTGTTAAGAGATCTTAATCATGGTTTTAAAATCTTAATGTTACGATTTTCATTGGCAAAAACGTATTAATCAAAGATGATAAAGAGCGTGATGATGTCGATGCAAATTGAATAAACCAAACCGAGTAACCAATTTGGTTTTCGGTTCCACAAATCTGGTTGACCCAAATAACCCATTCTATACTTTTTGACTTTATTTTTACAAGAGCCCAAATACTTCAGCCCAGTTAGCAGGTAGCCCACTCTTAAGTCTTAACCCTTTAGTTTTTTGGGCCCAAACCAACACTCTCCAAAGGGCCACTCGACATACTATTGATGGTAGCTTAGTGTCGTCGACATAATAATTATACTGATGTTTGTTGGAAACCAGACCTTCTTTAATATAATCAAACAATGTATTTAACAAAAAGAAAAACTTTTTGATAAAAATTGAAGGTACATAAACTCTAAACATATAATCCTTATTTATACTAACACAACCTCTTGAAGAACAAGTGACATACTCCATTATGGAAACCAAATAAAATAAAACTAGTATAAATCCTAAATCTTCATACTAGAATAAAATACAAATAGAATAAACCATTTAAATCCTCAAACTTTTGAGTATTGACAAGACTAGTTCTAGCAAACTTAATGCCGATAATAAAGTTGTTGGTAACGCAACATTCTGCTAATTAAGACTCAAGTTGTTGTTGATCCAATTTGGTGCGATGAAGGAGTTCTGTTGAGAAAAAAAGTTATGGGTCATTATCAAGAGGAAAAATTCATAAATTCAACAGGACTATATAAGCCTTATTTTGTAGAAAATATGTAACGATCCTTGCACATTCTTGTTAGAGCTTTTGAACATTGTATAATCTCTCTTACAGTAATCTTAGTGAATCAAAGTTGAGTACAACTTTAAGAATTTGTTGATTTGTTCTTATTTAAGTTGTAACCGATAGTTATTGTAACTCTTATTCGTATTTTTAATTCAAAAGACGATTTTAATTTAAATTTCTATATGTGATGTATTACTTGTTCCTCAAACAAACATTTAAAACCCTGATTTGATTAGCTAACCTCTGTTGCGGATTGTGATTCAAACTATGTTATATGTTTTTCATAATCAATTAGGTTATTAGCTAAAGTACTTTAGAACTAGTCGATTCGATCCAACAAAGGATTTGTCGCTTTTTTGTTCATAAAAGAGGAAAATTTCGAGTTGTTGCTATGTCAACCCAATTTTTATGAGAAATCTAAAGTGGTTGAAACACTTTCAAATTTGCTAAATTTGCTCATAAGTATAGTCATGAAGTGACGGGGATAGAGAGTGACGCGACATGGAGGTGGGCCCACCTTGACACCCTAGGTTCCGTGGTCAATCGTCTCTAGGGTTCTGCTATGCAAGCAACATGATGTTGCAGGTGGGGGGTCTCTTAACAGTTGGCGAGTGGCGACTATAGAGAGAAAAGTAGAAAGAGATGGAAGTTTTTTTTGTTTGAGACATAAACTAGAGTAATGAATCTATATTACTTTTGAAAACCCATAATACCACTTTTTCTAGTCTACTTAAATACCGTAAATAAACCAACACGTACTAATGTTTATTCGGTTCTCATTCGTAACAAGCATTTGATTCACAAACCGACACTTCTATACAAATTTCAACTCGTATCATGAAATCTATAAATATATGAATGCATTTATGTTTTAGTTAATGCATCTAATTCAACCATTTAATTTTCTCCATTATGCATCAAGCCCTAAACTTCTTCTTGTCATCTTCGGCTAACCACCACTAGGACCCACGACAAACGAGATTTTGTTTGTGTCTTTAGGCCATACCCGATGGGTCGGGTAAGATGTGCTTCAGGGTTGCCAACTCATAGTTTGAAATTGTAACTCATTGTATCCTTGAACTTGCTTTAAACAGTTTGAATGAAAAATGGAAGGCATCAATTTCTTCATCAAGATTCATTTTCAAATGCCACTATCATAATTGTGATGCAGATAGTGACTTTGATACACTGTTTCTGTTGAAAATAATACCTTATTTTTAATTCAATTTTAGCCGCTTTTGCATTTATGGTGGACAACTTTACATATGTCCTTGCATAAAATTAAGGATGTAAAGGAAGACGCCCTTTTATTCACGTTGAATTCTTTATCTTTATTTATATAATTACAATAAAAATTATTATATATTTTTTTTGTTTTTTATTAAACAATATTTTTATATCTTTGTTATGACATTTCTTTCTCCTTCACCACAAACACTTTGAAAAAAATTTAAAAAATTGATAAGGGTGCACACTATTTCTATAAATATAGAGATGAATAACAAGGCTTGACTGTAGTGATGAGCCAACCTATGTAGGCGTCACGTCATAGTTTTAGAATGATGCCTCTTTAGTGGAAATGGATGATGAGCCCACCCACCAACTTTTTTTTTTTTAAATTAACAAAATTTTTAACTTTATTTATCTAAATAAGATATAAAACTAAATTCATAAATATTGAAAAACCAAACATTACATAACTTAAAAAAAACAAAAAAAAACCTAACTTTCATACTTTTTCATGGTTTTTTCTTCCATTTGAGGATAATAACCAGGCATCGAGAAAATGTTCGGATTCGGGTTGTTGAGGTTGTTCGGGTTGAATTTGGATTTAATTGTTTTTAAACGATCAGATGTACAACGGTTAGAATTTTTGTCATTTAGTGTGCGGCAACTTCGGCATATATGTGCCGCTCATGCCGCGGAAGAGGGGGGGGGGGGAACGGTGTGCCGCCGGCGCGGTCCATGCCGGGGTCACACCGTGTAGCCTAACATTTCACTCTCATCCACTCACAACTACTTGTAATATAAATAACTCACTCACAAATATACATGGAAAGTGTTGTGAATGCTCTTATATCTTAAGAATACCTTTTTTTTAATTGAACGACAAATTGGATCACTAACGGACCACTAGAGTATAATCGTGCCACCAGCGGAACCAACCGATCATATCCATCTACACTAGGCAATAACGCCTATACACCAATTCAGAAGGAAACCCAATAAATCTGGAAAACTCTTTTATGGGAATCGAACGCAAAACCTACTGGTTCCGAAGCCTTGTCTCATCCTGAAAATGTCATCGGACTATAATGTCATAGCAGAATGTCTGTTATTCAATTATACATTAGTTATAAAAAATAGTAAAGCAATTGTTGGTCCCATTCTTTAAATATTTTTAGTTACTTAATGTCACATGAGTGTCGTATATATAACCAACACATAACAACAATTATTAAATACCATATACCATACTAAAACAAAGATATGTAGGTCCAAAGGTGCTTGAAAGGCAATAATCGTATAAGCACAAATTACATGTTATTTGGCATGTATTAAGTTCATTGATACATGAGTATTGGGGTATGGTGTAATAAATGCTTATGAAAAAGTTAAAAACCATCAAATTATTTTTTTGACTTACATGGTAAACATCATCACATGTGTTCCATATATGTTCACATACCATTACCTACCGATATTCACAAATGAATTAACTTACATACATTTTTTAAACCGTTTGTTTAAAAAACATAGAAAAAAGAGTTTTAATAATGTATACCAAACATCGAAAAGAGATGGTGGTGGAGTTGTAAGGGAGAGACCTGTTGCTTTAAGTGACCAGGTTCGATTCCTGTCATCTCCATTAGTTTATGTCGCACCTGGTGATGATGGGAGACCAGACACAGATCGCTAGTTCGATCCTTGAACTGAGTGAGTTTTACCTCGCCGCATTGTCGTAGTGTTCAAAGGCTTCGGCCTTAGATGAGAGTTTTTCCTGGTTCGAAGACGAGTGTGATGTAGTTAATTTCGTTAGTAACCCATTTATAAGATCCGTAGGCCGTTTAAAAAAAATAAATGTAAAGAAAATAATGTATCCCAAACACTGATTTTGTCACAGTAGTCATAGTACATCCAATAAAAAGCAATGATGAAAACAAGTGAAATGGCAGGCAGCACAACATATGCACAAATAAATCCAAAACCCAAGGATATATTATACTCTTCATCCACTATACAAATAAACAATGGTGGGCTACACAAGGCCCATGGGCCATAGCCAGCTATACAAACAATGCAGAAAAAGATCACCCAATTGGCCAATTGTATCTAGTTACTAATTGCAAAACTGGCATTTCCTTTGGATTCTTCCTAATCCTACACATATATTCACATGACCCCACACCCCACCCAAACCCAACCCAACCCAACCCAACCCAACCCATCAAGAATCTCTAACTTTATGGATATGTCCATTCACAACAAGCTCATTTGCAAGCTTGCATTGACATTGATGGTGATTGTTACACATTTGATATCTACAATGTACACAAACTCCATTCATTGACACCTAACATGTGACACTGCCACACTGATATGAACAAACATATATTTATTGGCCAACTCTTTGCTCCAATCGACCGTTACTTCGTCACCAAACGTCGTACCTTATCGGTTTATCATACATTCATTAGATTTAATAAAGGTTTGGTGACTTGGTCTTTATTATATGGTAACAACGAGTTTTGAAAATCAGAGTATAACAACACATACATGTGATGATGTTTGGCTTTTAAAGACCTAAACACATTGTCTGCCCATCCTGTCTACCAAATCCTACATCCTATATCACATTTATGCGTGTGTTAGCTATTGCTTATTGAAACTGCTTATTGAAACTGTTTATCTGCTTACTGTCTTTAATAACGTTTGAATGAAATAAACCGTTGGTTTCGAGTTAAAACACAGTTTTAATAAGCAACTATGCAGTTCATATCAGTGATATATCGGGTCCCCTAGTGAAACATCAGTGTCAAATATCAGTCAGATTATCAGCACCAATATTATCGGTGATATTGACCGGTATATCACCAATATAACCTATATCTCAAATATTGGTCCTTGACCGATATCTGATATTTTACCGCATTAACTGCATAGATAAGCAATATCAAACACCAAACATACACATATACCAAATCATAACTAATCTGTAACATACTCATAAAAACTATAGATTTAGTGATATACATTACCAACATAACAAAACCAAAACAGATTCACATTATATGCATCATACAACAACCAGCAACAACAAAATCACCAACAAAACTAACCATTCCCGATTCGACTCAAAACGAATTCATCTCAAGCAAATAACTCCGTCGGTTAATCAGTTTCTCAACCGCCTCACCATAAACACCGTCAAACCCGAATCCATCCCAATTACATTCGTCTTCCGCTTCCTCCACCATACCACCCGCATTCGCAGTCGGTCTAACCACCACAAGCGTCGCGCCTTCCATCGTCACACCATTCGACAACTCCAACTTCGCCTCATGCCTCATCCTCATCCAAACCGCAGGAACTCGAGTCCGGTTACTCCGCCACCACACGCCACCAGAACGCGAGTCCAAATTACCATTCTGCCCTTCCTCATCACCAACATTATCACCAGCATTATCAGCAACATCTTCTCTAAACTCATTGATACCTAATTCATTCATAATCACAGTTCCTTCATCTTCTCTATCTCTAACAATCAATTTCAACAAGCTTTGATGTTCAGTTACAATCTCTTTCACCATGTAATGTCTAGCGGAAGCTGCAATTAATGCGGAAATTGTCCACACAACTCTCGTCTTCAAACCGCCACCACCGCCGAGATCCGCCTCTCCTACGCCGCCGCACCGGAACCCTAGGATCACACACCGCTTCAACGTCTTACCGTACTCCGCTCTCCACTTGATCGCCGCTCGTTTCTCTAATCTCAGATCTCCGTTCGGTAACTCGATCTCCAGATGTTTAATCCTCTCGAATGTTCGAAGAATCATCGCCGGAGAGTATTGAGATTGCGGTTGTGGTTGCGATTGTTCCGATTGTGATTGTTCCGATTGCGATTGAAATTGATGACGTGGAGGAGAAGAAATTAGGTTTTGGATCGATTTGACGATGGATTTGAAGAAAGCGATGACGGAGGAAGTGTAGGCGTCTTCGTCGTCGGAGTCAGCGGCGGAGATGACTCGGTCGACTCGGAGGAGGAGCGAGTCGGAGTGAGGAACGAGTGAGTTGAAGCGGCGAGATACGGATCGGCAGCGGATTAAAGTTTTGATGTCGGAGATGTAGTTGAAAATTGTTAATATGATTACGTCCGGTAACCGGTCGAAGTCGTCGGAGATGGTTTCCGGTGACGGTTCCATGAATGAATTAGAGTTTGTTGACCGGAAAGAGAGTGAGTGTTTGGTTTGTGAAGGCTGGATTTGACCGTTGACTTTTTTTGGAAGGGGTGAGAGGGGGTTATTGTAATTGGGTAATGAGTTTGATATTTATTGCTACTTATTCCCTTACTCCAATTACAAGGAGAGAAATTTATGTACATTGATGGGTGTGTTTATCCCCCCGCTTCTGGCCTAAGGCTATGGGTATGGGACTTGGGTTTAGGCGTGGGTTGAGAAAAAAACGTCTAAGTCATCACCCTCGGTGGATTTGGGTTTAGGCGTGGCCCCTTGGGCGGGGTTTCAACCCGCGCGTTGGGCGGGTCTAGCAGTCCACTGTGGCGGTTTCTTATTGGCTGACTTGGCTAGGCCGCTGACCAGTTTTTTTAAATTTATAACCGTTTGGCTTGGCCAAGCCAACCGCCACCCTGAGTTTTAAATTTATAATCGTTTGGCCAAGCCAAGGCAGCCCCGAGTAGTATAAAATCCCCCACCGCCATCCCTGTTCGCGTACTACGACAACGTGCCCGGCGGTGACATAAGTCACGACGACCGAGTGGCGGTGGCCAACATCGAGTACCGGGGCAAGGAGCGGAGGCCGTTTGAGAAGTTGGCCCTCTTCGAAATCTACCAAACGCTTTAGGGTTTTTTTTAATGTTTAATTGTGTTTTTTTTAGATTTGTAATTTAGGATTTTTTTTAGATTATAATATGTTTTTTTAGATTTGTAATTTTTAGGAAATTTTAATAACATTTTTAGGTTTGTTTTATTTTGGTTTTTTTTATAAAAAAAAGTGAAAAAAAATAATTACATGTGGCCTAGCCATGCGGGCTAGCCACGCCCCACCATACCCACCGCAAATGGAACGGACTGGCGGTGCCCCTCCAAGTCCACGTGTCGGGCCATGCCCCAAAGTCCCGCTCCACCATACCCCATAGTCTAATGGTAGTAGCTATGGGTTCTCCAATAAACACTCAAGTTCAATTTTTATTTGTGTTATATTAGGGTGGATATACACAATTAAGTATTTTGACTAGACCTTGTGAGGTTGTCAATTTGATTCCTGAGCTCAACCGGGTTTTCGTCCCACCGTATGCTAACGCCAGAGAGTTCTGCTCTTGTGGTAGCACAACAACTGTCAAGTGACAGCCGGCAGTATGGTTTCCCGGGGAAACGTCCAAAAAAGCCAAACTTTGAAGCCAGCATGAGTCCGGTTAAGACAACATAGCCTAATCAAAGTGGGGTAATACGAGGCTCTCCAATTTGGAGAGTGTGATAACCTTATATATGAAGTTTAGCATTAAAACAAAAAAAAACTTATTGGTGTGTTTAGGACTGTTTAAGTTAATTTTTAGGGACCTATGAATTTATGGCTTTTGGAAAAAAAGAGTTTTAGAAAAATGTTTGTGTTTGCTTATAAGTCAATAAATAGTTTTTTAAAAAGAGTTTAGGTTAGGTTATAACTTTTTAAGAGGTGTAATGTGAAGTTCATCCTAAAAGTCATTTTCATTTTTGAGAACTTACAATTTCTAACTTCTCAAAAATCCTCTTTTTCAATACAATTTAAAAGGTCCCTGTGTATTCCCACACCCCTTTTGTCTATTTTGACACCCTGAAGCGCCAAAACTCAGCGCTTTGGTCAAAGCTCGGCGTTTGGGTGGTTTTTTGATTTTTTTAATTTGATTTTAATTCAAAAACGCACCTATACTTGTCGAATTTTGACGTATTTTGTTATTACACGTCATTTTATGAAGTATATGGTCTATACGACACATTCCGGATAAGTTCAGTTACGTGTGTTGCCATATACCATGATTTCATGTGATTCTGGTTTTTTTCACTTGTAGTCCAACGTGTCGTTTTGTATGTATACGCGTCCTACCGGATCAGTACTTGACGTATTTTGTCATTAAATGTCATATTATGACGTGTATTGTCATTATTGTTCCGTACTATCGCGTATTTTGGTCGTACGGGTCATGTCGGTGACATGATGACATCCGGCATCGTGACGTTTATTGTCTGTAAGTGCCGCATTAGTGCGTAGATTAATTGTTATGGCGTATTATGTTTCTATTGGTCGTGTTATGACGTATTTTGGCCGTATGGGTCAATCATTTAGTAGCATAAATCGAAGTAAAACTTGGGGTCCTGTTTAAATTTTATTGTTATAAACGGTTATCATTTATCCGGACTTGGACCGGCAATTAAAAACATTTTTGCATATCAATAATTACTTACTTGTTTTAGCACTCAATATAGATTATTTGACACCCTAAGCAATTAAGCAAGACTCTTACCAGATTTAGTGAAAACGTAAAACATGTTGAGTATTAATCCGGTAAAGACTCAATTGCAATTCTCATTTTTTTTTCCTCATATTTTTTCACTCCTATAGTAAACCACCAATTAAAAAAATATCAATATGTGGCATTAAAGTTTGGCATGATATTGCCCACCACATTTACGTGCATAAGTGTATGGCCTAGTGAAATAATCATTTAACACACATTATACAATAACCATTATAAAGTAAAGCAAAGATAAACACCTCAAGATTTGGCATTGCTAACTTCTCAGGTAAAGGTTGAGGTACAATTGCATTTGGAAGTCATCCGAAGATTGATTCACCGCATGCGTAGTACAGAGCCCCACGAAAATATGTGTGTTCACGACAAATTCAAGACTTTGTTCATGTTCGTTTGTTAAGAAAATATATGTGTTCACAAAGTGTTCATGAACACTCAATGGCGAAGCTTGGGGGTCGTTTTTTTTCTTAAACAGGGGGGGGGGGGGGGGGGGGGGGGGGAGTGTATATACCTAAAAAATTCTATACGAAACGTACATACATAACACTACGCATCGAAAAATTCAGGGGGGGGATGCCCCTCCCCCCCCCCCCAAAGAGCTGCGCCCCTGTGAACACTTACCGAACGGAATTTTATGTTCGTGCTTGTTCGTTAAGGAAATGAACGTGTTCGAGTTCGTTTGTTAATTTTTGGCAACGGACGCAAAAGAACGTTCATGGACACAAAGAAGCGTTCATGAACAGAATGTAAAATACACTGATAATTATTAAATATTTTATTTAATGGACTTTTGAAGTATTTGAATAAAAGATTATAACTAAAAACACTAATGAACTATCATATGCAAACGAACATAAACGAACTTGTTACCGAACATTCACGAATATAAAAGAACGAATACGGCTTCTTTCATGTTCGTTCATTTAACTAAACGAACAAAATTTCTTGTTCGTTCATTTAGCAAACAAATGAACACAAACGAACTTCAGCCAAACAGTTCATGAACTGTTCGTTGAATGTTCGGTTTGTTTACAACCCTACTCTTGCATATTAGCTATCAAGACTAGGAGCATCCAAAAGCCATGGCAGAGTCACAAAAACCACATATTAACAAATATGTATCTATTTTTTTTTTGCTATTTCTATCATCTTACTAGTTTTGGTTTATTGAAAAAAATTATCTGTTTAAAAAGAAAAAGGAAGTATAAACATGTATACTAGCATTTTGCTAGTTTTGGCTTGGGTGGTGGTCACTTTCTAGGCGTGAAACAACAACACTCGGTCAGTCGGTCTAAACATATATAGTTACAACTTACAACTATAGTATGTGTAACCCTTTTGAAGTTCTCATGTATTATGAAAACTGTTTTTTTCATCGAGAAGTGTCTCCGTTGACACATGCATTTGAGCTTTCTAAACTCGTGGTTCCTCCAAGAAACTGAATACAGAACCAACACGTGTTTATCCCATTTGTTTTTTATACTTTTGGTTCTCTAGCAACAGAGGCCGTAGAATTCCTGAACAGGGTCCAGCGGGTCGTGAATAGTAACTTCTCGACCCTTAAAAGTCGTTTCATCTTTGGTACGATCAGTTTTCCAATTCAAAAGAGGGTTGTGGCCTAGCTTGTTGCCCGTTTACCTGTCATTTGTTTGTAATTTGTTGGTTTAGCACTTTTATGATATTATATTCATATTCACTCTAAAATACGAAAGATGATTGCAAATTCCAAGTCGTGGAGAACTCCAAGGGTCATCACATGTTTACCTAAATTTTTTATTTCTTTGTTATCAAAGTCTAAAAAGAAATGTAGTTATTGCAATAGATGATAAGACACCCTCCAAGAACAAAATAATAAATATGAGAGACTGTTTGACAACTTCTGAATGTTTAAGTGTTGAATCAGTAAGAGGTTCGAACCATTAAGTGTTGAACCATTAAGAACCAATATAATGCTTAACCGTTCAGAGGCAAATGTCTGATCAATTCAGATTAAATGTCTTAACCATTCAGACTCAGTATAATGGTTAACCATTCAGAGGCAAATATCTGAACCATTCAGACATCTGCTCGTGAAACAAACAGTCTGAATCACTAAGTACTGAACCAGTAAGAAGTCTGAACCACTAAAAAACTCATTAAGAGCTAAACAAACAACCCCTAACATCTTACATATCCAAGACCCAATCACTATTTTAAGTAGGAATTACCCTACATAAGGCTCTTTTCTTCTACTCCACGAATGTGGCAAATTGGCATATATTTTTTTAATCATGTGTGAAATTGTTGTAAAATGACTCCTTTCATGATTTTCTTTGTTTCAGTGTACTTCAAGCTATTATTCCGTGTTTAATAAATTTAGTACATATTTACTTTTGTAACTTTATTGCTCATGAATTCAATAAGCATTTAGTTCATCTAACTTTTGAAAAACTTTACAAGTGCAACATTATGATATGCGTTGAATGTAGAGGTGCACAAAAAAACCGTCTCCGAACCCGGAATCGTTTTTTTAATACTTGGGTATTCTATACTAGAAACTGACTCTACACGTAAGGTATAGACAGTGTATGCATTTTAATCTCAATACCTGAACCAGAATCAAAACCAATCATACCCTTTAAATACCCGAAACTAGGCAAGAACCGGAACCGCAACCAATTATACCCGGCTATACCCGATACATGATTGATGATTCTAATATATATATCTTTGATATTTATGTTAGTGCATTTATTTATTCATTTTACATTATACAATGTATGTTTAATAATAACAAACAAAAACACGAGAAAATAGAGTAATAAAAGCTCAATAAAGTATTAAAAAACCTGAAATTGGGTACTAAAAAACTCGAGAAGAGGGTATAGAAAAACTCGAAGATAGGGTTTCTAAATACCCGGTTCCTTAATAACCATAACTAAATCCAACCCAGAATTGGGCAAATAACTGGAACCGGGACCGAATGAATCGGTTCCAACCCTTAAACAAGAAACCAAAACCGATTTCATAACTGAAACCCGTTCTTAAAAATACCCGTTTTGTGCACTAGTCGAATATGCTATTTATTCTTAGGACTTGGGACAGGTGATGCCATGATGGGTCGGTACGTAATGATCAACCGCACAGGCCCACATCTTTTAAGGGCCTAGAAGTTCTTTAGCAATCATATTTATATCTAATAACCAATAGGCCCATTTGTTTTTGTTAAATCCAGTTCTAAGCCCAGTGAAAGGCCGGCTACTTCTCTATCTGTTAAGTCCAGCTTCTAATGCTTCTCAAAGGGGCCCATGCTAAAAAAGAAAAAGAGAAAATTGTTAATGATTGTTAATGAAGATTATAAAAAATCAATATTTTCAAATAAAGATTTACTTTTTTAAATTTTATTAATGAAAATGCACTTTTAGTGCGGAAATATCGAACACGTGACTAGTCCCCAGTGTGTCTACGTGGAGTGCGTTTTAGCATAAAGGTCTCCACGTGACTGACATTTTCACACTAAGAGTACATATTCATTTCTTTATTTGAAAAATCGTTTTCTGTCAAGATCCGAACAACATGGAGCACTCAACTACTAGTCTAGTCTAGTAATCGTTTTTTCTATGGAGATATTGACGGATCATATGTTTATTTTAGAAACTTTTCCAAAGATCGAACTAACTTTGGGGAACATGCAAGATGACTTGCTTACCGTCAAACATTTGTCATGTCACGGTATATAAACTCTTTTACCAAAAACAAATGCACACATTTTGGGTAGTTCATGAGAAAGCTTCTCTTTGCTCGTGCTTGGCTCGTTTACAAACTAAGCCGAGCCCAATTCAAACAAGCGTACATTTGATATGGGCAACTTTCGATCAAGCATCGTGAGAGTTTCGAGCGTTAAGTAATTTGGATAATCGTATGATAGGAATCGATATTTGAATCAGAGAATTACAAGATTGGAATCAGTGATTACTTGTGAAGTCCTAGTGTGATAAACTTGGCTAAATTGTGAAAATTCCTTATGGATAGGCAATGAGAGCAGCTGCTAAGTGTCAAGAGACGTCATAACTCAAAACCTGTTATTTATTTATTTTTTTTATTATAGTTTTAGACATTTACACTTTTAGTATTTAGTTGTTACCGGGTTAGGTATTTGGATTGCATATTGGGCTAGTTTAATAGTACAAATAATAAGATAATGGCACATTAGATTAGTACGTATAAATGTATAATTCTCTCTCTTTGTCTCTCTCTCTCTCACACACACAAACACACACTCTCTTTATATATAAACTCAAAAGTTATTCGAGCCAACCGGGCAAACGTACCTTTACTCATGCTTGGCTTATTTACAAACCGAACCTAGCTAGTTGGCTCGTTTTCAACCAAGACTTAATCAAACGAGCATATTTCCAAGCATTTTCCGATCGGTTGTCGAACGAGTTTCAAGCGTTAAGCAATTTAGGCAGACCTGCACACGTTATAGTTTCTTTTTGTTCATTATTGTTGCGCTTCTCGATACCACACTCGATCAAAAGATAGAATGATTGCTTGCATTATTATTTACAGGTTTCATCGTCAAAACTAGGAGCTTCGGACATTGGATCGATGATCAACCATAGAAATACAAAAGCATTCCTTAAAATATTCACATCCACAAAACTTAAAATGAATCCTAAAATGATCTATAAATGAAAGTAAAAAACCTTAAATGATTGAACTAAAAGTTTAGATTATTAAGTGTTATTTTTTAATATATATATTAATTATGACCAAAATTGCATTAAAATTGTTATTAAATAAAAAATATTAGTATAATATTCTATGCAAAAAATAATTATCATAAAATAAAAGGGGTTTTGAACAATAATTGGTGAGTCTGAAATGAGTTAATTATGGGTTTTTGATGTACCAATGATTGGCGTGGAAAGCCTCCTTTACACGCCTAAAAAGTTTTTCTTCTCTTTTGGGTTTTTGTCCTATTGAGTATTGACACTAACCCATATTTCACATATATCTTTCATGGTAGTTAGTTAGCCCAATAATATCATCCTTGTCTTAACTCCCTTTAAAATATGAGATACAAGATTCGTGTTTGGTTCAATACACTATTTACTAACCGGTTCAAATCAGCCGGTTGTATCAGTTGAATCATCCGGTAGAATCAGTTAAACCGTTCGATACACCTGGTTGACCGGCCTGATACACCTAGTTAAACCGTTTCACAGTCAAATCCGGTACAGTATATAAAAACCGGATTTTAAAATATTGGTTCAATATTTATATAATTCAGTTACAGTCTTCTTAAGAAAAAACCCCCTTTTTGCTATAATATTGGTTCGCTAAAAACTAATTTTCGAAACACAACTTTAGCAAATATAATGATTTATTTTGTTGTTGAAGCAAAATATAATGGTAACATAGATTAATAGCTTATATACTTTTTCATAGTTTAAATGAAAATTAATATATTACATATTACTATTAGATAGAAGGATCTTCATCTTAAGAAACCTTATTGACTCACTAAAACTTTCAACTTTCATTTACAAATTTTACATGTGAAGATATTTACAAGAGTTAATTAGATAGTTAGTCCCTGTGGTTTGTACAAAATAACATACTTAAATACTAATAGTTTAAAATCACTTTCTAGGGTATTAACTTTTCATTTTGTCACGTTTGGGGGTATTAACTTCTAAAGTATTAACATAGTTAGTCCATGTGGTTTGCACAAAATAACATACTTAGGTACTAATAGTTTAACAAACAATTAACGTTAATACCTCCAAACGTTACAAAATGAAAAGTTAATACCCTAGAATATGATTTAACTATTAGTACCTAAGTATGTTACTTTTGCAAACCACAAGGACTAACTATGTAATTAACTCTATTTACAATTTTTACATGTGAAGATATTTTGCGTTTGACTCATGTAAAACTAGATTAAGCACCCGTGTGATATATGGTTTAACCATAAAACATCTTCTAAATGCTAAATGAATAACAAATATTTTTTATAGTTTTTTAAATATAGGGAGAGGATCATGAGAAAACTAGATATAAATGAGAAAATTAGAAAACTAACTAAAAAAGCAAAAAAAAAAGCATAAAAAACATACATTTTTTTTACAATTTTTTTATAAAAAATCGCTGCATATTATGTATTAAAAAAAGACTTTTTTTCAAAAAAAAAAACTTGTACTGCACATGTTCACTATATGTGGACTACACATGTGCATTATATGTATATGTTGCACACATGTGCACTATATGTGTACTACATTATATGTATATGTTGCACATGTGCATTATATGTTTTTTTTTTGTTTTTTTTTAAAAGTTTTTTTATATAATATATATAGCGAATTTTTATAAAAAAATCAAGAAAAAAATTGATACGTTTTTTTTGGCTTTTTTAGTTAGTTTTTTGATTTTCTCATTTAAACTAGTTTTCTCATGATCCATCCCCTTTAAACATAATATATATCGTGTATACCAAAGATTAATTGTTGTATTATTTGTCGTATATACATCTTAAGAAAGGTTTTAATTTGACTTAATAAATATGGGAACTTATTTATGTTTGTATCTAATCAAACGTTTTTAAAATGGATATTAAAGATTTTCAATTATAGTTATTTGATTAATTAAAATTTAATTAAAAAACGATTTTATAAGTATGGTAGATGAGAAACATTTAATTTTATAAAAACTAATTTATCAACATCTATTTAAAAAGGAAATATAATAAGTTCATTTCATAAAAATAATAGGACGGTATAGTAAATACTAATGTGAATATTTATGAAAGGAGATATACGTGAGAAGAAAATTAAATTGCAAAGAAAAAGAACAAATTGTATAATTTTAAAACATTAAATAGTTTTCTCTCATCTCATTTATTATTATTTTTAACTAATTAATTTGTTATAAAGACTATCATTCTCCCACTAAGACCGCCCGTAGTCGGGCGTGTTTTTGGCCAAAACACACCAATCGCAATCGCGCCCCAACCCCCCCCCTGGCGCCATTCGGCCCTATTCGCCAAAAAAAGCGCTATTTGAAAGACGCCATGAATTTAAAATCTGGCCAATCATGACCGTTGCAAACGGTCATATTTTTTGAACGGTCAATTTTTTTTATTCCAAACCCTTTATATATATATATATATATATATATATATATATATATCTTCTTCATATTTTTATACAAACCAAAACACCCACCATCTCACATACTAAACAAAGTTTTTAAAAAAATGGATTCCCCAAGCTCCTTTTCCATCGCAAATTATTACTATAGAGAATTTTTAGCGGATGACGGTGAGTCCACCGATGAGGAGATCGAGCAAGAGGCGGTTACAAATGCCTGTCAACTGGCCGTGCGATATATGGCGCATTCTAGCCATCCCAAAAGTGTAATTAGAACAATGGATTATATTCAACGAGACCGAAGTGCGGCAAATGATCGGTTGATGCAAGTTTATTTCGTTGAATCGCCAACATATCTAAACCCGGAAATTTGTAGGCATCGCTTCCGGATGAGCAAGCGTTTGTTTCTACGCATCTTCGAGGACCTTGAAAACAACTTTGATTATTTTAAACAAAAAGCGGATGGAAAAGGGCAACTTGGATTCACTGGTATTCAAAAGTGTACGTCGGCGCTACGAGTCCTTGCTTATGGAAACACGAGCGACATCAACGACGAGTATTTAAAAATGGCCGAGAAACAACACGAGACACATTGGAGCATTTTTGTCGAGGTACATTCATAAAAACATTAAAAGTTAATAATTGTTTTTTTAATTATTGTTGTATACGTTTGTTATAGGTATTACAGAATTGTACTGTGCACGTTATCTGAGAACGCCCACATGGTACGGCCTCCAAAAGATTTACGAGGTACATTCTAGCGAGCATGGTTTGCCGGGTATGATAGGTAGTTTGGATTGCATGCATTGGCGTTGGGTGTCACACCCCGATTTCCACGTGTATTCCGGTGGGGAGTATCATGACGTACAGTTAGTATCATCATAACCAATTACAACACAGAGCAACACAGCGGAAGGCTTGGAGTAAAATATAAACTGTTACAAACCATAAGTGTCCAAAAGTTCGGAAAACACAAATATACATCAAGGCTTGTAATAAGATCCACAGGAGGATCGGAAATAAACATACACAAAATGATAACAGACTCTACAGGCTCAAGTCTAAGGTCACAACTCCATAATGTCAATGCCCCGCATTTCGTACTTGTACCTGTATCTTAATCTTTGAAAATACGTCAGTTTACACTGGTAAATACACTCACCGACTCATTTTGTAAATCCTTTCGAAAATGGTTTTAGGTGCACTTGGCACATTTTTATAAATAACTTGGGATAGTACAAATGACCTTGTATACATATTTACATGTCAGGCTTTTACATATGGAGCCCGGTACAGAAACCTAGACCTGGTCGACTGACACACCACTCTGAACTTTCACATAGAAAGCAGATAGCAATTACCCAGTGTATGCCTACACAGCATGCTATATTGTCGTGGCCACTAGCACTTTAGTGAGCCAAGGATATCCCGGACACGGTCAAGTCCACCCCAATGTTTTAGTTTCAGACAAAACAGATCAAAACGGGTTATGCAAGATTTTAGTTAATTATCACAACTGGATAAAACATGATCCCATACCCGACCAAGCGGTAATAATTTACCGTATCCCAAGCCCGTATAGGGAAAATAAGTTAAGGGTATTTACCTGAAGTTAAGTCCTTGTGAAGTCCAAAACTCAGCCGTAGATCAAAGCAAGTACATGTACAATTTACCTGAAGGCGTTTAGTCTGGAGTGATGGTAATTATTAACCAATATTAGAATGCTAACGGGTCCGTAGTTAAGTCTTAGACTCGGACCAGTTAGTCTTACGTTAAAACAATACAGTACGATACGCTAGATTAAGCGGTGACCAGAATAGGATGTTAGTTGGACCCGACAAGTATATAAGCTTGTCTAATATGGGTAAACCAACAACATTCTAGATTTTGATAGAGAAATGACAAAGTTAAACCCGTTTCGGTTTAAGTACGTAAATTAGCTACGTAAGCTTAACCGAACGCACATAGGCGAAACCGGGTAACCGAGAGAGTCATATACAAGTTCCATATGGATATATGTTTAAAATATGCAGTAGCTTTACAAAAGATAGGCCCGAGGTATATTTAAAACCGAATTATTCCTTACAAGGGCATTTTGGTCATTTTAAGGTTTATAAAAGATGTTTAAAATGAATCTGATGTAAAGGTTGTTAATATTCTGTAAAAATACTTATTTTATGATATTATAACATTAGGATATCAAATATATGTGTGTTTGACAATTTTGAAATAATCTATGTCCCGTAAGGGCATTTTGGTAAATTCACACATAGGTTTGAAGCCTAGGATTCTGGGTTTGGGACCTGTACTTACTATTAAGATGTTGAAAATAAGTTTATAAATCAGTAGGTATCAAGTCTTAGCTCATAGTTATGGTTTTAACCATACTATGCGCCAAAAAGGCGTAAAAGTCGCTAAAATGCCGTTTAAATCGATGTTTAAGTTAAACAGAAGTTATGACCTGTTTTATATACCAATAATATGTCATTTAACTTATTACATCAGTTGGTTTAAGTTTTGGTCATAAAAAGATTGATAGAAATCATTTTGTGTGAAAAAAAGGTAATTTAGTCATTTATCGGCAATTAACGAATCTTAAGCCTTCATTCAGGTTATAATCTGAATGAACATCCCAAATGGTCCTACTTATCATATTATATCAGTAAATATATCATCTTGATCATAAAATAATGTTAAGTGTTTCTAAAATGCCGAAAAGGGCATTTTAATCATTTTAATACCTTAAACGCATCTTTTGTGAAAACTTAGATTATAATCAGATTCTTGACATCAACATCATCAAATTATGTTTACAAATCAGTTTATGTTTTATATTTACATGCATGGGTGTTTAAAATCATGATTTGCACAAAAGGACCTTTTTGCAAAGTTTATGTAATTTTTAGCGGAACTTGTATGTAAACTCAGATTTCTAATGAATCAAGTGACGAAACTTTAGGAGGTCATCCTAAACTTAATTATGGTCTTAAAGTGACCAAAAGTCAGTAGCCAAAATGGCTAAACCAGGTCAGAAGCGTAAGTCAAAGGAAAAGTCAAATATAGTGACTTTCGGTTGCAAACCGACCCTAGACCAAATCTTGATGAGCCAAATCAGTTGGTATAAGTTCTAATACTTATTTTTAGGTTGTTAATGCATAAAACTATTTTATAACATCTAGATTGTTAGGTATGAATTTTTACAAATCTGGACAGTTTGACTTTCTTTGACTTTTCGTTTGACTCGTCAATTGGTCATGAATTCGTGGTAATCTGGAGATGCCCTCTTGAGGGATTAACACCTCCATCATTACAATCACGTAGGAGCTTTCGTTATGCACAATGGATTAGTTAACAAGGCTTTAGCTCAAAGTCAATGCGTATTTACGATAAGACTTTTACTATGGCTTAAAACTCAAAGAAATGGCTTAGCATGAATTTGGAACACTTACACAAGGTCCAGGAATGCTAAGAACTCATAGGAATGCTCAAGATTGCCTGGAAACTCTCCAAAGTGAGCTTATTGCACATGAGGTAGTGAAGAACAAAGTTGCAACATAGAGTGTATCGTATATGAGTCATTTGAGGAGTGTAGAGGAGGTGCCAGGTGTTGCAGTATGAATTTAGGTGTCTACAAGTGTCCTAGAGGTGTCAAATGGTGGCAAGAATGCGAGCAAGGTGTCACAATTTCGTGAAATAGGTGTCCAAGTGCAATCTGGCAGCATATAAAAACATTCTGCCCAGATAGGCCCGTGGCGCTACGCGACGGCCAGCCCCTTGGGGCGTCGCGCTACGCGGCAGCCCCCAAACTAGTTAAAAGTTTGGCAATTTTGGCCCCTGCACTTCCCACTCAATTATAGTTCCGTTATGCTTTCATTTCTCGCATATTTGGTCCTTCTAGTTACGTTTTAGGTATCCTAGAAGATATAACCGAGCAACGCAAAGTCCCGGTTTCGTTAAAAGGTCACTCAAAGGTGTAATTAAACATGTTGACACTTTTAGTCCTTTGAAATTAAAGAATTTCCGTTCAGAGGTTATTAATAAACATGACGGTAACCTTGTTCCTCTCATATTATACGTGGCATACGAGGATCAATGTGCCATGTGTTGGAATTTATTGGACGTAAAAACACGTAGTGTTACATCCTCACCCCCTTAAAAGAAAAATCTACCTCGAGATTTTAATCAAACAAATGTGGATACCTCTGTCGCATGACAGACTCAACTTCCCAAGTATATTCGGGACCTCGACGAGCGTCCCACTTGACTTTCACGATAGGCACATGCTTTCGACGAAGCTTTTTGACCTGATGGTCTCTATTGCCACAGGTTTCTCAATGAACCCCAGGTTTTTATCAATTTGCACGTCTTCGTGTGGCATTGCCAATGATTCGTCGGCCAGGATTTTTTCATATTGGATACGTGGAACACATTATGGATCCCACTGAGTTTTTCTGGCAGTTTCAACTTATAAGCCACCGACCCGACACGTTCGATGATCTCGAACGGTCCAATGTATCTCGGGCTCAACTTGCCCTTCTTTCCAAAGCGCATAACGCCTTTCCAAGGCGATACTTTTAATAAAACTTTGTCCCCTACTTGGAACTCGAGAGGCTTACGCCTTCGATCGACATAACTTTTCTGCCTATCCCTGGTAGCCTTGAGACGTTTACGAATTTGTAATATTTTGTCTGTCATTTCCAGAACCATTTCTGGTCCTGTCAGTTAGGCTTCTCCAACTTCTGTCTAACAAACGGGCGTCCTACACTTCCTTCCGTACAAAGCTTCAAACGGGGCAGCTTGGATACTTGCATGATAACTATTGTTGTAGGAGAACTCGACTAGGGGCAAGTGTCTATCCCAACTTCCACCTAAATCGATGATACATGCACGTAACATGTCTTCCAGCGTCTGAATCGTACGTTCGCTTTATCCGTCTGTCTGAGGATGATATGCAGTGCTAAAGTTCAGTCGCATGCCCAGAGCTTGCTAGAAGCTTTTCCAAAAATGCGATGTGTATCTTTTGTCCCTATCCGACACAATAGATACTGGTACACCGTGCAAGGACACAATCTTATCCACGTAGAGCTTTGCTAACTTGTCTGAGCTATAAGTCTCGTTAATGGGTAAGAAATGAGCCGACTTAGTCAGCCTGTCCACAATTACCCATATCGCGTCATTTCTTTGCTTAGTCCTCGGTAATTTAGTAATAAAACCCATGGTTACGCATTCTCATTTCCACATGGGTATTTCCAATGGTTGCAGTAACCGTGACGGTTTCTGATGCTCGGCCTTAACTTGTGGACACGTCAGGCATTTAGCTACGTAAGTAGCTATCGATTTCTTCAATCCGGACCACCAATAATCCGGTCTCAAATCCTTATACATTTTATCACTACCTGGGTGAACAGAGTATTTAGAACTATGCGCTTCTTGGAGAATTAAATTCCTGACTCCTCCAAATACTGGAATCCAAATTCGTCCACGGAATCAAGGATTCCGTCACTTCCCGGCGTGAGTTGTTCCACAGCTTTACCCAACTCTTCACTTGGAAGATTTGCCTCTAACAAGGCTTGTTTTTGCGCATCTAAAATTCTATCTTTCAAATTGTTTCTTACTTCAATGCTTTTGGCATTAACCCGAAGAGGCTTAACCCTTTATTTACGGATCAAGGCATCGGCAACCACATTTTCCTTACCTGGGTGATAACGATTTCACAATCATAATCGTTTAGCATTTCCATCCACCGACACTGTCGCATGTTCAGATCCTTTTGGTTGAACAAGTGCTGAAGGCTCTTGTGATCGGTGTATATAATACACTTGGTTCCATATAAATAATGTCTCCATAGCTTCAGCGCAAACACAACAGCACCTAGCTCCAAGTCTTGCGTGGTATAATTTCTTTCATGTACTTTCAATTGCCTTGATGCATAGGCGATTACTTTCCCTCGCTGCATAAGCATACACCCCATACTGGTGTGTGATGCGTCGCAGTACACCACGAAGTCTTCTATACCTTCTGGTAAGGTTAACACAGGAGCATTGCTTAGCTTCCGCTTCAATACATCAAAAGCTTCCGCTGTTTCGGACCCCAATTGAACTGAACATCCTTGCGAGTCAAAGTAGTCAGGGGCGTAGCAATTCTAGAGAAATTTTCGATAAATCTTTGGTAGTAACAAGCTAATCCCAAAAAGCTATGTATTTCTGACGGGTTTTTAGGGGCTTGCCAATTCATTACGGCCCCGACCTTAGCGGGGCTACGTGAATTCCATGTTTACTGACAACGTGTCCTAAGAACTGGACTTCACGCAACCAAAACTCACACTTCGAAAATTTTGCGTAGAGCTTCTCTTGTCTTAACAACTCTAGTATGCACCTCAAATGTTTCTCGTGGTGAGCCTGGTTACGAGAATAGATAAGTATGTCGTCAATAAAGACGATGACAAACTTATAAAGATAAGGCTTGCAGACCTTGTTTATTAGATCCATGAATGCTGCAGGTGCATTAGTGAGCCCAAATGGCATCACTAAGAACTCATAATGTCCATATCTTGTTCTGAATGCCGTTTTCAGAACATCTTCCGTTCGGACCTTGAGTTGGTGGTATCCCGACCTTAAATCAATCTTTGAAAAGTAGCTTGCTCCTTGTAATTGATCAAATAAATCATCGATCCTAGGAAATGGGTAGCGATTCTTGATTGTTAACTTATTCAGCTCACGGTAGTCAATGCACATCCGCATCGAACCGTCTTTCTTTTTCACGAACAAGATTGGAGCTCCCCAGGGTGAGGAACTGGGTTGAATAAAACCTTTCTCCAATAGTTCATCTAGCTGGGTTCGTAATTCCTTCATTTCTTTAGGTGCCAATCGGTATGGAGCTTTTGCAACATGGGCGGCTCCCGGTATGATATCAATTCTAAACTCCACTTGTCTGTCTTGTCTGTCTAGAGGCAGACCAGGAAAGTCTTCAGGGAAAATATCTGCAAATTCAGAGATAACAGGTAGGTCTTCAATCTTTGGCTTTGGCTCGTCAATGGTCACTTGTGCCATATAGATGACACAACCTTTCTTCAAACACTTTGATGCTTTGAGTAGCGATGCCTTTTCTGATAATCCATAATAACGATCTCCTTGTATAGTGAGTGAATCTCCATTTGGAGTTTTGATCTCGATGAGTTTCTTGTTACAAGCTATATGGGCTTGGTTACTAGACAACCAATCCATACCAAGAACTACATCGAATCCTGCCAATTTCATTGGCAGAAGTGAAACAGGAATGGAATGATCTTTGATGGATATGGAACATCCATCTAGAATCGTAGGTCTCAATCATTCCATCAGCGAGTTCTACGTCATAGGTTACGTCTAGAGTTCTTACAGGTAAGTTTAATAAGGCACTAAATTTATGATCTACAAATGATTTATCAGCTCCTGAATCAAAGAGAACTCTAGCATAAACATCATTTATAAGGAACGTACCTGTTATCACATTGTCATCATTCACGACCTTCTTTGCTTTCATCTGGGAAGCACGAGCTTTTCCTTTCTTCGACCCATCATCCTTAGCAATGTCATCTTTCTTGTATTTAGGGCAGTTAGGTTTGATGTGCCCCTTCTCACCACAATTGTAACACGTGGCTTCCTTCAAATCCTTGCAATCTAGGGCCTTGTGCCCCATCTTCTTACAAATACCACAGGGTTTGGACTGAGAGTCATCTCGACATGATCCAAAGTGTCGTCGGTTACATTTCCTACATTTAGGTCTATCATCTGTCCTTTGATGATTTCGGTTGGATCCAAACCTCTGATTCTTGTTCGACCGATGACTTCGGTCATCCTCTTTCTTCTTCATCCCATCATACTCTGATTTTCCTGATATTCGCCTCACATAATCTTGGGTGAGGGAAAGGGACAACTCAACCGCAGATTTGTAGGTGTTAGACTGAACAGCCTTAACCAAACTCCTTATCTCCGGAGCCAGTCCATTGATAAAACGCGCAATGCGTTTTGGCTCAGGAGTAACCAGATATGACACCAATCAGGAATAAGAATCAATATCGGTGACATACTTCCGGCAATCGATATTTTTCATGGTGAGAGCTATGAAATCCATCTCTATCTTCTCTACCTCGTGAGGTGGGCAGTAGGTGTCTTTAACCAGGTCCACGAACTTGGACCATCCCAGATTATATAGATGCACTTTTCCAGTTGATTGCATCAAAGCTTTCCACCAGATTAGGGCACTGACCTTGAAAGATTGAGAAGCGAATTTAATAACGTCTTTTTCAGCGCATCCACTAATGTCCACTACTGTCTCCATCTCATCTAACCATGTCAGGGTCTCTACGGCTCCTTTTTCGCCGTTAAAGTCTCGCGGTTTACACGAGGTGAAATACTTGTATGTGCATCCATCCTTGGGAGCATTATCTTTGTCACGAAATTCTTTCTTCTTTACTTCACTCCTCACAATTGAGGAATGCACATAACTTTCCCCTTTATCAGAGGGATGAGGCTTTGAGTTAGTCCTTGATAAGGTTCTAGAATCCGTAGAGCCCGATACCTTAAATTTCTCAATTGCTTTCTCCATTGCCTTTCCTACGGCCGCGTCTATGCGAGCCTGGAAGTCTTCTTCATTCATAACTATATTTGCGCTATCATCCTTTTTCTGACTATTTACTTCATTAGAGTCCGCCATCTTGCTTGAAACTATAATATTAATATTATAAATTTAAATTAATCATACATGCTTGATGACTTGCATTGTATGGTATAATAAAGCCATACGAACTTGTCAATTTTATGGGGGTGTTTAAGTGTGGCATGAAGGCCTGTCACCAGGGACATAAGAATGGCGCCAAAGGCTTAGTCGAAAAGACTTAAATCACAAAATGCTAAGATCACTAAAGGATCGCAAAGCTTCGAACGTAGTTTTACTACCTCGAGACAGGGAGTCGTAGACTCCAGCTTTCGATCGTCACACATAAATATAGCTTGGAAGCATCATACCACTAATGGGTGTTAAGTAAAATAATCATCGCACTGATGATCGATCATAATCAAAATAGAGCATGTAGGTTTGGACGTAGTCCATTACTTAGATGGTTCGTGTGGTTCCTCAAGTCACACTTACCAGGAGGTTAATATTTTAAATATATTAACTTTTTAGAATAAGCTCTTAAAATGATTTAAATAACTAGTCCAGATCAGGCAGACTAGGGAGGTTTAGAACATAGTTCACCACCTCTGGATAGAAGGAAAATCTCAACCTTAACTATCATGGTAGAAAACCATATAACTACCGTTTTGCAAATTCATGTGACCTAATCACTTGGCGGGCGTAAATCATTAAGAGGATCTTTTGGACATATTACGCAGATCATAAATTTCGGATTAAAATCGAGACGATCGTTTGAACAACTTGATGAAGGAATACATAATTAAAATTCCAAAATCTCATTAATAATGGCCATACGATACAACAGAGTCCATGAATAGGACTTAAATAAAGGAAAATTGTCCTTGCAGGGACTATACTTTAAAATGTCCATGCAGGGACTAAATAAGACTTGTCCACGCAGGGACTTAATTTAAAATAACAAATACAAAGATAGTTATGAATTTAATCATTTTTCCCTCTTAGCTTCTTTACTAGCCTTTTCAACAGCTTATTATTCTTCTTGTTGTCTTTAGCTGTTTGTTCCTGAAGTTCCTTGACCTTTTCTATTGCTTCAGTAAGAACTTCCATTGTTTGCAGTGGCTGCTGCGGTTGCGTTTGAGGTTGGGGTTGAGATGGCGCAACCGGATGTTGATAATTATAATAAGGATATCCACTTGGTTGGTAGGGATACGGGTTAGGATAATGAGCTGTCACACCCCGTATTTCCAACACAATCTCGATGGGCCCAGGGTGGGGAGTATTGTGACGTAAGATTGGTATCATCATGGTCAAACATATACAGCACATCGGAAGTCTTTGAATTATAAATATTGTTACAAACCATAGAGTTTAAAAGTCTATAAAGTAAATACATGGTTTGCAATATTAGATCCACAGGCGGATCGAAAGTATGAAAATGATATTCTCCAACAGACTTTAGGCTTGACTAAGAACTTGCAAAATTCTCTACGTCGTTACCAAGCAGCTCCTAGCCTATTCCGTGTCGAAACCTGTCACTTAGCCTTTTTGGAAAATACGCCAGTTTTCACTGGTAAATACATTTAACCGACTCATTTTGAAAACATTTAAAATTTTGTTTAGGTGCATTGAGCACGAAAATCTTTTATAACCTCGACAATTCAAAACGATATTGTTTACAGTTTTACAGGTCTGTCAATACATATGGGATCCGGTGCAGAAACCAAATAACCTAATTAACCGACATACCACTTAATAAAAACCTACGGAGGAGTATATGAAAAAAATAATTATTTAGCATTAGCATCTGTCAGGTGTATGCCTACACCCCGCGCTTAGGTCGTGGCCATTAGTAACTTCAATGAGCCAAGGATATCCAGGAAACGGTCGAGTTAACCCCTAATGTTTAAGTTATCAGACAATACAAAATAAAACGGGTTATAAGATTTAGTAAATCACAATCCGATAAACATGATCCCATACCCGACCAAGCGGTAATATAATACCGTATCCCAAGCACGTATAGGGAAAATAAGTTAAAGTATTTACCTGAGCTAGTTCTTCTAACAAATAGTAACTCAGCCGATAATCAAGAAGACAAATGCAAGGTATCGATCTACAGGGAGGCTTCTAGTCTGGATTGATGGTATTAATAACCAATTAGAATGCTAAAGGGTTTAGGTTGAGTCGTTGACTCGAACAAGTTAGCTTAAAGGATATGTAACGGAACGATACGCTAGATTAAGCGATGATCGAAAAGAATGTTGTTTAGACCCGACAAGTACTAGGACTTGTATATTTTGGGTACACATATAACATTCTGGATTTTGATATAAGAATGATAAGGTTAGACCCGTTTCGGTGAATTTACGTAAACTAGTCACGTAGGCTTAACCGGATGCCGAGTAACCGGATGAGTCATATACAATTTCATGTGCCATTACACTTAAAACATGTTATAATATCAGTAAGACACTAACATGCATGCCCGTTATAGTTTTAAAATCGAATTCAACTTCAAAAGGGTATTTTGGTCATTTCACATATAGATTTGAAGGCTTATTTGGAAATATGAGCTTATAACTTGTACCTACTATAAAACAATATTTAAAATAAGTTTTATAATCAGTAGGTAACAAGTCTTGAGGCTTAGATATGGTTTTTAACCCATACCATGAGTCGAAAAGGCGATAGAGTCGCTAAATGACGATTTAATCGATGTTTAAGGAAAATCATAGTTTTGATCAGGTTTATATATTCAAAATATTTTATCTAACACATAAAATCAGTTTGTAAAAGGTTTAGTTATGAAAATTTCTTTAAAACTCATTTTATACATCGTAAGGGTATTATCGTCATTTATCAATACCATGCAAGAGCCTTTACATAAACTCAGTTTATAAATTAATTTAATTTTCCAAATAATCCTAATTATATTGTAACAATAAGAAGATAAAGTGTTTTATTGTAAGAGTTATGTTTAGGATATTTTATTTGCCGAAAAGGGCATTTTGGTCCTTTAAAAGCTTGATTTGCGATATTTAGGAAAAACTCATGTTATGACCAAAATAATGACATGCATGTAAGCCAAACAAGTCAACATATCAGTAGATAACTTGTTTGCATGCATGTAAGCGAATAAGTCATATTTAGCACATCGATGAAACTTGCGCATAACTCGGAATATGATTATGATCATGTAGTATGACCTCAGAGGGTTATACTACATTATATAAGGATCATAATGCAACTTAGAATCGGACTTGAAAGACAAAAAAATCGGGTCAGAACTGAAAGTCAAAGCAGAAGTCAAACTTTGTGACTTTCGGTTGCGAACCGACCTTAGACCTGGATTTGACGAACCGAACATGTTCATGCATGTTCTTATAATTATTACCAAGTTATTAGAGTGACAAAACAGATTTTATATCAGGCACATCATCTGTTATGAATTTATTCCCAAATCTAACCCAGTTTGACTTTTTATGAATTAGTTTGACTCGTCGATTGGTTATGCAAACATGGTAATCAGGAGGTGCCCATTTGAGGGATTATTACGTACCTTATTACAATCATGTAGCCATGTTTGATTCGAACCATGGTTGGACCGATAAAGATTAAACCAAAAGTCAAACCATTTTTACGACAAGCTTGACTTTTGGCTTGAGAGCTTAATAAAATGAACAAGGAGGATTAAGGACACTTACTAAGGGTCCTTGAACGAATTTAGAATAGGCTTGAAGATTGCTTGAGCTCCAGAACTTGCAGGGATTTGAGGGAGTGAATATAAGAACATGCAAGTTCTTTAATGGATGCACATGACCCCATTTTATGGAGTTGGAGGAAGAAGGAGGTCAATACAGGTGTTAGGCATGCACTCCAGCAGTAAACAAGTGTCTACGTACGTGTTAAATGCTGAGACGTGGTGGAGATTCACGAAAAAGGTGGCATGCATGCAGGTCTGCAGCTGGCATCAACCTGCTGCTGCATACACCCGTCGCGCGTCGCGGGAGGAGAGAAGGGGGTTGTCGCATGGCGCGACAGAGATCAAGTTCAGCCAAACTTGTTTGAATTTTGGCAGGATTAGTCCCTGGACCTCATAACTTGTTTTAACTTTCATTTAAAGCATCTTAGGCCCTTTAAGTTGGATTTAGGTATTACTTGGAAGTATAACCGAACACCGATAAGTTACGGTTCTGTTAAATGGTCACTCAGAGGTATAATTAAAATGTTGACACTTTTAATCCCTGAACTTTGTTATACGTTGTTCAGAGGTTACAATAATAACATAACGACGCTTTTGGTCCCTCTCGGCCAACACGTGGCAATAGAGGAAAAGCGGGACACGTGTCGGGGTTTAATTAGACAGGAAATCACGAGGTGTTACATCCTCACCCCCTTAAAAGAAATCTCGATCTCGATATTTTATTCAAAAAGATGAGGGTACTTTTGTCGCATATGGGATTCGACTTCCCATGTATATTCGGGGCCTCTACGAGCATCCCACTTGACCTTTACAATAGGTATCTTCTTTCTTCGAAGCTTCTTGGCCTGTCGATCTTTGATTGCAATTGGTTTCTCAATGAACCTCAGGTTTTCATCAATCTGGACGTCCTCATGAGACATTGCTAGCGATTTATCTGCTAGACACTTCTTTAAGTTGCAAATGTGGAACACATTATGGATTCTGCTCAGCTCCTCCGGTAGGTTTAGCTTATAAGCTACTAATCCAACATGTTCGATGATCTCGAATGGTCCTATGTATCTAGGGCTCAACTTGCCCTTCTTCTCGAAGCGCATTACACCTTTCCAAGGTGATACCTTCAACAAGACCTTGTCCCCTACTTGGAACTGTAGAGGTTTACGCCTCTTATCTGCGTAGCTCTTCTGCCTATCTCGGGCAACTTTGAGACGATCAAGAACCTGACCAATCTTTTCTGTCGTCTCCAGGACTATCTCAGGTCCTCATAGTTGGGCCTCCCCAACTTCCGCCCAACAAATAGGCGTTCGACATTTTCTTGCATACAAGGCTTCAAAAGGAGCAGCCTTGATGCTTGTATGATAATTGTTGTTGTAGGAGAATTCGATTAGAGGTAAGTGGTCATCCCAACTTCCACCTAGATCGATTACACATGCTCGGAGCATGTCTTCCAGTGTCTGAATTGTACGCTCGCTCTGGCCATTAGTCTGCGGATGGTAAGCCGTAATGAAGTTCAATCCGGTGCATAATGACTGCTGGAAACTCTTCCAGAAATGAGAAGTGTATCTTGTATCTCTATCAGATACAATAGATACCGGCACACCATGCAGTGATACGATTTTATCCACGTAAAGCTTGGCTAACTTGTCAGAGCTATGCATCTCCTTTATGGGCAAGAAATGTGCTGACTTAGTCAGTCTATCGACAATGACCCATATTGTATCATTTCCACTCTTTGTTTTAGGCAACTTGGTAATGAAATCCATAATTACCATCTCCCACTTCCATGTGGGGATTTCTAGTTGTTGTAGAAGTCCTGACGGCTTCTGATGTTCTGCCTTGACTTGCGAACACGTCAAGCACTTTGCTACATGATTGGCGATGGATCTCTTCATACCCATCCACCAATAACTTGGCCTTATATCCTGATACCTCTTGTCACTTCCAGGATGAATCGAATATTTGGAGTTATGTGCTTTCTGGAGGATTATATCTCTGAGTCCTCCATAAATCAGAACCCAGATTCGATCATTCAACCTGTACAATTCCAGGTACCAACTGTTCAATCATTGTACCTAACTTTTCCTTACCAATGTTGTCTTCCGACATTGCTTGTTTTTGAACATTTAGCGTCTCTCGTTCAGACAGCTTCTTATTTCAATGCTCTTGGCATTGATTCTTAGGGGTTTCATCCTTTCCTTGCGACTAAGTGCATCTGCAACTACATTTGCCTTGCCAGGATGATATCGTATTTCAGAATCATAATCGTTTAATGTCTCCATCCAACGGCGTTGTCTCATGTTCAAATCCTTTTTATTGAACAAGTGTTGGAGGCTCTTGTGGTCAGTGTATATAATACACTTTGTACCATACAAATAGTGCCTCCATAACTTTAGTGTAAACACTACGGCACCCAGTTCCAAGTCATAGGTAGTGTAATTCCTTTCATGCACTTTTAATTGTCGTGATGCGTAGGCAATCACCTTGTTGCATAAGCACACAACCCATGCCAGTGTGCGAAGCATCGCAGTAGATGACGGATTCTTCAGTACCTTCAGGCAGAGTAAGTACATGAGCATTGCTCAACTTTTGTTTGAGAATCTCAAAGGATTCTTGTTGCTTCGGACCCCAATTAATCTTGACAGTCTTGTAGGTTAAGGTAGTTAGAGGAGTGGCTATTCTTGAAAAGTTCTCAATGAACCTCCTATAATAACCGGCCAGTCCTAGGAAACTATGGATTTCAGAAGGAGTCTTGGGTGCTTCCCAATTCATGATAGCTTCAATCTTAGCTGGGTCAACTTGGATGCCACGTTCGCTCACCACATGTCCTAAAAACCGGACCTCTCTAAGCCAAAACTCGCACTTAGAGAACTTTGCATAAAGCTTTTCTTGTCTTAGGAGTTCTAGGATACACCTTAAATGTTTCTCGTGATCTGCTTGATTACGAGAATAGATAAGGATGTCGTCTATGAAAACAATGACAAACTTATCTAAGTATGGTTTGCAGACTCTATTCATAAGATCCATGAATGCTGCTGGTGTGTTAGTGAGTCCAAAAGGCATCACTAAGAACTTATAATGACCATACATGGTCCTAAAAGCGGTTTTCGGGACGTCTTCACTTCTGACTTTCAGCTGATGGTATCCAGACCTTAAATCGATCTTTGAAAAGTAGCTAGCTCCTTGCAGCTAGTCAAATAAGTCGTCGATCTTGGGTAAAGGGTAACGGTTCTTGATTGTTACCTTATTTAACTCACGATAATCAATGCACAGACGCATTGAACCATCTTTCTTCTTCACGAACAATATAGGAGCTCCCCAAGGCGATGAGCTAGGCTGTATAAAGCCTTTCTCTAAAAGCTCATCCAATTGGGTCCTTAGTTCCTTCATTTCTGTAGGTGCTTATCGATAAGGAGCTTTTGCAATTGGTGCAGCTCCAGGCAGGATGTCAGTCTTAAACTCTACCTGCCTATCAGGGGGTAAACCAGACAATTCTTCAGGAAATACATCCACATATTCTGCGATAACTTCCAAGTCTTCTATTTTTGGTTTGGGTTCATCAATGGTTACTTGTGCCATGTAGATGACACAGCCTTTCTTCAAACATCTTGAGGCTTTCAGAAGAGAAACCTTTTCAGATAATCCGTGGTGTTGATCTCCTAATATGGTAAGGGTTTCACCGGATGGGGATATGATTTCGATGAGTTTCTTATTGCATGCGATGCGGGCTTGGTTATGGGATAACCAATCCATGCCTAAGACTACATCGAATCCTGCCAACTTCATTGGCAAAAGAGAGACTAGAATAGTTTGATTCTTTACGGGTATGGAAACATCCATCAAGAACGGTAGAAGCGGATTCTAAGGTTCCCTCGGTGAGTTCTACTTCATAGGTTACGTCTAAGGTTCTTATAGGCAAATTTAGCAATTCACAAAACTTATGACTTACGAAAGACTTATCAGCTCCGGAATCAAACAAGATTCTAGCAAAAATGTCATTAATGAGAAAAGTACCTGTTATGACATTGTTGTCGTTAACGGCCTCCCTAGCAATCATCTGGAAGGCTCGGGTATTTCCTTTGTTTGCCCCTCCATTCTTGGCACCATCCTTGGCGGCCTTAGGGCAGTTGGTCTTTATGTGGTCTTTTTCGCCACATCCATTCTCTTACAAATTCCACAAGGCTTAGCCTGTTGATCAAATCTACACTGACCCCCGTGCTTCTTCTTGCAAATCTTACATGCGGGTCTATCATCGGACCGACCTTGGTTCTCTTTGAACCCAGACCTCTGCTTCTTCCTATCAAACTTGTGGGAGTTGTCATCCTCCCTCTTCCTCTTCCCCTCAGTATCAGCTTTAACTGATCTTTGCCTTACTATGTCTTGAGTAAGGGACAGAGCTAGGTCCACAGCAGACCGGTAAGTACTAGGCTTAGAAGCCTTGACCATCCCCTTTATTTCTTGAGCAAGACCATTAATGAAACACGCAATGCGCTTTGGCTCTGGGGTGATCAGGTAGGGAACTAACCTCGACAGGGAGTTATAATCAGTGACAAACTTGCGGCAATCTAGATTCTTCATAGAGAGAATCAAGAAATCGGACTCTATCTTCTCCACCGAGTGGGGAGGGCAATATGTCTCCTTGATCAAATCAACAAACCTTTTCCATCCCAAATTACACAGGGCCACCTTCCCTGTAGACTGCACATTGCCTTCCACCATATCAGGGCGTCGCCCTTGAAAGATTGAGACACAAACTTCACCACATCATTTCTAGCACAACCACTAATATCCACAATGGTTTCCATCTCATCTTTTCACCTAAGGCATTCCACCGCGCCTTTTTCACCGTTAAAGTCTCGTGGCTTGCAGGAGACAAAGTATTTGTAGGTGCAACCATCTCTGACGGGACGATCCCTTTCTCTATGCTCGTGTGACCCTTGGTCGTGTGTCCTTCTAGATTCACTCCTCTTATTTGAAGAATGAACAGAGCCACTCCTCTTAGCTGAGGATCGTGGAAAAGATGCGGTTCTGGAGTTTGTAGCGCTGGTATCTTTTAGCTTCTCCAGGGCTTTGTTCATGGCCTTGCTTACAGCCTCATCAATACGAGTTTGGAAGGCATCATCATTGATGTTAACATTCGCATGATCATCATTCTCAGGGTGACTATTGGCTCGTCCAGAGTCAGCCATCTTGTGGATGTTGGTACTACATAGTTTAAAAGTCCATTAGTTGATCATTGCAATTGATGACTCGTAGTGTATCATGGTATTCTTAACCATTTAGGTACATTAAAGTACACGCTTCTTAATAAACTTGGCACAAAAGGCTTAGATTTTAAAGAATCATGAATGGTGTTTGGACATGAGATTTATGGCTTAAAGGCATTTCATCACTAATGGATGTTTGAATTTTATTTGTCATTGCATTCTTGACAAGATGATATGAGATTGATCACTTATGATCAATGAGGTTTGGGCGTAGCCCAACTACCTCGATGACTAGTGTGGTTCCTCAAGTCACACTGGCAGGAGAGTCAACATCACTTAGATGTTAACTAGGATTAATTGTCTTAAAATGGTTTTTATAATAAAGCCTAGGTTGTATTTATGATCATTTTAATAAGGTTTGGAGCGTGGCTCACTACCTTGGACAGGGAACCTTAAAGGTTACAACGTCCTTGACTCTATTGGATGATTAGGTCTGGCTCGTAACCCATTCATCTCTGAGTGATAATGGGAAGTGTTCACCATTCTTGATGTACACTATGATCTTGTTAACCATTACGCTTTGAGGTGGAACATAGTTCACCGCCTCTGGATAGAAGGAATACTCTTCCTTAGCTACCATGATAGAAGGTTATCAGTCCTTAACTTATCATAGTTTGCCAATTTATTAAGGTCTACTGCCATTTAGCTGTGTAAACCATTAAGAAGATCTTTCGGAATTTTAGCGGATTAATAAAATTTTCGAGTAAAGTCGCGACGATCGCTTGAACAAAGGATATTTCTAATACTTATATATATATATATACACATATAAAATTTTGAATCCTTTCTCATTAAAATAAATAAGGGATTACATTAGGGCCTTAAATAGGTCTTTTAATCAAACCAAGATTAATTAGTCATTGCAGGGGCCTAACAGAAATAACTAGTCCACGCAGGGACTGAAACGAAATGCTTGTCCATGCAGGGACTAAATTAAAAATACTTGTCCACGCAGGGACCAAAAATAGAATACTTGTCCACGCAGGGACTAAAATAGAAATAGTAATAGCTTAATCCCTACTCATCTTTCTTTCCCTTCCATATTTTTATCAGCTTCTTGAAGGCCTTGAAGGTTTTCTTCTCCTTTTTCTCGGTTTGGCGCTGCATCTGTTCCACTCTTTCTAAGGCCAGATTAATGGCCTCTAGTTCCTGCGTAGTAAGTACGAATGCTCGCGCGTTCTTCTTAACTCCGTCTGTTGTTTTTGCCTTGTTGTCGGGTGCCTTTGTTAGTTTTGGGCAATAGGGCGGATATGGCCTGTTTCTCCACAGTTAAAATAGACTGGGTTTTTCTTCTTGCATTGTTCTTCTTTATGGTCAGGTATTTTACAGAGGTTACAGTAGGGATTCCTCTTAAAGTAGCATTTTCCTGAATGCTTTTTATTACAGTATTTGCATATACGTTTCTCAAATGACGGTTCAGATCCCTTCTTCTTATAGGACTCATCTGCGCCAAATTCTTGGGTAATTTTCTGGGCTAACTCCTTCTTCTTGTTTTCTTCTCTTGTGCGGATTAGTCCGTCTGTTAATGTATTGGCTAGTTCGACTGTTTCCTAGATAATCTAAGGTCTAGCTGCCTTGACGATATCGCGAATTTCACTAATCAGTCCCCAAATATAACGTGAAATTAGTACAGGTTCTGGCGAAGCCAGAGTTGGCACCATTCTAGCATATTCAAAGAACGTTGTCGTATATTCACGACACTTCACATCGACCATTCTATGATTTAGGAACTTGTTTGCCATTTGTTCCTTCTCATAGGGAGGACAAAATTTTCTTTCTGCCATTTCCTTGAATTCTCTCCAGTTCATGGCATAGGCCATGTCGCTTCCTTTTGCTTGAAGAATAGTATTCCACCATTCTAAGGCTTCATCTTTAAAGAGATTGGAAGCATACATCACCTTATCTTCTTCGGCGCATTTACTGATCTTAAGAACAACTTCCGTCTTTACCAACCATCGCAGTGCAGCTGTGGCTCCTTCACTGCCGGCAAACTCAATTGGCTTACAAGCTAGAAATTCTTTATAGGAACATCCATCAATCATTGTTTTCATCTTTTAAGGTAATGGGGTTTTGATAATATCATCATTATCTCCATTGGCGCTGTGGCTAAAGCTGTCACTATGAGTATGCTTGCAACTCACAGCTTTGGTAGGTTCTTCGGGATTTTTAACAGCCTCAATAATTAACGGAATGGCATTAGCAATGCCTTGGGCGATTATGTTTTCTCTGGCCTCTTTGTTTAAGGGATTTTCATTATTCGCATGAATTTCTTGATTATATTCGACATCTGAATTGCAAATATTAACATCATAAAATAATTAAAACAAAACAATCATATATATTTAAATTTATATTCGCAAAAATAACACATAGGTTATTTTGTATTAACCTCTTAACTTTATTGGTTAAGTTTAAAATAGCACCTAAATGGATTTTGGATTTCCTTAAAGATATACATATCCATACGATCATATGTTTCATATATTGTGATATACATACCATTCAGAAGGTTAATGTATTTAACAAGTTCACATTTCAAAAATAGGCCAGACATCAGGTTATGGTATTATTTAGGTAATTCTGTAACTTTTTAATATATGCCCCATTTTACCCGGTCTCGCCGGAGAGGCTACTCCATCTTACCCGGACAAGTTGGAGAGTCTACCACACCATACCCAATCTTGCCAGAGAGGTAATTATATTTCCCATAAAAAAAGAATTTTCTCAAACCCATGATTTTAAAAGTGCATCTTTCTTAAGTTTAAATACTATCCTGGCACTACCAATTAATATCAATTTCCTAACTCTTTTGTTTAAGCTTAGGTATTATCACAACACTTAATTGCTTAAACCAGTGGCTCTGATACCACTTTCTGTCACAGCCCCCGACCCCACCCTGGGAGCGGGAGCCGTGAACCAGTCAGGTGGTACCGGTGGTTATTTTGAAAATATTGCAGCGGAAATTTCATCAGGACCGTAGTTATGAAAAAATATCAGAGTTTAGAAACACCGGATTATTATTTATTAAACAGATGGGAATAAAACCCATGTTTTATAAAGGTAGCTTTTAATAAGGGATAAACCGGAATTCACAAAACAACATTTCTTAATTTAATTGATAAAATAAGCCACTCCTTTAAGCCTTTTGGTGTTGTGTCCCAACTCTTAATCCGATCTACTGAAATCACCTTAAAAATATTTTAAAAAATTTTTTGTCAGCAGGAAATATTGGTGAGTTCATTCAATTTGTACAAAATGACACATTCTTATATTCACAACATTAAGAGCTTTTACATTTGTTTATCTTACCAAACTACTATTGGCTAGCTCATTGTCCAATAGCAAAGAAACTTATATTAAATAGTATTTGTCACTCGGTGTCAGTTCCTGCGACTGTGGTCATATCACTATTGGCTAACTCTTTGTCCAATAGTGACGCTGGACTCAGTAGTGTATACAAAACCCCACATACCGGCAGTAATTGCAGATTAGCAAAAACTTAATTGTAACATCCGTCAAAAACGGATTTACCAAACCCGCTCCGTTTAGCAACCGAACAGTCAGTCAAAATTTTCGTTGCAAATTAAATGCCCAAAATATTTTTAAACGATCCGTAATCAATTATTATACGGGAATATATATTTAGTTTTTGAAAAACCGTCAAAAATCGCAAAATAAAAATAAAATACATCTGCCGGGTTTCGAACCCGGGTCTGTACCGAGTCACCTAGTGACTTAACATCTCACACACAAACCACTGCGCCAACTGAGTTGTTTGATAAATAATGAAATAATTTAATTCATAAAGTGACTTTACAAATTCAAAAACCGGCGCCCAAACGATTCAGTCGTCGGAATCCCGGTAAATTAGCGAGTCTTAACTACGATTTACGTTATAACGTAAACCATTAACTACATATCGGTTATAACCGATGTTTGAAGTCCGCGACACTTTTCAAAACCGCCGGAAAAATTTAAATAACGAACACAGTCCAAAATCAGACCAAATGCATTTCGATTATTCCCTATAAATTCAACCACAATCGTCTGCAAACCTTTTCGCTAAAAATCACATCTTTTCACGGCGTAATTTCACTCGCCGGAACTGTCCTATTTTTCGCCGGAAAACCGAGTTTTGATTTTCTGAACCTCACTAATCCCCTAAACCTTTACTGAAGTTACCCATACTCTCTCCAAGATTTCCGGAGACTTGCTGCTGCAAGGAACCTATCGCCGGAGGTGAATTCTGTCGCCGGAGTTCTGCCGGAAAACAGAGAATCTTGTCGGTATAATTCTCCGCCCAGTTTCTTTTCCTTTTCACTTTCATCTTACCGAAATAAACTGTGAAACACTAACAAACTGATAAAAAACTTGGACTAGTCGAATTCCGATTTCTGGTTCAAGCATTGACGAAGAAGACGATGTTTTTCTATATCATATAAGTATATTATAAATCATGATTTTAATCGGGTTAGACACACAGTCCAGCGGTGGACTGTGTGCACATAAAACGCTAACGTCTCAAGTTCGAATCCCGGTTCACACACGTTGCCTTAATAAAAATCAAGTTTTTGTTTAACTGAACCGGAGTCGATACCGTTATATGTTAAGTATATTAATAACCGGAATAATAACCAAGTTAGACACACAGTCCAGCGGTGGACTGTGTGTTTGTTTATATCACAGGTCACGAGTTCGAGTCCGGTCCTCAGCACCGACTCGGACAATTAACTCTTTTTTTAAAATAAGGCAGAAAAGGAAATATTTAAATTGTCTTTAAGTATAATAAAAATCAAGTTATATAACATGTTGAACACACAGTCCAGCGGTGGACTGTGTGTTAGATTAAACCACAGGTCCCGAGTTCGAGACCTGTGGTGTGCATGACCGTTTCGCCTTAAACTGTTTTTAAAATAAATGATTTTCTATTAATTCTAATTAATGTATATATGAAATTAAAATCGGATATATAACGGGTTAGACACGTGGCTCAGTTGGTAGAGCTGCGTGCACGCGTACGGGAGGTCTCGGGTTCGAGCCTCACCGAGCGCACAACAATATTCCGCAAACCGGTCAACGACCAGTCAAAGTCAACTGGTCAAGGTCAACTGTAGCAGAAAAAAAAAATAAATATTTTTATTATTTTTATTTAATTATTTTAATTAAAAATCAATTATAAATACTTAAAAATAACATTTTTAAGATTAGAAAATAGCTTCAAACTCACAAAAATACACCCAACAATCCTACTAAATTAGTTTAATAAAATCCGTTTACTCACCAAACCATAATGCGATTTATCTAGGTTAAATCTCACTCGTGGTTAAAACCACTTCGCGTGCATTCATCATCATCAACCGAACGCACCCACTGTGAGTGAATCTTACAATCCCCCCTTTTAAATTACACGTTTTGGGGTGTGTCATGTGTTTTGAATTAATTAATTAATTTATTTAAACTTGTGCCATACCACATCATGACTTAAACGTAAATTGATTTATTGTTGTGATTTATTTATATTCCGTTTGTCAAATTACATGAAACTCATACATTAAGCCCATCAGTTCCTCGTGGGAAACGAGTAGAACATCGCGTGCTTCAATTCAAATTCATTATTGTTCATGTGTGTTTTCATTGAGTTTATATTGTTTGTAGTTGTGTTATTCATATTATCATGTTTATGCAATTCATTCATCAGGCCCCTCAGTTCCTCGTGAGAGACGAGTTGAGCATCGCGTGCCTTTAATTGTTTCCATTATTATTCATGAGTGTTTCATTTAACATCTTATGATTGTTGATCAAGTTACATCTAATTTTACTCATGTTTGGTTGTGCACATATTTCATAATCAATTTAAATAAATTGCTCAAATGTTTTCCATAGGATTCACTCGCCAACATTATGTTGATCCAAAAACCTTTTTACACATGATACAGGTGAACAGGTTGAAGCAAGGATAACATAGGATATGCCTTAGAAGAGAACAAAGGAGTTAGATTGTTAGTTAGATCATGTTGTATCACTATTGTAAACTTTCATTTAATTTGTATTAATGAATATGAAACATTTAATAAATGTCATGAGCTTTGATGATAACCCAATCATGCCCCGATCACCTTATCCGCTGCGGGTCGGGGTGTGACAGATTGGTATCAGAGCCATGACTATAGGGATATAGGATAGGTTATTAGACCCTTAGAGCCTATACTATAGTCTGCCTAAATTTTAAATTGATTAGGTGGTTACATACAAACTTGTGATATTTATTTGTTTCATATTTGTTTACATTTCAGTCAAACATACATGCTCATATACATGTTCATTATACATATATACATATTCATTATACATATATCGATGTTCATGTATTCAATTTATTTTCATATTCTCATTATCCAAAGATTTTATGCAATTTTCAATTCTCATCAAAGTAAGTTCTGCGACGGGCATGTAGTAACTGGAAGGGTACAAGTACCGGTAGTCGGAACGTCCTGTCTAGGCTGGCATTCGTATAAATCCAATATAACGGACCAGTTTGCCTACCTGGGGACCAACGATGAGAGTACGAAGGACCTATTAGGCCAAAGCATGCCACACCAAACGTCGTTCGAACTACCCTACTTTGAGGTGTCACCGTGTCTACACCTGGACACATTCCGAACATCACACGTTGTATACATATTTCTCGATTTTCACCGGGTTTTGTGTACGCAACCAGGCAGAAACCGTGCGAACCATATGAAAAACCGGTAATTCATGGGGGCCCACATGATTACATAAGGTAAAGTATGGCGGCATGACGGGCCTAACAGCGAGCAAAGCCAAAGACATCCTATGGATGTAGTATTTTTGTATAATTATTTTATGAATGTTCATTCTTGAATGCGACCCACGATCTCAAAAGCATCCAACTCATACTCTTGTCATGTATTCATTGTAGATGTCTTCTAACCTCGCCCGTAGGAAGATGAGAGCAGGAAAAGCCCGCGAACGCATGGCTACCTTAATCGCTCAACAAATGGCTGCTGTAATACCCAACATTGTAATCCAAGTTCATCAAGCACTTACCAATAATCCTGTCAACCAAGCAAACCAAAACATTTTCAACTCTTCCCCAAACACCACTAAATGCACCTACAAGCATTTCAAATCATGCGACCCTCCGAAATATAAAGGAACTGAAGGTGTCACCGCACTCCTCCATTGGTTTGAAGAAATGGAGAATACTTTTCTAAATTGCGATTGCCCTGATGATCGCAAAGTGCGTTATGCTACCGGTCGACTATATGGGATAGCACTTACTTGGTGGAATACAGAGAAGGCCAAACGAGGTGTTGAAGATGCTATGTCCTTAACTTGGAACGAACTGAAGGAAATCATGACCAGACGATTTTGCCCAAGGAGCGAAATCAAGAAGCTAGAAGATGAATTTTACTCATTGAAGCAAGTGGAAGGAGACCACATCACCTACAACAAAAGGTTCCTCGAATTACATCAAATGGTTCCCAACATGTTTACTCCCCTCTACCGTTTGATCGAGCACTACATTCGTGGTCTTCCGTCAAAGATTCAAGACCCTGTGATAAGTACCAAGCCTGCAACTTTGGAAGCAGCAATGGAGCTAGCAATAGAGCTCACCGAGAACCGAATCCGAAACAAAGACTTCAAGGAGGAGAAGAAGAAGGATAAAGAATCAACTGAAACCTCCGACTCCACTCAAACCGAATCCCCTTCTCAACCCGAATCCCCTTCTCAACCCGAATCCCCTTCTCAACCCGAATCCCCTTCTCAACCGAATCCCTCCAACCAAACCTAAGAGAAGAAGAGTCAGACGACTTTTCGCTGCTACTCAACGAAATCAACCAGTTTTTCACGCTATACCCATCCGAGCTGTCCCAATCACCCAAGTGGCACCCAACTCAGCTTACCCAAATAAGAAACCATATCTTGGACCTCACCCTCAATGCAACCACTGTTTTTATCACCATCCCCTTACTTTACCTTGCCGGCTATGTACAACTTGTGGACGTTATGGTCATTTGAGCAATGTTTGTCGCACCTTTCAAGACCAAACCTTTTCCCCTACTCAAAACATGGCCCAAACTTATCACCAACCTCAATACCCCATGTTCCCATATGCTCGAGCTTGCTTCAATTGTGGCGACCCTACCCACCTTAGAAACACATGCCCTCAATTGGTTAACATTATCAACACTCAAGCCCAATCAAACCCAGTTAACCAAGTAAACCAAGAAAACCCAACCACTATGCCGCCAGCAAGAGGAAGAGTCTTCAATATCAACGCCAACCCTGTCGAAGATAATGACGGCCCAAACGAAGATACTCAGCTAGTCCTGTTCGCCGAAGATCCAGATTCAACTCCTATTGTTTAGTCTTTCTTTATCACATGTGTAGACTGTTAGAGAAATTATTGGATATTATATATTATATATTGTTTTCGGTATATGCTTTTGCCGAGGCCGTGGCTCCCCATCCATCGAGGTTGAGTTGGATCCCCATTTTATTATGTGGTTGATCTTGGCGTGCCCGCACGATCGGCTCCGTTTGTTGAGCCTTGATCGGTTACGTAATATTACATTTCAATACATGCAATATGCTCGGCTCCGTTTGATTGAGCCTTGAGTACACAGATTTATTCACATTTCAAGTTCATGCAATACGCTCGGCTCCGTTTGATTGAGCCTTGAGTGCACAGTTCAATTTACATTTCAAGTTCATGCAATACGCTCGGCTCCGTTTGATTGAGCCTTGAGTGCACAGTTCAATTTACATTTCAAGTTCATGCAATACGTTCGGCTCCGTTTGATTGAGCCTTGAGCGCACATACAATTTCATTATCAGTATCTTGTGGTTGTGGTGTTTGTAGTAGAGTCGCATCGAACTAACCATAACTTTCGGATAAAGTCAACGAAAATTTGACAAGGATATGGTGGATACGCCGATGGTACTTCCTATATATAAGTATTCTTGTCAAATGATCGGAGGCATTATCAGGTGGTTATGAGAGGTTCCATGCATAGGCTGTTTGTGTGGTTAAGTTATTTCATATTCAGTTACAATCGCAATATGTTCGGCTCCGTTTGATTGAGCCTTGAGCACACAATTTCAATTTCAGTACATTCAATACGTTCGGCTCCGTTTGATTGAGCCTTGAGCGCACATCCATTTTAATTTCAGTACATGCAATACGATCGGCTCCGTTCGATTGAGCCTTGATCGCACAGATATATTTCATTTCAGTAATTTATGTTTGTTGTATTGATTGTAGAGTTATAGGACTAATCATAATTCACTGTTAAAACTAATGAAAATTTGGCAAGAATATGGTGGATACGCCGCTGGTACTTCCTATATATAAGTATTCTTGTCAAAGGATCAGAGGCCTTATCGGACGGTTATGAGAAGTTCTATGTAGGATTTATTAGTTTCTTGGTAACCAATCATAACTTGTGGATAAAACTAATGAAAATTTGGCAAGAATATGGTGGATACGCCGCTGGTACTTCCTATATATAAGTATTCTTGCCAAAGGATCAGAGGCATTATCAGACGGTTATGAGAAGTTCCATGTAGGATTTATTATTGCCTTGGTTGGAATTTGTGATACATTTATATCATCATGTTATTTAAAGAGATTGGATTGTGTTCCATTTCTACATAAATTAACCTCTCCATCATAACAAACGAGAGAGGAACTTCCATCATTCAAACATATATGTTATCAGAATGTGGATTCAAATATTTGCTGTTGTGTTATCATGTTCAAATATTCGCTGATGTGTCTATTCATGTTCGAATCTTTGCTGTTGTGTTTATTCATGTTCAAATATTCGCTGATGTGTCTATTCATGTTCGAATCTTTGCTGTTGTGTTTATTCATGTTCAAATATTTGCTGATGTGTTCATTCATGTTTGGATATCAGCTGTTGTGTTTTTATTTATGTTCCATGTAGATTGTAGTGTTAGAAGTTTTGCCTTAGGATATAACCATATTTTTCCCAAACGTATCTAAACTCTTATGCATGATATCATTATTTAGAGAATCCTTCCTGTTTATCAATATTCATACAGTAGGCAACAAAAAGCGATTCCTGAATAGGGTACTTAACCTTTACAAGGAACGTTACCGCCTCGAACAAAAACTTAAACCCTCATTTTTGCTAAGCATACAACTGTCAAACAAAACATCATCATTCTTATAGTCAAAATATATCATTATTTAAATTTCGGGACGAAATTTCTAAAAAGCAGGGGATACTGTAACATCCGTCAAAAACGGATTTACCAAACCCGCTCCGTTTAGCAACCGAACAGTCAGTCAAAATTTTCGTTGCAAATTAAATGCCCAAAATATTTTTAAACGATCCGTAATCAATTATTATACGGGAATATATATTTAGTTTTTGAAAAACCGTCAAAAATCGCAAAATAAAAATAAAATACATCTGCCGGGTTTCGAACCCGGGTCTGTACCGAGTCACCTAGTGACTTAACATCTCACACACAAACCACTGCGCCAACTGAGTTGTTTGATAAATAATGAAATAATTTAATTCATAAAGTGACTTTACAAATTCAAAAACCGGCGCCCAAACGATTCAGTCGTCGGAATCCCGGTAAATTAGCGAGTCTTAACTACGATTTACGTTATAACGTAAACCATTAACTACATATCGGTTATAACCGATGTTTGAAGTCCGCGACACTTTTCAAAACCGCCGGAAAAATTTAAATAACGAACACAGTCCAAAATCAGACCAAATGCATTTCGATTATTCCCTATAAATTCAACCACAATCGTCTGCAAACCTTTTCGCTAAAAATCACATCTTTTCACGGCGTAATTTCACTCGCCGGAACTGTCCTATTTTTCGCCGGAAAACCGAGTTTTGATTTTCTGAACCTCACTAATCCCCTAAACCTTTACTGAAGTTACCCATACTCTCTCCAAGATTTCCGGAGACTTGCTGCTGCAAGGAACCTATCGCCGGAGGTGAATTCTGTCGCCGGAGTTCTGCCGGAAAACAGAGAGTCTTGTCGGTATAATTCTCCGCCCAGTTTCTTTTCCTTTTCACTTTCATCTTACCGAAATAAACTGTGAAACACTAACAAACTGATAAAAAACTTGGACTAGTCGAATTCCGATTTCTGGTTCAAGCATTGACGAAGAAGACGATGTTTTTCTATATCATATAAGTATATTATAAATCATGATTTTAATCGGGTTAGACACACAGTCCAGCGGTGGACTGTGTGCACATAAAACGCTAACGTCTCAAGTTCGAATCCCGGTTCACACACGTTGCCTTAATAAAAATCAAGTTTTTGTTTAACTGAACCGGAGTCGATACCGTTATATGTTAAGTATATTAATAACCGGAATAATAACCAAGTTAGACACACAGTCCAGCGGTGGACTGTGTGTTTGTTTATATCACAGGTCACGAGTTCGAGTCCGGTCCTCAGCACCGACTCGGACAATTAACTCTTTTTTTAAAATAAGGCAGAAAAGGAAATATTTAAATTGTCTTTAAGTATAATAAAAATCAAGTTATATAACATGTTGAACACACAGTCCAGCGGTGGACTGTGTGTTAGATTAAACCACAGGTCCCGAGTTCGAGACCTGTGGTGTGCATGACCGTTTCGCCTTAAACTGTTTTTAAAATAAATGATTTTCTATTAATTCTAATTAATGTATATATGAAATTAAAATCGGATATATAACGGGTTAGACACGTGGCTCAGTTGGTAGAGCTGCGTGCACGCGTACGGGAGGTCTCGGGTTCGAGCCTCACCGAGCGCACAACAATATTCCGCAAACCGGTCAACGACCAGTCAAAGTCAACTGGTCAAGGTCAACTGTAGCAGAAAAAAAAAATAAATATTTTTATTATTTTTATTTAATTATTTTAATTAAAAATCAATTATAAATACTTAAAAATAACATTTTTAAGATTAGAAAATAGCTTCAAACTCACAAAAATACACCCAACAATCCTACTAAATTAGTTTAATAAAATCCGTTTACTCACCAAACCATAATGCGATTTATCTAGGTTAAATCTCACTCGTGGTTAAAACCACTTCGCGTGCATTCATCATCATCAACCGAACGCACCCACTGTGAGTGAATCTTACAATCCCCCCTTTTAAATTACACGTTTTGGGGTGTGTCATGTGTTTTGAATTAATTAATTAATTTATTTAAACTTGTGCCATACCACATCATGACTTAAACGTAAATTGATTTATTGTTGTGATTTATTTATATTCCGTTTGTCAAATTACATGAAACTCATACATTAAGCCCATCAGTTCCTCGTGGGAAACGAGTAGAACATCGCGTGCTTCAATTCAAATTCATTATTGTTCATGTGTGTTTTCATTGAGTTTATATTGTTTGTAGTTGTGTTATTCATATTATCATGTTTATGCAATTCATTCATCAGGCCCCTCAGTTCCTCGTGAGAGACGAGTTGAGCATCGCGTGCCTTTAATTGTTTCCATTATTATTCATGAGTGTTTCATTTAACATCTTATGATTGTTGATCAAGTTACATCTAATTTTACTCATGTTTGGTTGTGCACATATTTCATAATCAATTTAAATAAATTGCTCAAATGTTTTCCATAGGATTCACTCGCCAACATTATGTTGATCCAAAAACCTTTTTACACATGATACAGGTGAACAGGTTGAAGCAAGGATAACATAGGATATGCCTTAGAAGAGAACAAAGGAGTTAGATTGTTAGTTAGATCATGTTGTATCACTATTGTAAACTTTCATTTAATTTGTATTAATGAATATGAAACATTTAATAAATGTCATGAGCTTTGATGATAACCCAATCATGCCCCGATCACCTTATCCGCTGCGGGTCGGGGTGTGACATTAATCACTGTAAAATACAACTCGAAAACATTTAGGGTTTTGTAAAAGCATTAGAGAAAAAGAGAATGACTCACATTGAAAGCTTAGGTATTTCTACAGGTTTTCTGGTGACAAGTTCCTGATTATATCCTGAGTTGCTATTAAAACATATAATGCACATGTTTTAGTAAAATAACCCAAATTACTTTAGCCACGAGACAGAACCCCAACGAATCTTAGTCAGGCAGAGCCTTGACATACATTGGTGGGTCCTAAATCAATCAGGCAGGATACCCATACAACACGAGACAAAACCCCAATGAACTTAGTTAGGCAGAGCCTCCATGCGTTGGTGGGTCCTAAATCAATCGGGTAGGGTAACGAATTCGTGATCGGGGGTTAAGATACTTACAGCGGGCAGCGCTTCACATGTTTAGGGGGTGGTGTTGTGCAAAGAAACGGAGATACGAGAGGCATAGTTCATCGAAATTCGATCGAACTGGTGCAAATGTTTCTGTCCCACGCTGCTCCTTATATAGCCCAAATGGGCATCCCCTGAGCGTCGCGCGGGGAGACAGGGTATCTCCCGCGTGGTGCCGGGGAGGTCGGCCTGGCATAGGTTGCCACGTGTCCAGGGTAGGTGTGACACATGGCGTGATGTCACTCGGCCGCCTTTTTTGTCCAATCGCGTGTTTTTCTCGATTTTCGTGCTGATACTTATCGCGTATGCTCGGGTCTTGATCCCAACTGTTTCGGTTTTGAATTGCGAATCTAGCAAGTATACTTTGGTGCATTAATCGTCAAGTTTTCTTAGCTGATAAGTATTCTGATTCAGTATACAAGTTTTAGTGCGCGTACTTGGGGTTGTCGTCAGGGATATTTTTGAGGGTTGTTACATCCTCCCCACCTTGTTTTAAATCTCGTCCTCGAGATTTAGTTTATGATGTTATTTCTAATTTATCTCATGCGTTAATCAATACTAATAGGATTAAGGTAAATGAATCAGGACATCTTTGAATTTTTGTGAATACAAGGTTTCCATAAATCGATATCAAATGAACGAAGTGAAATGACATAATCATCAGAGTGACTAGGTTTTCATGGTTTAAACCAAAAGAGAGATTTATGACTAATAGGTGAATGACTTTAGAAACAATAGAATTCACTGTCAAAGGAAAACTTACCTTGGTTGTCAATCAAGGAAGACTTACAATTAACAAGCTTAACTGAAACAGAAACATGAAGATGATGTGTCAACTATCGAATCATGTTATGAGGAAAAATCAATGTGTTGACATTATTGAATGACAGGGATACACTCGAAACACAACATAATTTAGTGTATCATTATCTTAATACATAGTTGTATTAAGACTATTTTCAAAAATGAGTCAAATGAGAAGCATACGTAGTTTTGTAAGATCATGATTAGTTCAGGCTACAAATTTATATCGACGCCACAAGGTGTCGTAATTATCGAAATAGTTTACTAATTACGGTGACCGAACAAGTTCACCGTGTTCGTAATCAATTGAAAGATTTTAATGAAGTAAATTCGAATATTTATTTCAAACAAATCTCATAGGATTTAAATTGAGGATGAAAGAATATGAGTATCATAGAACTTTCGATAAATGTTGAATGAATCGTTAAAGGTACACCGAAAAATAACATGAAATTGTGTACTCTTGTCTTAACACATAATTGTATTAAGATTATTTTATGACAATGAATCAATAAGATGAGTTTTAAGAATAAATAAACCCGCACATCGGGTGTGCAAACGGGATTAGCTCAAGCTTCAAGTTGATGAAAAACGCCACCACAAGGTGTCATGAAAATTAGTGATTCAAAGAAGGTGAACACCAAACAAGTTTGTTATGGTTCTGAACAGATGAAGTAGTTAACAGAAAAACATTATTCATTAACTTTGATTTATACTAGGGTAAAGTGATACTTTAACTTAGATATTACATATCTGCGATTACGTCTGGAATCATTTCAGCTTCCAGCGTAGAAAGTACGAATGCTCGCGCGTTCTTCTTAACTCCGTCTGTTGTTTTTGCCTTGTTGTCGGGTGCCCTTGTCAGTTTTGGGCAATATGGGCGGATATGGCCTGTTTCTCCACAGTTAAAACAGACTGGGTTTTTCTTCTTGCATTTTTCTTCTTTATGGCCAGGTGTTTTACAGAGGTTACAATAGGGATTCATCTTAAAGTAGCATTTTCCTGAATGCTTTTTATTACAGTATTTGCAGATACATTTCTCAAATGACGGTTCAGGTCCCTTCTTCTTATAGGACTCATCGGCGCCAAATTCTTGGGTAATTTTCTGGACTAACTCCTTCTTCTTGTTTTCTTCTCTTGTGCGGATTAGTCCGTCTGTTAATGTATTTGCTAGTTCGACTGTTTCCATGATATTCTGAGGTCTAGCTGCCTTGACGATATCGTGAATGTCACTAATCAGTCCCCAAATATAACGAGAAATTAGTACAGGTTCTGGCGAAGCCAGAGTTGGTACCATTCTAGCATATTCAAAGAACGTTGTCGTATATTCACGACACTTCACATGGACCATTCTATGATTTAGGAACTTGTTTGCCATTTGTTCCTTCTCATAGGGAGGACAAAATTTTCTTTCTGCCATTTCCTTGAATTCTCTCCAGCTCATGGCATAGGCCATGTCACTTCCGTTTGCTTGAAGAATAGTATTCCACCATTCTAAGGCTTCATCTTTAAAGAGATTGGAAGCGTACAACACCTTATCTTCTTCGGCGCATTTGCTGATCTTAAGAACAACTTCCGTCTTTTCCAACCACCGAAGTGCAGCTGTGGCTTCTTCACTGCCGGCAAACTCAATTGGCTTACAAGCTAGAAATTCTTTATAGGAACATCCAGCAATCATTATTTTCATCTTTTTAGGTAATGGGGTTTTGATAATATCACCATTATCTCCATTAGCGCTGTGGCTAAAGCTGTCACTATGAGTATGCTTGCTACTCACAGCTTTGGTAGGTTCTTCGGGATTTTTAACAGCCTCAATAATTAACGGAATGGCATTAGCAATGCCTTGGGCGATTATGTTTTCTCTGGCCTCTTTGTTTAAGGGATTTTCATTATTCGCATGAATTTCTTGATTATATTCGACATCTGAATTGCAAATATTAACATCATAAAATAATTAAAACAAAACAATCATATATATTTAAATTTATATTCGCAAAAATAACACATAGGTTATTTTGTATTAACCTCTTAACTTTATTGGTTAAGTTTAAAATAGCACCTAAATGGATTTTGGATTTCCTTAAAGATATACATATCCATACGATCATATGTTTCATATATTGTGATATACATACCATTCAGAAGGTTAATGTATTTAACAAGTTCACCTTTCAAAAATAGGCCAGACATCAGGTTATGGTATTATTTAGGTAATTCTGTAACTTTTTAATATATGCCCCATTTTACCCGGTCTCGCCGGAGAGGCTACTCCATCTTACCCGGACAAGTTGGAGAGTCTACCACACCATACCCAATCTTGCCAGAGAGGTAATTATATTTCCCATAAAAAAAGAATTTTCTCAACCCATGATTTTAAAAGTGCATCTTTCTTAAGTTTAAATACTATCCTGGCACTACCAATTAATATCAATTTCCTAACTCTTTTGTTTAAGCTTAGGTATTATCACAACACTTAATTGCTTAAACCAGTGGCTCTGATACCACTTTCTGTCACAGCCCCCGACCCCACCCTGGGAGCGGGAGCCGTGAACCAGTCAGGTGGTACCGGTGGTTATTTTGAAAATATTGCAGCGGAAATTTCATCAGGACCGTAGTTATGAAAAAATATCAGAGTTTAGAAACACCGGATTATTATTTATTAAACAGATGGGAATAAAACCCATGTTTTATAAAGGTAGCTTTTAATAAGGGATAAACCGGAATTCACAAAACAACATTTCTTAATTTAATTGATAAAATAAGCCACTCCTTTAAGCCTTTTGGTGTTGTGTCCCAACTCTTAATCCGATCTACTGAAATCACCTTAAAAATATTTTAAAAAATTTTTTGTCAGCAGGAAATATTGGTGAGTTCATTCAATTTGTACAAAATGACACATTCTTATATTCACAACATTAAGAGCTTTTACATTTGTTTATCTTACCAAACTACTATTGGCTAGCTCATTGTCCAATAGCAAAGAAACTTATATTAAATAGTATTTGTCACTCGGTGTCAGTTCCTGCGACTGTGGTCATATCACTATTGGCTAACTCTTTGTCCAATAGTGACGCTGGACTCAGTAGTGTATACAAAACCCCACATACCGGCAGTAATTGCAGATTAGCAAAAACTTAATCACTGTAAAATACAACTCGAAAACATTTAGGGTTTTGTAAAAGCATTAGAGAAAAAGAGAATGACTCACATTGAAAGCTTAGGTATTTCTACAGGTTTTCTGGTGACAAGTTCCTGATTATATCCTGAGTTGCTATTAAAACATATAATGCACATGTTTTAGTAAAATAACCCAAATTACTTTAGCCACGAGACAGAACCCCAACGAATCTTAGTCAGGCAGAGCCTTGACATACATTGGTGGGTCCTAAATCAATCAGGCAGGATACCCATACAACACGAGACAAAACCCCAATGAACTTAGTTAGGCAGAGCCTCCATGCGTTGGTGGGTCCTAAATCAATCGGGTAGGGTAACGAATTCGTGATCGGGGGTTAAGATACTTACAGCGGGCAGCGCTTCACATGTTTAGGGGGGTGGTGTTGTGTAAAGAAACGGAGATACGAGAGGCATAGTTCATCGAAATTCGATCGAACTGGTGCAAATGTTTCTGTCCCACGCTGCTCCTTATATAGCCCAAATGGGCATCCCCTGAGCGTCGCGCGGGGAGACAGGGTATCTCCCGCGTGGTGCCGGGGAGGTCGGCCTGGCATAGGTTGCCACGTGTCCAGGGTAGGTGTGACACATGGCGTGATGTCACTCGGCCGCCTTTTTTGTCCAATCGCGTGTTTTTCTCGATTTTCGTGCTGATACTTATCGCGTATGCTCGGGTCTTGATCCCAACTGTTTCGGTTTTGAATTGCGAATCTAGCAAGTATACTTTGGTGCATTAATCGTCAAGTTTTCTTAGCTGATAAGTATTCTGATTCAGTATACAAGTTTTAGTGCGCGTACTTGGGGTTGTCGTCAGGGATATTTTTGAGGGTTGTTACATCCTCCCCACCTTGTTTTAAATCTCGTCCTCGAGATTTAGTTTATGATGTTATTTCTAATTTATCTCATGCGTTAATCAATACTAATAGGATTAAGGTAAATGAATCAGGACATCTTTGAATTTTTGTGAATACAAGGTTTCCATAAATCGATATCAAATGAACGAAGTGAAATGACATAATCATCAGAGTGACTAGGTTTTCATGGTTTAAACCAAAAGAGAGATTTATGACTAATAGGTGAATGACTTTAGAAACAATAGAATTCACTGTCAAAGGAAAACTTACCTTGGTTGTCAATCAAGGAAGACTTACAATTAACAAGCTTAACTGAAACAGAAACATGAAGATGATGTGTCAACTATCGAATCATGTTATGAGGAAAAATCAATGTGTTGACATTATTGAATGACAGGGATACACTCGAAACACAACATAATTTAGTGTATCATTATCTTAATACATAGTTGTATTAAGACTATTTTCAAAAATGAGTCAAATGAGAAGCATACGTAGTTTTGTAAGATCATGATTAGTTCAGGCTACAAATTTATATCGACGCCACAAGGTGTCGTAATTATCGAAATAGTTTACTAATTACGGTGACCGAACAAGTTCACCGTGTTCGTAATCAATTGAAAGATTTTAATGAAGTAAATTCGAATATTTATTTCAAACAAATCTCATAGGATTTAAATTGAGGATGAAAGAATATGAGTATCATAGAACTTTCGATAAATGTTGAATGAATCGTTAAAGGTACACCGAAAAATAACATGAAATTGTGTACTCTTGTCTTAACACATAATTGTATTAAGATTATTTTATGACAATGAATCAATAAGATGAGTTTTAAGAATAAATAAACCCGCACATCGGGTGTGCAAACGGGATTAGCTCAAGCTTCAAGTTGATGAAAAACGCCACCACAAGGTGTCATGAAAATTAGTGATTCAAAGAAGGTGAACACCAAACAAGTTTGTTATGGTTCTGAACAGATGAAGTAGTTAACAGAAAAACATTATTCATTAACTTTGATTTATACTAGGGTAAAGTGATACTTTAACTTAGATATTACATATCTGCGATTACGTCTGGAATCATTTCAGCTTCCAGCGTAGAAAGTACGAATGCTCGCGCGTTCTTCTTAACTCCGTCTGTTGTTTTTGCCTTGTTGTCGGGTGCCCTTGTCAGTTTTGGGCAATATGGGCGGATATGGCCTGTTTCTCCACAGTTAAAACAGACTGGGTTTTTCTTCTTGCATTTTTCTTCTTTATGGCCAGGTGTTTTACAAAGGTTACAATAGGGATTCATCTTAAAGTAGCATTTTCCTGAATGCTTTTTATTACAGTATTTGCAGATACATTTCTCAAATGACGGTTCAGGTCCCTTCTTCTTATAGGACTCATCGGCGCCAAATTCTTGGGTAATTTTCTAGGCTAACTCCTTCTTCTTGTTTTCTTCTCTTGTGCGGATTAGTCCGTCTGTTAATGTATTTGCTAGTTCGACTGTTTCCATGATATTCTGAGGTCTAGCTGCCTTGACGATATCGTGAATGTCACTAATCAGTCCCCAAATATAACGAGAAATTAGTACAGGTTCTGGCGAAGCCAGAGTTGGTACCATTCTAGCATATTCAAAGAACGTTGTCGTATATTCACGACACTTCACATGGACCATTCTATGATTTAGGAACTTGTTTGCCATTTGTTCCTTCTCATAGGGAGGACAAAATTTTCTTTCTGCCATTTCCTTGAATTCTCTCCAGCTCATGGTATAGGCCATGTCACTTCCGTTTGCTTGAAGAATAGTATTCCACCATTCTAAGGCTTCATCTTTAAAGAGATTGGAAGCATACAACACCTTATCTTCTTCGGCGCATTTGCTGATCTTAAGAACAACTTCCGTCTTTTCCAACCACCGAAGTGCAGCTGTGGCTTCTTCACTGCCGGCAAACTCAATTGGCTTACAAGCTAGAAATTCTTTATAGGAACATCTAGCAATCATTATTTTCATCTTTTTAGGTAATGGGGTTTTGATAATATCACCATTATCTCCATTAGCGCTGTGGCTAAAGCTGTCACTATGAGTATGCTTGCTACTCACAGCTTTGGTAGGTTCTACGGGATTTTTAACAGCCTCAATAATTAACGGAATGGCATTAGCAATGCCTTGGGCGATTATGTTTTCTATGGCCTCTTTGTTTAAGGGATTTTCATTATTCGCATGAATTTCTTGATTATGTGATACTTCATTCGACATCTGAATTGCAAATATTAACATCATAAAATAATTAAAACAAAACAATCATATATATTTAAATTTATATTCGCAAAAATAACACATAAGTTATTTTGTATTAACCTCTTAACTTTATTGGTTAAGTTTAAAATAGCACCTAAATGGATTTTGGATTTCCTTAAAGATATACATATCCATACGATCATATGTTTCATATATTGTGATATACATACCATTCAGAAGGTTAATGTATTTAACAAGTTCACATTTCAAAAATAGGCCAGACATCAGGTTATGGTATTATTTAGGTAATTCTGTAACTTTTTAATATATGCCCCATCTTACCCGGTCTCTCCGGAGAGGCTACCCCATCTTACCCAGACAAGTTGGAGAATCTACCACACCATACCCAATCTAGCCGGAGAGGTAATTATATTTCCCATAAAAAAAGAATTTTCTCAACCCATGATTTTAAAAGTACATCTTTCTTAAGTTTAAATACTATCCTGGCGCTACCAATTAATATCAATTTCCTAACTCTTTTGTTTAAGCTTAGGTATTATCACAACACTTAATTGCTTAAACCAGTGGCTCTGATACCACTTTCTGTCACAGCCCCCGACCCCACCATGGGACTGGGAGCCGTGAACCAGTCAGGTGGTACTAGTGGTTATTTTGAAAATATTGCAGCGGAAATTTCATCAGGACCGTAGTTAGGAAAAAATATCAGAGTTTAGAAACACCGGATTTTATTTATTAAACAGATGGGAATAAAACCATGTTTTATAAAGGTAGCTTTTAATAAGGGATAAACCTGAATTCACAAAACAACATTTCTTAATTTAATTGATAAAATAAGCCACTCCTTTAAGCCTTTTGGTGTTGTATCCCAACTCTTAATCCGATCTACTGAAATCACCTGAAAAATATTTTAAAATTTTTTTTGTCAGCAGGAAATATTGGTGAGTTCATTCAATTTGTACAAAATGACACATTCTTATATTCACAACATTAAGAGCTTTTACATTTGTTTATCTTACCAAACTACTATTGGCTAGCTCATCGTCCAATAGCAAAGAAACTTATATTAAATAGTATTTGTCACTCGGTAGCAGTTCCTGTGACTGTGGTCATATCACTATTGGCTAACTCTTTGTCCAATAGTGACACTGGACTCAGTAATGTATACAAAACCCCACATACCGGCAGTAATTGCAGATTAGCAAAAACTTAATCACTGTAAATACAACTCGAAAACATTTAGGGTTTTGTAAAAGCATTTGAGAAAAAGAGAATGACTCACATTGATAGCTTAGGTATTCCTACAGGCTTTCTGGTGACAAGTTCCTGATTATATCCTGAGTTGCTATTAAAACATATAATGCACATGTTTTAGTAAAATAACCCAAATTACTTTAGCCATGAGACAGAACCCCAATGAATCTTAGTCAGGCAGAGCCTTGACATGCATTGGTGGGTCCTAAATCAATCGGGCAGGATACCCATACAACACGAGACAGAACCCCAACGAACTTAGTTAGGCAGAGCCTCCATGCGTTGGTGGGTCCTAAATCAATCGGGTAGGGTAACGAATTAGTGATCGGGGGTTAACATACTTACAGCGGGCAGCGTTTCGCAGGTTTAGGGGTTTAGGGGGGGCGGTGTTGTGCAAAGAAACGGAGATACGAGAGGGAGAGTTCGTCGAAATTCGATCGAACTGGTGCAAATGTTTCTGTCCCACGCCGCTCCTTATATAGCCTAAATGGGCATCCCCCGCGCGTCGCGCGGGGAGACAGGGTATCTCCCGCGTGGCGCCGGGAGGTCGGCCTGGCTTAGGTTGCCACGTGTCCAGGGTAGGTGTGACACGTGGCGCGATGTCGTGACACGTGTCCTCGGCCGCCTTTTTTGTCCAATCACGTGTTTTCCTCGTTTTTCATGCCGATACTTATCGCGTATGCTCGGGTCTTAATAAAAACCCACGGAGGAGTATATGAAAAAATTAATTATTTAGCATTAGCATCTGTCAGGTGTATGCCTACACCCCGCGCTTAGGTCGTGGCCATTAGTAACTTCAATGAGCCAAGGATATCCAGGACACGGTCGAGTTGATCCCCAATGTTTAAGTTATCAGACAATACAGAAAAAATGGGTTATAAGATTTAGTAAATCACAACTGATAAACATGATCCCATGCCCGACCAAGCGGTAATATAATACCGTATCCCAAGCCCGTATAGGGAAAATAAGTTAAAGTATCTACCTGAGCTAGTTCTTCTAACGAATAGTAACTCAGCCAATAATAAAGAAGACAAATGCAAGGTATCGATCTACTGGGAGGCTTCTAGTCTGGATTGGTGGTATTACTATCCAATTAGAATGCTAACGGGTTTAGGTTGAGTCGTTGACTCGAACAAGTTAGCTTAAAGGATACGTAATGGAACGATACGCTAGATTAAGCGATGACCGGAAAGAATGTTGTTTAGACCCGACAAGTACTAGGACTTGTATATTTTGGGTACACATATAAGATTCTGGATTTTGAGATAAGAATGATAAGGTTAGACCCGTTTCGGTGAATTTACGTAAACTAGTCACGTAGGCTTAACCGTACGCATATAACCGTTGCCGAGTAACCGAATGAGTCATATACAAGTTTCATGTGCCATTACACTTAAAACATGTTATAATATCAGTAAGACACTAACATGCATGCCCGTTATAGTTTTAAAATCGAATTCAACTTCAAAAAGGTATTTTGGTCATTTCACACATAGATTTGAAGGCTTATTTGGAAATCTGAGCTTATAACTTGTACCTACTGTAAAAAATATTTAAAATAAGTTTTATAATCAGTAGGTAACAAGTCTTGAGACTTAGATATGGTTTTAAAACCATACTATGCGTCGAAAAGGCGATAGAGTTGCTAAATGACGATTTAATCGATGTTTAAGGAAAATTATAGTTTTGATCAGGTTTATATATTCAAAATATTTTATCTAACACATAAAATCAGTTTGTAAAAGGTTTAGTTATGAAAATGTCTTTAAAACTCATTTTATGCACCGTAAGGGTATTATCGTCATTTATCGATACCATGCAAGAACCTTTACATAAACTCAGTTTATAAATTAATTTAATTTTCCAAATAATCCTAATTATATTGTAACAATAAGAAGATAAAGTGTTTTATTGTAAGAGTTATGTTTAGGATATTTTATTTGCCGAAAAGGGCATTTTGGTCCTTTAAAAGCTTGATTTGCGATATTTAGGAAAAACTCATGTTATGACCAAAATAATGACATGCATGTAAGCCAAACAAGTCAACAGGGCGAATTAGTCATATTTAGCACATCGATGAAACTTGCGCATAACTCGGAATATGATTATGATCATGTAGTATGACCTCAGAGGGTTATACTACATTATATAAGGATCATAATGCGACTTAGAATCAGACTTGAAAGACACAAAATTAGGTCAGAACTGAAAGTCAAAGCAGAAGTCAAACTTTGTGACTTTCGGTTGTGAACTGACCTTAGACCTGGATTTGATGAGCCGAACATGTTCACGCATGTTCTTATAATCATTACCAAGTTATTAGAGTGACAAAACAGATTTTATATAATGCACATCATCAGTTATGAATTTATTCCCAAATCTGACCCAGTTTGACTTTTTATGAATTAGTTTGACTCGTCAATTGGTTATGCAAACATGGTAATCAGGAGGTGCCCATTTGAGGGATTATTACCTACCTTATTACAATCACGTAGCCATGTTTGATTCGAACCATGGCTGGACCGATAAAGATTAAACCGAAAGTCAAACCTTTTTTACGACAAGCTTGACTTTAGGCTTGAGAGCTTAAATAAAATGAACAAGGATGATTAAGGACACTTACTAAGGGTCCTTGAACGAATTTAGATCAGGCTTGAAGATTTCTTGAGCTCCAGAACTTGCAAAGATTTTAGTGAGTGAATTTTAAGAACATGCAAGTTCTTTAATGGATGCACAAGACCCCATTTTATGGGGTTGGAGGAAGAAGGAGGTCTATACAGGTGTTAGGCATGCACTCCAGGAGTAAACAAGTGTTTAGGTACGTGTTAAATGCTGAGACATGGTGGAGATTCGCAAAAAAGGTGGCATGCATGCAGGTCTGCAGCTGGCATCAACCTGCTGCTGCAGACACTCCGACGCGCGTCGCGAGAGGAGAGAAGGGGGCTGTCGCGTGGCGCGACAGAGATCAAGTTCAGCCAAACTTGTTTGAATTTTGGCAGGGTCAGTCCCTGGACCTCAAAACTTGTTTTAGCTTTCATTTAAAGCATCTTAGACCCTTCAAGTTGGATTTAGGTATTACTTGGAAGTATAACCGAACACCGATAAGTTCCAGTTCCGTTAAATGGTCACTCAGAGGTATAATTAAACATGTTGACAATTTTAACCCCTCAACTTTGTTATACGTTGTTCAGAGGTTACAATAATAACATAATGATGTTTAGGTATTAAATAGTGATATTTTGGTGTGTTTTGAGTTCCAGTTATGTACATATGAGTGTTTATTTGGTTTTGTAGTACTATTTATCGTGTGTGTGTCGTTTCAGGTTAAACAGTGTAAATCAATCGAGAAATGAATTCTGGAAGAAGTTGGACGCAGGAATAGAGAAAAGTCAAATGGTTGTCCCCCGCGCCACGCGGGGGTGTTCTCGGGTATTAAATAGTGATATTTTGGTGTGTTTTGAGTTCGAGTTATGTACATATGAGTGTTTATTTAGTTTTGTAGAACTATTTATCGTGTGTGTGTCGTTTCAGGTTAAATGGTGTAAAACAATCGAGAAACGAATGCTGGAAGAAGCTAGAAGCAGGAATAGAGAAAAGTCAAATGGTCGTCCCCGCGCCACGCGGGGGTGTTCGTGAGTCCTGTCGCGATGCGCGGCAGGTGTCAAATGTGGGGTCGGTTTGGACAGCCCAGGCGACACTCGCTGGAGGCAGAGTACTCTCCCGCGATGCGCATGAGAGGCCAATTGCGGGAAAGTATATAAAGTGATGTTTATCAGGTTTTAGGGTTGTGGAATAACCTAGCAGCCGATTTACGAATTCAGCAGTCATTATAGGCGATCCAGTAAAGGTTTTCACTCCGTTCAAGCTATTCTTTCATGCCTGATCAAATCCGAACCATTATTGAAGCTATGATGAATACCATGAGCGGCTAAGCTCCTCGTAACTTCTGCCCGGATGAACTTTTACTGCGTTTTACATTGAACTGTGTTTATTTATTCATTGTGACTGGTACAACTTGACCACTTGTGTTGAATTATTGGTAAACGTTTCTTGTGTTTGAATTATTTGTCGTTTATTAAGCGTATTGGCGATTTCCTTGCATCGTTAGGGGGTTGGTAAATTGGTGGGGAATTGATACAAACAAACGAGTTATTAGGTGGCATAGTGAATCTTAAAAACTATCCTTAATAGCTAATCAAATTCATTAATTCCGAGGCCATGTCTATGTGGTGTCCAGAATTGGTAAACGAGTTTTGGTGTTAAACGCGTAACTGGGATTTCGGGTGGAAGTTGCATTTTCTCTCATTGATTACAACCTTCTTAATTAGTTTTAGCGTTTTTCTAAACAATCAATCAAACCCCCCCAAGTTAAATAGTTTAGTTTTTAGTTTTACACTTACCACAAATTCCCCGTGGATTCGATACCCTACTTACGCTATCTACGTAGTTTAATTAGGTTTTTGATTAGCCCACGACAACTACATCAATATGGCGCCGTTGCCGGGGAATTCGTGCGCTTAGTGTTAGTTAAGATTAGTTTAAATTCTTGTTCTCTAAAAATCACAAAAAAATCCAAAAATATTTCCTTTTGTTTGTTTTTGTTTCGTTCAGTATTACGCGCAATTTTCCTTGTTTGCTTGTGTGCAGGTGATTCAATTGTATGCATACGAGGTTTTCTGGAAAGTCTTCACCACTGCTTTTCGACCCATAAATTGAGAAGACCGCTAGGCAAAATCTGCTCCTTAGATCAGCCTTAAAAGGAAAAACAACAATTTTTAACATGGATCCACCGGAAGATCAAACCAACCCAGATCAACAAACTCCACACCAAGAGCCTGTTACTGAGATGCCACCAATGCCAGCTCCCCCGTACCCAATTCAAACTCAACCACAACAAACTTCACCCATGGCACCACTATCTAGTTCAACCACCCAACCAACAGCTACTCCAACTGGAGACTTCCACATTATTGGGGCATCAACTTACCCGTTAGAAAGCCGAATACCATCACAGCCAAACCCGTTGCGAGCTGTGAATCAGCCGAATGTAGTTCCACATCCGAATCGGTCGGGTGTGATGTATGAGCCGGTTGAAAACAGAGCAAGAACTGGAACTTGGGACGATGGCTATGGAGATGAAGTATGGGGTACGAATGAAGGGTACATGGGTTATTAAGGAGGTATGCAGAATCAGGAAATCAACCGGGCTCAACCACTATTTCAGCAGAGACAGCCACGAGGTGGGGAAGGGTACTACACCCCACCACAAGTTCAGAGAGCATCGGTAGCTCCACGGTATCCACAGAGGGATCCCAGATTTCTGGATCCAAACATTAGAGGAGTTGAGAGTCACTTCCGCCCGCAAATTGCGGAACACTCTTCACCGATTGTTATGCCGGTTGCACAAGGTAACGTGGATCGTTCATTTGAAGCGAAACCGCATATTTTGAACCTGCTCCCTACTTTTCATGGGAAAGCTATAGAGGAGCCGTATGCGGAGTTCGAGACGGTGTGTAGTATGATTGGGGGACATGGGTTCACGCCGGATCAAGTAAAGTTGGTTTTATTTTAGCTTTCGTTGAAGGATTCGGCACGCGACTGGTTTGTATCTTTGCCTTATGCGAGTATCCACACTGGGCAAGAGATGCAACAACAATTTTTGGAAGAATATTATACTCCACAACGAACCAAGATGGGGAGAGTGGCCATTAGAGAATTTCAGCAGCTTCGGGGTGAGTTGTTATATAAGCGGTTTAACCAGTTGCTTCGAAATTGCCCTCATCATGGTATTCCAAGATGGGAGTTAATTACTGCTTTTCACGATGGAATGTCTAATGAGGATAGACTGATATAAAGACCATAACGGGTGGAACTTTCTTGAGGAATCACGTGGATGTGGATTGGGATTATTTGGAGATTTGCGCGGGAGATTCAAAAAGACAGGCACAAGCAGATCGCACAAAGAAGTACTCAACGCCATCGTCGACTAGTATGGGTACTTCTTCTACATCTAGATTTGCTCAGTTGGAACGGGAAAAAAAAGGAGTTGGAAAAGCAGCTAGCAAAATTTAAAGGTCTAGACAGTGGTAGAGATGCACTGCATGCGGCATAAAACCATCCCGGTTTGTGGTAGTTGTAACGACTTGGGCCATACTTCGAATGAGTGCTCGGGTACATTTGTTGCGGCCGAGGAGGATCTTAACATGGTTTACGGCGAACAAAAGAATTATGATATGAATACCAATAAATATCATCCAGGTTTGCGTAATAACCCAAATTTTAGATACGGTAATACTACTAACCAGCTGAATCTTAATTTTGAGGTACCAAATCAAGGAAGTCAACCGTATCAGATCCATCAAGCAAATTACAACTCAAACTACAATCAAGGGAATTACAATCGAGAGAATCAAAAGAATTATTCGCAAGGCCAAGAGCATAACAAGACAAGCAACAACAACGAAGTATCCAATGGAGAGATTATGGAGCTCTTAAAGAAAATCAAGAAGGATCAAGAGTTGCAAGCCAAGTCGCATCAAGCTTTGGAAAAGCAAGTAGCTCAGTTGGCAGTTAAAGTGGCGAATGAAAGGAATGATACGGGTCGGTTGCCCACTGACACCACGAAGAACCACTAACATCAAGGGAGCTCATCTAATGCCAGGATTAATCAGGTAAGTGTTCTTCGTTTGGGGAAGGTGTATGATAACAAAGTTGGGACTCCTTCACCGTTAATCGAGGGTATTGTGGAGGAGGTTGATGAGGACCTAGAGTCTGATGCAGAAACGGAACCTGTTAACCCTACAAAAATTCAAAAAGAAAATTTTCAAGAAAAGGAGAATAGGGTGATAACAACTAACTCGGGTGATACAAAGGAAAGGGGTACAGAGGGTAATACCGTCCCGTTTCCTAAGGCTTTAATCAATCCAGAGACAAAAGTGGTAAATAAACAGGGCCCACAACAAGATGAGATATGGGAAGTTTTTAAACAAGTGTAAATAAATCTCCCGCTTTTAGATGCCATTAACCAGGTTCCGGCATATGCCAAGTATTTGAAGGAGTTGTGTTCCCAAAAACGGCACAATAAATTTCCAAAGAAAATTGCTTTAACCGAAAAAGTGAGTGCCGTTTTGTCGGGTGACCTCCCACCAAAGCTTAGAGATCCCGGTGCCCCTTTAATACCCATTCAAGTGGGTGAATTTAAGATGAGTCGGGCATTGTTGGACTTGGGAGCTAGTGTTAGCATTTTACCGGGGAGTTTATACGATCAATACAATTTTGGACCCTTGAAGCAGGAGACACCACCGTGGTGTTGGCCGATTTGACGTTAAAACTACCCCGGGGGATCTTACCTGATGTCATAGATAAGGTAGAGGAATTCTATTACCCGGTTGACTTATTGGTTCTTGATTATGTGCAAATTAAAAACACTAAACAACCTAATGTTATACTTGGTAGACCGTTTTTAGCAAATGCTAACGCATTAATTGATTGTAGGAATGGTACGGTCGACATCACATTTGGTAATCGTAAGGTTCGTTTAAATGCTTTTTCTCATGCATCTGATTCTCTAGTCAATGATGAATGCTTCATGGCAAACATTATTGACGGTGGCACCCTCACGAGAGTGGGGATGCCGGGATTCGAACCCGGGTCAGCCGGGTGAGCCTCAAAGCTTTAACTCGCGCACATATAACCACTCCGCCACTTGATGTTTTTGTGAGTTCTAAGAAACAATTAAAACATATGTACAACCGTGAATCAACCTGTTGCGCCAAACTGAAACCGATATCGGCTTCCAACCGTCCAAAACGTTTGAGTGATCGCGGATTTTAGATTATAACCGATGCGCCGACGTTCCTAATCAATTCGGTCTTGAATGAACATGAATTCTGGTGATGTTCGGTTTTTATAACCGAAAACATTCATTTCCTGATTTACTCCAACAATAGCATCATCTCGCGACTCAAAATCATCCACAGAACCTCCAATTTCACTTTCGTTCTATTTTCAGTTCGTCGGAAAAGTTTTTTGAACTCGCCGGACTTTCGTCGGAAAACCGTGTCTTCCATCAAAACAGTAAGTTTCTCAATTCTTCCATCTTCTATCAGTTGTTAAGCTTTTGCTAACTCAAACCCTTCAATCAGAATCAGTTCCAGGCGACGATATCGGATAATCATCACTCGCCGGAAAATTTCTGAGAATTTCTAGAATTCGCTGTGAAACGGTATAAACCTTTAAACCTTCTGATAACTCTTGTTCAGTACTTCAATTCCAAAACTAGCTAATCAAAACTGTTAATTGGTCCGCTCAGACGAAGTCCATAAAAACAGAGCCGACGACTTCGCCGGAGTTCTGTGAAAGATCACTTTTCCGGTATGTTTACTCCCAAAATCTTCCCTGTCCATTTCATTTTAATCACTTAAATGTTTGTCAATCGAATTAATCAAAATCAGAGGGGTAATCGTTGTCTGTGATATTGTAACGAAGAAGATGAAGTTAGTGTGTATATAAGTTTAATATAATTTGGATTATAACTCGGTTAGACACACAGTCCAGCGGTGGACTGTGTGCGTACTTATATCACACACCGCGAGTTCGATCCTTGACAATCGTATTCTCTGTAATAAAGATGTTTCTTTTTTTTTAACTGAACCGGATTAACTCACTGAAGATGTTAAGTATAACAAAAATCAGTATATTAACCAGGTTAGACACACAGTCCAGCGGTGGACTGTGTGCAACACTAAACCACAGGTCCCGGGTTCGAGACCTGTTACGCGCGCCGGTTCGATGATTAAAATCCTTTTTAAAAATAAACGAATTTTGGATAAATTAAAATAGTATATAAATATAATTAAAAGCAGAAATATTTCGGGTTAGACACGTAGCTCAGTTGGTAGAGCTGCGTGCACGTGTACGGGAGGTCACGAGTTCGAACCTCACTCAGTGCAACAATACAAACGACCGAACCGGTCAACAAGTCAAAGTCAAAAAGTCAACGGTCAAACCCAGAAAAAGTCAACATTTTTTTAATAGTTTTTTTATTTATTTAATTCAAAAATCAATTAAAAATACTTAAAAATAATGTTTTTAAAGTTAGAAAATAGCCTTAAACTCACAAAAAATATATCTAAAAATCCTATTAAAATTATTAATAAAATCCACTCATTTACCATACCTCTCCGTTATTATTAGGTTAGTTAATTCTCGTCGATCAATCCTCTAAACTCGTGCGCATTTCATCATCTTCAACCGAACGCACCCAATGTGAGTGAATCTCTACAAATTCCCCGTTTTAATCACGTTTTTGGGGTGTATCATGTGTCTTATTATTTATCACATTTAAACTATTGTGCATTTATCATATCCATGAACAAATGTGTATTCAACATGTATCAACTGTTTGTGTGGTTATTGTTTAGATTAAATTTATCATTTTCAGTACATACATTATCATAGGCCGCCGTTCCCCGTTACATTATGAGCATTGAGCTGTTCCCCATTACATTATGAGCGTGAACCAGGCGTTGCCAACATACGAACGGCTCCGTTTGATTGAGCCTTGATCGCACAGACATTTATCATAGGCCGTCCGTTCCCCATTACATTATGAGCGTGAACGTGACGTTGCCAACATATACAGTTTCATTCATGTTATATATTCATGCAAGTTGGTTTGTTATTGTATGTTATTGTTTGTTGTTGTTATTGTTATTGTATGATTATTTACGTTTGCTCACATATGATCATTGCACAATTTTCCATGATAAAGATAACAAGAGATCAATAATAAATGTTTTTCTAACAAGGTTCACTCGCCAACTTATGTTGACCCAAAAACCCCCATTTTTACACATGATACAGGTGATCCAGCTGCAGCAAGAAACACATAGGATGGCTTAGAAGAATAAACTGGTTTAGACTTTGGATTGTTTAGTTGATTATCTTTCTTTGTATTTGTATGAACATGTTTGAAATATTGAGGATGTAATTTTGAATTTAATAAATATGAAACATATTAGTAAATATCATGAGCTTTGGTGATAACCCAATTATGCCCCGACTCTTATTCCACTGCGGGTCGGGGTGTGACAAAGGCGGGCATCCAGATTGTTCTTGGTGATGATGGTAAGGAAGTAGCCACACGGCCGGTAACCGGGTGGAGGATTTGTATTGTTACAGAAAATTAAATGCAGCTACTTCAAAGGACCACTTTCCGCTACCATTTATTGATCAGATTGTGGAAAAGCTCGCACGTCAGAAATTTTACTGTTTTCTTGATGGTTACTCAGGTTATAATCAAATTGCGATCCACCCTGACGATCAACAAAAGACCACGTTTACCTGTCCGTACGGTACTTTTGCATTTAGGCGAATGCCATTCGGATTGTGTAATGCCCCGGCCACCTTCCAAAGGTGTATGATGAGTATCTTTTCAGATACGGTCGGGGAGACTTTGGAGATTTTCATGGATGATTTCTCGGTTTTTTGCACATCTTTCGAGGCATTTTGGCGCAATTGACCCGTGTGCTAAAAAGATGTGTTGAAACAAACCTGGTACTAAGTTGGGAAAAGAGTCACTTTATGGTACAGGAGGGCATAGTGTTGGGACACGTTGTCTCAAGTAAGGGGATTCAAGTCGACCATGCTAAAATCAAAGTGATTTCCACATTACCACTGCCCACAAGTGTCAAAGGCGTTCGTTCTTTTCTTGGACACGCCGGTTTTTACAGACGGTTCATTAAAAACTTTTCAGTAATCACTAAACCGTTATGTAATCTTTTGTTGAAGGATGTTCCATTTGTGTTTGATAAACATTGTAATAAATCTTTTGAAACACTTAAACAAAAGTTAGTTGAGGCACCTATATTACAATCCCCTGATTGTCACTTCCGTTTGAGATAATGTGTGATGCTAGTGACTATGCAGTAGGTGCAGTGTTGGGACAGAGAGTGGACAAGAAACCGGTGGCGATATACTATGCAAGCAAGACGCTTGCAAATGCTCAGCTGAATTACACTACCACGGAAAAGGAGCTTCTAGCTGTTGTCTATGCCTTAGACAAAGTTTGTTCTTATATTTGTGGTAGTAAAGTAATTGTGTTTTCTGATCATTCTGCTATCAGGTACCTCATGGAGAAGAAGGATGTAAGCCACGGCTTATCAGGTGGATCCTTTTATTGCAGGAATTCGACTTGGAGATTCACGATAAGAAAGGGAGTGAGAATGTGGTGGCGGACCACCTATCGCGAGTAATGAATGAGATGGAAGGACCAGAGAATGATATCTTGGAGACTTTTCCTGATGAGCATTTATTAGCTGTTGATACTCAACCTTGGTTTGCAAATTTTTGCTAACTATGCTCATTCAGGTATCATACCGGAACATTGGTCGAGACCAAGGAAAGCACACTTCTTATCACAAGCAAAACAGTACATATGGGATGAGCCCGACATGTTTAAAGTGGGTGCTAATCAGATCATTCGCAAGTGTGTGGAGGATGGCGAAATTCCTTCAGTCTTATCTTTGGTGCACGAGTCTGCATGTGGAGGACACTTTAGTGGACAGAAAACGGCACGCAAAGTGCTATCTTGTGGGTTATATTGGCCTATGGTGTTCAGGGGCTCGTTTGAATATGCTAAAAATTGTTTGCGATGTCAACAGATGGGTAGCATTTCAAAGCGGGATGAGATGCCCATGCAGCCAATCCTTGTTGTCGATATTTTCGACGTATGGGGCATTGACTTTATGGGCTCATTCCCAAATTCGTTTGGTAACTTATACATCTTGGTGGCAGTAGATTATGTTTCTAAATGGGTTGAAGCCGTTGCCACCAAGACCAATGACCATAAGGTAGTTTGCAAGTTCGTTCAATCGAACATCTTTTCTGGATACGGTGTCCCTCGTGTGATCATCAGTGATGGGGGATCCCATTTCAAAAATTTCAACTTTGGCAAACTCCTTAAAAGATATGGTGTTGAACATCGAATTGCCACTCCGTACCATCCTCAGACGAGTGGGCAAGTTGAGGTTTCTAACCGGCAAATTAAAGAAATTTTACAAAAAACCGTACGAGCTGACCGCAAGGATTGGTCCAATAAATTGGGGACGCTTTGTGGGCATATCGTACGGCGTAAAAAACGCCGATTGGAACAACACCGTATCGCTTGGTCTACGGGAAAAGGTGTCACTTACCGTTGAAATTGCACACGCGCATTTTGGGCGGTTAAACAGGTCAATACTGACTATGATACTGCAGGTAAGGAGAGACAGTTGACATTAAGCGAGCTTGAAGAGATTCGGAATGAGGCATATGATTGCGCTGCAGCATATAAGGACAAGATGAAAAAAGGTGCATGACGCGAAGATAAAGCCAAAAGTGTTTGAAGTCGGTCAGATGGTGTGGTTGTACAACTCCAGGTTGAAGTTTTCCCTAGAAAGCTAAAGAGTAAGTGGACAGGTCCTTACCGTGTAACTAAAGTGGGAACTCATGGAGATGTGGAGATAGAGGACTATGATGATCACATTAGGCAAACAGTGAATGGGCATCGTCTGAAGCCGTATTACAATGCAAAAGAGATCAGTGGTCCGGGTAAGAACGTGGAGGTGCTATTTGTGAGCACCATTCGTGCATATGAGGAATAATCCGCAGGTACGATCTGGCTGAAGATCTAAAACTTAACGCTCTTAGGAGGCAGCCTAAGGTTTGTACTTTTCTTTTTGCGTTTTTTGTTGATTAGTTGTTTTTACGAGTTTATCGATATTCACCTGCTTTTGTTCAAGTGTGGGGAAGTTTGAAGAGGTTTGGGTAAGCTCTATGTGCAATTGAGGGCAATGCACATTTGTTTGGGGGGTAGAATCATGAATTTTCAAGCCCGAAAAGGTGTTTTTCGGTAAATTATGCATGTGTTTCGGTAGTTTTTCGGTTGTTTTTGGAGTATCGCAGGAATATGAGATGGTTCGGAGAAGAAAATTCATGAAGGAGCCCCAGGTAAGTGATTTGTGAGAAGTGTTCATAAAATTTCGTTTGGGGAGTAAGGGAGTTGAAAAAATTGAAAAACCAAAAAATTTTTTTTCTAAGGCATGAAGTCTCAAAATTTGGCAAACCTGCTGGAATTGGTCTCCCAGGCGACACGCGACAGAGGTAATGCCACCTCCGCGACGCGCCGGGGAGGCCAAGTCAACGAGTCAAAATAACCCTCCCCGCGACACGCGGGGGAGGTTCTTGAAGCCACCGCGACGCGCGGGAGCGTCCCCTGACAGATCTGCGCATAAAACCGCAAAACACCATCTTTTTGTCAAAACTCCTTTTACCACAATCCCTCTTCTCCCATACGAACCCTAATCGCTAAACACCCTTAATCCACCTCAAATCCACTCGATTTCACCAAAATCTTCACCCAAATCCTCCATATATCCATCCTACAACCCGATTCCACCACCACCATTGTCGGATTTGCAACTTCCGGTCATCATCTCCGGTCAAGCTTGGAACTTTTGTCAGATTTTGATATTTTTCAATTTTTATTCACGAATCAGGTATGAAAGCTTTAATTTATACATGTTTAATTGGTTGTTTATGCTTGTTGTTGAGTTGAGATGCATGTTATTTCTGGCGTTTAGTTGATGTTAAGAGGGTTGTTTAAGAGTGTTATGAGTAGGGATGATGATGTATTGGTTCTAGAACTAGATTGGATGTGAAGAAAAAGATTTGAGTTTTAGGGCTCTAACATTAGTTGTATGAGGTGCTTGATGTCAAATGCATTGTACGTGGGTTGTTCATGAGCCGTAGGTTAGGAGGAATGCGGTTAAGTTGCTAGAATGACTAAGCAATTGTTGATGATTGAGTGTTAGAGGTTGTGTTTGGGGATTAAGTGTTGAATGCAAACGGAAGGTTAAAGCTAAGAGTGACGTATCTAAAGGGTGGAAAGTCGAAGGCAAGTAGATGTTAGGAATGGAAGTGGTGCAAGTTTAAACATTCGTAGGCGCATAAGAAAAAGGGATTGGATGGTGTGTGGTTTGAATGATAATAGCATCGGTGAATTCTTTGTAACTCATTAGATAGTTTACTTGTCGGTTATTAAAAAAACAAACAAAAAAAAACAAAAAAAAAATATTTGTGCACCGCTAAGACATGTTAAGCACTTAACAAAGAAGTTTTGAATCTTGGTTAGTTCGTTCGTACTCAATCTCCATTCGAACGGGTCAACCGGATCATATAAGTGGCATGATGTTAAGTGAACTTTTCGATGGTTATTGTGCTATGCATTTGTATCCGCGAATGAAATGCTATACGGATACAAATGTCATCGGCAAGTTACTAAATTGTGTGTGCTTCTTTTGTTGTGATTTAGAATGTCAGGTGAAGGATCAAGCCAAGCAGGTTCGAGGAAGAGGAAGAAGATCCGCGTTCAGTATAGCTATAATGGGCCGGAGGAGCTCCAATGACAGAAACACCGATAATTCCATTGGCACAAAGGGTTTTGAGGGATCATACTTTGTTGGATTTTGAGATTGGTAGTGCTGAGTTTGAGAGGCGTGAAAAGTTTTGTCGCATGAAGTTGTATAAACGTCGTACTTTTAACTGGGCAACGTTAGATGCTATGGGTCAGAGACAAAGGATGGAGGAATTTCTGGGTCCTCGTTGGTTGCTGGCATTGAGATGTGATGAGCCACAGTATGCTGAGCTGAAGTAGAGTTCCATTCTACCATTAGGTATGATGCAGATAGGTATGTTGAGCCGGATTCCTTGTCGTTCAGTTTGGGTAGGCAGCGTTATGTGTGGAGTGTTGAACAGTTTGCTAGGGCCATTGGGTTTTATGGGCCGAATGGGAGGTTCCAGCAGGCATGGAGGGTCCGACTAAGAAGCGAGAGTATAGGGATGAATGGATTATGGAGTCTGAGTTGAAGACATTTTGGGAACCATCGCTGATACTGTTTGGTCGACATATGCTATTGAGTCATCGATTAGGGACCCGTTTCTGAGGTATGTGCATAGGATTTTGGCGTGTACATTGGTTGCTAGGAAGAGTGGTACTGATAAGGTGAACATGACGGATTTGTTTTGCCTTTATTGCTTGGTGACGAGGAAGGAAGCCAACTTGGCTACTGTGTTGTTAGCTTAGTTTCTTAAGGGTAGGAGGTCAGGTGCTGATACGCAGTTGGAGCTGGGTCCGTATATTACTAGGTTGGCGATGCATTGTGATGCTTTTGTTCGGTATCCTGAGATACACCTCACCCCGGGTCCAGTGACGGTGCCGTTCAGTGTGGAAACACTGAAGCAGGAGAATGTGATTGAGTGGGATGAACCGCTTCGTTGGAAGCCGGTTAAAGTTGGACCGCAGGCATTACCACCGGGAGGTACTCCAGCAGCTGAGGCTATGCAAGCGGGGTCTCGCACACATCGTCAGGCAGTTGTTCCTAGGATTGAGCGACCGAGACCACAGTATCCGTTGAGGCCACCGAGGCCAAATCCGCTGACATTGGAGAATGTGTATGATACTATGGTTGATGGGTTTGAGATGCAGACGAGCATGCCTCGGTACATGATGGAGCAGCAGCACATAGGCATTCCTGCTTGGTTTCCACCGCAGCATTTTTTGCAACCAAGATGGGGAGCTCCGCAGGGTGGCGGTGATGTGCAGATGGCAGATGAGCCGGCTGGTGGTGGTGACGAGGAGGAGGAGTAGGTGCTTGGTATGATAGCCGCCGGTAATTTGGGGTTATGATGTACTTTTCTTTATTTTGGTTTGATTCAGATACTTATGTTCTGTACTAAATTTGATACTAACTCTTATGTGGGAATTGTACGGGGTTAACCGGTTGGGCGTATTTATATATGTTATGTTTGCTATGGTTGTGTTGATATGATAGAATATGTGTGGTTGGTGCGTATGTGTTTTGTGTGAAAATGATGGCGAGCATGTTGGAAAGGAGACATGGAACTAGACAGATGCAGAGCAGTGAAGCAATTCAGGGGAGTCTGTTCTATTTTACTGTTTTAATTTTTGTTATTATTTCGTTTATTATTGTTTATTATTATTTTTGTTAGTTTCTCGCTCCATTGAGGACAATGCAAGAATTAAGTGTGGGGAGGGGAAATTAGCGTTTAGTTAGCGTTAAGTTTAGTGTCGTAGTGGTCATAGTTAGTTTAAAAAATAATAATAATAATAATAAAAAGTGAAAAATTGAAAATGTCCCGTAAAGGTTTTTGCATAAAATGGAAGATGATAGGTATAGTCAAAGTATTAGCACTTGATTATTATAGATATGAGAGAAATAATAGTTGGCTATACGTATAATTCGGGATGTGTGGGTAGGCCCAACCAGTCGAAGGGTTTCTTTGAAACGGTATAATACACTTAAAAGTAGGAGTCTAGTGGGTACCCGCCTTAGGAGCTATGGTGAAACTGAAACTATGGAGAGCACAAGAGGTACGTTATAAATAAAAAGCTTATAAATTTTTCCGAATTAAATTGGCACATATGTTTTTTTTGTGAAAACAAATCCGAAATAAGGTGGCGCCGGAAAAAAAAATCATTCCATCAATCCATCTGAGCTACATGAAAAGAAAAAAAGTAGAAAACGAAGCCTATGGTATTGCCGCGGGGATGGCGACTCATGTGGTACATACCCTCTAGGTGGAGTTATAAGAAAATATGTGAAGTTTATGGCATTAATGCGGGGATGGTGACTCATGCGAGGTATGTCCGCTAAACTGATCGTATGTAAAAGCATGTAGAGCTCGCAATATCATCCATCTATCCATCATAAAGATTTAATCGGAATAATATAAGAGTTTTTTTATATAAAACGGTAGAGTATGAATCTTTTAACCTTTCGGGCTTGAAATGGGAATAGGTGGAGTTGTAGTCTTTTGGGAGTGGTGTCCATAGATAACTATAATCACTTGAATTTAAATGGATCGTGTATAAGGGCTTGGAAGCTGGCGGTTGGGTTTAAGCGGACAATATACCTGCAATCGTGATTAGCGTATGGCTGGACTGATAAATAAAATAATTGAATATGTTGAGTGCTGATGTGTTTGATTGTGATTCCATTGCGAACAACTTTTTCGGGGACGAAAAAAGATAATTGTGGGGATGTGATGTTCGAGTATTAAATAGTGATATTTTGGTGTGTTTTGAGTTCGAGTTATGTACATATGAGTGTTTATTTGGTTTTGTAGTACTATTTATCGTGTGTGTGTCGTTTCAGGTTAAACAGTGTAAATCAATCGAGAAACAAATGCTGGAAGAAGCTGGAAGCAGGAATAAAGAAAAGTCAAATAGCCGTCCCCCGCGCCACGCGGGGTGTTCGTGAGTCCTGTCGTGACGCGCGGCAGGTGTCAAATGTGGGGTCGGTTTGGACAGCCCAGTCGACACGCGTTGGAGGCTGAGTACTCTCCCGCGACGCGCGGGAGAGGCCAATTGCGGGAAAGTATATAAAGTGATGTTTATCAGATTTTAGGGGTTGTGGAATAACCTAGCAGCCGATTTACGAATTCAGCAGTCATTAGAGGGGATCCAGTAAAGGTTTTCACTCCGTTCAAGCTATTCTTTCATGCCAGATCAAATCCAAACCATTATTGAAGCTATGATGAATACCATGAGCGGCTAAGCTCCTCGTAACTTCTGCCCAGATGAACTTTTACTGCGTTTTACATTGAACTGTGTTTATTATTCATTGTGACTGGTCAGCTTGACCACTTGTGTTGAATTATTGGTAAACGTTTCTTGTGTTTGAATTATTTGTCGTTTATTAAGCATATTGGCGATTTCCTTGCATCGTTAGCGGGTTGGTAAATTGGTGGGTAATTGATACAAACAAACGGGTTATTAGGTGGCATAGTGAATCTTAAAAACTATCCTTAATAGCTAATCAAATTCATTAATTCCGAGGCCATGTCTATGTGGTGTCCAAATTGGTAAACGAGTTTTGGTTTTAAACCGGGTAATTGGGATTTCGGGTGGAAGTTGCTTTTTCTCGCATTGATTACAACCTTCTTAATTAGTTTTAGCGTTTTTTCTAAACAATCAATCAAACCCCCCCGAGTTAAATAGTTTAGTTTTACTTCTACACTGACCACAAATTCCCCGTGGATTCGATACCCTACTTACACTATCTACGTAGTTTAATTAGGTTTTTGATTAGCCCACGACAGCTACATCACATAACGACGCTTTTGGTCCCTGCCGGCCAACACGTGGCAATAGAGGAACAGCGAGACACGTGTCGGGGTTTAATTGGACAAGAAATCACGAGGTGTTACATGAGCATTCATGGCCATTTCTAGATGGGTCATGAAGAGGTACATTATGACTGTGGCTATGCTCCGGCCAAGTAGAGGGTTCAAATGGGTTATATCCAGATGGGTTTGAATAAGAAGGATAGGGTTATCAAAACCTGATGGTGGTAGTGGTGGCGCTCATTTATAGGAAATGGTGGTTGAGGCTCACACTCAATAGTTAGTTGTGGTTGGTTTTCCATAAATGGTGAAGTATGCGAGGGTCCACTCATTTGTGGGTCCTCGGGGATAATAGGGTAAGCGTTAGGTGAGCGTGACCCTACTCTCGGTCCTAAGCGCACCGACATGCACGCCCCACTTCTTCTTGGAGGTGGTGGTGGTAGTGGCTGCTCCACTGGTGGTTCTTGTGGTGGAGTGTGGTATGAAGGTGTGTTGTGGTAGGATGGGGTATCATGGACTGAAGGAGTATTGTAGAAAACGTATTGTCCCCACCTTTCTTCGTAGCTATCAGTGTAATGATGAGGGGTTCCATTGTACGAGTTAGAACCGCTGGATATGTCAATGGGGTGACCCATCGATCCTGTTGTTGGCATTTCGGGTTCTGAATCTTCCTCCCTAGGTTCAGAAGAATCTTCGGGTGGAGTTTCCAAAAGTGAACGAAGTTGATATCGGTGTTATAATTCCCGTGAGAAGAATGAGAATGTGAATGGTAGGATTGATGGCTATGGTGCGAATGTTGCGAATGATGGGAGTCTGGCGGTGGTGAGTATTCATGAGGTAAGTTAGGGTATGGCTCCCATGGTGACGAGGAATCATCCGATCCTTCGTAAGGGTTATATACGGGGGCGTTAGAAGGCCCTTGCTTCGAGGATCCACTCCTCATCAACCCCTTTCCTTTTGCTCCTCACGTAAATTTAGGCGGCATTGTCCTGCTTCAAAAATAAATTAAAACACAAAACAAAGCAATATAATAAAATAAGGAAATGAACAATCCTAGGTCATAGCCTAGACTCGGAAGTCTAAGGAATGTGTTACTGTGTCGTTTGAGATCAAACACTAAAGACAAGTGTCGAATTCCCTCAAACGTTGGCTCCGATACCAACCTGTCACACCCCGATTTCCACGTGTATTCCGGTGGCCCCGGTGGGAGTATCGTGACGTACAGTTGATATCATCACAACCAATTAAAACACAAAGCAACACAGCGGAAGGCTTGAGGTAAAATATAAACTACTACAAACCATAAGTGTCCAAAAGTTCGGAAAACACAAATATACATCAAGGCTTGTAATAAGATCCACAGGCGGATCGGAAATAAACATACACAAAATGATAACAGACTCTACAGGCTCAACTCTAATGTCGCAACTCCTTAATGTCAATGCCCCGCAGCTTTCGGCCTATTTCGTACTTGTACCTGTATTTTAATCTATGAAAATACGTCAGTTTACACTGGTAAATACACTCAATCGACTCATTTTGTAAAGCCTTTCGAAAATGGTTTTAGGTGCACTTGGCACATTTTTATAAATAACTTGGGTTAGTACAAATGACCTTGTATACAGATTTACATGTCAGGCTTTTACATATGGATCCCGGTACAGAAACCGAGACCTGATCGACTGACACACCACTCTGAACTTTCACATAGAAAGCAGAAAGCAATTACCCAGTGTAGGCCTACACGCCATGTTATATTGTCGTGGCCACTAGCACTTTAGTGAGCCAAGGATATCCCAGACACGGTCAAGTCCACCCCCAATGTTTTAGTTTCAGACAAAACAGATCAAAACCGGGTTATGCAAGATTTTAGTTAATTATCACAACCGGATAAAACATGATCCCATACCCGACCAAGCGGTAATAATTTACCATATCCGAAGCCCGTATAGGGAAAATAAGTTAAGGGTATTTACCTAAGTTAAGTCCTTGTGAAGTCCAAAACTCAGCCGTAGATCAAAGCAAGTACAGGTACAATTTACCGTAAGGCGTTTAGTCTGGAGTGATGGTAATTATTAACCAATATTAGATTGCTAACGGGTCCTTAGTTAAGTCTTAGACTCGGACCGGTTAGTCTTACGTTAAAACAATACAGTACGATACGCTAGATTAAGCGGTGACCAGAATAGGATGTTAGTTGGACTCGACAAGTATATAAACCCGTCTAATATGGGTAAACCAACAACATTCTAGATTTTGATAGAGAAACGACAAAGTTAAACCCGTTTCGGTCTATGTAAGCTTAACCGAACGCACATAGGCGAAACCGGGTAACCGAGAGAGTCATATACAAGTTCCATATGGATATATGTTTAAAATGTGCTATAAGATCAGTAGCTTTGCAAAAGATAGGCCCGAGATATATTTAAAATCGAATTATGCCTTACAAGGGCATTTTGGTCATTTTAAGGTTTATAAAAGATGTTTAAAATGAATCTATGTCAAGGTTGTTAATATTCTGTAAAAATACTTATTTTACGATGTTATAACATTAGGATATCAAATATATGTGTGTTTGACAATTTTGAAATAATCTATGTCCCGTAAGGGCATTTTGGTAAATTCACACATAGCTTTGAAGCCAAAAATGAGATTCTGGGTTTGGGACTTGTACTTACTGTTAAGATGTTGAAAATAAGTTTATAAATTAGTAGGTATCAAGTCTTAGCTCATAGTTATGGTTTTAAACCATACTATGTGCCAAAAAGGCGTAAAAGTCGCTAAAATGCGGTTTAAATCGATGTTTAAGTTAAACAGAAGTTATGACCTGTTTTATATACCAATAATATATCATTTAACTTATTACATCAGTAGGTTTTAGTCTTGGTCATAAAAAGATTGATAGAAATCATTTTGTGTGAAAAAAGGTAATTTAGTCATTTATCGGCAATTAACGAATCTTAAGCCTTCATTCAGGTTATAATCTGAATGAACATCCCAAATGGTCCTACTTATCATATTACATCATTAAATATATCATCTTGATCATAAAATCATGTTAAGTGTTTCTAAAATGCCGAAAAGGGCATTTTAGTCATTTTAATGCCTTAAACGCATCTTTTGTGAAAACTTAGATTATAATCGGATTCTTGACATCAAAATCATCAAATTATGTTTAAAAATCAGTTTATGTTTTATATTTACATGCATGGGTGTTTAAAATCATGATTTGCACAAAAAAGGACCTTTTTGCAAAGTTTATGTAATTTTTAGCGGAACTTGTATGTAAACTCAGATTTCTAATGAATCGAGTGACGAAACTTTAGGAGGTCATCCTAAACTTAATTACGGTCTTAAAGTGACCAAAAGTTAGTAGCCAAAATGGCTAAATCGGGTCAGAAGCGTAAGTCAAAGGAAAAGTCAAATATAGTGACTTTCGGTTGCAAACCGCCCTAGACCAAATCTTGATGAGCCAAAAACAGTTGGAGTAAGTTCTAATACTTATTTTTAGGTTGTTAATGCCTCAAAACATATTTTATAACATCTAGATTGTTAGTTATGAATATTTACAATATCTGACATATTTTATAACATCTAGATTGTTAGTTATGAATTTTTACAAATCTAGACAGTTTGACTTTCTTTGACTTTTCGTTTAACTTGTCAATTGGTAATGAATTCGTGGTAATCTGGAGATGCCCTCTTGAGGGATTAACACCTCTATCATTACAATCACGTAGGAGCTTTCGTTACGCACAATGGATTAGTTAACAAAGCCCTAGCTCAAAGTCAATGCGTATTTACGACAAGACTTTGACTATGGCTTAAAACCCAGAGAAATGGCTTAGCATGAATTTGGAACACTTACACAAGGTCCAGGGAATGCTAAGAACTCAGAGGAATGCTCAAGATTGCCTGGAACTTCTCCAAAGTGAGCTTGTTGCAAATGAGGTAGTAAAGAACAAAGTTGCAACATAGAGTGTATCATATATGAGTCATTTGAGGAGTGTAGAGGAGGTGCCAGGTGTTGTGGTATGAATTCAGGTGTCTACAAGTGTCCTAGAGGTGTCAAATGGTGGCAAGAATGCGAGCAAGGTGGCACAATTTCGTGAAATAGGTGTCCAAGTACAAGTTGGCAACATATAAAAACATTTCCCGCCCAGATAAGCCCGTCGCGCTACGCGGTGGCCCCCAAACTAGTTAAAAGTTTGGCAATTTTGGCCCCTGCACTTCCCACTCAATTTATTTCCGTTATGCTTTCATTTTGTCGTTTATTTGGTCCTTCTAGTTACGTTTTAGGTATCCTAGAAGATATAACCGAGCAACGCAAAGTCCCGGTTTCGTTAAAAGGTCACTCAGATGTGTAATTAAACATGTTGACACTTTTAGTCCTTTGAATTAAAGAATTTCCATTCAGATGTTATTAATTAACATAACGGTAACCTTGTTCCTCCATATTATACGTGGCATACGAGGATCAATGTGACAAGTGTCGGAATTTTATTGGACGTAAAAACACGTAGTGTAACATTGGGATAACTGCCCGACAGCATGGCGAGGTCAACACACACGGGATGACCAAAAGGGACCAACCGTCATTCTTCAGGCGGTCGCCTCACAGGACCTTTAGGTTTGGTTGACTTACTTTGGAGTGGTCGGGTCATGCAATGATATAAATGTTTTTGAACAATCTCCCTTTAGTTTTTTGGTTTCGGAATATTTTATTTTATTTTTTTAGTATGTAATGTTTTTTATTTAATAAAATTATTAGTTTTTAACTAAAAAAAATTAATAATTGTGTAATGATTGACGGAGCGTTATTGGGCGTTATCACACTACGTCACTTTCTGAATAATGCCCCCTTGTTGACTGGGCTGACATATGACAGAAAATGCCCAAGGGTGGGGGCATTATCTTCACAACCACTACACATGGTCTAATTTTTTTTGACATACATCAAAATTTATCTTATACATTTTGAAATTTATCCTACACACCTCGTAATTCATCCTACCACACTTTAAATTGATTTTTTTCTTTTTTTACAATATATTTTTTTTGTAAAAAGTTACAAATTTAATGTAGTTACCTATTAAAAAGGAATACTACCAATTAATGATCTATATAAGTTTACCAATATACCTACCTAATATTAAATACAAAGATTAAATGAAGTAACATGAAGCATTCTTATTGGTTGAAATTTTTTCTTTTTTATTCTTAAAAAAAATTTTCTCATTTGAACCATTCGCTATTTATAAAAATATATAAAATTAAAACACCACTTACTACTTTGATAAGACTTGTTAAACAAGTAAACATCAACAATTCATACATATTTTGATAATGTTTCATGATATGCCAAAAAAATGAGTCATATACTAAATATTACAACGTTTAAAAATAGAAGCATCTAATGCCAAAACAATAATGCATCAATTATCAACTAACATAAAGTAAATTCCCTTTTAAACAAAAAACCATTTCTAAAAAACTCAAACGACTAATTTCACGCTTTTATAACCACAAAGTGAGTAACAATTTACCTTGAAAAACATAAACTCCAGATCATCAACATATGCCAACTACAAATCTTCAACAACTCTTTTCAAACCATGAAGATTATATTTTGGATTACCCTGGAACATTTCGATTCCAACCTCTAACATACCACTCATGACCATAATTGTCCTTAACTGATAGTTAAAGCATTATATCCAAACCATAGTCTACAACCCACTTATTTGACAGACCATATGTTAAAACACAATAAGGATAAAAATCAGAACTAAACAAAGTTGGGTTAATTAATATTAAAGTATCACAATGTAGGAGAAATAAGCTTACAAAATTGTTATCCAACAATGAGAATGTTACTCCAAATCATCACCTTGTCAATATGCGTGTTAATGTGGAACATCGTTCTCGTCCAAACTATGTCTCTCTTCGTAATCATCCACAGCAGAATATTATTGGTTCAATTTCTGAAGGTGTTCAAACAAGAAGTAAAACTGGGTTGCTAAACTTCTGTCTTCACACAACTTTTCTATCACAAGGTATTCCAGTTTCCACTGAATTAGCTCTACTTGATCCCAGTTGAATAGATGTTATGCAAGAAGAACTTAGGTGGTGTTTGTTTTTCTAAAAAAAATATGCGCATGCTCTTCTGTCTGGTCGCGCAGACATTTCATCTGCAGACTATTTGTTTTTCCAAAGATATTTCATTAAAAACGTCTGCACGAGCTCTTCTTGGTGCAGACTTGGCACAACCACTTTTAAGATATTCTAAGGTCTACAGAGGGTTAAACACCACCACCGTCCCTCACCAAGCCACCACCCACCGTCCATGTCCACCACCACCACCGTTCGTACACCACCACCAGTTTATTTTATAAGTCTACATACGTTAAAAAAACAAACAGTCTTCTTCTTGCAGACTGCAGAGGTTTGGTCCACCTCTTGTTCTACAGATGTCTGCAGATATGGTCCGCAGACTGCAGACACTTTATCTCTTAAAATATAAACTGCACCTTAATCAGTTTAGAAAGTTGAAGGTGTGGGAGTTGGGGGAGCTACCAGAAGGTAGGACATCCTTTTGCATGTTCGTGTTAAAAAAATTCAGTTTATAAATTACTGTATCAAGAGATATTGTTGTCAAATCCCTAGTAGGCTTGAGCATCCGACAATAATCATCCTAATTCGACGGTAGTGCATCCATCAAATTTTTATTTATTTCTTCATTTGTAAGAACAACACCATAATTCTTCAACTCATTAAGCAGAGAAGAATATTTTCTTATCCGGTATCATAGGATTCACTTCCGACGACCTTAAACTCATCAATTTTTTTTCTTCAACGAAACCTTTTACTACTCTTAAACTCTTCGACACATGAAACATATGCCATATTCTCTAAGTATTCACTTTCACAAATACCAACTTGAATGAATTTGTTGCAAAAATTCACGTCACCAAATAACCCGAAATGCTCGAAACATTGAATCACGTCTAGTGAAATAACACTGAAGTCACACTAAATTTCTTCAAATCACATGGCCCGAACAAACTTTGATCAACTTAGCACAAAAGGGATCATTAAACTTGATTTATAGCAATGAGCTAGTGGTGGAGTGGTACGGGAGAGACATGGTGTTCCAAGTGACCCTGGTTCAATTCATGCCCCCAACATTTGGTTTCTCTAGCACCTGGTGATGATGGGAGACTAGGCGAGTAGGCGGTGATCGCTAGTTCGATCCTTGAACTGAGCGGGTTTTACCGCACCGCACTATCGTGCCGTCGGGCGAGTGTTCACGGGCTTTGGCCCTGGGTGAGGGTTTTCCCCGGTTCGAAAGGCGAGGGTATCCCGATGTGATGAATTTCGTCAGTAGTCATTTAGATGATTCATAGGCCGTTAAAAAAAACTATACTAAATTTATATTGGTCCCACATAATAAATGAGCTATACCCAAATAAATGAGATTGACGGGAATGGAATTTATACTTGAAATATGTTGATAATTAATGTCATTAGTATCAATCTTTCCAACAGTCAATTCTTAGTGTCATGATAAACTTTAACTTGGTTCAAGTTTAAACAATATTTAGAACAATTAGACATTATATATATTTTTCTGTAAAAGAAACTATATTACAATACTTTTAAGAAGAAGAATTTCTCACCTTTTGGAGTTTTTAAATAGTGTTTTTTTTAGATTTGGCCATTAAATATTATTTAAATTGGTCAAAAACTAAAATAAATAGTAAACTAACTCCAAACATTATGAAATCTACTTTCTAGGTTCCAAATAATATATAAAAGTTCCTGAAAAATTCTGGTAATTTTCAGAAATCTGTAGGTGGGGTTTTTTGCATTACGACGAAAGTTCGACATTATAATTATTATTTTTACAAAATATTCCAAATTAAATTCTTTCAAGTTTCTAAATTCCATGTCCAACCATAAACACATTATTTTTTTTAAATGAACTTTTATAATGATGGACATAAGGTCCTAGTGATGGTTTAATGTATGAACAAGTATACGAAATTAATTAAAATTAAATACTTTATAACATGTTTATGTATATAAAATGACCACCTCTTGTATTTGGCCTTGGACCGAACCTACATTTACATTTTATGATTTTCTATTGATGTAAAACACGACTATATTTTTTAGGGTTACATCAGACAACTTTTGAGGTAATAAAACCTTTATAAATAAACTTTTCTTTTATGTTAAAGCTTTAGCGTGTATCGGTACCGTAACAAAACGAACCGATACCTACCGAACAATATCGGTATTATCGAAACCGGTAGCAATATTTGTTTTTGTGGTTTTTGGTTTTGATACGAGTTGGTTGCGATATTTTTTCACTACTCGTACTAAAATGGTATCATATCGCTACTTAACTTTGTAACTCACGTAACTTTTATTTATACCATTGTAAACATTGTTTTATATTTTATGCATAAACCGAATTCCCACAACATCGTGCAGGGGAATCCCACTAGTTAGACACACTTACAAGTATTTTATAGTTATTTATGAGAAAAAAACATATACTATATTTTATTAAAACACATTACTTTTCATAAAGTTGGAGTTGTTTATAAGTAATTTAACTATAGAAGACATTACACAAATGGACAATGAGACTAAATTATGGAAGGAATAATGGATTTTAATAATCTAAACTTTTAGTCGTTGGCCGGCAACGGTTTCAACTTCAAAAATAACTGGTGGTGGTCTCAACTTTTCACATATTGTAAACAAATGGACTTTTACTAAAATAAACCTTAATTTCTTTTTGTCTCTTTATCTTTTTCGGTTTAGTAAAGGTCCATTGGTTTACACTATACGAAAAAGTTGCCGAAAAGGATATGGAGATAAAAAGAAATTAAGGTTTTTTTTAGTAAAAGTCCATTGGTTTACAATATACGAAAAGTTGGGACCACCACCGGTTATTTTTTAAGTTAGGACCATTTCTGGCTAATGACTAAAAGTTTGGATTATTAAAATCCATTATTCCATTATGGAAGTATGGTGATATTTACAGTTAAAGCATAACAATCTCAAAAGTCACTCTACATTTTGTGGAGTACAATGAATCTAGTCTTACCCAAGTTTATATGAAAGTGGTCATACCTTCATTTTCAACTTATGCCATATTCGTTTCTTTGTTCACCGTGAAAATTAGAATGTTTATTATTTTTTTTTAATAAGAAGCTATTGCTTGCTGAAATTCAATAAAAGATGGAACATAACTGTCAGTTTTTACCCATTTGGTTTGCAGATGTAGCACTCAATTTTAAATGAGTGTGTGTATATATTAGTTAATAAAATGTAGTTAGTATTTATGGATGATGATAACTATTAAGTTAATTACAAGGTTTACTAAGTTGATTTACAAGGATTAAGAAATAATTCAATGGTTTGAATTTGAAAGATGGACATAAGATAGATTAACAACCCACCCTAGTTCTCATTTAAACTAATCAGTCCCTCCCTCTTTTCTCATAATGATTAGAAATAGAGGGCGAAAGCCATGATAGAGAATTGATCATGGGAGGGAGAAACTTAAGAGGTGTTGTGAGTGGCTAGTGACGGGGTGTGTGATGATTGGAAGTAAACTGATTAATATTATACGTTTAATATTATATATTTGATGTTTAAATGTTAATTGATTGTTGATTGAAGTTAAATGAACAGTTGATGGTGAAGTTCGCTTCACAATTTGATGTTTATTTATGATTGAAGTTGATGTGCATGTTTGATGATAAAATGAGGTTTGATGATAATTATCGAACCTTTTATTTGGATTGTTAACTCGTCATTTGATCAAACTATGACTCATTTTGCGTAGCTGGCTTTTTAGGATGCATATTTGGTTGACAAGCTGATGCGATCATGAGGGCTAACTTAACGTAGCTGGCTCCCCTACTTATTGAACTAGCACCATGTGAACACTAAATGACCCACTGTGTTTTTATTTGATGTTTTAGGTCAATTTGAAGGCTTGATGTAACTAATAAATAATTTTCTGTTGCTAATTAATGATTATTGTCAGTTTAAAGTGAACTTAAATCTTATGAAACATACCCACAAAAAGTAATATTGAACAACATAATCAAAAATAGCAATCAACTATTGTTCACCTTCTTAGACACACTAGCACACGTGTGCGCAAGTACATGTCTATGGATGTGCATCCATTTGAATTGTTACATGTTTGTTATTATCCATTTAAGAATACTTATTATCAATAACACCATGAAATCGATACATTTTTTTGTTTCTTGGAATGAAGGGTTAGGAGAATAGGGGAAAGTTATTGTATAAATAAACTTAACGTACAAAACATACAAACTGAAGGAAAGACAAAAAACGCGGTGACATTTTCGTAAATATCAGTAACTATCAAAATTACCCTACAAATGATATTGTAGAGTAATTTTGATCTTGTAGAGTAATTTTGTAAAATGTTCTTGTAAAGTAATTTTGATATTGTAGAGTAATTTTGTAAAATGTTCTTGTATAGTAATTTTGATCAAAAAACTATACCTAACAAAAAAACCCCCAAAAAACCTAGAGGTGTTGTGAGTGGCTAGTGACGGGGTGTGTGATGATTGGAAGTAAACTAATTAATAATATACGTTTAATATTATATATATTTGATGTTTAAATGTTAATTGATTGTTGATTGAAGTTAAATGAAAAGTTGATGGTGAAGTTCGCTTCACAATTTGATGTTTATTTATGATTGAAGTTGATGTGCATGTTTGATGATAAAATGAGGTTTGATGATAATTATCGAACCTTTTATTTGGATTGTTAACTCGTCATTTGATCAAACTATGACTCATTTTGCGTAGCTGGCTTTTTAGGATGCATATTTGGTTGACAGGCTGATGCGATCATGAGGGCTAATTTAACGTAGCTGGCTCCCCTACTTATTGAACTAGCACCATGTGAACACTAAATGACCCACTGTGTTTTTATTTGATGTTTTAGGTCAATTTGAAGGCTTGATGTAACTAATACATAATTTTCTGTTGCTAATTAATGATTATTATCAGTTTAAAGTGAACTTAAATCTTATGAAACATACCCACAAAAGGTAATATTGAACAACATAATCAAAAATAGCAATCAACTATTGTTCACCTTCTTAGACACACTAGCACACGTGTGCGCAAGTACATGTCTATGGATGTGCATGCATTTGAATTGTTACATGTTTGTTATTATCCATTTAAGAATACTTATTATCAATAACACCATGAAATCGATACATTTTTTTGTTTCTTGGAATGAAGGGTTAGGAGAACAGGGGAAAGTTATTGTATAAATAAACTTAACGTACAAAACATACAAACTGAAGGAAAGACAAAAAACGCGGTGACATTTTCGTAAATATCAGTAACTATCAAAATTACCCTACAAATGATATTGTAGAGTAATTTTGATCTTGTAGAGTAATTTTGTAAAATGTTCTTGTAGAGTAATTTTGATCTTGTAGAGTAATTTTGTAAAATGTTCTTGTAGAGTAATTTTGATCTTGTAGAGTAATTTTGTAAAATGTTCTTGTATAGTAATTTTGATAAAAAAACTATACCTAACAAAAAAACCCCAAAAAACCTAACCCCCCCCCCCCCTCCCAAAACTAAAAGCTAAAAACTAAACCATAAAGCTAAACCCCATAACTAAATACTAACAAAATTACTCTACATGGTCATTTTACAAAATTACTCTATAAGAACATTTTACAAAATTACTCTACAATAACATTTTACAAAATTACTCTACAAAAGATCAAAATTACTCTACAGGATCATTTGTAGGGTAATTTTGATAGTTACTGATATTTACGAAAATGTCACCGCGTTTTTTTGTCTTTTCCTTCAGTTTGTATGTTTGTATGTTAAGTTTATTTGTATTTGATCTTTCCCCTAGAAGAATATAAGTAATAATGTATATAAGTTATAACTATTTACCTCTTCTTCGTCACCAAACGCATGAGTTATATTTTCATTTAGATCTTTTTATTATTATTGGTTGTTAATGATCTTAGAGGCCGTTTGGCAACTTCTGAATGGTTAAGTGCTGAACCAGTAAGAGGTCTGAACAATTAAGAGCCAATATAATGCTTAACCGTTCAAAGGCAAATATCTGACCAATTCAGATTAGAGGTCTTAACCATTCAGAGGTAAATGTCTGAACCATTCAGATATCTGTTGGCGAAACAAACAGTCTCTTAGTGAGTTATACCTTTTAATGAATCATACCTTTTAAGGGTTTAATCTGTTTCCGGGCATAACTCACATATAATGTCTATTATGTTTTTAATCATATCATTCAACATTTACTCATTTCGGTTTCATAAAAATGATAAATATTTGAGGTGGTGTTTTAAGTGGAGTCCAACGCTTCTTCAACAAATACAATGGATATTTTCTCCTTTCCAAAGTGGATTTCTCTTTCAGAACCTAAACTTTTCTTTTAAAGTACACAAAGATCCTATGTAGTTGCAGTTTTAATAATATTCTATTTGTTAAAATACTAAAAAAATATATAACAGTAATAACTAACCTAGAGTAAATGTTAGAAGTTCAATTATAGACATGCTATCAAATCTGATAAATAAGGATTGTTGTATCACATGTGATAATTCTTTGAGGCTAAACTATTTTTTTCCATTTTTTTTATTTCGCCTTTCGTATTTTATCTCTTATTTTTATAAAGGGTAAATTACATTTTTGGTCTTTTATTTTTGTATCGGATTGTAATGAATACTCTTAAACTTCAATAATTACAGTTACAATCCTTTATACATTAATCACATTGCACCTAGGTCCTTTGGCCCTAACACGGTTAGTTTTCTTGTTAAATCAAATCATGTGCAATATTGCACGAAGGTAAATTCGTCTTTTTTACTCTTTTAAGGATTGTTTATGTAATTATCCTATATATCCTATACTTAATAAGACAAACCTGTGAATAGTGCTTTTAATATATTATAATAATATATATAGTTTTTTAATTGTTTTATTTTTTTAATACTATAATAATAGTTATTTTAATAAGACAATTATTATTATTATTATTATATTATTATTATTTATTATAAGTATAATAATAATAATATATTTACTAATTTATTTATTTATTTACTAACACTACAAAAAACAATTGAGGGAATAGTGCCAGGCGGCACTCCCCTATTGGACCAACAAGTTTAATATTTTATATTCATTGTCAAATTATGTTTTAGCCTCTGCTTAAAATTACGGTTTTGTCCCGAGTTCTAAATAAAATTACGCTTCGTCCCCAGCTAAAAATTACGCTTTTGCCCTCAGAAAAAATCACAATTTTGCCATCAGCTCAAATTTACCTTTTCGCCCCCCAGTTCAATACTACATTTACCAAATGGGGGAATAGTGCGAGGCAGCTTACGGTTTTGTCCCGAGTTCTAAATAAAATTACGCTTTCGTCCCCAGCTAAAAATTACGCTTTTGCCCTCAGAAAAAATCACGATTTTGCCATCAGCTCAAATTTACCTTTTCACCCCAGTTCAATACTACATTTACCAAATGGGGGAATAGTGCCAGGCAGCTGCCTGACACTCCCCCATTAGACCAACAAGTTTACTATTTTATATCCGTTATAAAATTAGGTTTTAGCTCCTGCTTAAAATTACGGTTTTGTCCCCAGTTCTAAATATAATTACGCTTTCATCCCCAGCTAAAAATTACGATTTTGCCCTCAGTAAAAAAATTACGATTTTGCCCTCAGCTCAAATGTACCTTTTTGCACCCAGTTCAAAAGAAAATTATGCTTTTGCCCCAGCTAAAAAATACGATTTTGCCCTTTGTAAAAAATATGATTTTCCCCTGTTTAAAAAATTATGATTTCGCCCTCTGTTCAAAATTACGTTTTTGGCCCAGTTCAAAATAAAATTATGCTTTTGTTCGAACTCAAAATTACGATTTTGCCCACGGGTTAAAATGAAATTCTGGTTTTGTCTCCATCCTAAAATTACAATTGTGCCATTAGTTCAAATTTATATTACACTGTTACCCCAAGTCCATAATTACAAATTTGCCCATGCGCAAGTTTACAATTTTGCCCCTGATTCAAATTTACAGTATTGTCATCACTTTAGCTTTTGACAAATTACGATTTAACCCCAGTAAAAAATACAACGTTCCCTCTGTTAAAAATTACAATATTATCAAAACTATAAAAGTGTTTTATTTTGATTGGTTGACTCGATTTAATTGTTTTCCGTGTCAATGAGCTGCCTAACACTTGCTTATTATTCGGCCATCGCCCCGCAACGCGGGCGGGGCATCAACTAGTAATATAATATATTAAAAACAAAACGATTTGAATAGTGTTTTTAATATAAAAAAAGGAATAGTGCCAGGCAGCTGGCATAGCAATCCCCCATTGGACCAGCCGTTTATTATATGTTTACACTGTAAAATTACGGGTTTGCCATCGGAATAGTGCCAGCCAGCTGGCCTGGCACTCCCCCATTGGACCAACCGTTTATTATTTGTCTACGCTGTAAAATTACGGGTTTGCCCCCACTTTAAAATTACGATTTTGCCCCTGCTCAAAATATAATTACGCTTTTGGCCCCAGCCAAAAATTACGATTTTGCCCACGACTCGAAATTACAATTTCACCCTCAGCTCAAAATTACGTTTTCACCCCTGTTCAAATGAAAAAAAATATGTTCTCGCCCCCACCTTAAAATTACGAATTTTCCCCGTTTAAAAAATTATGATTTCGGCCTCAGTTAAAAATTACGGTTTTGCACCTGTTCAAAATAAAATTACGCTTTTGGCTCCAACTCAAAATTACGATTACGCCATCGGTTCAAAATAAAAATATGGTTTTGCCTCCGGCCTAAATTTACGGTTGTGCCTTTAGTTTAAATTTATATTACTGTGTTGCCCTAAGTGCAAAAGTACCAATTCGCCCTTGCGCAGATTTACACTTTTGCCCCTTGTTTCAATTTCCAGTATTGGCATCACTTTAGCTTTTGGCAATTTACGATTTTATACGAGTGAAAAAATATAATTTCCATTAGTTAAAAATAACAGTATTTCCATTGTTTTGGTTTTTTTTAGCAAAACATTAAAAGTGTTATGTTTTTATTGGTTGAGTCGCTTTAATTGTTTTCCGTGTCAATGAGCTGCCTAACACTCACTCATTATTCGGCCATCGCCCCGCAACGCGGGCGGCGCATCTAATTAGTTATTTTAATAAGACAAACATGTGAATAGTGTTTTTAATATATTTTAATAATATATAAAGTTTTTTTAATTGTTTTATTATTTTAATACTATAAAAATAGTTATTTTCTTTACTTTTTTAGTTGAATAAGTTTGGTATCAACCGGTATTGGTAACGAAAATACTGATGCGATCCGGTTTGTTACCAGTACATAAAGGTAAAAACAGGGCACCGGCATGCTACAAAAAAGCCAAAAGTCAGTACCGGATTGAGTTTGAAAATCTTTTAGTTCGGGAAATTCGGTACTGCTACCCAGTACCATTTGCTCATCCCTGATCACGGGTACCGTACGAACAACAATGGTACCATACAACTTTTTTTTGTTGATTTTCTTCAACTTTAAATGGTTTCTTTGTTCTTAGTTTCAGGGGTAGGGATGAGCTCGGTGCCAACTAATACTGAATCGGTACTGTATCGAAAATACCGGTTACTGTACCGGTATATGAAGGTAAAAATCAGCAGTGAATCGGTACCGGGAACGCCAAAAGTCGGTACCGAACCGGTACTTAGGCTCTTTTTGTTCGGGAAATTCGGTACCGATACCCAGTACATTTGCTCATCTTTGAGCACGGCTTTCATTCGAACAACATCATTACTGAAGGGGTATGGTCCCAAAAACCTTGCGCCAAGTAAGGAAACCATACCAACTATTAATCGCCAAGGAGACCTTGCGCAGACTTCCTTGCTAAAGAAAGACTCGCTAGACTCTGCGCCAGATATCCAAAAAGAAAAAATATCATTTAACTTCCTTGCGCGGGCTCGCGCAAGGTTCAAAGTTGATCTTGGTCAATTTCCTTGGATAACTCTTCCCTCGTAAACCTGGCAATACGTTTATATTAAAGCAAGAGCTCAGTAAACGTCGCGCCAACAAAAGAGAAAGAAAATATCATTTAACTTCCTTGCGTGGGCTCGCGCAAGGTTCAAAGTTAATCTTGATCAATTTCCTTTTGATAACTCCACTCATAAACCTAGCGCAGACGTTTATATCAAGGCAAGAGCTCAGTAAACGTTGCGCCAACAGCAGAGAAAGGAAAGAGGATCAGGTAACTACCTTGCGCCGCTCGCGCAAGAAAACAGTTAATCTTGAGAAGCTTTCCCTTGGCAAAAATCCTTGAACTGGTGAAGAGGTAAAGGGAATCTTTTCTGTTGTAACAGAATGCACACATGGCAAGCAACAGATAGATTACAGTTGTGATATCTCTAGAAGCCACTAACACCCAATCGTGCAAGCATCTTTTCGATTATAACCAATTGCCACATGGCAGCATCTGGGACGATCGAGAGATCACGGGGATACATCAATAAAAGATAGTGATCTCATGACGACACGTGGCATCTCCCTAACCGTTGATGAGCTCAGATCCATGTGCACTAACAGATAACCACAACTTAACAGAGTGGCGAAAGATTCCGTTAAGATTAACATATCTCCTGATTTCCCGCCAACAACCGGCTATAAATAAGTAACTTGGACTACAAGTAGAAGGTATTCACTATCACTTACTCTTTCTCTTACTTCACTTAACTATTTCCGACTACCTGTACTTATTCTCACGCCGGAGGGTGGTCACGGAGAGAACTCCCCTTCTCCCCGTGGCGAGCTGACGGTGTTCTGTTTTGCAAGATCAGTCGGAACATAATTGCAGTCGCTATCATCCCGAAACCAAAAACGAAGGATTAACCATTTTATGCAGAGCCCAATCCTATAGATCTACTTAGATTCCGGTCTAGTTGATCTAGGGTTTCTTCATTGGCGCCCACCGGATTTCATTTTTTTTCTCATCTTTCGTTTCGTTTCACCTAGATCTGCAGCATCATGGCTGATTGGATCATCCTTTCAAGGTTCTCGATCGGAGATCCGTCGCGTCGTTTTCGGACCTCGGATCGACGGACAAATAGTTGAGGATTCTTCTGGTGAAGCTAATGCTCAATATGATCCGATCATCCGAGCATTCCAGTAACGCCGGCGGCTCCTTAGGTTGATGTTGCGTCGATTTTACCACCTTGAGAGACTCCATTATCATGGTTAATCAAATCTCAAGCGGCTCTAAACGCTATGTATGCTCAGCTATGTGCCCAAACCGGAACTCCAGCTTTTCAAGATCCGGTTAATGCTCCTCAGGTCCGTGCTTCACCGGCACCTCGAGTGTTGAGTTATAATACTCAAAATCATGCTCGTTCCCCTTCGCACATGTCTGAAGATGGAACAGAAATTTATTCTAAAACCAGGAATGATCCTATTGATTCTGGTAATAGAAGGCAAGAAGAAAATGTTCAGGGTCGTGCATCTGTCCACTCTCGTTTGGGCCCACGGTCTTCACAAAAGCGGGACACCCATACGATGAACTCGATAAGACATATGAGGAAGGGGATAGTGCAAGTGTTTTCAATTGAATATCTACAGCATGCTAGTTACAAGCCAAAAGTACGTGCAGTATACAATCCAGAGGCTGAGCATGATTGCAATTTGGTGTATCGTCCAACCGAAGCAATTGGAACAATCAAAGTTTACCAGTGAGATAGCATTGGCTCCGTTGGAGCGAGTAGAATTACCATCCAACGTAGGAAAGTTTAACGGTTTAACCGATCCTGATGATCACATACGCCTATTCACCGGTGCAGGGTTACTTGGATGCTGGACATTGCCAATGTGGTGTCATCTGCTTGTACAAACTCTTACCGGCGTGGCGCGCCTTTGGTTTGATAATTTGCCGACAGGTAAACTTTCCTCTTAGAATGACCTAAAGGAAAAATTTTCTTACACACTTCAGTCAGCAAAGGCGATAGCGTGCACGACTCCTCAGATGTAATGAACATCTAGCGGAGGGATGACGAGAAGCTTGAAGATTTTATTACGCGTTACAATAAAGAGGTTTTGGAGATTGGAGATGTTCACGAAAGACCTTATACGCACACAGTTCAAATACGCGAAGGTGTGATGAAATGATTAAAGTGCTTTCCGGTACAACTGGCCTTCCAAAGAGCTGGGATAAACTCATGGCGGCAGCCAAGGTATACGCCCAGACTGAGCGCAACTTGAATTCTAACAGGCCACCTCTACCCCAGAATCGTCTGCAAGACCTGAGTAAAGGTAGTCGCAAGTATAAGAGAAATTGGATAGAGTCAAGTCAGAATTCGTATTCTCCTTATTCACCAGTTGATTGCGAGCAACAATCAACAAGATAACAACCCAAAAAGCAATTAAGCAAGAGAATAGGGAACGCCAGTGGACTCCCTTGACGAAATCTCCTGCTGAAGTTTACCAGTTCAAACAGCCACAACCAATGAAAAATAAGAAAGGGCAAGACCCAAATTTGTTCTGTGATTATCATAGAGACACAGGCCACACAACGGATAACTGCATCACTCTGCGCACGGAGATTGAAAAAGCATTGAAGAGTGAGAAGCTTACACATCTCCTCCAAAATGTGCGCAAAGAGATTAAACAGATTACGCGTGGGGACGAAGGACCTAGTAATAAGAAAATGAAGCAGGTCGCTATGATTCAAGGAGGTGCGCCGCGCAAGCGTAGCCTTCAAAACTTTCGAAACAACACATGGCGCGAGCAGCAAGTCATTTTTCCTATCGTTCCAGGAGGTCCTCAAGAGGACCAGCCAGTGATTATCACAGGTATCGTTGGACGCTACCAGAAAGATTATATGTTTATAAATCATAGTAGTTCCATGGATATTATGTACGAACAGTGTTTCAAGCAGCTAGATCCTGAGGATAAGGCACGCCTGGAACTAGTTGATTTCCCGTTAACTGGATTCTGCAATGAGGCTGTCTTTCCTCTAGGACAAATTCTTTTTCCTGTTACTTTATCTGATGGGAAATGTTCTCGAACGAGTAGCGTCAACTTCATGGTGATGCCGGCAAATTCCCGTCACGATGTACTATTGGGACGCCGCGCGCAACGTGATTTTAGTATGATTACCTTCGCTCCACATGCTGCTTGTGGTTTTCCAACACCAAATAGTATAGCTATACTTTACGCGCGAAAAGAAATCATGTCTATTGAAGAACCAGTTGCAAAGGCTGTCAAGACATTGCCAAGTAACGAACCAGAAAAATGGGTACTCAACAATAAGTATCCCAAGCAAACAATCTTGTTAGGGCCTGCAGTCAGTACTGAAATTCGCGCAAAGCTTAAGCTACTTTTGTTTCACAATAAGGACATTTTCGCCTGGACACCTGCCGATATGATCGGTGTCCCGCGCGACGTTGCGGAACATTGTCTGAATGTATTTCCATCGGCAGAACCAGTTGTACAGAAAAAACGCAGCCTCGAGTTTGAGAAAACAGAAGCGATAAATGAACAAGTCACCGAGTTACTTGATGCTGGTATCCTGCGCGAAGTCAAATACCATACCTGGGTAGCAAACACAGTCATGGTAAAAAAGCATAATGGTGGATGGCGGATGTGCGTAGATTTCAAAGATCTGAACAAAGCATGCTCGAAAGATTGTTATTCTCTTCCCGAGATCGATAAAAAGGTCGATTCATTGGCCTCCTTTCGCTGGAAATGTTTTCTAGATTGCTATAAAGGTTATCATCAGGTCTTGATGAAAACAGGAAGACGAAGATAAGACAGCTTTTCGCCCGGAGAAGGGCATTTTTTGTTATACCAAGATGCCTTTTGGCCTCGGCAATGCAGGAGCTACTTATCAAATATTGATGGATACAGTTTTTGGAGATGATATCAGGAAAACTGTGGAAGTCTACATTGACGATTTGGTCATAGTGAGCAATTCAGAAGAAACTATGCTAGATAACATCCAACGAACTTTTGATTCTATACGAAAGGTCAATTTAAAGTTATGTAACATCTCCAAAAATTTTATTTATAAAATTTAAAATAAAGTATATAGAAACTTATATTATTGAACGGGTAGAGTACGGGTTAGTTGACTGCTAGAAATATGAGTTATTTAGACGAACATAGGAACCGTTAAAATTATAATAATAAAAACACATTATATTTAACCTTACTCCTTTTTTAATAAAACTTAGGTCAAAATGTAGATAAAAATATGCTCGTCCTAATGGCATATTCATTGTTTTATAAAACGTCATATTTCAAAAGTTATAAGCGATAAATGAGTTGAACAGCTTAATTAATTATAATATATATATATATAAATAAAATAATATGAAGTTGGAATGTATGTGTACGTGGAAGAACATAGCTTGAGCTCCGAGATTGGAGTATAAATAGACATCAAGTTCCTTCCATTTCTTATGCTCAAACTTCTTTGCTCGCTCTATCTCTTATCTCTCTCTATTCTATAATCTTATTTTCTTTTAGTATGACACCTAAGTACTTTAAAGCTCTGCCCTATTTTAAGTGTTTTCATTTCTGATCACTGAGTTAATACTTTGTCCGATTGATCTTGAACTCAGCAACTGATGCCAAAGCGCTGCCTAATAAAGGCTATGCTTTGTAAACTAAGTTGGGGTTCTGTCTCGGGTTGTATGTGACATGGGTTATTATACTTAACATAAGAGCATTATATATGTTATTAAGAGCTCAGGAGCTATGCTCAAGATTATACCAGAAGGCTTATAGTTAGACCTTAAAATTTACCAGGCGAGTACATTCTCTTTTTGTAAATCTTTTTGTAAGTCATTCTCTTTTTCTCACCGTTTGTGAGTCATTTATCTTTTTACCAAATTGCTTTACAAAACCTCAAATGTTTTTCAGTTATACTCACAGGGATTAAGTCTGTGTAATCTATAATTATTGCTGGTAGTTGGGGTTTTGTACATTACTAGTCCACAGTCACCAAGGGTGTGATAGGAACCGTTACTTGTTGGGAGACAGGTCCCACAGTAATATGACCATAAGCACAGGGGAGTGTCCCCACTCGCCTACTATGTTGAATAATTGATAGAAAACTTACACTGTAATCGCCCTTAATACTGTAAAGTATAAAAATGTGTTATTTCCTAAACTGAAATGAACTCGCCAGTATTTCTTGCTGATAAAATGTTTTCAAAACGCGTTTTAGGTAACCTGTTGTGAAATGATACAAGCCAGCTATGAGCACTGAAGGCTTAAATAAAGTGGCTAAAATTACCTAAATAAAAGAAGAAAATTTATATTTTATTAATTGGGGTTTATCCCTATAAAAACAATTAAGTGAAATACGGGTTTCAACCCATTTGTTTATTAATAAAAGTTTGGTGTTTAACAACTCTGAAATTATTTCCTAACTACGATCCTGATGAATAATTTTATTTTTCCGTTGCGTATTTAATAAACATCGGTACCACTTGACTGGTTCACGGCTCCCGCTTCCAGGGTGGGGTCGGGGGCCGTGACAGAAGGTGGCTATCAGAGCCACTGGTTTATTTAGGTGTTCTTTTAATACCTAAAACTTAAACATTATGTTAGGAAATTAATAATTTATGTGTTATTCTGTGTAGATAGATTTTAATATTTATACTATATATGTTTTAAGTTCTCAGTATGAGTGACCAATATCTAAATCTTACAATTATGTTATGGTTAACATTATATATAAAAGTGATCTATTAATAATGTTATGTCTTGTTAAGATTAAGTTTCATGATATATACACATTAAGAAATATTTCATAAAATAATATAATAACCTAAATCCATTAATATATTTATATTAATATCATAACATAAAATTTAATATAAGTTTCATAACATTATATTAATGTTACGATATTAGTATTAACTAGAAATTATCCCGCGCTTCGTGGCGTGAATTCGGTTGATAATGTTTCGTTTCTCTATAACAATGATACTCGCAATAGCAATAGAAAAAAAACCAATGCTAAACACTTTTGAATTGAAAGAAGGCAAAAGAAATTAAAAGTAAAAAAGTTAATGTAAAAATACAACTTGTATCGAGGTTATTTTGAGTATCTTACGAACGTGTCAACTCGTTCACATTCACAACAAAAACATCTTTAAATATAAGTAAGCATTTAATTAAAATAATAATTTGAAAAAAAAACATTGAGTGTTAGTACGAATTTGTACCTAAAACAACTTTAGTGTATATGAGATATCTTTTATAATTTTTTTGGTTTGATAATTTATAAAACTTTTGGTTTTATAGTTTATAAACTTAAGAAAGAAGCACAACTGCATAAATATATTTATTTATTAAAAATATTAATTATTTATACTTTAGAATTAATATATGGTGGAATAAATTTGGACGTACACTAATAAGTCCAACTAAAACTTGTGTAAACTAAAAAGTAAAAAAAATAAAAATAGAACCATAGTATAAATAGCAATAATAATAATAATAATAAATAAACATAGTATAAATTAGCTATAATAATAATAATAAATGTGAGCAGACGTGTTGCTGTGTCAAGGGTTTTTCAAATTGTATATGAGAAGATTATAGAACGCATGAGTGGTAAAAAAAAGTAAAACCCAGGTGGCAAAAAAAAATCACTTCTAAGATAAAAAATTTAAAACAAATTAATATTTTATTTTTAAAAATTGTAGACAAACGGTTACATTTGGCAAACATTTGTGTGAAATTGTTGTGTTAAAAAATTTTCTTCGACACATTGGTATAGAAAAAAATTATTATTCTAAATAAAGTATTTTCTTTTATAACTTATGCAAGTGTTGAACCGGTACCCTGACGGTCCAAACTGATAACGATTGAATGCCTGCCGCATAACACAGTGAATTCCACTAATTAAATTTAAGATATTAAAAGAACTATATATACTATTATAATAACTGTTCATTGGTTTCCATTATTAATATTTGATAATATTTTAAATTCATTACAATTCTATTTTTCGAAATAATATATGTTTATACATGTATATAATGTAACCTAAAATTTATTTTATATAGGATACATATTAAATTTTAAACATTAACATAATTAAAAAAATGTACGTTTAAAAGATTATTATATATATATTATATATAAATATCATGTTTTTATTCTCTATCATCTAGAATATTATACTTAATAAAAGTAATAATTTTTATTTTATTTTATAATGTATATAAAAGAAAAGAAAAGATAGACCTGATAGTTTGTGCAATCAGTATATATAGAAAAGAGATTAGATAAGTAAAATTTTAAAAAGTAAAAGATATTCCAAAACATCTTTTCTTACCCAACTTAAATCAGTAATTTAGTATTTGTTTATTTATTTTACCTGACACGTTAAATTTTCCTAAACGTTATAGTTATTGTTTCATTTTCAAAGCTAAAATCAAAATGGAATGCCCCACATAAAAATAATTGACTCAAATTTGTATTTGTCCTTTATATAGCTTTAGTTAAAAAAAATCAAATCACAATTTTAATATTATAATATCTCTAAACCAAATTACTATTGTTTGAGATATATATATACTCTAAATACATGTATATTACTTCATTACCTAATATATTTAGAATGAATTTTAGAAACGTCAAACTTTGTATTACCTACTCTATACTTCTTTGAATAAATAATATAATGTAAACTAAGAGTTAAAACCAATATGGTTCAACCGACTATTTAAAGACGAAATTGTTCTCATTAGTCCAGAAAGTTTATATTTTGATAAATTTATTTCCTTAAAATTTTGTCCCAAAATATTATAACAGAAAGTTTATTCAAATATGCTATTACTATTTTCATTATTATAAAAAAAGATAAAGTTATAGGAATAAGCTTGATAATTTGTAGCATCAGTTATATGGTTGGATTTTTTTTTTAAATTAAAGATATTACAACATAATTTTGTATCATATATATCTATATTACGTAAGTTATGATATTAACAAGAGATCTGAAAATTTATGTTTCTAAATGATAAATATACACATATATGCGTATACATAATAGAATTTCTTGATGGTATACACAATATAATAATCAAATATCTTCTGTAGATAAACATAAGAAAAAAATAATAATAACATATACATATAACTAGTGATTCACATGAAAACATTAAGTCATTATAAAGATGAATCATGAACGTGTTATGTTCTAGAAATGTCATCTCTCAAATAAAACATTCCCAAAGGAATCTAATGTGTATAAGCATAAATAGATTTAGCTATAAGCATACTCATCACAACGAAACTAGCCATAGTGTCAATGGAGACAATAATATTTTATCAGAAGTCCATTTTCCAAACAAAAGAAAGTCACAACCATAACAATAACAATATCTATGCTTAAACAACGAGAGTTAGAATATTGATATTTACTGATAACACATGATACTATTTAGACTTAAACCTAAGAAAAATGCCTTAGTATAAGGTTCGAGATAAGCTAATTACTTGCATAGATAAAGTATGATGGGTATTGGTATGCCATGGTGATGATAACTAGAACAGTGCAAGTATGATAAATAAGCGATAACACTGGCCACTGTTATTTCTTGTTTATTGGTACTACTCGATTCTAGAATATGATCGATCATGAGAATACTAATTTCCTTGTTTCTTGATACAAGCCATAATATATGATGCACTTTTAAAATTATGATTTGAGATAAGTCTATTATGGGAAATATCATGATAAATACCTCTCCGGTAAAACTAGGCATGGTGCGGTAGACTCTCCAGCTTGTTCGGGTAAGATGGGGTTACCTCTCCGGTAAGACTGGGTATGATGCGGTAGACTCTCCAGCTTGTCCGGTTGAGATGGGGTTACCTCTCGACAAGACCGGGTAAGATCGGGTATATGTTTGTTAATAGAATTCCCTAAATAGTACCACGACCTGATGTCCGACCTGTTTCTAGAAATGCGAGTCTGTTAAATACATTGACCTTATGAATGGTATGTATATTACAGTATATGAGATACATGATTATATAGATTTGTATATCTATAAGGAAATCCAAAGACCACAACATTGACAATTAAGGATAAATTACAAACAATAATAATTTTAGATTTGTTTACCAGGAATCTCTCGTGTACATCTATAATTCTGATCTCAAACACTATTTCGTTTGATCAGCCGTCTCATAAATCGTGTGACAAAAAGAACAACGGGAACCCTCTAAGTTGGGAGCCCTCGAAAGTATAAGAATTGCCCTTGCGATTTTCAATGCCTTAGGAAATCTGTAACTAAGGGTCAAGCTAAGACGTAAAACATCTAAAAACTTTAAGAGTGATTTCACTTCATTACAAGATAAGGATCTCAAAGCATAGAGAATTTCTAGTCAAAGTAAAGTAAAATTCAAAGGAAGGGCCAGAATGTATTAAAACTAGGTCAGTGATGAGCTAAAAGTGTTCCTTTATGTTTCAGTGAATCTCGAGGACGAGATTTAAAACAAGGTGGGAGGATGTAACATCTCCAAAATTTTTATTTATAAAATTTAAAATAAAGTATATAGAAACTTATATTATTGAACGGGTAGAGTACGGATTAGTTGACTGCTAGAAATATGAGTTATTTAGACAACATAGAATCCGTTAAAAATTATAATAATAAAAACAATTATATTTAACCTTACTCCGTTTTTAATAAAACTTAGATTAAAATGTAAATAAAAATATGCTCGTCCTAATGCATATTCATTGTTTTATAAAACGTATATTTCAAAAGTTATAAGCGATAAATGAATTAACAGCTTAATTAATTATAATCATATATAAATAAAATAATATGAAATTGGAATGTATGTGTACGTGGAAGAACATAGCTTGAGCTCGCTGAGATTGGAGTATAAATAGACATCAAGTTCCTTCATTTCTTATGATCAAACTTCTTTGCTCGCTCTATCTCTTATCTCTCTCTTTTCTATAATCTTATTTTCTTTTAGTATGACACCTAAATACTTTAAAGCCCTGCCCTATTTTAAGTGTTTTAATTTCCTGATCACTGAGTTAATACTTGTCCGATTGATTTGAACCAGCAAATGAGCTAAAGTGCTGTCTAAAAAGGCTATGCTTTGTAAACTAAGTTGGGGTTCTGTCTCGGATTGTATGTGACATGGGTTATTATATTAACATAAGAGCATTATATATGTTATTAAGAGCTCAGGAGCTATGCCCAAATTATACCAGAAGGCTTATAGTTAGACCCTAAAATTTACCAGGCGAGTACATTCTCTTTTTGTAAATCTTTTTGTAAGTCATTCTCATTTTCTCACCGTTTGTGAGTCATTTATCTTTTTACCAAATTGCTTTACAAAACCTCAAATGTTTTTCAGTTATACTCACAGGGATTAAGTCTGTGTAATCTATAATTATTGCTCGTAGTTGGGGTTTTGTACATTACTAGTCCACAGTCACAAGGGTGTGATAGGAACCGTTACTTGTTGGGAGACAGGTCCCACAGTAATATGACCATAAGCACAGGGGAGTGTCCCAGTCGCCTACTATGTTGAATAATTGATAGAAAACTTACACTGTAATCGCCCTTAATACTGTAAAGTATAAAAATGTGTTATTTTCTAAACTGGAATGAACTTGCCAGTATTTGTTGCTGATAAAATATTTTCAAAACGCGTTTCAGGTAACTGTTGTGAAATAATACAAGCCAGCTATGGAGCACGGAAGGCTTAAATAAAGTGGCTAAAATTACCTGAATAAAAGAAGAAAATTTATATTTTATTAATTGGGGTTTATCCCTATAAAAACAATTAAGTGAAATACGGGTTTCAACCCATTTGTTTATTAATAAAAGTTTGGTGTTTACAACTTGAAATTATTTCCTAATTACGATCCTGATGAATAATTTTATTTTTTCCGCTGCGTATTTAATAAACACCGGTACCACTTGACTGGTTCACGGCTCATGCTTCCAGGGTGGGGTCGGGGGCCGTGACAAGTTAAATCCGAGCAAGTGCTCTTTTGGCATGGAAGAGGGCAAATTCTTGGGTTTCGTAGTCACCAAAGACGGTTTCAAGGTTAATTCTGAGAAGGTCGAAGCAATACAAAAAATGTCCTCTTCTGCTACTATCAAAGAGATGCAACGTTTGGCTGGAAGGTTAGCCGCGCTAAACCGCCTTCTCGCCAATCATGCTGCAAAATCTTATCCATTTATTCGAACCTTGCGCAATTGTACGAAGAGCAAAGAGTTTAGATGGACTCTGAAGCTGATCAAGCTTTCCAACAGATGAAAGGTTGTTTGGTTCAACTTCCCACACTTACTGCTCCTCGTGAAAAAGAACCCATGGTCTTATACCTTGCTACATCTGAGGTAGCAGTAGGTGTTGTCTTGCTAGTAGAACCGAAGGAGTCCAATCTCCAATTTATTATATCAGCAAGATATTGAACGATCCAGAAACAAGGTATTCAATTATGGAGAAATTGGTTTTGGCATTGGTCCACGCCTCGTGCAGGCTGCGAAATATTTTTCAGGACATATTATTACAGTTTTAACAAATTTTCACATTGGCCAAGTCTTGGCCAAACCAGATGTTTCTGGACGACTTGCGAAGTGGGTAATTGAATTGGGGGGTTATAACATCTGTTATAAACCTAGACCAGCTATCAAAGGCCAAGTTTTGGTAGATTTCATCTGAAATTCCTGCTGATAAAATTGAAGAGTGTAAGCAATTCAAAGTCCAGTCCTAATCACAGATAATAGAGCATGGACACTGTTTACAGATGGCGCATCAAACAGTGATGGGGCTGGCGCAGGTCTTCGGTTAATAGTCCAGAGGGAGCAGAGTTCACCTATGCAATTCGGTTAGATTTTAAAAGCACCAACAACGAGGCCGAATATGAAGCTTTCCTAGCAGGCTTACGCCTCGCTAGCAAAATGGGTGCAACAAATTTAGAAGCCCATGTTGATTCATTGTTAGTTGCTGAGCAAGTAATTGGGACGTACGACGCAAAATGAGATATCATGGCTTTATACTTAGCGCCAGCTAAAGCTCTTATAGCACAGTTCCAACAATTCAAAGTCACGCACGTAAAACGAAGCGAAAACAAACATGCTGACGCTCTAAGCAAACTAGCAGCAACTAGTTTCAAACATTTGGCGAAAGAAGTCCGTATCGAAGTTTTGAGTAACCTATCAGTCCCTCTCAGACAAGTAACGATGGTCGAAGTAGGAGATCCATCATGGATGTCTCCAATAATGATGTATTTGTTACATGGTTCACTCCCAGAAGATAAAGCACAAGCACGAAAATTGCGTTGCAAAGCCCTCAATTACGAGATGGCCGACGGTATCTTATGCCGACGCTCTTACATGGGTTCTTTGCTCCGCTGTGTTAACAAAAATGATGCGCAATACCTGATCAGGGAGGTTCATGAGGGGCTGTGCGGTATACATTTTGGGGTCGCGCATGGTAGTAGCCAAAGTAAGAAGCACAGGGTATTATTGGCTCGGAATGTACGTTGATGCTGTGGAGATCTTGCGCAAGTGCATGTCCTGCCAAAGGCATGCCCCTAAAACGTTGCGCCCAAAGAATCCGTTGGTACCTATCACAACACTTGGCCGTTTCAACAATGGGCCATGATTTAGTTGGACCATTTCCAGATGCGCCGGCGCAGTTAAATTCATCATTGTTGCGGTCGACTATTTCACCAAGTGGGTTGAAGCTAAACCCTTAGCTTCTACTACAGCAATGGTAATTCGAAAGTTCATTTGGGAATACATCATTTGCCGGTTTGGTCCTCCCATGCGCATTATTACAGACAACGATCCAAATAACAGCCGAAGATTTACAAAAGTGGATGACAGAAATGGGAATCCAGCATGTCTTTGCTTCCGTTGCGCATCCACAGGAAATGGTCAAGTTGAAAGCATAAAAAAAGTTGGTTGACGGTATCAAAGCCCTCCTTGGCACGGCGCGGCGAGGGTGGGTTGATGAATTGCCTAGCATCCTATGGGCACATCGAACTATGCCCAAGACTAGCACTGGAGAAACCCCATTTAGTCTTGTATACGGCACGGAAGCCGTGATTCCTGCCGAAATTGGATTACCATCTCCAAGGATGCTAGCTTTGGAAAAGCAAGATAACGAAGAACAAAGGCGCATCGATTTAGACTTGTTGGAAGAACGACGAGAGAATACAGCGATTCGCGAAGCTAAATACAAGTCTCAGCTTGAAAAGTATTACAACAAAAGGGTACGCATCTGCTCTTTTTTTCCTGGTGACTTTGTTCTTCGCGACAATGAAGCATCGAATGCCGAGAAACCGGGGAAGTTAGCCCCACGATGGGAAGGTCCATACGTGATAAACGAAGTATTGGGAAAAAGCGCATACACTCTGAAGCATATGGATGGATCCAGCGTTCCGCGAACCTGGAACGCCCAACAATTACGCAAATGTTATATGTAATCTCAGTCTTCTGAGCAACTTCTGGGCGTTGCGTAACGAGACTGCTTACTATATTTCTTATGTAATCTTAGTGGCAGCTACAGCTTTACGCTTTATTAGTTTGAATAAAATATTCTGTCACTACTTACAGTTTTTTATATGTTTATTTACAAATGCATGCAATTCCTTTGGATAAACAAAAACACAAACTCATGAGCCACAAGGTAACTTAATGCTTACGCTCACAGCATGAGGAAAGAAATTGTTCATTTGTCTATCCCACACAAGTAATTGGTCACATGCAAACATTGTAAAACTAAAAATATCATATTCACATCAAAAGTACTTGCGCAGCAGCGCAACGTTACAAATAATTACAAAATAAAGAGTTACAAATTTCCTACTCTATGATTTTCTTGCCCGCCTGCTTTTTTGCTGCTGAGAGAATTTTCTTCAGCCTATCAACAAAAATCATCAATACAGCGCACATCAACGAGATCCATAACCGGAATATGCAATTGATCATAACTTTCCTTGGCAGCAGTATAAATGGCAACAGTGTCAGTTCCATGTGTAGCAGCGCGGCTGGTATCCCATTTGGTCTTTAGCGCATGGGCCACGTGAAGCGTGCATTCTTTATAACCTTCCGGTGGCCATCATTCCGCGCCACCACCATGAGCTCCGCCACTCTCTCAACTAATTCCGTCGAATTCAGAATCGAGTTTGCAATCTATAAACAAGCGCATCAGTATCAGATATATCAAATCAGCGAAGAAGTTTATATTACAAAAACGGATAATACCTCCACAATCCCATACTCTCGCAACCAGGTAAGCTGGTTTATAAGGGATTCGGTCAGGCTTTCTGCAGTAGCGCGAGCGACCTCCGTGTCGTTAATCTTTTGTTCACTTTCAGTTAAGCGGCGGATCAACTCGGCTTCTCTGTTTCGGTGCAAATTGATATCTTTTTTCAACACATCAACCTCATCCTGCAGCCCCGCCTGGTCAAAAAGCATAGACGTTAAATCATCATCTCTTTATTCTTAAGAAGAAGAGTCATTTTAGTTGATATCTCGTTTTGCTCACTCCTCTCTGGATGGAAGCGCGCTTCTACTGCAACTGCAACTGCATCATCTCTTTCTTTCTTAAGCTTTTCGATTTCTTTGTGAAGAGAGATTTTTTCATTATTGTCTCGATTACAAGCCTCTACAAAGCGCTTGCGATCGTCTTCATGTTGTGCAGCAGCCATCATACTTACGCTTCCACGAGAGCGCAGACCACTCCTACGTCTTCTTATCAGCTTCAAATTTGGCTTTAGCATCCTCAAAATCAAACACCATTTTCAAGGTATTCTCCCTCTAAATCTTAGCTTTTCGCCTTAGCACTCTCCACATCATCACGCTCCTTATTCATGTTGCCCATTCCGCACGATTCTATTTGTGGTGGAGGAGGCGAGAGCAGATTCTTGTAAGTAGGCTTCATAGATGGCCTCATGATTTTTATCTTCTTGGCGCTTCACCTTCGCCGGAGGAAAATCCCTTTATACCATTCCCGACAGGAGCGCCAGTCGGTGAAGACATCACCTTGCTTCACCTTCCATATAGGCTGATGAATTTCACCGGCCCTTTTCTCTGTGAAAGATCGGTAATAGAAGTCCCCAGGCGTCTCCTCCGGGCGAATGGGCGAGTCCTCATCAGACTCATCAAAAGACACAAAGCCTTCTCTTTGTTTTGAAGGGCCAGCTCTCTTGGATGTCAACTTCGAAGGCTCTGGATTAGGGGTAGATAAGTTCTCCTGCTCCGCCGATGCGGTCTCTTTCACCCCAACATCTGTAGTAGTATCTTTAACCTGCTCGCCAGCAGGATTCTCAACATCAAGATGTTTTGGCTCTTCTTCTGGAGCCACCTTCTCAATGTTTTCTGGGATAATAGGGTCGGAATCAAAAATAGGCAGCTCTTGCTGCCACGTCCGCCCCTTCAACATTATCAGGCCTGCGCGGCGATGGTATAGCAGACGAGGTAGCCGGCGCAGCCCTCACCATTTTCTCTGTAAAAAATAGTAACGAATATCAAGTGTGAGTTTCTGCGCAAACATTCCTACAACAATATACAACAAACCACACATACCAGGGGAGAACTTCTTCGCGAAAGCTTCTAAATTTCCTTTCTTTCCAATGCGCGGCCGCACAGCCTTTTTTGGCGGAGATGGTGGTGCAGTCTCAGAGTCTTTCCTCTTCTTGGAAGCACACTTCAGCGCCTCTTCAGGGCTTGAAGGGATCTCCAAAGGATCATCTGGATTCGAGGCTGGGACAGAAGATGTGTCAAGAGGTTCTGGCTTTGGTTTCCTCAAACCTAAGGCGCAAGACCCTCTAGTGAGTCTGACACCACCACGTAATCACACCAAGAGTCAGATACGAGACGCATACCTTTCTTACCCTCAGCTTTCGCAGCAGCTGATGGCTTAGTTTTCTGATCTGGTTGGAAGGAGGAGGTGCAGTAGCTAGCAGCAGTTGGCTTCTTTTTCTTCTTTGAGTCAGGGCCTATGCCCAAGTTTAACAAATCACCTACATAATCAATAATATTGAGCAAGGGCTGCGCCATGATTATATTGCAATATTACTTAGAAAATATGTTCAAAAGTATATTGCAATATTAACTTAGGCCTTGCAAGTTTTTATTTACCAGTTGCAGAGGACGGTTGCGCCTCCAGCTCTCCTTCTTGGGCAACTCAAAGTTCCCCAGGATTTGCGAGAACCATGTATCCTCACCCTCAGCAATGGGCACGACGGCCATTTTCCCTTTTTCTCTCTTGAAGGATATCAAGTATAGTGGCACAACTGTATCACAAATATTTTTGCATCAGTACATATCTATTAAAAGGTAGTACCAGGAAGTGAAAAGGTCACATACCAGTTCCATCTTCAGTGTACACCGGTTTTTCCCGGCGTTCTTTCTTCCAGAAAATACTCATCCCGCAGCGATGAGGGCCCCTCTCCGGCAAAACAACGTTGGGCACATCCTTGATGTCCTGGTACCATACCTCGTCAACAGGTATGGGGAGGGTTTCCAGCTCTACATCATCACCGGCCCGGAAAGTCATCCTCATCGGAATCACTGCCGCCTTTATGAAGAAAAATTTCTGCTTCCAATCATGATAAGATTTGGACGGCATCATCAACAACCGTTTGCTTGCAGACGTTGTTGGAAAGAATAAAAACCTAAAGCACAATGGAGCTGGTAGAATACACGAAACTTTTCCACTGTCGGTATAATCTGCATCGACCGGCACACAAACTCAAAGTGCCTGATCCTCACCATGCCCATCGGGTTCAACTGGGAAATGTGAAATTTATAGTATCGAGGATCTCAAGCATGAAGTGGGTTACAGGAAGCCGGAAATTGCCCTCGGCAAAATAATCATAGAATAGATAATATAACCAGCCGGAGCATTGGCCGCCGTGGCATTCTCTGCCGGAAAAAACGCTTTCCAAGACGGAGCAAACAAAAAGTTGGTAGCAAGGTTGTCAAAATCCTCTTTCTTCCACTTTAATGGAGGTAAACTTGACGTCGTCGGCATATCAGCAGAGCTCGAACCGGTGGCCATGACACAGACTTCGAATAATAATCAAAAACTTTGAAGGTCGCCGGAATATATGAACACAAGATTTTCTCTCTCTCTAGATAGATCTGATGAAGAAGCAAATGGATCGATGATCCCTTTATATACTAATCGCAATTAATGCGAGATTTGACTACAACGACTTTTGCGACAGTCACGCATCCCCAGGTAACTGCAGGGGCGAATGGGGAACAGTAACCGCCCCACGCGCTGCGAGTGTCGCCGAAATAGCCTTAAATGCTGTAAGATATGTACTGTTGACAGCCTGTCAACAGTACCACCACGTCTCAAGAACGTGCATCTTCACCAACTACATCCTCTGGATAAGCGACACGTGTCCAAGTATATTTGAAATTCAAAATACTTTTTCAAATTCACTTACGACACGTCACCAAGAAGCAAAAAACACTAAAGGACCAGCACCCATTCAGCGCAGCATACTTATCTTAAGTCCAGTGCTCCACCTACTTTTAACTTTTACATAGGAGCAACACTGACTGGGGGACTTGAAGGGGTATGGTCCAAAAACCTTGCGCCAAGAAAGGAAACCATACCCACTATTAATCGCCAAGGAGACCTTGCGCAGGCTTCCTTGCTAAAGAAAGACTCGCTAGACTCTGCACCAGATATCCAAAAAGGGAAAATATCATTTAACTTCCTTGCGCGGGCTCGCGCAAGGTTCAAAGTTAATCTTGGTCAATTTCCTTGGATAACTCTTCACTCATAAACCTGGCGCAGACGTTTATATTAAAGCAAGAGCTCAGTAAGCGTCGCGCCAACAAAAGAGAAAAGAAAATATCATTTAACTTCCTTGCGCGGGCTCGCGCAAGGTTCAAAGTTAATCTTGATCAATTTCCTTGGATAACTCCACTCATAAACCTTGCGCAGACGTTTATATCAAGGCAAGAGCTCAGTAAACGTTGCGCCAACAGCAGAGAAAGGAAAGTGGATCAGGTAACTACCTTGCGCCGCTCGCACAAGAAAATAGTTAATCCTAAGAAGCTTTCCCTTGGCAAAAATCCTTAACTGGTGAAGAGGTAAAGGAATCTTTTCTGTTGTAACAGAATGCACACGTGGCAAGCAACAATAGATTACAGCCGTGATATCTTCTAGAAGCCACTAACACCCAATCGTGCAAGCATCTTTCCGGTTATAACCAATTGCCACATGGCAGCATCTGGGACGATCGAGAGATCACGGTGATAGCATGCTCACATCAATAAAAGATAGTGATCTCATGACGACACGTGGCATCTCCCTAACCGTTGATGAGCTCACGATCCATGTGCACTAACAGATAACCACAACTTAACGGAGTGATCGAAAGATTCCGTTAAGATTAACATATCTCCTGATTTACCGCCAATAACCGGCTATAAATAAGTAACTTGGACTACAAGTAGAAGGTATTCACTATCACTTACTCTCTCTCTTACTTCACTTAACTATTTCCGACTACCTGTACTTATTCTCACGCTGGAGGGTGTCACGGAGAGAACTCCCCTTCTCCCCGTGGCGAGCTGACGGTGTTCTGTTTTGCAGGATCAGTTGGAACATAGTTGCAGTCGCTATCATCCCGAAACCAAAAACGAAGGATTAACCATTTTAGCAGAGCCCAATCCATAGATCTACTTAGATTCCGGTCTAGTTGATCTAGGGTTTCTTCAATTACCATATAATTTTTGGTTGATTTTTTTCGGTTATTTTTTAGTGTTTTTTTCTACATCTTCTTTTTATTCTTCTCAGCGGTTCCGTGGGCAACGCTCTTGTAGTGATTTCAAAACACATGTAAACACAGACTAAGTAACAAAAGAAGTTCGCCGCAACGTGGTGACGGTTTTTATAACTAGTTTAACTTAAAGTTTATAAGCAAGAAAAAATAATATATATATATTGTTTACCCTTTACCTCTCTTTCTATCTCTTTGAACTCTAGAAAAAAAAACCTAGCTACCTATAATCAATACTATCGCCAGATGACCACCACTAGATCTGGTTGACCCTACTAAATCCGACAACCACCACACCACCCCCACCGCCAACAACATGGTCCTCGTCTTCTCTATCTCTTATTTCTTTTGATGCCCTCTTAAAGAGGAAGACTACAAATAAATGATCTATGTAAGTTTATCTATATATTGGAGGGTTCAAATAGAAAAAAAATTTGTAAGAAGAAAAAAGAAGAAGTTTTAACCAATATAAATCATTCATTTTACTTCATTTAATATTTGTATTTAATTTTAATATAAGAGTATATTTGTAAATTTACATGGATCATTAATTTCTGGTCTTCCTTTTTAATAGCTAACTACATTAAATTTGTAACTTATTTTCAAAATATATATTTTTTTAAAAGTAAAAAAAAACAATTTAGAGTGTAGGACAAATTACTAGGTGTGTAGGATAAATTACGAGTTGTGTAGCATAATTTAAATATGTGTAGGAAAATTTTTGAAATTTGCTGGATAACTTTTTATGTTGTAGGCAAAAACAAATTAGTGTATAAATAATAGTCTTTATGAGTAATTAATTACTTAAAGATAGTAATAAATGAGATAAAATAAAAACTACTTGATATTTTACGATTCTATCATTTGTTTTTTTTTTTCTTCTCAATTAAATTTTCTTCTTAAATGAAGTTCCTCTTACCAATATACTCTTACAATAACACTAAATACAAATATTAAATGAAACATCTTTAGTGGTTGATTTTTTTTCTTCTTACAAGGAAGTTCTATTCATTTTAACCCTCCTATATATAGGATAGAGATCATGAGAAAAAAACCTTAAATTGTGAGAACTCGAGAACTTTTACGTTCAGTGCGAGTTTTGCCACCATTTTTTGAACGAAATGTAGATTAACATGTTTACAAATGCGCCTGTAAAAAAATTGCCGATTGATATTTTATACCATTTACATCATTGTAAAAAAGCTGTTGACATTAGCATATACTACACTGTAAAGGTTTTTTTACCTGTAAATCAACACATATTTTTTTTTTTTGCAAAAGCTTATTTTTGTTAGGGTTTTTGGTAAAAAATTTTTTTGAGAAAGTTGTTTTTTTTTGTCGAGTTTTCTAAGTTTCCACAACTCAAGTAAGTTTTCATTTTACCTTAATTGTGTGTGTATATATGCGTATTTATTGTGCATTTCATCAAGTATAATGTTGGGAACAACAAGAACCGGATAATGAATTTGTGCATTATACATAAAATATAATTAGAGGTGGCAGAGAGAAACATGGGCGATACATAATTGTTTGGTGTATTGTGTTCAAAGACATATGTCCAAATGCATTATCGGTAATCACAGTTCTCAACATATCTATTGGTTCTTATTTGATCACTTATGATCTCCATTAAAATTGGGTGAGTTGGTTATCACCAATCAACTGACTCTCAAAGTTGTTCATTAGAATTTAAATTCCAAAACGTTTATCACCTTTTTAGGATGGAATAAGTAGTTATCACTCATCACAATCCATCACACACTACACCCGATAATCAAATAGCACCTCAGTCCATCACAATTCATTCTATAACGCAATGGTGGTCATCATCATCACTCAATTAAAAAAAATTAAAATTAAGACAAATAATTAAATATTGCATTAGAGTTAAATATTACAATCAAAATAAATAAAATAAACTGCCAAAATATTTTTTCTTCGTAGTAGACGCTTTTTTACTTCAGCCTTCTATAATTTTTATAGGGTGAAAATTTGGTGTTTTAAGTGTGTATATTGAAGATTTGAAGATGTAAAGAGTGTATATAATGAGTAAATTGTAGAGGTATTTATTTGAAGAAAATAGTCGTATTTAAATGATTAGGGCAAACCTGTAATGATCAAACCACAAAAGTAAAACGGAAGTTTACTCTTGGTACCCGCTTAGAAGAAAAGCCAATGTTTTAAAAATCGGTTTTTAAATCATACCCGGTTGGGCTCAAAAAATGGTTCAACCGGTCAAACCGGGTTGTACCGAACGGTTCAACCGGGTTGACTAGTTAACTATATAAATCTATAAAATATAATTTCAACTAAAAACAATTAAACAAGTATTAATCATTAAAGTATTAAACTGAAGTTAATGTTGGTGTGGTGAATCAAAATACAGTCAACTTTAATAAGAAAACTAATTGTACCATGAAATTGTTCTCGGTTACTTGTCGTTCCCAGAAAGAAAATAAATAAAAAATTATAACTTTGTAGCAGTTGTTGTTGTTGAACTTTGATCATTGGAGAGTGTAGAACTAATGCTATTTGTTAGTTTGAAAGATGAACTTTGAGTCTTTGATCGAAGTGGGCAGTGGGCTCTAGGTTTTAATTATGATTTAAGAAGGTTAATAGTAAGTTTTTTGAGCCATTAAAGTCTGTATTTCATGCTTGGCCCAGTACCGGAATCCGGTTTAAACCGGTTTAACCAAGTTAAACCGCCGGTATAATATATTTTCCGCTGCCTCAAAATACCGGCATGATTCGTGCCGCCCCTTCATCCAGCATCCGGTTTAACCGGCCGGTATGAACCGGTTTTTAAAACATTGAGAAAAACAACAAAATAAGTATAACACTAAAACTTGTAGGACACACATCTTCTCTCACATGATACCAACCCCCTAATTTCCGACAATCTTTTCTTGCTGGATCCCAACAATCGTTTTTAGGCAGGACTTCTCTTCCACCTTATAGCACCTACTATCAAACCAAGTTGCATCAATACCACCACCTAAAACTTCCGGCGACACTAAATCTAGCCAACCTTTCTTTCATCTCTCTACCATATTTGACCAGATAGTAGTCACTTGCTGACCCACCTTCACTTGTTGCCTGCCAACCCATCCTTATTAAACCATCCTTGTAATCAATTTTTTGACCAGATAGAGTTTAGGGACTATCAGGTCCTGCTTGATTTCCACAAGGAGGGTTTTCTCAGATTTATTGGGTTTTCTAATAATTGGTGTATAGGCATTATAGCTAGTGGAGATGGATACGATCGGGTGTTACCATGTTGATACGATGATACTCTAGTAATTCTCAATGCTCCAAATTTAACGTTAAAAAAAATAAGTTAATGAACATCCACTTTAGAGAGCAAACAATATGAGCTAAACTTGTAATTAATGAAAGTTAAAAGACCAAGTCCTTAATATAACCAAATATGGGTAATGAAATATAATTTTGTTGTAATATTATAATATTAACATAATTTGTTGTAATATTATAATATTTTTTTATTTAACCATCTTATGTGATCACCTTTTACCTCTCATCGGATTATTAAGGGAATAAAAAAACTAAACAAATTGTAGCTAGGCAAATATACCTTTAATCAACTTGACAAAATTTGACTTTTATAAAAACATTTTGATCAAATTCCTTAGGCCACACGGGGCGTCCCCGTGATCACATCACATAACGCGTTGTATTGCGTTATACTCCGCCGCTACCTTCATGCACAACGCGTGAACATTAAATCCCGTTGTAGCCATAAGGAGTTGTAAGCATACCGTGAAGAGTAGAGCATGATGGGTGTGGTAATGATGGAGAGTGATGGACACCCCCACTAAATTCCATCACTAGTGATGAAATTTGGCTCGATGATGTGACGGAACTTGATTGGAAGTTGTAAGCAATGAGTGGGTGGTGAGTGATGGACGCCCCTAGCCCTTATGATTTAAGAAAGATGATGAAATAACAATGTGAACAAAATTAGTTAAGCATCATTTTATTTTATTGCTCTACGTATAATATGGTTATTATTGGTCACATATGTCGTTTACTTTGACTGGTTTGTAAGAAAATCTGTCATAACTGAAACAACAACGTCAAATAATATTATCCTGACTTTTTATTCCTAACAAGATTAACTATTACTTATGAATTTTAAGCAAATTTTACTTATTTACAACATGTTTATATATACATTTTCCCACAAAACCATATGTGCTTGAAGAAATGGTTAGTATTATAAATAAACTAGCTCTTTTATTTTATATGTATAGGTTATTCAACTTATTTCTATTATATTAAAGTCTCCCTATATAATTTTTTTTTATAATACACACAATTTAAAAGTTTGAGTTGTATCCTTAGACTGATCAAAATAAAATGGAGGGACATTTTAAGTCTTTAAATACCAACATGGATACTTTTTATCATACAAGTTGTAGTTATAAATTAATAATAAAGATGTCAAATTCAGATAAATTACTTATTATAAATGCTGATTTAAAACTACATAGTATTTCAAATTATCACATATACGATGATGTCACCGCTTATACGTCAACAAAGCTTTATGGTTCTTAGCATGCCAACAAAATATTCGTATATTGGCATTAATGATTCTTCCTCCATTATTTCTATTTAGTTTTAATATTCCAGCCTCCTAAGCCAATTAAGTTCGAATCTGATTCTAATCAGGTTTACCATAGATCTAAGTGACGGGTTTTTCTCAGAACTTAAGTATATAGACTTGGTATCCCACACTGTTACAACACGAACGTATACGATTGTCTATTTTCATTGAGTTACCCAGATAGTCGGACATTTATAATTTAGTTGGCCGTTAAAAAAAATTCCAACCTCCAAAAATGCTTTATATATATATATATATATATATATATATCATATTATCCTTTAATATCTTCATATCAAAAAAATAGATCACGAAGAAAAAGGATTTCCATCTAATATTCTCCATAAATAAGAGAATCAAAAGGTAAATTGAAGATGAATAGGGATGCAAACAAGTTAAGCGGCTTTCGAGCTGTGTAAGACCGACTCTAAAAAATGCTTAAAACGAGTTGAGCTTGAGCCTAAAATAAAGCTCATTTATTTATTGAGTCTGAGCTCAAGCCTAACATGTGAAGCTCATCAGGCTCGTCGAGCCTTAGTGTAATATTAGTTTTTATTAATATTTAATAATATTTACCCCGTGTTTAAAGTTGTCTGGTTAGAAAGCCCACCCGAGCTTATATATACTTGTTTAAGAGCCCAGCCCGAACCTAAAATAAGTTTGTTTAGTAAATGAGCCCAAGCTTCACTTGTTGAGCTTTGAGCCTAAATGAGTCTATTGTTTATATTATTTAGTTTGATATTAATTAATAGATTATAAACAAGCCAAGCTCGAACTTGAGAAACTACCAACTAGTTAAGCTCGAGCTCCAGCTCAAGCCTGATTAACCTTAAACTCAGATCCCCAAGATAAAACAAGAGAATAGACATTCAAGAAATTCAGATAGTGGGATTGTAGTGGTAACGCATTCACACGGAATATAGCTAAATCATGAAAAAACTTAGGGTCTGTTTGGTATGGAGTAATGGAATGGATGGGGGAATGTAATAGACGAGGTAATGGGATGGATGAGGTAATTGAATTGGTCATTATCATTCCATGTCTTGTTTGGTTGCCATGTGAGAAAGGAATGAAACATTAATTTTTGTTGTTTGGTATGCGAGAAAAGACGAAGGAATAAAATCGGATGGCGATGGTCAATGATGGGCGGTGATGGTGGGTGGTGATATGTGGCAGTTTTAGTGGCGGTGGCGGTGGTGGTGGGTGGAGACGGCGGCAAGTGGTGACAACGGTGGTGGGTGGCGGCGGTGACGGTGGTCGCAGTTGGTAGTGGCGGTGGAGGTGGGTGGAGGCAGTTGATAGCGGTAGCGGAGGTGGGTGGCGACGATGGTGATGATCAGAGGTGGCAGCGACGATGATCGAAGGTGGGTGGTGGTGGTGATCGGAGGTGGCAGTGGTGACGATGGGTGGCGGCGACGACGGTGGGTAGGGGCGGGTGGGGGCGGCGGTGGGTGGCAGCGGAGGTGGGTGACGGCGGCGGATGACGGTGGTGGTGGTGGTGGCAACGGTGTTAGGTTGTGGTGTTGTTAATGAATGATGAAGAGGGAATGGAGTGGAAAAAAACAGGGGGGATGGATGGAATGATTTTGAGGGAATGAAATGCATTTTGGAATGTGTGATTCCATTTAATTGACCAACCAAACACTCTTTTCTTCGTACCTTCACAATGGTCCATTTCATTCCACCTCTCATTTTTGCATAACAAACACTACCTTAGTGATAATCTTAGTTGTGAATATCATTATGTCTTCTTAAACTAAAAACATCATGAAAATGTAACATCATTGGCGGATCCAACATGTAAAGAGAGAGATTTTTTTTCAAAATTTCTAATTTTATTTAGACCGCTCCACATATTATTAGTTCCATAAGTTAATGAGCATATAATATGTTGGGGAATTTTATGAAATCGGAGGATGAGAGATGCGTGTAATCATTCTCAGATCAAATTATTTTAGTTGTTCTATCAGATAATTCAATCGGATACAACTCTGATTTCGAGAGTTAGAACAACAGTATGTTTCTGGTGAATTCGTATAAACCAGAGATTAGACCAAAAACTGTGTATGCTAATTTTGGGTTAAACTTGCAAAAAACTGCCTCTGGCAATTATAATTCAAAATTTAAGAAAAATGCCTTAATTTCTGTCTGAAAAATATGACGAAATTTTAATAAAATTAATCTTCTAAGACATTTTCCATAAAGTAATTTAATTAAAATAAGAAAGGGGCTCTCCCTTGGACCCTGCTCGCAGTGCGTTGCCTCTAGACCTCCGCCAAGGGGGCGTTGCCCCTTTGGAACCCCGAAGAATACGGGATCCGCCCGTACACTGTGAATTATAATAACTCAAACAAGCGTGCACTCCCGCACCTCCTAATTAACTTGCTTGATATGTATTATAATTCGCATTCATCACCAAATCAATCCCGATTACACTAAAATATTTAACGTAATACCCTCATTTGCTTAAATATTTGCATGATTTTCTTGAATCTTTAAAAACAACGTTGTTGAGGCATGATTTTTTTGAATCTTTAAAAAACAACGTTGTTGAGGTTTTGAGGCCATTCTTTTCGTATCTCCATGATTTAGTAACTTGTGCCACTTGTTTATTATTGTTATTATTTTTTAAAAAAGCATTTGTTTATTGTTATTATTTTTTGAAGGCCGATAAAACTATATTATTAACACTGGGCTAGTAAGATACTAAAACCTAAAAAACACACCACTTGTTTATTATCTAAATAGGAAAGCCAATATCATTGGTGAATGAGTGGTTCGCACTTTCTTGATCTAATTAACCCCAATTATAGGAATAAAAAACGAGATTAGTCACATTTTTAGTTAATTTTTAATGCAAGTTGCTCTTGTTTTGGGTGCTCTTTACAACCATTAAGATGCCTTTAATTATTGACTGGCACTATTTAAAAAAAATCTTAATTTAAAGGAAATTTTGGTTGCAAGGTTGCTAGGGGGCAGTCTTTAAAGATCTAAAATGTGTGTAAAGAAATCAAAATCTGCCTAAAAAAGTTTGAAAGCTTTTGTTGTGACAGTTGCATGTGTTCAAAGTGTGTATGTATTTTTATTTATTGCTTTAATTTTAAAAAATCCGACAACTTGCATTTTAAAAGATGAAACTTTAGTTATATGTTAATGTTTGATCAATTACTTAGTTATGGAAAAAAATTTATCAAATAGGAATGTTTTTAGTTATTTATTTGTCTTTAACTAATTTACCATTTAACAATTTGGGTCTCTAGTTACATTAATAAATCAACATTGGTTCAGGGGTGGACCTAAGTGTCTACGCGGGTGGACGGACGCACCCCTTGAAAAAAAATTAGTGTATTTTTTAGGTCAAAAACCCGACCGCACCCCTTGAAAAAAGATTTCAAAATCATCACAAACCTCCCTTTTTTTTCTATTGCAATTTCTGGATTATTATATGATGATTTTGAAAATATGCTTGAACCACTCATTCGCACCCCCAACAAATAATTCTTAGGTCCACCGCTGCATTGGTTACCTGTACTGATAGAACTTTCGCTAGGTCGGATGTTCAATAAAGTCCCTCTAGTTTTGTCGACGCTCTTGCTCTTAGTCGTAGAGGATAATACCCACAAATGTGATTCGAAAACATTTTATTTAATCAATTTAACAAGGTCAACCAGATTTGGTATATGCATTTATCATGCAGTTTAGATTCTAAAACGAATTTATATAGCTGTAAGTTTTACTAAAAAGATATTTTTTGTAACTTAAATGTAGATTCTTCAGTAACCCATAAATTATATAAAGATGTGTGTCACTTTTATCTTATTAATGAAATGTCTCAGTTGATCCATTGATAACACACATCTTACATTATGGAGCTAGGATATGTTATCACTATTTCATATAATCACATTTGCCTCACCCTCGTTAAAGACTTGTTTGTGCAATGTTATATTATACAATATAAGTCAATACATAATAACGTATGTAAACAAAGATAAGCCACAAACATAAAATGGAAAAATATATGTTAGTGTAATTTTGTTCTTATTTTTAAAGGCTATGGTTTTCTCAAAGCTCCACTTTACTCCAAATCCTTTGTCAACCTCCACTTTTAACTTCAAATACTTTGTAAATTAGACACAACCCCACTTATGTATTTTTTTTTCATACTAGATATATGTCTCATAATGGTTTCTTTTTAGAGAGGTCTCAAGTTCAATTCCTACTAATTGAAATCTGTACATAATGGGAGTAAGCACTAGGGGTGTGCACGGTTCGGTTCGGTTCGGTTATTAGCATTATCCATAACCGTAACCAAAGTAATCGGTTAATCGGTTCGGTTAATTCGATTAATTTGTCGGTTTTTGATTCGGTTCGGTTAATTTTGGTTAATAACCAATTCAAACAAGTGCTATTTTTTTGCTTATAAATACATGCAATGGAGTATAAATATATGAAATAGATGTATAAATACATGAAATGGATGTATAAATAAATGAAATTGAGGTATAAATGCATGCAATGGAGGTATAAATATATGAAATAGATGTATAAATACATGAAATGGATGTATAAGTAAGTGAAATTGAGGTATAAATGCATGAAATAGATGTTTAAATACATGAAATGGAGGTACAAATAAATGAAATGAAGTTATATATAAATGAAATGGAGGTATTATTATATAAAATGAAAGTATAAAACATGGAATACATGAAATGGAGGTATAAAAGCTATAAATATATAACAAAATAAATGGTTCGGTTTGGTTCGGTTAATTTCGGTTAACCGATGGTAAAAAATATATCCATTAACCGACTTTCGGTTAATTCGGTTTCGGTTAATTTCGGTTCGGTTTTGTCGGTTTTCGGTTCAATTTCGGTTAACGGTTCAGTTATTGCACACCTCTAGTAAGCACTACTGGGAAGGATTCGAATTTGGACAGGGTTTAAGAGCTTGTTCTCGCCTTGAAGGATTTAGCGGGTGTATTCAGAGTCAGCTACGCTAACCGTTAAAAACAGCTATATTTTCACCTGTGTGCAGATTAGGGTTTAAAAAACATATTTTATTCCCAACAAAATTGTTGGATTTTATTTGTTAAGTTTAGTTTTGTATAAAAAAGGTTGCTTTACAAACAATTGCTCTGCTATTATTACTATAAAATAATTGATGTATAATAGTAATAATCTATATATTTAATAAATGAAAGCATTGGGATTGGGGACACATGGCTCCTATGGTTTCACCTCAATTTATTTTCCCGCCTAAACATATGCCCTAAATGGATAGTCCAAAATCAAATGGATAGTCCGAATCTCATTACTCACTTTCCTAATAATATACCTCATCTTACAACATACTCTTTATTCGAAAACCATAAATCTCTCTCTGGCGAACACGGCGAACTAAAATCACTCCAACAAATTCGATTAGCATACATCTATTCTGAAGACATTAAATCGACGGTAATGTCTAATACTTGGTTCGATTATTCTTCGTTTTCTTTCATTCGACTGATTTCGTTAGTGTTCTGATGTTAGTTAGGGTTTTATTGATGATTTGATGATGGATTATTGTTAGTTAGGGTTCATTCATATCTATTCTTTGATTTCTGTAGTAATCTTTGATGATGGATTATTGTATGATTTGATTCGTTATAGTTTTAATGACAAACTGATGTTGTTTCATTCTTTTTTGTTGATTCATTCCTAGAGTATAATCTATGTCATTTGTTTTGATTTAAGGTTTTTGAAATGTGGAAGGATGTTAGATTTATGTTCATAGTTACTATGAGGTGAGCTTCTTTGCCATTTTCTTTCATATACTAAAAAGATGAATATGCACCGATCAGTGGCAATTCATGATGGTGTCTTTTAAGGATGTAGGATTTTTGTTTGGAAGGTTTGAAAGCTATTTTGATGGGTTCGGGTCTTGGTCATTTTGGAACAAGCACACTCAAGTCTGATTATTTGAAGTCTAGGATGATCTTCCGAGAGGTATAATCATTCGCCCGAAGTGTTCTGTTATTTATATTTTAGATTGCATATATGTGTGTGTATTGTTTTAGATAATCAATGTGTATCGATATTTTTTGTTCTTTTACATGTAGTCTGTCAGAGATTGATTTTGGTTTCCATCAAGTTTTTAAGCTTCACAAAAAAAATTAATGGTGTAGTTCACTCTTTAAGGTTAATCAATTTGATTTGTGGTGTCCGTCAAGTTTTTAAGGTTCACAAAAAAATGTTTCCTGCTAATCGGAAAGGTAGGTATGTTTTTTAAAAGATTATTATATATAACTAAAATTAGATATTTTGCTCTTTTGGTTTAGTTGTAGTGGATCTTTGATTGGAATAAAAGAATTGCTTTTAAACTTGGTATTAATCTAATTGAATATAAATGTGTTAACGTTAACCAGAACTTTCAGACTATCAAGTAAAGGAAGTTGAAAAACTAACATAAGGACTTTATTTATTGGGTTTTTGCTAATAATTTGAGTGACTCGACTGTTAGATTGGCAACGATGCGTCGGACAAATACATCGGCATAAGATCCAGCCTTGAGCCTTGGCAAGTTAACAATCCAAGCCCTACAACTTTATGTAGACGCACATACTGTGAAAAAACTCAATACTAAAGACATTTAAAATCAAATTCAAAGAACATCTAAGCTTTTTTGTTTTCTTATTGCTATGAACCGTTCCGTACTGGTGAATGCTTCTATTCTTCTTCTCCACTATTGCAGATTACAAACCCAAAGCTGATTCTGTCCGATCAGAGGTACTATTTCATTTGCTTTAGCATCAATGTTGATTTGTTTCACCGCCGTTGATAATTTCAATCCGATTTACCTCTGATTGGTACTCTTTTACATCGAAAGCGTGTAATATAGTTATTTATTTTATCTATTGCATTCCTCTGGTTGTAGTAAATATATATTTATTCAAACTATATCTAAATTACTTAAACTATATTTATTCAAACTATATCTAAATTACTTATACTACACTACCCTTTTAGAGTTTGAACTTTGACCTCTAATCAACTCAAACTTACTCTTTTATGGACTGAAGTAGGATGCAAGTCATGACATAAGTGATGGTTTCAAATTAATCACATGACATAAGTCATGGTTTCAAATTAATCACATAATCTATGTGTGAAGTAATTCAAGATAAATGAAGAGTAGAACAATTTCTTAATTTAATGAATCATGGCAAGTTTTAATATGGGTGCTGATATGCCCCAACCAATTGATTATGTTATGCATATATACATCTTAGTAAAACTTTTTCAGTTCAGATTTCAGAGACTACAACGAATATGATTAAGGCATGATAAAATAAGTAAAAGAAATCACAACTTTCTTTTAATTCCGACAGGAGCTGGCAATTTACGACAGGAGTAGAGGCGTGGAGCTGGCAATTTATGACAGGATCCATTAACACGCGATATGACTTTCCATGATAGAATTTTACTTTTAGGATAATGGTTTTCACTTTTAGGATTATGGTCAAGAAGACTTATGATACTTCATATTCCTTTCGTGCATTTCGTTTGTCATCAGGTAAAAACACAGATTCAGGATCAGAGTTTTTAACTTGAACGAATCCTTTTTATGTTTTAACTTGTGGAGTTTAGAGGATGAAGGAAAGATCTCAACTTTTGTATAATGCTACATTATATTGGAAGTTCCAAATGGATTAAAGAAGTTGGTATGAGGTATGGTCTGCCAGACAATCTGAAGCACGTTTCACAGATGGTATGCACAGTTCTAATCAGCTTATTCTAAAGTGTTCGGTTTTTAAAGATACAACAAAGTCATTGGAGGTATATTTTTTCCGGGAGACTGTTACGCTTATCACATCTGCGGTTGAATCCTATTCACGGAAATGGTCTGCTTGAAATAGTAATTTTTGGGTATATAGGTGCAGCAGTCCTTTTAGTCATGGTGTAGCAATTCGAAAAAGGAGAAGCATTAACAGTCTCTTTTGTATTTTCATCTTCTACTTTGTATTGGTGTTTTTGGTGACTGGTGGTCAATAAAGTTGGTTTCCTTTTGCCGTTAAAAAAGAATATAGCTTTTCTTTGTTGGTTTGTGAAGACTTATTTGGTTTCCATGTTTGCAAGGTTGAACTTGGGCTTTCCTTTTTCGGGATTTTAATAACTTTGTTCTTTTTGTTTTCCAATGTAAATCTTTTTACATAGTATAAATTTGAATAAAAATATCAGATTTTTGGTTGAAGCCGCGTTTAACGCGGGCATTAACCTAGTAACTTTATAAAGAAAATATTGTTGAATAAGTCAACACAACTCTTCTTGGATCACTTACCAATGGAGAGAAGAATATTTTTTAAATCTGTTCTTAGTTCTGGAGTCTGTCCAAGAAAGCAAACACATATTTAAATGTGAAAGTCTTGTGTTCGTTGTTGACTGTCATGTTATATGTGTATTTGAAGACCAACCAAAGTCTTGTGGTGATTAACAGTTGTAATTATATGTATTTGCTAATAATAACCTTTAATGTTATAGTTAAGAGTTAAATGCTTGGTTGGTCCCTGTGGTTTGCAAATCTTGCAGACTTGGTCCCAGTGGTTCACTAATTACACACTTGGTCCCAGTAGTTTCAAATTTTGCATTCGGGTGGTCCTTACCACTAACCTTTGTTAGATTTCTCAGTTAAGTATACATAAAATGTCTATTATACCCCTCGTCTTCTTCATCCTTTCTATC